>CANJKZ010000960.1:1550000-2150000 GCA_947471745.1 Closterium sp. Naga37s-1
CATCATACACCATGCATTGCCACACGGTGAAGGCAGTGAGAGCGACGGCATGCACTGAGAATGCCACGTCACTGGCTGACACCGGGATGAGCTGCCACAGCAGGCACGGGGAAAGAGTGGGGGACGTGGGGAGGGGTTTAAGAAGGGAGGGTTGGAAGGGTGGAGGGTATGCTGAGAGCGCCACGTCACTGGCTGACACCGGAATGAGCTGCCACACCAACCACCAAGGAAGAGTGGGGAACAAGGGAGGGGAGGGGGGTTGAGAAGGAGGGGGTGGCAGGGTGGGGGGAGGAGTGGGGTTAGGCAGTGAGGGCAACGGCATGCACTGAGAACGCCCGTCACTGGCTGACACCGGAATGAGCTGCCACACCAGCCACGGGGGAAGAGTGGGGAGCGGCGGGGAGAGGGGCGGTGAGAAAGGTGGGAGGGAGGAATGGGGGGTATGCTGAGAGCGCCACGTCACTGGCTGACACCGGAATGAGCTGCCACACCAGCCACGGGGGAAGAGTGGGGAACCGGGGGAGGAGGGAAGGGGGCTGAGAAGGAGGGAGTGGCAGGGTGGGCGGAGGAGTGGGGGGTATGCTGAGAATGCCACGTCATTGGCTGAAACCAGGATGAGCTGTCACGGGATGAGCTGTCACCACAACCACGGGGAGAGGGAGCGGGGAATGGGCGCATTGGGGGATTTATATAAATAAGGAGTCGGATGGGAACGGGAGGCTTCAATCACTCACAAGAAAGAAGTCACGAATCATACAATGTCTCAAGGGTCTTCACTCATAGTGGAAGAGCAGCAATTCTAAACACCCACATCATACACTCACATCCCCTGGGCCATACTTGGCATGGTACCCTTTAAGTTGACTTACATAATGACCCATTCACCTCCTCTGCGCTGTCGCTCTCACCTCATCAGCCACCTGCAGTGAGCCACTCACCTCCTGTGCGCCATATTTGGCGTGGTACTGCTGCTGCACTAGAGGCGAGAAGAGACAGCGATATGGGTATGTGTGAGTTGGGATTTGAGACGTCTCAAAACTGCTGCCCTAGAGGCGAGAAGTGACAGCGAGAGATGGGTATGTGTGAGTTGGGATGAGGGGTATGGGTATGTGTGAGTTGGGATGAGTGTGCTTTCCTCACACGCATGTCACGGCTGACACACCCACCTCCTCTGCGCCGTACTTGGCGTGGTACTGCTGCTGCACGAGCGGCGAGAAGAACATGGAGGCGTTGAAGATTAGGTATGCCGTGTGCTTGGTGAGGTTGAACACCAGGAAGTCGAAGTTGAGCCCGATCACACTGTGAAGAGAGAGGGGATTATGTGGAGAGGAGAGAGGTTGGCATGCGGGGTGTGGGAAAACGCATGGCAGCGTCAGCAACGAGGTACGCCGTGTGCTTGGTGAGGTTGAACACGAGGAAGTCAAAGTTGAGCCCGATGACACTGCGGGGGGAGAGGAGAGGGGGACATGAGAGGGGAGAGGAGAGGGGTTGGCATAAGAGGGAGGAGAGAGTGTGACAGTGTGCGGAGGTACGCCGTGTGCTTGGTGAGGTTGAGTTGAACGCGAGGAAGTCGAAGTTGAGCCCGATGACACTGCGAGGGGAGAGGAGAGAGGAAGCGAGTGGAGGGGGGGAGTGGAAACGAGGAAAGGACGGGTATGTATGGCAGTGCGAGAGACGAGGTGGGCCGTGTGCTTGGTGAGAAGAATGAACGCGAGGAAGTCAAAGTTGGGCCCGATGACGCTCCAACGGGAGAGGGAGAGTGGGGGGGAGGTGTGTGCGGGATTTGACCGTAAGGGAGAGAGAGCATTGCACTGTGAGAGGCGATGCATGTGGCTGAAGTCCAGACAATGGAAGGTAAGCCCGATAACACTGCGAGGGGAGAGGGGAGAGTGGGGGAGGAGGTGTGTGCAGGATTTGATGCACGGGGGAGAGAGCATTGCACTGTCAGAGGCGATGAAGGTGGCTGAACACGAGGAACCCAAAGTGGAGGCTGATGAGACTGCGAGGGGAGAGGGGATTATGTGAAGAGGGAAGGGGTCTGAAATGGGGAGCGAGCATGGCAAGTTGAACACTAGGAGGTTGGTTGAACAGGTTGGATGAACATGAGGAGGATGAGCAGGAGGAGGATGAGCAGGAGGAGCAGCAGCAGCAGCAGAAGGACCACGAGCGTTTGAGACGTCTCATAAGACGTTTCAAAACCGATCTGCATGAGACCCCAGACGGGGTCTGCGGGCAGAAGAAGAGCGACCACACGAGATGGCCTTTGAGTCGACTCGTGACTGCACGCACCTCTCTTCCCCTTCCAATCCAAGTTCCAAACACTTGAATCGCACCTAACCTCATTGCACCTTTGTCATTGCACGCGCCACTCCCTCTGCCACTGTTCGCACCTCTTGCGTTTCCAGTTGAGCACGGCCTGCGGGTAGAAGGAGAGCGACGAGACGAGGAAGGCGAGCCATCCCAGCGACTCGTACAGCCCATCACTGCACGCACCTCTCTTCCCTTCCGAGTGCCAAACATCTAAACCGCACCTCACCTCATTGCACCTCTGAACCTGCACGCAGCACTCCCTTTGCCGCCACGCGCACCTCTTGCGTTTTCAGTTTTTAGCCCAAGCGCACCTCTTGCGTTTCCAGTTTTTAGCCCAAGCGCACCTCTTGCGTTTCCAGTTGAGCAAGGCCTGCGGGTAGAAGGAGAGCGACCAGACGAGGAAGGCGAGCCACCCCAGCGACTCGTACAGCACGTGGAGGCCAAGCGAATGCCACGCGCACGAGCTCGAATCGCACGCCACACCTGCTGCCGTTGCTGCTGCCGCCGCTGTTGTTGTTACTGCTGCTGTTGCTGCCATGTCAGAAGCTGGCCCTAGAGTGATTGATGGGTTAGATGAAGCGAGTAGTAACGAGGATGCCAGTGCAGCGGGTGTGGCAATGAGAAATGCTAATGACACCGAGCAGGAGCGGGGAACTAGCGCGTACGTATCAGCCTCCTGAAAGCGGCGTTCAGCGAAACTGAATTTGTCAGAGACTCTACTTTGGGTCGTGCGAGCTGGTTTCGCAGGATAAAACGACGAGCAGGAAGATCCAATAGCGGGGACAATGGGAATGTATTTACATGAAGGTGATGGTGCTAAATGGCAAGCGATGCTGTCTATAACGGGTATATGTTTTCTGATTAGCAACACCCTAAACGAGGCCCCGGATCTCGTGGGAACGAGAGAGACGGCCAGGAATGGAGAAGGGGACAACGCGGGCATAAAAGCTTTCCGTCCAGGCAACTGTGCAGTGACCCGAATATAAGCAACTGGGCAACTGTACAGTGACCCAGTGAATCGTTATTGTATTCGACGTCGAGCAGAGAAAAAACAAAACTATGTAGATTGAAAGAATGGCAACACTCTAGGCTGACGCGTCGCACGAATCGAGGGCAGGAGTCGGATATGCGGCGCGCGAGAGAGAGTCGACGACGAATTCAAGCGAAGTTGCGCCGGAAGCTGCGGGCATGACGAACCTGGTCTGCAGCATTCAGCCCTGAGACCCTCTATCGTGTCGTATCTAAAAAGTATCGTGTTACTAACCCGTCGGAAGATCAGGTGTATATTAACAAACAAAAATCCTCTGCCAAGTCCAGCCTACATGGTCAAGCTCAGGTCAGGATGGGAACGCTCGACCCATCACAATGAAGAAAGGGCAGGAAATGCGGCGGCCAAATTTCAGACTCCAAGGCGTTCAATGGCGGGACGCAACCAAAGGAGCCGACGAATCTGGCCAGTTGAAGCAAAATGATGAAATTCAGTGCTCCAGTCAGCCATGGCCGTGCGAATTGGTACGAGCTGGAAAGATCAAGCATTGCACCCTTGGCTGAGCTTGGCACCAATTGGGCTGATGAGGAGCAACTCGGTATTGAACGTTCGGTATCAAATATGCTCTATACATAACACTACCTGAGGCACACAACTCGAACGATATTATTCGCCAATATAGAAGAAATAGTATTTAAGATAAGGAGAAAATGTGTGTTGCAGAAGATAACCGTATTTGTTAAGAATATTGAAAAATGAAGTATTACTGTGCAATCCTCACAGCAGTAATCGAAGCATGCAGTACCGAGGCTGAAGACGAACAGGTGGAAGTGACACAAAGGGTCATACAATTACGAAGGATCTGGACCAGGGACGTTGCTAGGATCTAAGGGTACCTGATGGAGCAGACAGGCCCTTCGGGCCCGTCTGCTTCATCAGTAGGATGAGTGCTTCCCTGTCTGTTTGATCAGGAATTTTCAGAATTTTTGTCTGTTGTGTCAGTCTACGGTGCACTTGCATTTCTATTTCAAAAAAAAAAATTTTTGGAGCATACTGGCATTTGCTGAAATCACTCACTTGTACAAGTTCAGTATAAGAACTATCACCTCACAAGAGTATATTAGTAAACTTCAAACTAGGTGTTACATTACATCTACTCTACTCTACTCAGTATCAGAGTCTAGCGCCACTGTGGCACGGACATCAAGCCCATTGTTGTCATCATCACTGTCTGTCAAACATATGCATATATGTGTTATAGTTTGGGGAAGGCTTAGTGGGGTACTTACTGTGGGGTACAACCCCTTGGGTTTTCACTTTGTATCAAACTCTCTCGATAGTCAATCACACTTTTCCCGTAAGTTTCTTAACATGGTATAGAGCATAGGTCCTTAGGACCTACGATTAGGGCCCACCATGATTATCTTACCTAGTGCCTACGCGCGCCTCGGCTGCCCGCGCGCGCCTCGGGCGGTCCTTTTTTTTTCCCACGTGCGCCGTCTCAGCAGCCCGCGTAGCCCGTTTCGGCCCCACCTGTGCGCCCCCCCTTACGCCGCCCGTGCGAAACCAGATTAGGCCACGCCAGAGCGGCCCGTCGCCCAGCGTAGCCCGTAGCGTAGCGACCAGCCCGCAGCTGCGCACGTGCGGCCCATCGCCCAGCGCAGCCCGCAACCGCACGTAGAATGCAGCCGCGCACACTGTAGCCACGCACAGCCCGCAGCTGCAGGCAGCCCGCAGCTCGCGCAGTCCGTCGCCGTCCGTAGCCTACGGCCGCGCGCACTGCCCGTAGTCACGCGCAGCCTGTAGCCTCGTGCAGCAAGCCGCCACACGCAGGCCTCAGGCCGCTCCTGCCAGCTGCCTGCTGCCTGCCACCTGCTTACTGCCTGCTACCTGCCTGCCTGCTTGCTGCCTGCTCTTGCCTGCCTGCTGCTGCCTGCCTGCCGCCTGCCTGCCTGCCTGCTTGGTGCCTGCTGCCGCCTGCCTGCAGCTTGCCTCCTACCTGCCTGCTGCTTGCTGCCCCTGCCTCCTGCCTCTGCCTCCTGCCTCCTAATTGGTGCCTGCTGCCTGCCTGCTGCTTGATGCCTGCTGCTGCCTGCCTGCTTACGGCCTGCTGCCTGCCTGCTACTTGCTGCCTATAGCCTGCCTGCCTGCCTGCTTGCCACCTGCCTACCGCCTGTCTGCAGCCTGCCTTCTGCCTGCCTGCTGCCGCCTGCCTGCCTACTGCCTGCAGCCTGCCTGCCTGCCTGCTTGCTGCCTGCTGCCGCCTGCCTGCAGCCTGCCTGCCTGCTGCCGCCTGCCTGCTTACTGCGTGCAGCCTACCTGCCTGCCTGCTTGCTGCCTGCTCTCGCCTGCCTGCTTGCTGCCTGCTGCTGCCTGCCTGCCGCCTGCCTGCCTGCCTGCTTGCTGCCTGCTGCCGCCTGCCTGCAGCTTGCCTCCTGTCTGCCTGCTGCTTGCTGCCCCTACCTCCTGCCTCTGCCTCCTGCCTCCTACTTGGTTCCTGCTGCCTCTGCCTGCTGCCTGCTGCCTGCTACCTCCTGCCTTAAGCCAATATGGCGATGCCTAACGTTCTAGCATTCGAGCCTGACGGTCGTCCCATCGAGTTCGGTGTATGGTTAGACGATCTCCAACTGTTCCTTCTGACTGATGCCAAAGATGGCGTTTCCCTGTTTGATTACGTCTCTGGCTCTGCCGTTGCTCCTGCTGCTGATGCTCCTGCTCTAGAACGCTCCCAGTGGCAGACTCGTGATGCTGCTGCACGTCTAGCTATTAGGAACCACCTGCCGATTACTGAGCGGGCGCATTTCAGCCAGCACAGAACTGCTCAGACACTGTACGACGCTGTAGTTGCGCGCTACTCCTCCCCGGCCACTGCAGCCATAGGTCGACTCATGCTACCGTACCTGTTCCCCGATCTTTCCTCGTTCACCACTGCTGAGGACCTAGTTTCTCACCTGCGCGCTACTGACTCTCGCTTTCGTGCCGCCCTTTCAGCCAAGTTCTGCGCCGCAAACCCCCCCCCCCCGATGTACTTCACTCTCTATTTCCTCGTCACCCGCCTCCCTGACACTCTTAGCTCTGTCAGGGACCACTTCCTAGTGCTAGACCCCACCACTCTCACTGTCGACGACTTCGAGAAGCACCTCCTCGCAGCAGAGAAGAACATCCTCGCTGTAGGTGCTGCTCGTGGCACTCCTCGCTCTCCCCTCTTTGAGGGGTGCTCCCCCTCCCCTCTCACCCCCTCCTACGCCTCCGCAGCTACTGCTCACGACTACCTTGGTGCTGAGGGGGGTCGGAGCGGCTTCCGCTCCCAGTGGGAAGCGTCGCAGCGGCAGGGGTGGCAGGGGTGGCATGGGCGGTGGGGGTGGAGGTGGTGGAGGTGGTGGAGGTGGAGGCGGTGGTGGGGGTGGTCGTGGGGGTGGAGGCGGTGGAGGTGGTGGTGGGGGCGGCGGAGGCACTGGGAGCGGTGGAGGCGGCAGCAGCGGAGGTGGGGGAGGAGGGAGCGGTGGTGGCAGTGGTGGTCAGGGCCAGCAGCAGCCGCAGCAGCAGCAGCAGTCGCAGCAGCAGCAGCTGCATCAGCGTCAGCGCCAGACCCCCACTTCCCAGCAGCTTCTTGACTGGTATGCCGGGCGTGGGGCTTCTGGGGGTCCTGGTCGCTGCCCCTATATCATCCGCACAGGTCCCCGCGCTGGTCGCCGGTGCACAGGTTTTCACACTGAGCAGCGCTGCTTCGCTCGGCTTAGCGACGCCTGGCGCGCCAAGTTTCCTGATGCTACTGAGTTCCCCAACGGGGCAGACTTGCTTAGGCGTGATGTACCTATCTTTGATCTTGACTACGAGGCAATTCTTGCTGCTATGTATGCCTTGTCTGTTAGTGCTGAGGGTGACTGCTACTTGTGTGTACCGCCGGATCCTGGTATAACCCCTCGTATAGCCCCTGCAGCACTAGGTGCTTGTGAGTCTGCTCCCCTTGGTACTGCGCCTGCACAGGTTTTGCACACCTTTACACTTGACTCTGGTGCTTCCCGCTGTTTCTTTCGCGACAGTACCACAGTCACTCCCCTCCCTGCACCTGTTCTTGTCTCATTGGCTGACCCCTCTGGGGGCCCAGTGCTTGCACGGTCTTCCACTGTGCTTCCGTGTCCGGCGGTCCCGTCTGGTGAGCTGCCTGGTCTCCACCTCCCCTCGTTCTCTACGAACTTGGTGAGTAACGCTGTCCTCCAGGATGCGGGGGTTGACACCTTCAACCCTGGCCGGCAGCGTGTGGCGATTTGCACGTGCTCCCAGACTGGTCGCCACCTGGCCACGTTCGCTCGTGCGCCGGGGTCCAGTCTGTACACCCTCACCACTGCGTCACGCTCCGCCCCTTTGTCTCCCCAGTTGCACGCGTCTGCTCAGGTAGCTACACACTGTGAGTGTCGCCGGCTGTCGCACGACACTCTCCTGTGGCACCACCGCCTTGGTCACCCCTCCCTGCCTCGCCTACGCAGCATGCACTCCCGCCTCCTGGTTTCTGGGCTTCCCAGATCTCTGCCTCCCCTCCCTCCCTCGCCTGCGCCGCCCTGCATTCCCTGCGTCGAGGGGCGGCAGCGCGCCGCTCCTCACTCCTCCTCGTTCCCTCCCACAGAGGCTCCACTGCAGACTCTCCACCTGGACGTGTGGGGCCCAGCCCGCGTCCGTGGACAGGGCCACGAGCGGTACTTCCTGCCGGTTGTCGACGACTACACGCGCTACACCACGGTCTTCTCCTTGCAGCACAAGGGGGATGTCCCTGATGTTTTGATCCCCTGGATCCGCGCTACTCGTCTCCAGCTCCGCGAGCGGTTCCAGTCGGACTTTCCTGTCCTGCGTCTGCACTCTGACAGAGGTGGTGAGTTCTCCTCAGACCTCTTGGCAGCCTTCTGTGCGGAGCACGACATCCGCCAGACTTTCACGCTTCCGGCCTCTCCTCATCAGAATGGGGTTGCTGAGCGCCGCATTGGCTTAGTCATGGAGGTCGCTCGCACCTCCATGATCCATGCGGCTGCCCCCCATTTTCTGTGGCCGTTTGCGGTCCGGTACGCCGCGCATCAGCTCAACCTTTGGCCCCGTGTCTCCTTGCCGGAGACCTCGCCCACACTACTGTGGACGGGGAAGGTTGGCGACGCATCGCGTTTTCGGGTCTGGGGTGCTCGTGCCTTTGTCCGCGATACCACCGCGGACAAGCTCTCCCCTCGCGCCATTCCTTGCGTCTTCCTTGGCTTTGTCCCTGACGCGCCTGGCTGACAGTTTTACGACCCCGCCTCGCGCCGTGTCATTGCGTCTCAGGACGTCACCTTTGACGAGTCCGTCCCCTTTTACCGCCTCTTCCCCTACCGCACTGCTCCTCCCCCCCCCCCCCGCCGCTCTTTCTCGCCCCAGGTCCTCCCCAGGTAGACCCCCTCCCCGCGCCAGGTCCTGCTCCTTCAGGTGTCTCTCAGGTAGACCCCCCCCGCGCCTGCGCCTGTTGAGGTCACTGGTGACTCCGGTCCTGCTGCGAGTGGTGCTGTCCCTGGGGGTACGGAGCTTGGGGGTGCTGAGTCTGGGGGCGCTGAGCGTGAGGAGCCTGGGGGTGCTGCGTCTGGAGGTGCTGCGTCTGGGGGTGCTGCGCCTGCGTGTGCGGAGCTTGGGGGTGCTGAGTCTGGGGGTGAGTCGCCTGAGGGTTCTGCGACTGCTTTTCCGCGGTCTCCTTGGAGTAGCCGTCTTCGTCCGCGTGTGCCCCTCACCTCCCAGCAGCTGCACGACTGGTACGGTCGCCGTCAGCGTCGCGCTTCTGCGCCTGAGGGCTCTACTGCTGGGGGTTCTTCTGCTGGTGTCGCTGGTCCCGGAGGTGCTCGTACTGAGAGTACTGGAGCTGCTGGGGGTGGCGGTGTTGTGACTGAGGGTACTGGCGCTGCAGAGGGTGCTGGAGCTGCTGAGGGTACTGGAGCTGCTGGAGGTGTTGGCGGTGCTGGAGCTGCTGAGGGTACTGGAGCTGCTAGCGGTGCTGGAGCTGCTGAGGGTACTGGAGCTGCTGGAGGTGCTCGACCTGCTGAGGGTCCTGGCGCTACTGACGGTGCTGGAGCAGCTGCTGGAGGTACTGGAGCTGCTGGTGCTGGTGGCACTGCTCAGCAGCGCCTGTTCTTCGCTCCACCGTCTCCGTCGTCTCAGCCACCACCTGACTCTGCACTTCGCCAGGTTCTCAGTCTTCCCTCGTCTACTGGTCTTCCGTTACAGCCTGGCTCACCGCTTCCTGCTCCTTCTCCGTACACAGCGCAGACTAGGGGCCTTGCTGAGCGTCGTGAGCCTGCGTCGCGTCCTGTCTCCCCTGTCCGTTCTGGTCGTTCCGGTAGTAGTGTTCCTCGTCAGCAGCAGCCGGCTGTCTCCGGCTCTCACCTTGTAGTTCGTCGTCCTTCCTCTCCTCCGCTGCGTGTTCCTCTGCCGTCTCCCCCTACGTCCTCTCTGCCTGTCGTTGCTGACCCTGCGTCTGACCAGTTTCGTGCTAAGCACTCTACTGTCACTCGTCTGCTTGCCACTGTTGTCACTGACCCGTCGTTTGAGTCTGCTGCTGCGTCTGCCTTAGTCGCTGAGCTTGTTGACTTTGCTGCTGCCTGTCGTCTCGACTACGCCGCCAGACTTGTTGCTGAGTCTGAGTCTGTCTGTCCTCCGTCCGTCGGGGGTGAGTGTTCTCTTGGCACGGACGTCCTTGAGGACAGACAGGAGGACCTTGAGTGTCTTGCAGCCGCTGCGCCTCATCTCGTATCCATGCTGCTTGCCCCTGAGGGAGACCCGGATGCACCAGACATCCCTACCCCGCGCTCTTACGCTGAGGCGATCGCGGGTGAGTACTCCTCTCAGTGGCAGACAGCCATGGACGCAGAGATGGCATCCTGGAAGTCCACATGCACCTACGTCGACGAGGTTCCCCCTCCTGGGGCGAACATTGTCAGTGGCATGTGGATTTTCAGGGTGAAGCGGCCGCCAGGTTCTCCGCCTGTATTCAAGGCTCGGTACGTGGCTCGAGGCTTCAGTCAGCGAGAGGGAGTTGACTTCTTCTAGACCTTCTCCCCCACCTCGAAGATGACCACTCTTCGGGTGCTGCTGCACGTTGCCGCTCAGCGTGACTACGAGCTTCACTCTCTTGACTTCAGCACAGCCTTCTTACAGGGCAGCCTGCACGAGGAGATTTGGCTGCGCCGCCCTCCTGGCTTCACTGGGTCGTTCCCTCCTGGTACCCAGTGGAGCCTCCGGCGGCCGGTCTACGGTCTCCGCCAGGCGCCACGTGAGTGGCACGACACACTGAGGACGACACTTGCAGCTCTTGGGTTTGCTCCGTCGACTGCTGACCCGTCGCTGTTTTTGCGCACCGACACTTCTCTGCCGCCGTTCTACGTTCTCGTGTACGTCGACGACTTGGTCTTTGCCACTGCTGACACTGAGGCTCTCGCCCTGGTGAAGTCGGAGCTGCAGAAGAGACACACGTGCACAGACCTGGGTGAACTGCGCAGCTACCTTGGCTTGCAGATCACCCGGGACAGAGCACGCCGCACCATCACACTGACTCAGTCACACATGGTGCAGCAGGTCCTTTAGCGCTTCGGTTTCACCTGGTCCTCAGCACAGGCCACTCCTCTGGCTACAGGTCACTCACTCTCAGCTCCACCTTCGGACAAGTCCGTAGAGCCGAGTGGTCCTTACCCAGAGTTAGTGGGCTGCCTCATGTACCTGATGACTTGCACTCGTCCTGACCTTGCGTACCCTCTTGGCCTTCTGGCTCGCTACGTGGCTCCTGGTCGGCACCGAAAGGTGCACATGGATGCTGCCAAGAGGGTACTACGCTACTTGTGCAGTACATCGGGCATGGGGCTCGTGCTTGGAGGACGGGGTGACGTTGTCCTCACAGGTCACTCGGACGCCTCTTGGGTTGACGACCAGGCTACGCAGCGGTCGTCACAGGGTTACACCTTCAGCCTTGGTTCTGGTTCAGTTTCCTGGCGTTCTACACGTTCGTCTTCATTTCTCGGCTCTAGCTGTGAGGCAGAGATCTACGCCACAGCCATGGCTGCACAGGAGCTGCGTGTCAGAATCAGCAGTAGAAAGTGAGAATGAAGAAAGGAGGAGGGGTTTCACTAGCAGCAGTTGGGATACATATAGCAAACCCTAACAGGGTTGTACTCGCTATAGAGCACCCCACTACAGGCTAGATAATAACATTCTGACACTGCGCTGGCTCACCTACCTGCTGGCCGACTTGGGAGAGAGGCCTCGTTCTCCTCCAGTTCTGTACGTCGACAACAAGGCCGCCATTGCCTTGTGTCAGGAGCACAGACTGGAGCACAGAACAAAGCACATCGCTCTCCGTTACTTTCTTGCTCGAGAGCTGCAGCAGCGTAGCCAGCTTCGTCTTACCTACGTGGCCACTCGAGCCAACACTGCTGATATATTCACCAAGGCGCTTCCGCCTGGTGATCATCAGCGTTTCTGCACTTTGTTAGGCCTTGTGCCCACTCTTCCTCACTTGCTGTCGGCCTTGTTTGTACCATGATTTATATTTATTCCTGCATGCTTGTTCTTGTAGGTAGATATCACTGTACTGTTGTTGTTACATATATATTTCTGCATGTGAACTGGCCTTGTGGCCTTCTTGCTTGTGCTCAGACTGCGTGGTGACGTTGTGATCCACCCTGAGCTTGCTTTGCACTTCCTGACTGGTCTTGTGACCCTCAGTTTTCCCCCACTTTGCCTATGGGGGTGTGTCAAACATATGCATATATGTGTTATAGTTTGGGGTAGGCTTAGTGGGGTACTTACTGTGGGGTACAACCCCTTGGGTTTTCACTTTGTATCAAACTCTCTCGATAGTCAATCACACTTTTCCCGTAAGTTTCTTAACACTGTCGTCCGACACGGCTACAGCTGCACATGCCTTAAGCTTCTTTGAGGTCCTCCGCCTTACCACATCTTCATCATCTTCGTCTTCATTGGAGGCAGCAGCTGACGTTCCTCTCTCGGCCTTCCGCTTAGGGGCTCTCTCTGGAGTGCACTTGGTCGTCACTTCCTTAGCAGGGCGCCTCTTCTTTGCCCCCCTCCAAGCAGCCACCACCTCGTCCCAGTTCGGCTCATACTGCAGGAGCGACACGGACATCAAATCCGCCAGGCGTGTGTTGCACAGATTACCGCGGAGCCAGGATTTGATGATGTTTTGCCTCGAGAAGCCGCGCTCGCACTCGACGGTGCTCAACGGCAGCACGGCGAGAGTGATCTAGATGCGGACCATGTTGGGGTAGCTCGTCTCCCAGTCTTCACTGCGAAACATGTGCTTGAGGCCGGCGTGGAATGTCTGGTCCTTGTACTGCGATGCCATCATCTTGGTGAACGGCGCCAGTTCCCGTCCCGCCTTTTTCCAGCTCACTACTGCTCACGCACAGAAGCAAGTACAAGAGGGGGGGGCGACGGGGAGGTAAGTCTTTGGGAACATAACACCGAGTGTGTAACATTGATGCACTCCATAGACACACACCTACCTGGAATTACGCACTTCTCCGCACTGAACAGCTCGCGGAGAGACTGGAACCAGGCTGCGCAGAGGTGGTCTCTCTTCGCGCTACCCTCGGGGTACGCGTCAGGCAGAAAAAGCTTCGCTCCACTGAGGGTGTCTAGGCTCTCCATCCGCTTCAGGAGGTGCTTCACAACTTCCTGCGCAAAACGGGAGGTTACAGTGATGCAAGATTCAATGTCTCCCTTGGACTTCTGACCCTTGATGGCGTCCTCGTGCAGCTTGAAAGTGTGGGTGACGGGACTTCCCTCCCCATCCATGCCTTCGACTGTCACCTCCCGCTTGTTCAATGGTCCATGCTTCTCCAAAAACTCTGTCAGCAACTCGCTATCCTCAGCGTAGTTGACGCCGTGCTCGATGTATCGTTGCTTCAGCTTGTCGCACGTGTTGTGGACCATTGATGCCACCCGGGTGATGTCCACCTGCACACGGCAAGAAGCAGTAGTCATAGCCGCTCGTATGCATAAATATCAGCACGGACCTCACAAGTGCTCACCGTGCGCCGTTGAAACTTGAGGTTCAGCTCGTTGAGCATTTTCAGCACATCTGCCAGGAAGAACAGGAAAAAGTGGAACTTGAAGCTTGTGACTGTCGCGTATGCCTTTTTGTCGTGCTCCCACAACACCACTATTGCCGCCGGTAGGACTGTCACGAGCCTCCAAATCGCGTCGCCACGCGCCAGCCATCGAACGTCTTTAAACCCCTGCACCTCCAGAGACGTCTCGTGCAGAATGTGTTGGAGTTCCATGAACCGGGAGTGCAAGACGATGCTCCTTCCCAAGTTCTCTGCGACGCTCCGCACGACCGTGTCGACCATGTTGAGGTCGGGCACCGCCTCCGCCGCGTCCTTCGCGGCGAGAGCCTCCCTGCATGTGTGCGGAAACAAAGGGTTAGAACACTGCAACAAGTGTGACAACAAAATCATAAACAATCAACACACAAATGTTGACAACGGACCTGTGAGCGATGCAGTGGCACGTCACCAGGTGTGGGTCTCGCAGTTTCAGCTGTGTGGCCACTCCAGCCTGTGAACCCCGCATCACGCTCGCGCCATCCGTACTAATGCCCGACAATTTCATGATGTCGACGCCCGTGACGGCCAAATGGGCGAGAAGTACCGTCAACAGAGATGACGCGTCGCACTTCTCGACTGTCAAGTGCCCAAACATCTCGGTGACGACCTCTGCGTTGCGAATGAAGCTCAGATAGACGATCATGTGCTTGCCTCTGCGACGGTCGGTACTCTCGTCGAGTTGAATGCCTAGGAACGGAGACGCCTGGATGTGGCGCATCTGCTGCTGCTTAAGGTTGGTGACGATCGCTTCGGTTATTTCACGAAAGCCGTACCTGCACGTCACAGTCAAGGTGGTATTAGTCGTTGTGATTCCAGAAACACAAACCAAGAACTTATCATCACTCACGCTGACTGGTATGTCCCTATGGCCTTGTCCAGGATGTGCGGCGTCTGAAGCTCGGCCAACAGGCGAACAAGATCAACATAAAGGGAGGTGGGGGAATCGGAAGTGCAGATAAATAGCACGACCAGCATCAGTTGTTTCAGCCGCGACGTCTCGTTGTCGTCGTTCTCGAACTGCTCAATGCCCCGTTGGTCAACCTTACCGCCTTCTGCACGAAGCTTGGCATTGACGGCGTCCTGATGCTTCTGGCTGAGCGCGTGCTTCCGCATCGTTTGCCGCTGGATATCAACGCCACCGTCGCCAAGTTTACCGAACCAGGACCGTGAGCCATGCATATGCTACACTTCATGCACGGAGTCCCGTCCTTCCTCTGCGTGATAATCAGCCACTTGAATTTGTCCAGCCAATATTCCTTTGACAGTTCATGCAGCTTCTCCATTAGCGCGTCTGGATCAGGGACATGGATGGTGCTCCTAGAAGGCCCAGGATCACCTGTCAGATGAGCTGCTGGTGGAGTTGATGAAGCACCTACTCTAGGCGCTGTGGTGGGGCGTGCCACGATGCGGACGTGTGGAACCCCTGCCTTAGCAATCCGCAGTGTGCTCTGGGTATATCGTCCTGCCTTGGGGAAACGGGGCACGGCAGTACCACGTGAAGTGCTAGGCGCCGCTTGCGATCTAGGCTTTGGTGTATTCCGAGAAGAGGAACTAGGGGAGACGGGCGGTGTGCTGCTGAAAGCCCGTCTAGCATTAACATCGGGCCATGAAACAGGAGTAACATCATGGCGATTCGGGGAAGGTGCCCTAGGAACGCGAGTCGGCGAAGACGAGCCTAACACGGCGGCAGGCTGGGAGCGGTGTAGGAAATCTAGGCCCGTGACTAGTGGATTGGGCCGTGGGGTGGGTGATTCAGCAGCTTTTGCGTCGTCCGCCATGGCGAGAAGGCGGACTGACGTGAAAGGGGAGAGAATTAGTGTAATCGCGGTGAAAATGGCTGGGTGGGGCGTTTGTAAGAGAGCAAGGGAGAAGAAGGACCCCCGAAACCCCAACGCCCGACCGCACATCCCAGTTGACGAAGCGCGCATGGCTCCCAAAAACTGTGGGTGGCACCACTAGACTGTGGGTTTGTGGTGCTGGATTGATGACTGTTGTACAAAACTAACCAATCCCTCACTTGTGACAGGCCACGTACGACAGAAACGGTCCTGCGTGGGCAAGTCGTGACGCAGACATCACGTGAGGTTAGCATAGAACCTGACTGTTTGCATGTTGCAGCAGCATTTTGTTGATGTGGTGGCAAAAGATACACGTGGGAGCACGGGCCGCGAAATGTATGATGCATACATTCCGGTATTCAAGGGGAAACACCCACACCACGCCTTGATCACGCGTGAATCACGCCCAAGGGTAGAAAGATCCGGTAACAGACGAAACCGGAAAGTGTTCCTGATGAATCAGAGGAACATGGAAAACGTATCTGATGGATTAGATACAGAGGAAAAGTATTTATGAAAGAACAGATTTCACTAAGTGCTAATTTCTGAATCATCAGATTAAATCAAAAAATAGCCTCCAAATATAGGACAAACAGACCAAAAAATTCTGCTAGCGACAACCCTGATCTGGACCGTTAGGGCAGACAGCAGCAGTGGCGAGGATTCTTCCCGAGCAGTTTGTAACCGTCTGGAGTAGCACGGTTTGGGTTTCTCTGCAATGAGGGAATGCGCCCATTAGAGTACATCGCTAGCTAGGTCGTTTCGAATTCCACCTTGTACTCTTATTTGTATGTTTGTATTTGCATGTTTTTAATCATCTCAATCATTTTACATTCACTCTCATTTGAGGTCAAGGGCCCACCACCATTACCTAAACATGTGCGAACCTTTCTGAGGTGATCCTGGTTACGATCAACTCTTGATCGCAGCATGGTATGAGAGCGACTCAGGAATCCTTCGCACTGCCACCTCCGAAATCTTCGGCGATCTAAGGTGGCGTCCGGCACACGCTCGCGTGTAAGAATGGCCGGAGGATCTGGAGGTCAGACGAATCTGACCGCTGAAGTGCAGCCCAACCCGGCTGCGACAAACGAGGAAACGACGACGATTGGAACCGCCGTCCTCGTACAACTGCTTCAGCGACTCACCAGCCTAGAGCAAGGACTCCAAACATTGCGGAATGACGACGCGGGAACATCTTCCCAACCCTCTCAACCGGCCTCGAACGACCACAATACCGCCCCGCACACCTTCTCCCTGGACACAAATGGCTCAACACCCAAGACTCCCCGTCCCAGCGAAGAAGCAATTCTCTCTGCTCAATCAAAGTTCCTGAGCATATAAAAAATAAAGACAAGTGTGCTAGTGCTGCTGCTGCAAAACGCGCACTCGAGCACACTTGTCTTTATTTTTTTACGGCAGAGACTTCTATACGTGGAGCTTCGAGCTAGTGCTGCTGCTGCAAAACGCGCAAATAGTCCACTACTTCGACGGGAGCTACTCGGGACCTGCTGAGGACACCGCCGACGCCAGCGTCCTAATGCGGAACATGTCGCTGGCAGAGCAACTGAGCATACGATCGTACAAGACAACACCTGCTCCTGCCCTCGACTCCTGGCGACACCTAAATGGCGTATATCAGCCGAAGGATTCGGTTTCATCGAGCCGCCTGCTCCAGCAGCTACTGGAGACAAAAATGGCAATAGGGGAGAAGGCCAATAGCTACATCAATCGCTATCGAAGCCTCCGCGATCAAATCACGAAGTTGGGAAGCAACATTTCCTCAGAAATCTTCGTGAATATCGTGCTTCAAGGGCTCGGCCTAGAATGGCGGCCCTGCAAGGCGCTGCTCCGACAGCAGGGGGTTATCTCGGAAGCCGCCCTATTCACCGCCCTTCTCGTCGAACAGAGAGACATGGACCAGCAGCGACCAGCACCGCGACGAGACCGGGAACGCCTCGCCTTCTATGCGGACAACACAAAAGAGCGACGGCCGCGGTGCCTTTACTATAAAATCGGCACGTACCTGATACGCGGGCGGCACCGATCGATTGGATCTCGCGCGAGCAATTTTTAAAGTTCGACATGCCGCACATCGTACGCCGTGACTGGCGCTACTCGCACGTGACGACATGAAGCGCTACAACACCTGGTACCTGGACAGCTGTTGCGGGCAGCACATGGTCGGATCCAAGCGTTTCTTCTCCAACGCCGTCGCGACCCCTACGGTCATTTACGTCACCCCTACAATACCCGCCTGCGCGCAAATGCGCAAGGAATCGTTGTGCTAAAAGCACGGGGAAGCCCCACGCACATCACACTTAATGATGTGCTCATAGTCCAGAACTTGCGCTATAATCTCCTCTCAGCGGCACAACTCATGGATTGTGGAGTCGAGCTCACCACCGACCTCCGCACGCGCGACATTCTCCTGCACTACACGGCGCCGAAAAGGCGCGTCAGAAGATCGGACGGGCACACTCCGAGAACGGAGTGTACATCATCGATTTCGACATCCCCGACTGCAGCGGCGACTCGAAGGAGCTGATCGACCTCGTTCCCTTGAGCTTCGAGCACATTCACCACTCCGACTAGAAGCACCCCGATGGGAGACCATGGGTGCCACATCATCCGCACCCTCGCGAAGTCGCGCTGCATTACCCGGGGCCTGATGGCATCTGCAGGGATTGTCATACGCCGACTGCCTCGACGAGCGCCATCGCGGGACGCGGACTCGCGGCAATCGCCGAAGCTGAGCGATTTGCGCCACCTAAGGAGGGAATGTCCACAATGGAGCTGGAAATCGCGACGCGCAACATCTACGGCACGGAGGAACATCCCCTCCCCGGACCTGCATCCCGCCAACTTCAAGGAATCCAGCGGGGTACAAACATTGGACCTTCGACGCGGAAGGAACTCCGCGCCCCTACATGAAGGAAGCCTTCCTGAAGGTCTACCCCCACTGGCACGACCCCGACCCCAAGAAGAAACTCACCATCGCGCAGGAAGAGGAGCTGGCGCGACGCGAAGCAGAGGAGCTATGTCAAAGGAGCCTTGCCGAATCGCGCGGAACATTTGCCTGGAGAGGATGGGGCGCTGAGGAAGAAAGCGCCTCCAATGAAGAGGGGGGGGGGGGGGAGCACCGGCGGATGGGGAACGAGCGACACATGCGGATGGGGCGCCGCAACTGGCAGCAACACCGGCGGAACCTGGGCAAGTGCGGGCGGCGGATGGGGTACCGCATCTGGAGGCGAGGCGAGCAGTTGGGGTACCTCCGGCGAAGGCTAGGGAACTTCCCGTCAAGAGCAAAGGGGGGAAGAAGAAGCAGAGGCAGAACCTCATGTTGTTCCTCTCAGTCGTCCCCCACGTCGTCCTGCACCAGCGCTACCCCTACCTGACGTCCATCCGCATCGCGACCCTTGGGACACTATTGATTGGGGGAACGAGCCCTCAACCCCCCGTCCCACAGTCTACAGACCGGACCCCGAGCCGCGCGAGCCCACCTTCTTCCTAGGAACAATTCCCAACACCAACATTCCCCTCTTCAAAATCCTTGACAGGAAATTCTGGCGCTGATGCTGACGACGGAGAACGAAAAAGAAGAAGAAGCAGCGCCGGCGGAACCTGCCCCAGTACCTTACGAGGACCCCGAAGCAGCACACGCACACTACATGCGCACCTCTAGATTCCGCGCCAACGATGACCTCTGGCACCAGCGCCTCGATCACCCCTCGCACATAACACTGAAGAACTGCATCGAGGCCGGCGTGTTTGCGCCTGGCGCACTCCTGCGCCCCGACGGCACCGAAGTAAGGAGCACATCGCAGCCGCGCAACTGCACCGTCTGCCCCGAAGCCGTGCTGAGTCATCAGCCCTTTCCCCTGCTAGAACCCGGAACCAACCGCTAAACCAAGCTGGAGAAGGTATACAGCGATTTCCTTGTCGTAGGATACTGCGGAATCGATGACGAGCAGTACACACTCACCTTCATCGACGCGAGAACCCGCTATGTGTGGGTTGTGAACCTAGAGGCTCGCAGCGGAGCTTATGAGGCCTTCCGCCTTTGGCTGGCGCACGCGCATCGGTAGTCCGGAGAGAAATTGAAGATCAAGCAGTCGGACGGAGTGGCGGAGTTTCGCAGCAAAGAAATTCAGGACTACCTGGCGCAGAAGTGAATTGAACACCACGTCTCCCTCCCCTATGCACATCAGCAGCAGGGCATTGCCGAGCCCACTAACCGCACTCTCATGACGAAGGTGCGAGCACTGCTGAAGCACTCCAAGCTTCCCGCGACATACTGGACGTACGCGATGCACCACGCCGTGCGGGTGCACAACGTGCTGTCAACCACCGCCATCAGCGGGAACCTGTTCCCGCATCTAAAGTGGATGGGGATGAAGGGCGACACATCCATGCTCCGCGTGTGGGGGTGCATGGTGCAGTACCGTTCGCCGACATCAACCATCGGCAAGTTCGCAAGCCGCGCGCGCTGGGGGATTCATCTCGGCATCAGCCGCGAATACAAGGCGTGGCTAATTCTGGACCTCATCGGCCAGAAAATCACGAAGGCGCGCCACTTGATCTTCTACGAATGCCTCTTCCTCAGCCAGTTCCGTGAAGACGAGCGGACAAACGCAAATCGCGTTCACGCCAATGACGGGCACAGCTACGCTACGCCCGAGGATGAAGCCGCCGCAACCATCCAAGAGCAAGATACCAGAGGAGAGTTCACAGGAGGAGATCGCCGCAACAGCGACAACGACGACGACGAAGACCCCTTGTTAGATAGTAGTGTGAATGACGAGAATGGTTTACTAGGAAGGAAGGAGGGGTACAGGTACAATGTCGAGAGAAATTGTGTACCCCCTAAGGCTAAACCCACTATAGCCTAGACAACTGTAAACACATAAACACATATGTTTGACACACCCCCATAGGCGAAGTGGGGGATAGCCAGAGCAAGCAATGGTCACAAGACCAGTCAAGACAAGAAGCAAAGCAAAGCAAGCTCAGGGTGGATCACAAAGTCACCACACAGTCCGAGCACAAGCAAAGGGCCACAAGGCCAGTTCACATGCAGAGTTATATAAAGAGAACAAACAATACAATGATCATACCCTAGCAAGTGCAAGCATGCAGGTATATAGATAGATCACAGTACAGGCAGAGTCAGGCAGTAAGTAAGTGAGGCAAAGTAGGCACAAGGCATAACACAGTAACAAAGCGTTGATGATCACCAGGCGGAAGTGCCTTGGTGAAGACATCAACAGTGTTGGCCCGAGTGGCCACGTACGCTAGACAAAGCTGACCACGCTGCTGCAACTCTCGAGCAAGGAAGTATCGTAGAGCGATGTGCTTCGTTCTGTGCTCCAGTCTGTGATCCTGACAGGAGGCTATCATGGCCTTGTTGTCTACGTACAGGACTGGAGGCGAACGAGGCTGCTCTCCCAAGTCGGTCAGCAGGTAGGTGAGCCAGCGTAGCTCCTGAGCAGCCATGGCTCCGGCGTAGATCTCAGCCTCACAGCTGGAGCTGAGAACTAAGGACGAGCGGGTAGACCGCCAAGAAACCGAGCCGGACCCAAGGCTGAAGGTGTAACCCTGCGACGACCGGTGCGTAGCTGAGTCGTCAACCCAGGAAGCGTCTGCGTGACCAGTGAGGACAACTGGACCCCGTCCTCCAAGCACAAGCCCCATGCCCAACGTACTGCACAGGTAACGCAGTACCCTCTTCGCAGCATCCCAGTGCACCTTTCGGTGCCTACCGGGAGCCACGTAGCGAGCCAGAAGGCTGAGAGGGTACGCGAGGTCAGGTCGTGTGCAAGTCATCAGGTACATGAGGCAACCCACAAGCTCTGGGTACGGACCACTCGGCTCTACGGACTCATCCAAAGGTGGAGCTGAGAGCGAGTGGCTGGTAGACAGAGGAGTGAGCTGTGGCGAGGAGTACTGGAAGCCGAAGCGCTGAAGGACCTGGTGCACCATGTGTGACTGAGTCAGTGTGATGGTGCGCCGTGCTCTGTCCCGGGTGATCTGCAGGCCAAGATAGCTGCGCAATTCACCCAGGTCAGTGCAGGTGTGTCTCTTCTGCAGCTCGGACTTCACAAGGGTCAGTGCCTCTGTGTCAGCCGTGGCAAAGACAAGGTCGTCGACGTACACTAGGACGTAGAAGGGCGGCAGCGAGGTGTCGGTGCATAGAAACAACGAAGGGTCTGCTGTAGAAGGAACAAACCCAAGAGCCGCAAGTGTAGTCCTGAGTGTGTCGTGCCACTCGCGAGGCGCCTGGCAGAGACCGTAGACTGGCCGGCGGAGGCTCCACTGGGTACCTGCAGGAAACGACCCAGTGAAACCAGGTGGTCGGCGCAGCCTGATCTCCTCGTGCAGGCTGCCCTGCAGGAAGGCTGTACTGAAGTCCAGGGAGTGTAACTCGTAGTCACGCTGAGCAGCAACGTGCGGCAACACCCGAAGAGTAGTCATCTTCGGGTTGGGGAAGAAGGTCTGGAAGTAGTCAACTCCCTGTCGCTGACTGAAACCTCGAGCAACGTAGCGCGTCTTGAAGGCAGGCGGAGAACCCGGCGGCCGCTTCACCCTGAAGATCCACATGCCATCGACTATGTTCACCCCAGGTGGGGGAACCTCGTCAACGTAAGTGCCTGTGGACTTCCAGGATGCCATCTCGGCATCCATAACTGCCTGCCACTGTGAGGAGTAAGGACCCGTAATCGCCTCTACGTAAGAGCGCGGGGTCGGGATGTCTGGAGCATCCGCGTCTCCCTCAGGGGCAAGCAGCAAGGAAGCGAAACGAGGTACAGCAGCTGCAAGACACTCAAAGTCCTCTTGCCTGTCCTCAAGGACGTCCGTGCCAAGAGCACACTCACCCCCGACGGACGGAGGACCGGCAGGCACAGACTCAGTAACTAGAGCAGAGGCGTAGTCGACACGGCAGGCAGCAGCCAAGTCAAGCAGCTCAGCAACGAGAGCAGAAGCAGCAGAAGACTCAAAGGACGGGTCAGTGACAGCAGAGGCAAGGAGACGAGCGACACTGGGACTGGCAGCACGCGCTCGGTCAGACTCAAGGTCAGGGACCTCAGGAAGAGAGGACTCAGGAGGAGTAGGCAGAGGAACACGCAGAGGAACAGAGGAAGGACGGTGTGCCATGGTGTGCGTGCCTGGGACAGGAGGAGGACGCGAACAAGGAGCGCGACGAGCAGTGCGAACAGGCGAGACAGGACGAGACGCAGGCTCACGACGCTATGTAAGACCTCCAGACTGCTCAGTGTAAGGAGAGGGAACAGGCAGTGGGGAGGCTGGCTGTAATGACGGCTGCGACTGGTCAGGCGGTGGACACAGGAAGTGAGGAGGAAGACCAGTAGAAGACGGGACACCAAGAACCTGCTGAAGCAGGGGAACGAAGTACGGGCGCGGCCGCACAGTGCCTCCAGCACCTCCAGCTCCAGGGTCAACAGCTCCAGCTCCTGCAGCTCCAGCGCCTCCGACGCCAGCTGCTCCAGGCTTCGTAGGGTCTCCAGCTCCAATAGTAACAGCAGCACCTCCAGCTCCAGCGTCTCCAGGCTCGCCAGCCCCAGGAGCTCCACTCCGACGGTGTGGGCGGAGAACAAGCCACTCACGCAGCTGCTGCGAGGACAGTCGCGGTGAAGCACCAGCAGGACCTCCAGACGAAGCAGCACCCCGAGGCTCAGCACCCCCAGACTCCGCACCCTCCGACTCAGCACCCCTAGGCTCCGCACCCTCCGACTCAGCACCCCTTGGCTCAACACCCTCAGGCTCAGCACCCCCAGATCCAGCACCCTCAGACCCCGCACCTCCCGGCTCCACACCCCCGGACGCAGCACCCCCAGACGCAGCACCTGGAGCAGCACCTAAGACGACAGCTACCTGAACAGGCGCAGTACCATGGAGAGGGTCTACCTGAGACACTCCCGAGGGAGCAGGACCCTGGGGCGGGAGGGGGTCTACCGGAGGTGGACCGGGAGCAAGGAAGAGCGGCGGGGGCGGGGAAGGGGCAGAGAGGTAGGGGAAGAGACGGTAGAAGGGAACCGACTCATCGAACGTGACGTCCTGAGAAGGGAGGACACGGCGCAAGGTGGGGTGGTAAAACTGCCAGCCAGGCGCGTCAGGGACAAAGCCAAGGAAGACGCAGGGAATGGCGCGGGCGGAGAGCTTGTCCGCGGACGTATCGCGAACAAAGGTACGAGAACCCCAGACCCGGAACACCGACGCATCGCTAACCTTCCCCGTCCAACGCAGTGTGGGCGAGGTCTCCGGCAAGGAGACATGGGGCCAAAGGTTGAGCTGATGCGCAGCGTACCGGACCGCAAACGGCCACAGAAAATGGGGAGCGGCCGCATGGATCATGGAGGTACGAGCGACCTCCATGACTAAGCCAATGCGGTGCTCAGCAATCCCATTTTTCTGAGGGAAGTCCGGAAGCGTGAACGTCTGGCGAATGACCTCCCCACGACAAAAGTCCCGCAAGAGGTCGGAGGAGAACTCACCACCTCTGTCAGAGTGCAGACGCAGGACAGGAAGGTCCTGGCCGAACCGCTCGCGCAGCTGGAGACGGACTGTGCGGATCCAAGGGATCAAGACAGCAGAGACCTCACCCTTGCTGCGCAAGGGGAAGACTGTGGTGTACCGCGTGTAGTCGTCAACTACCAGGAGAAAGTAGTGCTCGCGGCCCTGTCCATTGACGCGGGCTGGGCCCCACACGTCCATGTGGAGGGTCTGCAGGGGAGCAGTCGTCGGGGGAAACGAGGAGGAGTGAGGAGCGGCGCGTTGCCGCCCCTCGACGCAAGGAAGACAGGGCGGGGCAGGCGAGGGCGGTAAGGGAGGCAAAGACCTGGGGAGACCAGAGACAAGGAGACGGGAGTGCATGCCACGAAGGCGTGGCAGGGAGGGGTGACCCAGGCGGTGGTGCCAAACAAAAGTCTGGTGCGACAGAAGGCGACACGAGCGAGAGGCGGCTACCTGACCTGACGCGGACACCTGAGTAGACGCAGCAACCTGAGGAGGCTCAGTAGCCAGTGTGTACAGACTCGACCCTGGCCGACGAGTGAACGTAGCCAGGTGACGCCCCGTCCGTGTGCATGTGCAGATCGACACACGCTGACCCCCAGGAGTGGTGGTAGTGACCATCGCATCCTGAAGGGCAGCGGTACTCACCAAGTTCGTAGAGAACGAGGGGAGGTGAAGACCTAGTGAGCCGGACGGAACCGCCGGACACGGGAGGACAGTGGAGGAACTGGCAACGACTGGGCCCCCAGAGGGGTCAGCCAGTCTGACCGGAACAGGTGTAGGAAGAGGAGTGAGAGTGGTGCTGTCACGAAAGAAACAGTGCGAGGCGCCGGAGTCCAACGTGAAGGTGCCAGGGCCTCAGCAGGCACAGTACCAGGGGGAGTACCAGACGCACTAGCACCTAGAGCAGCTGCGGCTATACCTGGGTCAGGCGGCACACACCAGTAACAGTCACCCTCAGCACTAAAAGACAAAGCATACATGGCAGAGATAATAACATCAAAGTCTAGGTCAAAGATAGCAACTCCCGACCTAAGCAACTCCGCCCAGCGAGGGCGCTCTACATCATCACCAAACTCAGTACGCCAGGCGTCGTCAAGGCGGGCAAAGCAGCGGCGCTCAGTGTGAAACCTCCCGCATGTCCGGCCCGCAAGCGCACCCGTGCGAATGACATACGGGCAGGTCTCACTACCCTCACCCGCCCCACGCTGAACCAACCACTCACGGAGCTGCTGGGGAGACTGAGTCTCGCTCCGACGCTGCTGCTGCTGGCCCCGACCACCACCAGGGCCTCCACACTGAGGTCCAGACCAACCACCACTGGTCCCACCGCCTCCACTGCCGCCACTCCCTCTGCTGCCTCCACCGCCGCCACCAGAGCCTCCACCGCCGCCACCGGTCCCACCGCCGCCACCACCTCCACCGCCTCCGCCTCCTCTACCGCTGCCCCCACTACCACTCCCACTGCCACCTCCACCACCACCACTGCCTCCTCCACTACCCCGGCCACCCTTGCCCTTGCTGTTGCGGCGCTTCGTACTAGTCGAAGCAGCACCGACGTCCTCAGGAATAGAGACGTCTGCAGCAGCAGCAGAGGCGAAGGAGGAGGAAAGGGGGGAGGGGGAGCACCCCTCAAAGAAGGGTGAGCGCGGAGTGCCACGAGCAGCACCTACAGCAACTGCACTAGTCTCAGCTGCGAGGAGATGCTGCTCGAGAAGGTCAACAGTGAGGGAGGTGGGGTCGAGGGTGAGGAAGTGGTCCCTGACAGAGCGAAGGGAGTCAGGGAGGCGAGTGACAATGAAGTAGAGGGTGATGAACATGGGGGGCTGGTTCGTGCGAAGGAACTCAGCAAGGACGGCAGCGCGGTAGCGAGCGTCGCTAGTGCGCAGGTGGGTAACCAGGTCGGCTACTGTGGCAAAAGCCGACAGCTGAGGGAACAGGTAGGGCAGTAGCAGCCTGCCAATAGCAGCAGTGGCAGGGGAGGAGTAGCGAGCAACGACATCATCGTACAAGGCCTGTGCTGTCCTGTGCTCGCCAAAGTGAGCACACTCGGTCGCGGGCAGGTGGTTGCGAATGGCCAAGCGGGCATTAGCGTCACGAGATAGCCACTGGGAACGAGTCAAAACGTCAGCTGTGGCGGGAGGGGCTGGAGCGGCACCGGACACGTGGTCAAACAGTGAGACACTGTCCCGACTATCGCTCAGAAGGTACAGTTGCAGATCGTCGTGCCATGTGTCAAATGCTACAGGTCTGCCCTCCGGGTCGAACGGGAGAACTCGAAGCGACGCCATAGTGGCACAGGACTCAGGAGCAGCAGTAGCAGTGGCTAAGGAGCGGAGCCAAGGGGCCTAGGGGCCGAGGGGCCAAACAAGGGGGCCGGGGGGCCTAGGGGGGGGCCGAGGGGCCAATCACACGGGGCCGAGGGGCGGGGCCGAGGGGCCAAATAGGGGGCCGGGCGCAGGGCTCTGAGGTGGGGCCGAGGGGCCTAGGGGCCGCGGGGCCAAACAAGGGGCCGGGGGGCCTAGGGGGAGGGCCAAGGGGCCAATCTCACAGGGCCGAGGGGCCAAACAGGGGGCCGGGCGCTGGGCGAGGGAATGGGCCGGGCGCGGGCGTCGACTGGCGCAGGCTAGGGAAGAGGGGTCGGGCGCAGAGCTCGGTACGGGGCCGGGCGCTGGGCTAGGAACGGGGCCTAGCGCGGGCTAGGTACGGGGCCGGGCACGGGTGTCGACGGGGTGCTGGCTAGGTACGGGGCCGGGCACGGGCGTCGACAGGGCGCGGGCTAGGTAAGGGGCCGGGTCGCGGGCTAGGTACGGGCTGGTCGCGAACGTCGACGGGGCGCGGGCTAGGTACGGGGCCGGGCGCGGGTGTCGACGGGGCGATCGCGAGCTAGGTACGGGGCCGGGTCGCGGGCTAGGTACGGGCCGGTCGCTGGCGTCGACGGGGCGCGGGCTAGGTACGGGGCCGGGCGCGGGTGTCGACGGGGCGATCGCGGGCTAGGGGCATGAGCGTGAGACAGGGCCGAGCGCGGGCTAGGTACGGGCCTATCGCAGGCTAGGTACGGGCCAGGCGCGGGCAGCAGACTGGGCCGGGCGCAGGCTAGGTACGGGCCTATCGCGGGCGCGGTACGGGCGGGGCGCGGGGCTAGGAACGACGTAGTAGGTGGTGGGCCCAAGAATAACCTACTCTAATACCATGTTAGATAGTAGTGAGAATGACGAGAATGGTTTACTAGGAAGGAAGGAGGGGTACAAGTACAATGTCGAGAGAAATTGTGTACCCCCTAAGGCTAAACCCACTATAGCCTAGACAACAGTAACACATAAACACATATGTTTGACACCCCTCAGGCGGAGGAGTCGGCGGAGTAGGAGGAAGCGGCGGAGGCGCAGCGGCACCACCGCCTGAACCGGAGAGCGACGACGATGAGGTGCAGGAGGTCGTCCCGCAGCATCGCTACGACTGCAGTTGCTAGGGCTCCACACCGCCACCTCAACGGCGCCACGTGTCATCGAGCCCAAGAATTTGCGCCGGGCACTCACGGGACCACACAGCAAGGAATGGCGCAAGGCGATGGATGCAGAAATCAGGGCGCTCGAGTCCCGTGACACCCGGGTGCCTGTCGATCGTGCAGCAATCAAGGGGAGAAGGATTCTCTCTGGCAAATGGTTCTTCCGCGTGAAGACCGCAGCGGATGGCACAATCAAGCAATTTAAGGCGCGCTGGGTCGTGCGCGGCTACGATCAGAGGTACGGCATTGACTTCGACCAGACGTTTGCGCCGGTCAGCCGTCACACCTCCATCAGAATTCTCCTCGCCATCGCTGCTGCACGACACCTACCGCTTCGACAAATTGATGTGAAGAACGCGTTCCTCTACACGCTAGTGGACACGGTGATCTACGTGGAGCAGCCGCACACAAACGGCGAAGGGGATTCACGCGTGTGCCAGCTACGCAAATCCCTCTACGGGATCAAAGAAGCACCAAGGCTCTGGCAATAGTACGTGTCAGAATCCAAGTCACTAGACCACTGGGATGAAAGGGCTTGTTACGTAGCGGGTCAGTGCGCCCATAACCCCCCAGGCCAACATGCCTGTAATCCTTCCCTAGGACGACACGAGCAGGGGGCACGAGCGACATCCATGACCATGCCAATGCGGCGCTCAGCAATCCCATTTTGCTGCGGGGAGGCCGGAAGCGTGAACGTCTGGCGGATGCCCTCCAAACGACAGAAGGCTCTCAAAAGGTCGGAGGAAAACTCCCCGCCTCTGTCTGAGTGCAGACGCAAAACAGGAAGGTCAGAGCCGAAACTCTCACTAAGCTGGCGACGAGCACCGCGGATCCAGTCGATCAACACCTCAGTGACCTCACCCTTGCTGCGCAAGGGGAAGACTGTGGTGTAACGCGAGTAGTCGTCAACGACCAGCAGGAAGTAACGCTCGTGACCCTGTCCACGAACGCGGGCTGGGCCCCACACGTCCATGTGAAGAGTCTGCAGAGGTTCCTCAGTCGGAGGAAACGAGGAGGAGTGAGGAGCGGCGCGCTGCCGGCCCTCGACACAAGGAACACAGGTGGGGGAAGGCCCCGGAGGAAGGGGAGGGAGGGACCTGGGGAGTCCAGAGACAAGAGCACGGGAGGCCATACCTCGAAGACGAGGCAGGGAGGGGTGACCAAGGCGGTGGTGCCAGAGGAGAGTCTCGTGCGCCAGAGGACGACACGAGCAGGGGGCAGACGCAGGACTAGACCTGGACGCAGCAGCAAACACCTGACTGGACGCAGCTACCTGACCAGACGCAGGGACCGGAGGAGGCGCAGTAGTCAGTGTGTACAGACTCGACCCTGGCCGACGGGTGAACGTGGCCAGGTGGCGGCCCGTCCGAGAGCAAGTGCAGTGGGTCACACGCTGACCTCCAGGGGTGAACTGGTCAACCCACGCGTCCTGGAGGTCAGCTCCACTCACCAAGTTCGTAGAGAACGAGGGGAGGTGGAGTCCCGACAGCAAGCCCGACGGGGCCGCAGGACACGGTAGAACCGTGGAGGAGTGTGCAAGGACTGGTCCCCCGGAGGGGTCAGCAAGGGAGACCGCAACAGGCCGACGGAGCGGCGTGAGCGTGGTGCTGTCTCTAAAGAAAGAGCGCGAAGCACCAGAGTCAAGTGTGAAGGTGTGAAAGGACTCAGTAGGTGCAGTACCAGAGGGAGGAGACGTACCAGCACCTGGAGCAGCAGACGCACTAGCACCTAGAGCAGCAGCCGCACTAGCACCTAGAGCAGCAGCCACAGTGCCCGGGTCGGGCGGGACACGCAGGTAACAGTCACCCTCAGTAATATCAGCAAGAGCATACATGGCAGCAAGGATAGCATCAAAATCTAGATCAAAGATAGGCACATTCTGCAGAAGCAGATCATGCCAACGAGGAAGCTCAACAGCGTCAGGAAACTGGGTACGCCAAGCGTCAGTCAAGCGGCCAAAGCAGCGCTGCGTGGTGTGTGGGAGACCACACACCTCCCCACTACGAGTAACGGTGCGAAGGACGTACGCGCAGGGACCTGCACCCCCAGACCTCCCACGTCCAGCGTACCACTCACGAAGCTGCTGAACAGACGGGGTCTCACGGGTGCGCAGCTGATGCGGACGCTGGCTGCCACCAAGGCCTCCACGCTGCGTGGCCGCACCGCGACCAGCACCACCTCCTCCGCTACCTCCACCACCGCCGCCACCGCCGCCACCTCCTCCACCACCGCCGCCACGGCCGCCACTGCCGCCACCTACGCCCCCACTCCCGGAACCAACCCCACCACCACCTCCACCTCCTCCACCTCCTCCACCGCTGCCTCCACCACCCCCACCACCACCCCTGCTTCCCTTGCCCTTGCCAGTGCGGCGTCGCCCACTAGGGGCAGACGCAGCGCCGACCTCCTCAGTGCCAACGAGGTCGACAGCAGCAGCAGAGGCAACAGAGGGGAGAAGGGGGACAGGGGAACACCCCTCAAAGAAGGGGGTGCGACGGTCACCGCGAGAAGCACCAACAGCTAAGATACTCTTCTCAGCTGCAGCAAGGCGCTCCTCTAGCAAGTCGACAGTCAGCCCGGTAGGGCAAAGGGAGAGAAAGTGATCCCTGACTGAGGAGAGAGAGTCAGGGAGGCGGGTGACTAGGTAGTAAAGGGTGATGTACATGGGGGGGGAGTTCGTGGGAAGAAACTCAGTGGGAAGGGCAGCGCGGTAGCGAGCGTCACTAGTGCGGAGGTGAGCAACTAGGTCAGCAACTGTGGAAAAGGCGGCAAGGTCAGGAAAAAGGTACGGCAGCATGAGGCGGCTGAGGGCAGCAGTGGTAGGGGAGGAGTAGCGTGCAACTACAGCGTCGTACAGAGCCCTAGCACTCTTGTACTGACTAAAGTGCGCGCGCTCAGTAGACGGCAGGTGGTTGCGCACAGCAAGACGAGCAGCAGCATCGCGCGTGAGCCGCTGCGAGCGAACAGTACTGTCAGCATCAGCAGTAGGGGCAGTAGAGGCGCCAGAAGTGAGATCGAACAGTGAGAGACCATCCTTGCTATCGCACTGTAGGAAAAGCTGCAGATCATCTAGCCAGACCTCAAAGTCAACAGCCCGACCCTCAGCATCAAAGGTAAGAACATTGAGACTAGCCATGACAGGAGAAGCAGCAGGCTAGCAGTAGCAGCAGTGGAACTCGGCTAAGCAGGCTAGGTAGGGCGGCGCAGCTCGGCAGGGCGGTGTGGCTCGGCAGCGCGGCGCTCTTACCAGGGGAGAGGCTGGGGCAGGGCCGGGGTAGGGCCGGGGCAGTCCAGGAGCAGGGCCGGGGCAGGGCCGGGGCAATTCAGGAGCAGGGCCGGGGCAGGGCCGGGGCAGTTCAGGAGCAGGGCTGGGGCAGGGCCGGGGCAGTTCAGGAGCAGGGCCGGGGCAGGGCCGGGGCAGTTCAGGAGCAGGGCCGGGGCAGGGCCGGGGCAGTTCAGGAGCAGGGCCGGGGCAGTTCAGGGGCAGGGCCGGGGCAGGGCCGGGGCAGGGCCGGGGCAGAGCCGGGGCAGTTCAGGAGCAGGGCCGGGGCAGTGCAGAAGCAGGGCCGGGGTAGTTCAGGGGCAGGGCCGGGGCAGAGCCGGGGCAGGGCCGGGGCAGGGCCTGGGCAGAGCCGGGCCAGGGCCGGGGCAGTTCAGGGGCAGGTCAGGAGCAGGGCCGGGGCAGTGCAGAAGCAGGGCCGGGGCAGTTCAGGAGCAGGGCCGGGGCAGCGTCGGGGAAGAGCTGCGACAGGGCCACAGCAGGGCCGGCTTGGCCTGAAGGGGCCTCTAACGGGGCCTGATTGGGCCGAACGGGGCCTATAACGGGGCCTGACGAGGCCTATAACGGGGCCGAACGGGGCCTATAACGGGGCCTGACGGGGCCTATAACGGAGCCGTACGGGGCCTATAACGGGGCCGTGCGGGGCCTATAACGGGGCCTGACGGGGCCTATAACGGGGCCGTACGGGGTCGTACGGGGCCTATAACGGGGCCTGACGGGCCTTACGGGGCCTGAAACGGGGCCAAATGGGGCCTGACGGGGCCGAACGGGGCCTATAACGGGGCCTGACGGGGCCTATAACGGGGCCGTACGGGGCCGATAACGGGGCCGTGCGGGGCCTATAACGGGGCCTGACGGGGCCTATAACGGGGCCTGACGGGCCTTACGGGGCCTCTAACGGGGCCTTACGGGGCCTCTAACGGGGCCTTACGGGGCCTCTAACTGGGCTTGAAGGAGCCTGACGGGGCCTCTAACGGGGCCTGACGGCCTTACGGGGCCTTAAACGGGGCCAAATGGGGCCTGACGGGGCCGTACGGGGCCTCTAACGGGGCCTGACGGGGCCGTACGGGGCCTCTAACGGGGCCTGTCGGTGCCTAACGGGGCCTTAAACGGGGCCGAACGGGGCCTGACGGGGCCTTACGGGGCATAACGGGGCCTTACGGGGCCTTAAACCGCGCCCTAAACGAGGCCTAAAGGGGCCTTACGGGGCCTAACGAGGCCTTAAGGGGCCTTACGGGGCGGGCGCAGGCTCTAAGGGCGGGCGCAGGGGCCGTGACGGGCCTCGAAGGGAAGGCGCGAAGCGCGCGGCAAGTAGGCAGGGGAGAAATTTCAGTGGTGGGCCCTTTAAAAAATCTCGAAACTAGCTCTATACCATGTGAGAATGATAGACGAAAGAATGAATGAACTAGAAATGAGATGGGTACATATAGGAAACACATAAGTGTTGTACCCACTAAGAGCTACCCCACTACAGCCTAAATATACCATAGCAGATATAAGTTTGACAGGCACGGCCTTCCACGCCCGTGAAATCCACTTGAGCACCACCTCCGGGGGTGGTTTCTTGATGTTACCTGCACCACATGAAAGGGAGTGGGGACATTAGAACACAAGCAGGCAGACAAGCACACGAAGGGGAGACGGGAGGACATGTCCTCGCTCACCTGCAGGTGTTAGGATGTTCATGCCGACCGCCTCAAACCAGGACTGGTACTGCTGGAGAACACTTGCTTTGAAGCTCTTGTTCACCAACACATCGAGCGGCTGCTCGTCTGCCGTGCATCCTGCTGGGATGACCGCCGGCACGATGTTGAGCTTTGCGAATCTCGCCTTGACTTCCTTGGTAAGGTGACCACGGTAGGAGTCGAGTACTAGCATGGCGCTCCGACTCTGCACGCCGAATTTGGGTTTCAGGAACGGCACCACGCCCTCATCGAGCCACTGGATGACGCCCGTGGTCTCCATCCACCCGTTCGCTTGGCAGCCGACCACGACATCTGCACACAAGCAAGCGGTGGTTATTCCCTTTTTTTTTTAAACGTCCAAAACACGCACAAGAACATATGCTTACTGTTCGGGAAGTCACCCTTAGGGAGTGTCTTGCGCTTGAAAAACACCCACGGCTTCAACTTCTCGCCCGTCGCCGTGCACGTCAGCATGGTTAGAATCCTAGCGTGACTTAGGAGCCATGGCTAGTGAGTGTCGAGAGAGTTGAGTGTCGAGAGAATTGAGTGTCGAGAGAATTGGAAAGGAGAATGAGGGATTTCACTAAAGAAAGTTGGGATACAAATAGCAAACCCTAAATTGGGTTGTACTCACTACAAAGTACCCCACTGCAGGCTAAACAACAAATACATTCTGACACACCCCCATAGTCAAAATGGGGTATAATCAAGCAGTCATAGAGCAGGTTCACAAGTACAAGCAAAGCTAGAGGCATTCACGAAGGGCAAGTGAGGAGGAGGCTGGACTGTAAGAGGAGAGTAGATAGGAGGCGTCGGATGATGCTGCAGACACACGGGCAACAGGAGCGGCGCGCACTGTGGCTACCGGAGCCGTATCCCCGGACTACAGGAGTAATTGGCTCTGCGGCTAACTCTGAGCGGCAGGAGCAACGGACCCACAGGCGACAGGCGCAGCAGGCTCTCTGAGCTACCAGCAGCAGAGCCCCGGACTACAGGTGCTGCGGACGACAAGACGGCAGCCTCCGCTCAACCTCCCCCAACTGTCCCACCCCCCTTACACACACCCCTTGTTGCACCCCTAGCTCCACTCCCACGTCACCCCCCTAGCACCAATCCCTCGGCTCCCACACACCCACCCCCCTCAGCGGCAGCTGCAGCAGTGGGAGACGAAGGTGGAGGAGGAGGAGGGGACGGTTCACACACCCGCCACCCCCATACCCTCCCCCCACTGCTGCACCTGCAGCAGGGGATGGAGGAGAAAGGGGGGGGGGGGGGGGGGGGGGGCGGGGGGGGGGGGGGGGGGGGTTGTGCATGGCGCGTGCAGAGGGCAGCAGGGCGTGCGAGGCGCACAGGGCTGCAGGGCGCGCGGGGCGCGCGGGGCGCACAGGGCAGCAGGGCAGCAGGGCGCACAGGGCTGCAGGGCGTGCGGGGCGCACAGGGCAGCAGGGCAGTAGGGCGCACAGGGCTGCAGGGCAGCAGGGCGCGCGGGGCAAACAGGGCAGCAGGGCGCACAGGGCTGCAGGGCAGCAGGGCGCACAGGGCTGCAGGGCAGCAGGGCGCGCAGGGCTGCAGTGCGCGCAGGGCAGCAGGACAGCAGGGCGCGCAGGGCGCGCAGGGCTGCAGGGCGCACGGGGCGCAGCAGGGCTGCAGGGCGCGCGGGGCGCGCAGGGCAGCAGCAAGGGCTGTAGCGGCAACAGCAAGGGCTGTAGCGGCAGCAGCAGGGCAGCAGGGCGCACAGGGCTGCAGGGCAGCAGGGCGCACAGGGCTGCAGGGCAGCAGGGCGCGCGGGGCGCGCACGGCTGCAGGGCGCGCGGGGCGCACAGGGCTGCAGGGCGCGCGGGGCGCACAGGGCAGCAGGGCAGCAGGGCGCACAGGGCTGCAGGGCAGCAGGGCGTGCGGGGCAAACAGGGCAGCAGGGCGCACAGGGCTGCAGGGCAGCAGGGCGCGCGGGGCGCGCAGGGCTGCAGTGCGCGCAGGGCGCGCAGGGCAGCAGGACAGCAGGGCGCGCAGGGCTGCAGGGCGCGCGGGGCGCACAGGGCAGCAGGGCAGCAGGGCGCGCGGGGCGCAGCAGGGCTGCAGGGCGCGCGGGGCGCGCAGGGCAGCAGCAAGGGCTGTAGCGGCAACAGCAAGGGCTGTAGCGGCAGCAGGGCGCGCAGGGCTGCAGGGCGCGCATGGCGCGCAGGGCAGCAGGACAGCAGGGCGAGAGGGGCAAACAGGGCAGCAGGGCGCACAGGGCTGCAGGGCAGCAGGGCGCGCTGGGCGCGCAGGGCTGCAGTGCGCGCAGGGCAGCAGGACAGCAGGGCGCGCAGGGCTGCAGATCCCCTCCCCCCCACCGCTGCACCTGCAGCAGGGGGATGGAGGAGAAGTGGGGGGGGGGGGGGGGGGCTGATGCTGCAACTCCCCTCCCCCCCACTGCTGCTGCAGATCCCCTCCCCCCCACTGCTGCACCCGCAGCAGGGGGATGGAGGAGAAGTGGAGGGGGGGGGGGGGGCTGGGGGGGGGCTGGTGCTGCAGATCCCCTCCTGCCTCCCCCTGAACCTCCAAGCTCCCCCCCTTCCCAACACAGGGTGCGGCAGGGAGAGAGAGAGGAGAAAAGGGCGGGGGGGGGGGGGGGGGCTGATGCTGCAAATCCCCTCCCCCCACTGCTGCTGCAGATCCCCTCCCCCCACTGCTGCACCCGCAGCAGGGGTGGAGGAGAAAGGGGGGGGCGGGGGGGGCTGGTGCTGCAGATCCCCTCCTGCCTCCCTCTGAACCTCCAAGCTCCCCCCCCCTCCCAACACAGGGTGCGGCAGGGAGAGAGAGAGGAGAAAAGGGCGGGGGGGGGGGAGGGGGGGGGGGGGGGGGGCTGATGCTCCAAATCCCCTCCCCCCACCGCTGCTGCAGATCCCCTCCCGCCTCCCCCTGAACCTCCAAGCTCCCCCCCCCCTCCCAACACAGGGTGCGGCAGGGAGAGATAGAGGAGGAGGCGCGGCGGCAGCTGCTGCTGCTGAGGCACATCCGCCACCCCCTCACACCCTCTCCCCCCCGTCCCCATGGAGGAGGGGGAGGGGGGGGAGGGGGGCGGGGGCGGAGCTGCGCGTGCGACTGCAGGGCACGCGGGCAGGAAGTCAGCACCCCTCTTGCCATAGCTAGGGGCGACGAGGCCAGTGGGGCCGAGGGGCGCGGCTAGGTACAGGGCCTGGCGCTGGGCTAGGGACGGGGCCGGGTGCTGGGCAGGTACGGGGCCAGGCGCTGGGCAGGTACGGGGCCGGGTGTTGGGCACGGAATGGGGCCGGGCGTGGGGCTAGGTACGGGGCCGGGCGCGGGCTAGGTACTGGGCCGGGCGCGGGCTAGGTACGGGGCCGGGCGCGGGCTAGGTACTGGGCCGGGCGCGGGCTAGGTACGGGGCCGGTCGTTGGGCGCGGAACAGAGGCCGGGCGCGAGGCTAGGTACGGGGCCGGGCGCTGGGCAAGGGACGGAGCCGGACGCTGGGCAGGTACGTGGCCGGGCAGGTACGTGGCCGGGCGCTGGGCAGGTACGGGACCGGGCGCAGGCTAGGTACGGGGCTGGGCGCGGGCTAGGTACTGGGCCGGGCGCTGGGCTAGGGACGAGGCCGGGCGACGGGCTAGGTACGGGCCGGTCGCGGGCTAAGTGCGGGCCGGGCGCGGGCTAGGTACGGGCCGGGCGCTGGGCGAAGGACGTGGCCAGGCGCGGGCTTGGTACGGGCCGGGCGCGGGCTAGGGACGGGGCCAGGCGCGGGCGAGGTACGGGCCGGGCGCAGGCTAGGTACGGGGCCGGGCGTTGGGCGCGGAACGGAGGCCGGGCGCGAGGCTAGGTACGGGCGGATCGCGGGCTAGGTACGGGCTGATCACGGGCTAAGTACGGGCCGATCGCGGGCTAGGTACAGGCCGGGCGCGGGCGACGGAATCGACGGGGCCAACAGGGCCGAGGGGCCGAGCTAGGGGCGACGGGGCCAAGGGGCCGAGCCTAGGGGCTAAGGGCGACGCCAAGGGGCGACGGGCCGGGGCCTAGGCTAGCAGGGCATTAGGTGGTGGGCCCATTGATGTGAGGTCCTAGGAACTATTGCTCTGATACCATGTTAGAATCCTAGTGTGACTTAGGAGCCATGGCTAGTGAGTGACGAGAGAGTTGAGTGTCGAGAGAATTGAGTGTCGAGAGAATTGGAAAGGAGAATGAGGGATTTCACTAAAGAAAGTTGGGATACAAATAGCAATCCCTAAATTGGGTTGTACTCACTACAGAGTACCTCACTGCAGGCTAAACAGCAAATACATTCTGACATGCATCACGGTGACTCTTTCTTTCTGGTAACCAGCGCTGCGGATGGGCACCGACTTCACGCCCGTCTGCTCCACGGTGGTAGTGGCCGGCATCTCCAACCAAAGAGGAGTTTGGTCGGCGTTGATTATGTATCGGTTTTCGATCGCGTACTCGTTGCGTGCGTCGCGGACGAACTGCCAAAATTCTTTGCACTGCGTCGCCACGTCTGCGCACGGGGAGGGAAGGACAGATAGGAAGAAGGATGAGTACAAGTCATAAACCATGCGAATTCGCTCGAGGTAAGCGGGAAACAAGGCACTTACGCTCCTGCGTTTTCTGCGCCACCTTAGTTTTCATGCGCACGCTGAGGTTCCACCGCTTGCGGAACCGCTCCGACCACCGCTGACTCCCTTTCCACTTGACTTCCGGGAACAGCACCTTCATCACTTCGCGTGACCATTCTTGGAGCCGACCGACTGAAACTGCAACACCGCGGCGTCGCCAGTCAAGGAGTTGAGCGTACACCTTTAACTCCATGGGTCTGTACCAAGAAGACCTCCTGCGCCCATGAAGTCGACACCGTGCGGCATGTGAAGCCTTGAGCTCCTCTGCTTGGCTTTTCCACTCCGTCAGGCATTTGCGGTGTATGCCGGACTCCCGCGCGACCTCGCTTATCGATGGCGCCAGCTCCAGCCGCACGATGTTAAAAAACCAAAGGAAGTTAGAAATGAGAAAGAGAGAGGGTTTGGACTAGCAAGCAGTTGAGTACATATAGAAAACCCTAAGTTGGGCTGTACTCACTATTGAGTACCCCACTGCAGGCTAGACAAATATAACATTCTGACACACCCCCATAGCCAAAGTGGGGTGTAATCAGCACAAGCAAGCAAAGCAGAAAACAAGCTCAGGGTGGATCACAATGTCACCACACATTCTGAGCACAAGTACAAGGCCACAAGGCCAGTTCACAGGCAGAGCAATAGTTCACAAATATAAGCAAAGCTAGAAACTATCACAGAGGGCAAGTGAGGAGGAGGAGGGACTATGAGAGGAGAGGAGGTAGGAGGAGACAGGTGAAGCTGCAGACACACGGGCAACAGGAGCAGCGCGCACTGTGGCTACCGGAGATTGTAGCCTCCGGACTACTGGAGTAACTGGCTCCGCGGCTAACTCTGAGCGGCAGGAGCAACGGACCCACGGGCGACTGGCGCAGCAGGCTCGCTGGGCTACCGGAGATTGTAGCCTCCGGACTACTGGCGCTGCTGGCGACACGACAGCTACCTCCGTCCAGCCTCCCCAAACTGTCCCACCCCCCTTTCAGACACCCCCTGCGGCACCTCTAGCACTGCTTACACGCCACCCCCTTAATACCACTCCATCGTCTCCCACACACCCACCCCCCTCAGCGGCAGCTGCAGCAGTGGGAGACGAAGTAGGAGGAGGAGCAGGTGATGCCACACACCCGCCACCCCCCACTCGCCACCCCCAAACCCTAACACAGGGCAGGGCCGGGCAGGGCAGGGCCGGGACAGGGCCGGGGCAGGACGGCAGGGCCGGGTAGGGCCGCGACGAAGACGGGAGGGGCCGACGCGCGGCCCCCTTCTGTCGCCCCTCCCGTCGCCTGTCGAGGCGACCCAGGGGGGGGCCGCGCGGCCGCGCGGGCCCCCGAGGGCGACGGGACGGGCGACGGGAATGGGGGCCGCGCGGGCCCCCGAGGGCGACGGGACGGGCCGCGCACGAGCCCCCCCCCCGGGCGACGAAACCGCCGTGCGCCCCGGGGCGCGCGACGGGCAGAGAACCGCCGCGCGCCTCGAGCGCGCGGCGGGAAGAAAAATGGCCGCGCGCCACGCGCCCGAGGCGCGCGATAGACAGAGTAGCAGCAGTGGAAGTATTGGGTGGGCCCATCCACAGGATCGACCCGTGGGGGTCGACCTGCTCTGATTCCATGTTAAGAAACCAAAGGAAGTTAGAAATGAGAAAGAGAGAGGGTTTGGACTAGCAAGCAGTTGAGTACATATAGAAAACCCTAAGTTGGGTTGTACTCACTATTGAGTACCCCACTGCAGGCTAGACAAATATAACATTTTGACACACGAGCCACATGAGTTTCTCCTGGGAGGTGTAGGCCTGCCGTTTATGTTGAGACGGCTTGTGCCTGGGAGAGGGGGGGCGGGCATCTCGGTTCTGGGAGGAGGGGTGGGGTCGTTTTTGTTAATCGGCGGATACGTCGGTATCGGCATCTTCTCGCGTGGTGCGTCGCGCCACCATGACTCCACACCGTCGTCGTCATCGGCACTTGCACCACGATCTGGGAACACGTCCTCCTCGGCGCCCGCTTCACCGTCGCCGACACCGTCGTCGTCGCCGCTGTATTGTTTATCGGCGGCCACGTCATCGTCGGCGCCCACAGCCGACTCGTCCCACGTGCAGGCTTCGGGCTGTCCCCACCATGGTGCAGGCGGCGGAGCCTGGATGAAGACATCAGGGGCCTTGGGTGTGTCCGGTTCAGACAGCCACTCGTCGAAAGTGGCTGGTAAATACAGCTGGAGCACGGGCCGTTGGTGAGCACTGGCACCGATATCAGGCGGATTTGGAGGAGCGGGAGGTGTGGGAGGAGCAGGAGGAGCAGGAGGAGCAGGGGGCGCTGGGGGTTCAGGTGGCACTGGAGGCGCTGCGGGCTCACGGGTATACCACCCGTCGTCGGTAAGTCGCCATGGGCTAGCTCTCTTGTTCTTGAAGAGGAAGTGCGTCCCGCTGAATTCCGCCATGGCTTCGCCAGCCAGGCGGCCTACACTGGAATCTGAATGAAAAAAATGAAAGAGACGGTGCACAAATGGGCAACGAAGAGGACCCCGTAAGGTTGGCGCCTCGGGGTCCTCGTCAATGACAGGCGGGAAACCCCCGCCTAACCCCGTAGAGGACCCTGCGTGGCAGCATAATCGCTGCGCTGGCAGGGAATATTCCCCACCCTTCGAGAGGGTTCGGAAGAAATGCACATGCCACGCAATGCATGTGACTGTGATTGGGCCGCACGGCAACATCCCCGTCACTGCTGTCACGATCGATGGTTCTAGACAAAACTGTGCGGTGGGAAATCGAACCGCTGCTGTTTTTGTCTGAAAACCATGCACGATCCTACGTGTTGCATGGTCGGTTGAATTTGCCTTATTGCGGGCTTCAATTTGGTATGTTTAAAAGTGATTTTTTTTTTCCTATCACAAGCGCATGCGCTTATAAAAATGACTCGATTAGAAGTGCACCCCCCTAAAAAACGCTGCTTTATTATAAGCGCACATGCGCTTCTATCCGGGGTAATACGGTATATATATAGTTTGACAGCAATAAGGGAAACGCTAGAAAGGCATAGTGCAGGCGTTACGGAAGCTTGATTGTAGAATAAGTAGCAAGAGAAACTTGCAACTGAAAGGATTCATAACAATGGATTGTGTGAAGAATTAAACAGGAATGAATGAACTAGGAAAGTGTGAGATACAAATACAAAACCTGTACCCCTTAGTGTCTACCCCACTACAGCCTATATAGGCTAAGGCATATACATTTGACACACCCCCATAGGCAAAGTGGGGGAGAACTAGGGGTCACAAGACCAGTCAAGCAAAGCAAAGCAAAGCAAGCTCAGGGTGGATCACAACGTCACCACACAGTCTGAGCACCGGTTCAAAGGCCACAAGGCCAATTCACATGCAAGTTCATATATATAAAGGTAAACAAGCGTGTGCAGGTATATATAGATCACAGTACAAGGAAAGTCAAGAGGTAAGTAAGTGAGGCCAAGTAGGCACAAGACCTAGCATAGTACAGAAGCGCTGATGATCACAAGGCTGAAGTGCCTTGGTAAAGATATCAGCAGTGTTGGCCTGAGAGGCCACGTAAGCAAGGCGCAGCTGACCACGCTGCTGCAGCTCACGAGCAAGGAAGTAGCGAAGAGCAATGTGCTTCGTTCTGTGCTCCAGTCTGTGCTCCCGACACAAGGCCAGCATAGCCTTGTTGTCTACGTACAGAACTGGAGGAGAACGAGGCGGCTCTCCCAGGTCAGTCAGCAAGTAGGTGAGCCAGCGTAACTCCTGTGCAGCCATGGCCCCTGCGTAGATCTCAGCCTCACAGCTAGAGCTGAGAACAGAAGACGAGCGAGTAGACCGCCACGAAACAGAGCCGGAACCAAGGCTGAAGGTGTAACCCTATGACGACCGCTGAGTAGCCAGGTCGTCAACCCAAGACGCGTCTGCGTGACCAGTGAGGACCACCGGACTCCGCCCTCCAAGCACTAGCCCCAAGCCCGAAGTACTGCACAAGTAGCGCAACACCCTCTTCGCTGCAGCCATGTGCTCTGGTCGGTGTCTCCCAGGAGCAACATAGCGAGCCAAGATGCTCAGAGGGTATGCTAGGTCAGGTCGAGTGCAGGTCATCAGGTACATGAGGCAGCCAACAAGCTCTGGGTACGGGCCACTCGGCTCTACGGACTCATCCGAAGGCAGAGCTGAGAGCGAGTGGCGAGTAGACAGAGGAGTGGCCTGAGGCGAGGAGTACGTGAAGTCGAAGCGCTGAAGGACCTGCTGCACCATGTGTGACTGAGTCAGAGTAATGGTGCGCCGTGCTCTGTCCCGGGTGATCTGCAAGCCAAGATAGCTGCGCAGTTCACCCAGGTCTGTGCACGTGTGTCTCTTCTGCAGCTCGGACTTCACGTGGGCGAGTCCAGCAGTGTCAGCTGTAGCAAACACCAAGTCGTCGACGTACACGAGGATGTAGAACGGCGGCAGCAAAGTGTCGGTCCGAAGAAACAGCGACGGGTCAGCAGTGGAAGGAGCAAACTCAAGAGCCGCAAGCGTAGTCCTCAGTGTGTCGTGCCACTCACGTGGCGCCTGGCGGAGACCGTAGACTGGCCGCCGGAGGCTCCACTGGGTACCAGGAGGAAACGACCCAGTGAAGCCAGGTGGGCGGCGCAGCTAGATCTCCTCGTGCAGACTGCCCTGTAGGAAAGCAGTGCTGAAGTCAAGGGAGTGAAGCTCGTAGTCACGCTGAGCAGCAACGTGCAGCAGAACCCGAAGAGTGGTCATCTTCGGGGTCGGGGAGAAGGTCTGAAAGTAGTCAACTCCCTGCCGCTGACTGAAGCCTCGAGCCACGTAACGCGCCTTGAAGACAGGCGGAGAACCCGGCGGCCGCTTCACCCTGAAAATCCACATGCCACTGACGATGTTCGCCCCAGGTGGGGGAACCTCGTCGACGTAGGTGCCTGTGGACTTCCAGGAAGCCATCTCTGCGTCCATGGCTGCCTGCCACTGAGAGGAGTAAGGACCCTCTATCGCCTCTGCGTAAGAGCGCGGGGTCGGGATGTCTGGTGCATCCGGGTCTCCCTCAGGGGCAAGCAGCGTGGACACGAGATGAGGTAAAGCAGCAGCAAAACACTGGAACTCCTCCTGTCGGTCCTCAAGGACGTCCGTGCTAAGAGCACACTCACCCCCGACGGACGGAGGACGGACAGACGCAGACGCTGACTCAGCAACAAGACTAGCGGCGTAGTCTAGACGACAGTGAGCAGCAAAGTCGACAAGCTCGGTAACTAAGGCAGACGCAGCAGTGGACTCAAAGGAAGGGTCAGTGACAACAGTGGCTAGGAAACGCGTGACAGTAGGACTGGCAGCACGAAGGGAGTCTGACGCCGGGTCAGCAAGAGCAGGAAGAGAGGACTCTGGAGGAGACGGCAAAGGGACACGCTGTGGCGCAGTGGAAGGACGCAGTGCCATCTGATGCGTGCCCGGGACTGCAGGAGGACGCGGACGTGGAACACGACGACTAGTGCGAGCAGTGCGAACAGGCGACGCAGGACGCGACTCAGGCTCACGACGCTCAGCAAGACCTCCAGTAGGACCAGCGTAGGGAGAAGGAGCAGGCAGAGGGGAGACCAGCTGTAACTGTGACTCGGACTGGACAGGCGGAGGACACTCTAAGGAAGGAGCAGGACTAGGAGAAGGCGGAAGACCAAGAACCTGCTCAAGGAGCGGAACGAAGTATGGCCGCGGCCGCGCAGCACCTCCAGAACCAGCAGGGACAACACCAGTACCCCCAGCGTCAGCTCCAACTCAGCAGCACCACCAGCTCCAGTACCTCCAGCAGCTCCAGCTCCAGCAGGACCACCAGCAGACACAGCCGCTCCGGCTCCAGTACCTCCAGTAGCACCCACTCCAGCAGCACCACCAGCTCCAGCTCCACCAGTAGCTCCAGCACCAGGAGCACCACCAGGCCCAGCAGCTCCAGTACCTCCAGTACGAGCACCTCCGGGACCCGTGGCTCCAGCACCCCTAGCAGAAGCAGAACCTCCAGTACCGGCTCCAGCAGCACCTCCAGCTCCAGAACCTCCAGCAGCAGCAGAACCTCCAGCACCGGCAGCACCTCCAGCTCCAGCAGCACGGCTCCAGCGGCGAGCAAACCACTCGCGCAGCTCCTGTGGAGAGGGAAGCTCCCGCCGGGACAAAGCACCCGAAGGACCGCCAGGTCCAGCACCGACAGGCTCCACACCCCCACTCCCAGCAGCCCCAGGCTCAGCACCCCCAGAAGCAGCACCCCCAGGCCCCGCACGCTCAGGCTCAGCACCCCCAGACCCAGCACCCCGAGGCTCCGCACGCTCAGGCTCAGCACCCCCAGACCCAGCACCCCCAGGCTCCGCACGCTCAGGCTCAGCACCCCCAGACGCACCAGAGTCAGCAGCTACCTCGACAGGCTCGACCGCATCTACCTGGGACACACCTGAGGGGGCAGGACCCTGAGGGGGGAGGGGGTCTACCGGGGGGGGACCGGGAGCGAGGAAGAGCGGCGGGGGGGGGAGGGGGGCAGTGCGGTAGGGGAAGAGACGGTAGTACGGAACCGACTCGTCAAACGTGACGTCCTGGGAGGACAGAACACGACGCGAGGTGGGGTGGTAAAATTGCCAACCAGGCGCGTCAGGGGGAAAGCCGAGGAAGACGCAAGGAACAGCACGGGAGGACAGCTTGTCCGCAGACAAGTCTCGGACGAAAGCTCGAGATCCCCAGACACGGAACGCAGACGCATCACCAACCTTCCCCGTCCACCGCAGAGTAGGGAAGGTCTCCGGCAGGGAGACCCGGGGCTGAAGGTTGATCTGATGCGCCGCGTACTGAACCGCGAACGGCCACAGAAAATGGGGAGCAGCCGCATGGATCATGGACGTACGAGCGACATCCATGACCATGCCAATGCGGCGCTCAGCAATCCCATTTTGCTGTGGAGAGGCCGGAAGCGTGAACGTCTGGCGGATGCCCTCCGCACGACAGAAGGCTCGCAGAAGGTCGGAGGAAAACTCTCCGCCTCTGTCGGAGTGCAGACGCAGAACAGGAAAGTCCGAGCCGAAACGCTCTCTGAGCTGGAGACGAGCAACGCGGATCCAGTCGATCAACACCTCAGTGACCTCACCCTTGGTGCGCAAGGGGAAGACAGTGGTGTAACGCGAGTAGTCGTCAACCACCAGTAGGAAGTAACGCTCGTGACCCTGTCCACGGACGCGGGCTGGGCCCCACACGTCCATGTGAAGAGTCTGCAGCGGAGCCTCTGTCGGGGGAAACTCGGAGGAGTGAGGAGCGGCGCGCTGCCGCCCCTCGACGCAGGGAACGCAGGTAGGGGCAGGCCCCGGGGGAAGGGGAGGGAGGGACCGGGGGAGACCAGAGACAAGGACACGGGAGGCCATGCCTCGGAGACGAGGCAAGGAGGGGTGACCAAGGCGGTGGTGCCAGAGGAGGGTCTGGTGGGACAGGAGGCGACACGAGCAGGGGGCAGACTCAGGACCTGACCGAGACGCTGCAACAAACACCTGACTCGACGCAGCTACCTGACCAGACACAGCAACCGGAGGAGACTCTGTGGTCAGTGTGTACAGGCTCGACCCCGGTCGATGAGTAAACGAGGCCAAGTGGCGGCCCGTCTGAGCACACGTGCAGTGGGTCACTCGCTGACCTGCAGGAGTGAACTGGTCAACTCCGGCATCCTGAAGGTCAGCACCACTCACCAAGTTCGTGGAGAACGAGGGGAGGTAGAGACCAGACAGGGAGCCTGACGGGGCCGCCGGACACGGGAGGACAGTGGAGTAGCGAGCAAGGACAGGACCCCCAGAGGGGTCTGCCAGGGAGACCGCAACCGGCCGACTGAGCGGCGTAAGGGTGGTGCGGTCTCGAAAGAAGGAGCGGGAAGCACCCGAGTCGAGGGTGAAGGTGTGAAAGACCTGAGCCGACTCGGTACCTGAGAGAGCAGACTCACCAGCACCTAGAGCAGCAGACTCACGAGTACCTGGAGCAGCAGACTCACTAGCACCTAGAGCAGCAGCCTCAATACCAGGGTCAGGCGGAACACACACGTAACAGTCACCCTCAGCACTAATAGACACAGCATACATGGCAGCAAGAATAGCATCAAAGTCAAGATCAAAGATAGCTACCCCCGACTTGAGCAGATCTCCCCAACGAGGGATCTCAGTGGCGTCCGGGAACTGGGCACGCCAGGCGTCCGTCAGGCGACCGAAGCAGCGCTGGGTGGCGTGCAGGCCGCCACACTGCTCTCCAGTGCGGTCACCGGTGCGCAGGACGTAAGTACAGGGACCAGCACCCCCAGACCCCTGGCGCCCCGCGTACCACTCACGAAGCTGCTGGGGCGAAGGGGTCTCACGAGAGCGCTGCTGCTGCTGGGGTCCCCGCTGCACAGCTCCGCCTCTGCCAGCTCCACCTCCGCCGCCGCCGCCTCCGCCTCCTCCACCCCTCCCGCCACTGCCACCGCCGCCTCCACCTCCACCGCCGCCACCGAAGCCCCCACCTCTACCACCACCTCCACCCCCACCCCCTCCTCCGCCTCCACCGCCACTACCGCCGCCTCCACCACCTCCTCCAGCTCCCTTGCCCCGCTTGCCCTTGCTGACGTGGCGCCTCTCACTTGGAGCAGACGCAGCGCTGACCGACTCGGTGCCAACAAGGTCGACAGCAGCAGCAGAGGCAACAGAGGGCAAAAGAGGAACGGGGGAGCACCCCTCAAAGAAAGGGGTACGGGGGTCACCACGAGAGGCGCCTACAGCAGTGATACTAGTCTCTGCTGCAAGGAGGCGCTCCTCGAGGAGGTCGACAGTGAGGGTGGTAGGGCAAAGAGAGAGGAAGTGGTCCCTGACCGAGCGGAGAGTGTCAGGGAGTCGAGTGACTAGGTAGTAGAGGGTGATGTACATGGGGGGGGGGGTTTTGGGCGCAGAACTCAGCAGGAAGCGCAGCGCGGTAGCGAGTGTCACTAGTGCGGAGGTGCGTAATGAGGTCAGTGACTGTGGCAAAAGTGGCGAGGTCAGGGAACAGGTACGGTAGCATGAGGCGGCTAAGCGCAGCAGTGGCAGGGGAAGAGTAACGTGCAACTACTGCGTCGTACAGAGTCTTAGCACTCTTGTACTGACTAAAGTGCGCGCGCTCAGTAGATGGTAGGTGACTACGCACAGCAAGGCGGGCAGCAGCATCGCGCGTGAGCCACTGCGAGCGAACGGTGCTGTCAGCATCAGCAGCAGGGGCAGTAGAGGCGCCCGACGTAAGATCAAACAGGGAGAGACCATCCTTGCTATCGCACTGAAAGAAAAGCTGCAGATCATCTAGCCAGACATCAAAGTCAACCGCTCGACCCTCAGCATCAAAGGTGAGAAGACTAGGACTAGCCATTATAGGAGCAGCAGCAGACTAGCAGCGGCAGCAGTGCAACTGAGCGAGGCAGGACAGTGCGACTCGGCAGGGCGACTCGGCAAAGCAGTGCGGCTCGGCCCGGCTAGGCTCTTACTAGGGGCGAAGCCGACAGGTCCGGGACTGGGTCGGGGCCGTGACAGGGCCGGGACAGGGTCGGGGCCAAGCAGGGTCCGGGACAGGGCAGCAACGAGGCCGGGACAGGGTCAGGTCCGGGACAGGGTCGGGGCCGAGCAGGGTCCGGGACGGGGTAGTAACGGGGCCGGGACAGGGTCGGGGCCGGGGCAGGTCCGGGACGGGGTCGGGGCCAAGGCAGGTCCGGGACGGTGCCGAGACGGGGCCGGGGTAGGGCCGGGACGGGGCCGTTTAGGGGCGGCGTAGGGGCCGCGTCAGGTACGGGGCCGGGTTGGGCCGTTTAGGGGCCGCGTAGGAGCCGCGTAGGGGCGGCGTAGGGGCCGCGTAGGGGCCGCGTCAGGGACGGGGCCGGGTCAGGCCGTGTAGGGGCGGCGTAGGGGCCGCTGAGGGGCCGCGTAGGGGGCCGCGCAGGGGGCCGCGTAGGGGCCGGGTAGGGGCCGCGTAGGGGCCGCGTAGGGGCCGGGTAGGGGCCGCGTAGGGGCCGCGTAGGGGCCGCGTAGGGGCCGCGTAGGGGCCGCGTAGGGGCCGCGTAGGGGCCGGGTAGGGGCGGGGCCGCGTCAGGGACGGGGCCGCGTCAGGTACGGGGCCGCGACGGGGCCGTTTAGGGGCGGCGTAGGGATCGCGTAGGGGCCGCGTAGGGGCCGTTAGGGGCCGCTAGGGGGCCGCGAATTTTTTTTTTTTTTTAGGGCAGGGCGCGAGACGCGCTTCGGGCAGCTAAAAAAAAATTGCTTATGGTGGGCCCTTAGGAAGGAACGGTCCCATGAGGGAACCCGCTCTATACCATGTGAAGAATTAAACAGGAATGAATGAACTAGGAAAGTGTGAGATACAAATACAAAACCTGTACCCCTTAGTGTCTACCCCACTACAGCCTATATAGGCTAAGGCATATACATTTGACATATTGATTATGAAACCATACAGTATGACATTTATACTATCAGCTACCCTGCCCACATCCATCCATCCACACCAATAATTGTACCTCCGATATTGGTAACTCCAATAAATGAGTACCAATAATTCTACCCCCAGAACTCTAGACTCAAGCCATTCAGCCCCTACAATAATTTTATAATTATTGTAGGACCTAGAGGCTTATATAGGGGATTACACTCAAACATAACAGCATACAACTTTTATGTTGCTTTATATTTCCAACAACAATGTACCTCTTAGAGTACGTGGCTAACTAGGTCGTTTCGAATTCCACCTTTTACTCTTATTTATATGTTTGTATTTGCATGTTTTTAATCATCTCAATCATTCTACATTCACTCTGATTTGAGTTCAAGGGCCCATCACCATTACCTAGACGTGTGCAAACATTTCTGAGGTGATCCTGGTTAATATAAACTCTCGATCGCAGAAGTATTTATTTAAGCACACTAAAAAATGATCCGTTGCATTAGTACATCCTAGACTGGATATCCAACCTTGTTCTTTATACTTTGAAGTGGACCTTGCTGCATGAGGTATTGTAGAAGCACAATTGCTCTCGCGAAGTGTATTCTGTTACGTTGCCGAATCGACAACAGCCGCGAGGGTCGCAACCAACGATGACGTGTCAGAGTACTGGCCACGAAATGCCTCAAGCCAATGGCTCAACATAATAGATTGCCATAAATTCACATTCCAAACCAAACCACACAAGTATCCGTGAGGTAATCGCTAATTTTCTTAATATTCTCCCTCGGTTGCCAATAGATTCTCTCATCCCCGCTTCAACTGCTGCGTACCCTTCCGGCCTGTGAGGAGACGGTGAGGCGCGTTGCTGCATTCGCGTACCGCACTGTACGCTACTGTACCGTACCCAGGGAAATGTACGTGGTACTTCAGAACGGGGAAAAGGGCGGGTTCGGGTTTTGAAGCACAGACAACGTTCTGCTAATTATTCGCCCTTCTGCCAACTCCGCCCTCGCGTCTCAGCACACCCTTTCGCACCCTTGCACACCCTTTCGCACCCTCGTCCACCCTTTCCGTTCACCCTCGTTCCTTGCCCTTCCTACCCTCTCTACCCTTTGGTCCCCCCTCATCGTTACCCCCCTCACCTTCTTCCGCTGCGCGTTCCATCCCGCCCCTCCGCCTCCCCCTGCGTCCGCCGTCCCGCCGTGCCTCCGCGCAGCCAGCGGCGAGCGCGGCAGTGCGCGCCATGGCGGGGGCCGCCGGGGCGGTCGAGAGCGCGGCGGCAGCAGCGCTGCGCGCGGTGCTGCAGCGAGTGGCTCAGGCAGCGGAACGTGCCGGCAGGAACGCCGGGCAGGTGTGATTGCGGGTCTTGTGATGGCGGGTGGCGTGATAGTGGGTGGTGTGATAGTGGGTGGTGTGATAGTGGGTGGTGTGATAGTGGGTGGCGTGATAGTGGGTGGTGTGATAGTGGGTGGCGTGATAGTGGGTGGTGTGATAGTGGGTGGTGTGATAGTGGGTGGTGTGATAGTGGGTGGTGTGATAGTGGGTGGCGTGATAGTGGCTGGTGTGGTAGTAGGTGGCGTGATAGTGGGTGGTGTGATAGTGGGTGGCGCGTGACAGTGGCTGGTGTGATAGTGGGTGGCGTGATAGTGGGTGGTGCGATGTGGCTGGTGAGGAAGGGTGTGCTGTGCGTGTGCAGAGGCAGCAGCTGCATTCCTGTAGGCGCTGCAGCGAGTGGCGCAGGCAGCAGAATGATGGGCCGGTGTGATGGTACGGGTGGGGGTGGTGGGGTGTTAGGGGGTGGTGGGGTGGGATAGCAAGGGGTGGTGTGGCAAGGGGTGGTGTGGAGTGGGGTGATGGCAGCACGAATGTCCTTCCTTAGCAACCGTGCCTCCGATGTGTGTGAGGTTGTTTCTCAAATTTCGAGAAACTGTTCCGATGTGTATAGTTTCGCACGCATCGTGTCAATATCCTTCCCTGCGTCTGGCCGGCCCTCAGGTTCGGGTGGTGGCGGTGAGCAAGACCAAGCCTGTGTCGTTGCTTCGGGAGGTGTACGATGCGGGGCAGAGGCACTTTGGGGAGAACTACGTGCAGGCGATCATTGACAAGGCTCCTCAGGTGGGCCTCAGGTGGGCCTCAGGTGGGCCTCAGGTGGGCCTCGCCTCAGGTGGGCCTCAGGTGGGCCTCGCCTCAGGTGGGCCTCAGGTGGGCCTCAGGTGGGCCTCAGGTGGGCCCCAGATGGGCCCCAGGTGGGCTTTGATTGGGTCACAGGTGGCTCTCTGCTGGGCCTCAATTGGTCCTCAGGTGGATCTCAGGTGGATCTCAGGTGGCCCTCAGGTGGCCCTCAGGTGGCCCTCAGGTGGCCCTCAGGTGGCCCTCAGGTGAGACTGAGTTGCATGTAAGGTGGTTCTCACCGGACTCACCTTCAAGTGGGTGTCTAGAGTTCCGGTGCGTGTGGAATGTGTGGTGACGTGGCAGGTGTTTCAACTCAAGGCACGGATGAATTGGGTCACTTGTTTTTTTGTCCGTGTCCCTGCTTCCCTGAGCCTGAATAATCTGCCATAATGCTCTCAAATCTACACCATCTGCAGCGATTTAGAAGTAACAATGCATGTGATGTGACAGACAGCACGTGTTTCTCCTTGTGCGCCTGTGTGGGGGGTGCGGTGCGGTGCGGTGTGGTCATGTGCCCTTCCTGCCTTCCTGGGCGTTCTCTGTGTACGTGGAGGGAGGGGGTTTGTGCGGCGTGGCATTCTTGCCTGCCTGTGCATGTGTGCATGTGTGCATGTGTGCTCAACAAGCAGCTTCCATCGGACACCAAGTGGCGTTTCATCGGGCACCTTCAGAGCAACAAGGCCAAGAGTCTTGTGTGTGAGTTCCACGCACACGCAGCACACGAATTTTTCTGAGTCACACAGTCACACAGTCACACGACTTTTTCTGAGTCACATAGTCACACCGTCACACAGTCACACGACTTTTTCTGAGTCACATAGTCACACCGTCACATAGTCACACAGTCACACAGTCACACAGCCACACAGCCACACAACCACACAGTCAGATAGTCACTCAGTCACAGTCACATAGTCACACAGTCCATAGTCGCACAGTCACAAAGACACCCCTTTGGCTGTGAATGAAGCTCAGGTTGCATCGAGTTCCCTTACAATACTGTTGGTTGTCTAACCTACTAACCGTGTTCCTTCTTGCTTCATTGCATGCCGGCGCGGTTGCCGTCTTGAAAAATGCCCGCTCCAATCCAACACAACACAACCCCCTTCCCACTCTTTCCTTGCCTGATTGTTGTTGCATGTCTGGCGCGGTTGCTTTCTCGCAACATTCCATCGCCATCCTTCACTCCAACACCACCCCCCTTTGTGACTACCCTCTCCCGCCCACTTCCCTTGCCCCTTGCTTCTCTGCTCGCCCCTCTGCTCGCCCCTCTGCTCGCCCCTCTGCTCGCCCCTCTGCGCGCACAACAACTTTCGCATCACCACATGCTTGCATGCTGCCGCCAGCAGGAGTGCCGAACCTCTACATGGTCGAGACAGTCGACAGCAGCCGGGTACGTGTGCGGGGTGGGGAGGGGGAGGTTCTGTTATTCCCCTTGTGTGCCTTGTGTGCTGCTGATCAGTGATCAGCAGTGGGATCGAAACCCGCTCCTGCTCCCTGCCTGCTCCCTGCCTGCTCCGCGCCCCTCCGCCCCTCTGTAGATCGCCAGCTATCTGAACAAGGCCGTGGCAGCAGCAGGGTGGCCTCCTGTTATCCCCTTTGCCTCATGTGCTCACTGATTCCTGAATTTCTGAGTCGACTCAAAAATCATGTGCTCACTGATTCCTGAATTTCTGAGTCGACTAAAAAATCATGTGCTCACTGATTCCTGAATTTCTGAGTCGACTCAAAAATCATGTGCTCACTGATTCCTGAATTTCTGAGTCGACTCAAAAATCATGTGCTCACTGTGTTAGAAACCAAAGGAAGTTGGAAATGAGAAAGAGGAGGTTTCACTAGCAAGCAGTTGAGTAGATATAGCAAACCCTAAATTGGGCTGTACTCACTATTGAGTACCCCACTGCAGGCTAGACAAAACATAACATTCTGACACACCCCCATAGCCAAAGTGGGGTGTAATCAGCACAACAAGCAAAGCAAAACAAGCTCAGGGTGGATCACAAAGTCACCACACATTCTGAGCACAAGTACAAGAAGTAGCAGTTCATAGTTCACAAATATAAGCAAAGCTAGAGGCAGTCACAGATGGTAAATGAGAAGGAGGAGGGACTGTGAGAGGAGAAGAGATAGGAGACGACAGGTGAAGCTGCAGACACACGGGCAACAGGAGCGGCGCGCACTGTGGCTACCGGAGATTGTAGCCTCCGGACTACTGGAGTAACTGGCTCCGCGACTAACTCTGAGCTGCAGGAGCAACGGACCCACGGGCGACTGGCGCAGCAGGCTCGCTGGGCTACCGGAGATTGTAGCCTCCGGACTACTGGCGCTGCTGGGGACACGACAGCTGCCTCCGCCCAACATCCTCTAACTGTCTCACCCCCCTTTCACACACCCCCTGCTGCACCTCTAGCACTACTCATACTCCACCCCCTAGCACCACTCCATCGGCTCCCACACACCCACCCCCCTCAGCAGCAGCTGCAGCAGTGGGAGACGGAGGAGGAGTAGGGGAGACCACTCACATTCGTCACCCCCACACTCGCCACCCCCAAACCCCAACACAGGGCAGGGCAGCAGCAGGGGCGGCAGTTGGGCAGGGCCGCGACGAAGACGGGAGGGGCGACGCGCGCCCCCCCCCCCCCCCCCCGGGCGCCGCGACGGGAAAAGGCGGGGGGGGGCAGGGTCGGGGCAGGGTCGGGGCAGGTCCGGGACGGGGCCGCGACGGGGCCGGGGCAGGTCCGGGACGGGGCAGGGCCGGGACGACGACGGGAGGGGCCGACGCGCGGCCCCCCTTCAGTCGCCGCGACGGGCGCCCATGCCGCGCGGGCCCCCGTTGGCGCCACGACGGGCGACGAGTGGGGGCCGCGCACGAGCCCCCCGGGCGACGAAACCGCCGTGCGCCCCGGGGCGCGCGACGGGCAGGGCACCGCCGCGCGCCACGGGGCGCACGACGGGCAGAGAAGGGCGTCGCGCGGCCCCTGGGGCGGCGCGACGGTCAGAAAAAGGGCTGCGCGCCATGGGCGCGCGGCAGACAGAACGACAGTGCGCGCCCGAGGCGCGCGATAGGCAGTATAGCAGCGGAAGACAGTGGTGGGCCCATGTACAGGATCGACCCAGGAGGGTCGACCTGCTCTGATTCCATGTTAGAAACCAAAGGAAGTTGGAAATGAGAAAGAGGGGGTTTCACTAGCAAGTAGTTGAGTACATATAGCAAACCCTAAATTGGGCTGTACTCACTATTGAGTACCCCACTGCAGGCCTTAGTTGCGGAAGACGCTCGACGCGTCTTGCGTCTAGCGTCTAGACGCAGCGTCTAGACGCTAGACGCAAGACGCACTTTTAGACGCAAGACGCTTGGGCGGTTTTTTTTCGGGCAGCCTGAAAAAAAAAAAATCGCGCGCGCGAAATTGAAATTCGCCATTTCGACGCGAAATTCAATTTCGCGCCATTAGAGCCCCTTCCCACCCATTTCGACCACAAAAACCAGCCCCCCAAGCAAATTTGAATCCCCCCCAACCAAAATTGAACACAAACCACACTTCACCGCTTGGTATCTAGAAAACCCAAACTCTATGGCTAACCACCAAGAGGTTGGGAAGCACAAATCCCTCATTTGTGCTCCCCTACCTTCATTTCTTCCAAATCTCTTTCGAAAACCCTTAGGGTTTAGCTACTTCCACCGCGCAACCGTGTCTTCTAGTATCCATTGTGACATAAGTGCATGTCCCCCACCCTCCCCATGCCCCATAGAACTTTTTTTGGTCTGCCCGAGCATTTTTTTTAGGCCTGCCCGGGTTTTCGTCTAATACTGCGTCTAATCTACACTGTCTAGCGTCTAGCGTCTTAGACGCTGCGTCTAGACGGACGCGTCTAAGACGCTAGACGCGTCTTCCGCAACTAAGCTGCAGGCTAGACAAAACATAACATTCTGACACACTGATTCCTGAATTGCCCTCTTATTCCCTTCCGCTCTCATCCCCTTCTCCCCCCCCCCCCCCCACCTGTAGATCGCCAGCTATCTGAACAAGGCCGTGGCAGCAGCGGGGCGGCCTCCCTTGCGTGTCCTGGTGCAGGTCAACACGAGCGGCGAGGAGAGTGAGTGGAAAAGGGGGAAGAGGAGTAGGGAATGCGTGTTTCCTTTCTCGGAGTGTGCTGGTGGTGCAGGTGAACACGAGCGGCGAGGAGGGTGAGTGAAGGGGGGGGAGGGGTGTGAGTGGAATGGGAGAAGTGTGGGTGGAAAGAGAGGGAGGTGAGGGGGGAGGATAGTGGATGGGTGGGGAGAAGTGGATCTTCTTCGATGAAGCGTTTTGGTTCAAGTCAAGAATCAAGATCAGTGGAGCGAAGAGAGAGTGGGGAGATGGGAGGGGAGAGGAGGGTGTGGAGAATGTGTGAAGTCTTGGTGTGTGAAAGCACGAGCAGGGTGACCCCAGACTGCCTATTGACAGACATGGTAGGGAAAGTAAGTGCAGGGGGATGGAGGGGGAATCGACTTTTGAGTCGACTCAAAAGTCAACTTGAGTCGACTCAAAAGTCGACTGCCTATTAACAGACATGGTAGGGAAAGTAAGTGCAGGGGGATAGAGGGGGAATCTGTGTGAAGGGCGGAGTTTGATTGGGGGTTGAGTGCATGGGGATGTGACTGGAAGGGCATTTTGGCATGGCCAGCCACTTTCATCCTTTCCACCACCATCACGGTTCACGATCACAATCCTATGTGCCTGCACCTTCACAACCCCTTCTTAACGTCTTCCCACCCACCTACCCCCATTTACTCCAGGCAAGCACGGAGTGCACCCATCAGCGTGTGTGGACCTCGTATGCCACTCACATCCCAGTGCCCCAACCTTTCTCCCCGCTGCACCCTTTTCTGCCTTAACTCTCTCCATCCACCAGGCAAGCACGGAGTGGACCCATCGGCCTGTGTCGATCTGGTACGGCACGTCACATCGGAGTGCCCTAACCTCGCCTTCGCAGGGCTAATGACAATCGGCATGCCCGACTACTCCTCCCGTCCCGAAAACTTTGAGGTTCGAGCTCTCATCCCTCACTTTCTCCTCCCTCGCCTGCCAATTCTCTTAATCGATGCGATTCTCCTCTCCCCAGCCCTCGTTCTCTACTTGAGGAAATGCATTCGCAACATGCTATTCACGTTTCACCCCCGTTTCATGCCACAACTGCTTCCTGATTTTCACCGACTCCCTCCAGTTCGCCATCCTTCTGTTGCATTGCATAACCTTCATCCACCAATAGGCGCTTGCCAGGTGTCGAGCGGAGGTGTGTGAGCAGCTAGGGCTCACCCCGAGCGAGCTGGAGCTATCCATGGGCATGTCAAACGACTTTGAGCAGGCGGTGAGTGCCGGTGCATTGAGGTTTGAGCAGGTGCTGAGTGGTGCATTGAGGTTGTATCGAAGCAAGGACCCATCAGTACAAGTGACTCGAGTTGGTGCTATCCATGGGCATGTCCAACGACTTTGAGCAGGCGGTGAGTGGTGCTTTGGGGTTGCAAGGCAGTGAGTGCGGGTGGCAAGAGTGGTGGAATAAGTTGGAGCTATCCATGGGCATGTCCAACGATTTGAGCAGGCGGTGAGTGGCCTGCTGTGGTTATAAGTGAGCTGCACGGACAGTCTCTCCCCAAGCGTGGAACATGCGAGTGTGAGGCGCTCATGTGTGTCACCCCAGGCGAGTTGGAGCTATCCATGGGCATGTCAAACGACTTGGAGCAGGCGGTGAGTTTTGCCGGTGCATTGAGGTTTGAGCAGGCGGTGAGTTGTGCCGGTGCATTGAGGTTTGAGCAGGCGGTGAGTTTTGCCGGTGCATTGAGGTTTGAGCAGGCGGTGAGTTTTGCCGGTGCATTGAGGTTTGAGCAGGCGGTGAGTTTTGCCGGTGCATTGAGGTTTGAGCAGGCGGTGAGTTGTGCCGGTGCATTGAGGTTTGAGCAGGCGGTGAGTTGAGGATTGAGGTTGTATCCAAGCAAGGACCCATCAGTTCAAGTGACTCGAGTTGGAGCCATCCACGGGCATGTCAAACGACTTGGAGCAGGCGGTGAGTTGTGCCAGTGCATTGAGGTTTGAGCAGGCGGTGAGTTGTGCCGGTGCATTGAGGTTTGAGCAGGCGGTGAGTTTTGCCGGTGCATTGAGGTTTGAGCAGGCGGTGAGTTGTGCCGGTGCATTGAGGTTTGAGCAGGCGGTGAGTTGAGGATTGAGGTTGTATCCAAGCAAGGACCCATCAGTACAAGTGACTCGAGTTGGAGCCATCCACGGGCATGTCAAACGACTTGGAGCAGGCGCTGAGTGGCTTGCTGAGGTTGTAACCGAATAAGGCTCTCATGAAATCAATACGAGTGCCTTGACTTGGCTTGCAGCTCTCGTTTGTCTTGTAACCAATTGTTTGCCTCATTACCACCCGTATTCCTGGTTACCGTCACCAACGCTACTAATAACTTACAGGTGGACATGGGCAGCAGCAATGTGCGATTTGGTTCACTGTACATACGATGCCATCCTGGCATCCTTTTTTTGAGTCGAATAAAAAATGCGCTAGTTTGGGCCACCGTACATGCGATGCCATCCTGCCATCTTGCCTGTTCTCAGGTTGTACATCTGACCTTCTCTCACCAATGTACCCCATGCCTGGCAGGTGGACATGGCCAGCAGCAACGTGCGAGCTGGATCCACCATACATGGCATACCCTTACTGGCTGTTTTCAGTTTGCACATCTGGCCTTCTTTCACCCATGTGCTCCATGCACAGCAGGTGGAGATGGGCAGCAGCAACGTGCGAGTGGGGTGCATCTAGGAACCGTACAAACATGCAAGTGATCACACCAAGTAGCACACCCAACTGTCTTTCACCCATGTTCCCCATGCATTGCAGGTGGAGAAGGGCAGCACCAACGTGCGATTGGGTTCCACCATACATGTCATACCTGTCCCGGCTGTTCTCAGATTGCACATCTGGCCTTCTCTCACCCATGTGCTCCGTGCCTGGCAGGTGGAGATGGGTGGTACCAACGTGCGAGTGGGATCCACCATACATGGCATACCCATCCTGGCTGATCCCAGATTGCACATCTGACCTACTCTCGCCCATGTGCCCCATGCACTGCAGGTGGAGATGGGGAGCACTAACGTGCGAGTGGGCTCCACCATATTTGGTGCTCGAGACTACTCCAAGTCGTGACCACGTTTAAGTCAACATAACTGTCAAATTACCGTATGACCATGCTACCAAGTCATGCCCAGAGTAGACCACACAAGTGCTGTATAGTGACGACGGCGCCCGGTCGTACCATAGGACTGCCTTGTGACACGCACTCCCTGTGAGTGGTTTTCTATAATTCTTAAAATCCATACACTAGCCATGCCTAGAAAATGCCACGCAAATGCAATATAGAATATTATAAGACTGCCTTGTGGCAATCATTCCTTAAATTTATTTTTGAGAATTCTAAACGAAGTCATGCCTAGAAGAGCATTGGAAAATCACATATCTGCAATATTGAGAAAGCTTGCTTTCTGATTATTGCAAGGCAACGTGCTTCATTTTAATTGGGTAATTACAACATTCTCGTCCAACTCACACATTACATAAACATCAACTAGGGGTGGGCGGGGGGGAAGCGGAACTGAAAAGTTCCGAAATGAAGACGTGGGTGGAGGCCAAATGGCCTCCAACCCTCGTTATGTACTCGGGAAGAGGCATTCGCAGTTGCCTTGCTTCACTACAATCAGCTGCGCTTTCACAATCTTTATTTTTAGAAAGTGTTTCACACTTTCAAAAAAAATCATATTGAGAAAGCTTGCTTTCTGATTATTGCAAGGCAACCTGCTTCATTTTAATTGGGTCTTCTGAGACATGTGCGTGCGTAGGCTGAGTGTAGATCGCGAAGCCGGTTGATGGCGATGTCCAGTGATATCAGTTGTCGGTGCAGGTCGTTGCATTCCCTGTCGACGTGGTTATGCGAGTTGCTCCCTCCTTTGGTGATGTATGTGCCCATCGTTGTTGGTGGAGAGGGGGCCCGTGGTTTAGAATGTTTGTTATGCTGGCATGCGCGGTGGGAGAAGATGGTTGTTGAAGACGGCCCATGTATCAGTGATGAAGCTCCCAGTGTTGCGCGTAGACTGGAGCCGCGATTTTTTATGTTGTTTGGTCGATGACGCGGTGTAGGGTCTTGGACTAGTGACGTGTTATAAAAAATCAATGCTTTAGTTTGAAACTTTCATATTTGCGATTGGCACCGAGTACGAGATCTTTAGCTTGAGGAACTAAGGGGGGCCCAGAATGAGGTGTGTTCGTAGGGAAGTGGCTGATATTGAAAGATGATGCTTGCGGGACCGGTACGGTATGCATCATTTGTATCAAGTTGAGATCCGAAAGGGTGTGGGTTTGTAAGAAAAATGTCGCATTTAGAAAGCTTGCTTTCTTGCATGTAGCAATTGGCATCGTCTCATTTCAAATGGGTTTAGTACAATTGAAATCCATAGTGATATTACAAAGATATGCCTCTATGTTCCTACGGCTATCCTGTTTCCGAGGGGGGGGGGGGGGGGGGGGGGGGGGGGAAATCGGCTAAACCGTTTGAAAATGAGAGACGTGGGTGGAGGGAAATGACCTCCAGCCCACGTTTTGTATTCCAAAACGGGCGTTTAGCGCGGCTCGACGCTGCCAAATCCTACATTACAAGCAGCTTCGCTTTCAAAATACATAATTTTGAAAAGCGTTACAGCTTTTAAAAATATACATATAACAAAACCTCCAGCCATTCGTTACTGGCCCATCGGTTTCTCGTCTCTTGGCCCGTCTGGTGCTTGTCTCTTGGCCCATCGGTTGCTCGTCTCTTGACCTATCGGTTGCTCGTCTCGTGGCACATCAGTTGCTCGTCTCGTCGCCCATCGGCTACTCATCTCGTGGGCTATTAGTTGCTTGTCCATTAACCCATCAGTTGCTACTCTCTTGGCTCATCGGTTGCTCGTCTCGTGGCCCATCGGTTGCTCGTCTCGTGGCCCATTGGTTGCTCGTCTCGTGGCCCATCGGTTGCTCGTCTCGTGGCCCATCGGTTGCTCGTCTCTTGGCCCATCGGTTGCGCGCCTCTTGGCGCATAGGTTGCTTGTATCGTGGCCCATCGGCTGTTCGTCTCGTGCCCATTGGTTGCTGGCCCGTTGGCCTATCGGTGGGCCATCGGCCGCTCGTCTCGTGGCCCATCGGTTGCTCGTCTCGTGGCCCATCGGTTGCTCGTATCGTGGCCCATCGGTTGCTTGTCTCATGGCCCATCGGTTGCCTTTTCTCGTGGCCCATCGGTTGCTCGTCTCCTAGCCCATCGGTTGCTCGTCTCATGGCCCATCGGTTTCTCCTCTCTATCTTGGACCGTATATGATGGTTGCACAAGAAAAGCGACAAGAGGTGCATTGGCTGCACTGCCACACCATGTTACTGTTGTCTCGTGGCTCCAATCAACAATTATATTGTCGAAGCGTAACGATTACCGGTAGTGGAAGGTAAATTACCTTGACATTCGGTACATGTTTGACTTTCCCCCCTATTGTTCGGAATGTGTGACGAAACAAGTCATCGTACTAGTGAATAATGGTTGCATGACACTCTCTCCTTCCTCGTCGTGCAGTGTAGGTGCGTGATAAAGTAGGATCCCATAGATGTCCTTACTACCGGTACGGTAGTTGCACTCTACCAACCTTACCAAAGTCAGTCAAATAGTTTGTGGCTTCAACATCCGATTAGGACCAAAATTGCTCCATTTTTTTTTTTTCACTATTATCATATTGTACACATAATAGCCAATGATACTACGGATCCACATACACAATAACTGGGGTTTTCCCCATCTCATCGGGTCCGCAAATCCTCCCTCCCTAAGAAGGTGGCCCTCTGGCCAGCATACTTAGAACCTTAACTTAGATTTTTTTTTTTTTTTTTTTGCCAAATATCGAAGTTCACGGACCTCGGTCCCCTTCCCCCCCTGGGGGCGGCTCTCAGGCCAACTTGGGGACCCCCGGTCCCCTTCCCCCCCTGGGGGCGGCTCTCAGGCCAACTTTGGGGACCCTCGGTCCCCTTCCCCCCTAGGGGCGGCTCTCAGGCCAACTTGGGGACCCTCGGTCCCCTTCCCCCCCTGGGGGCGGCTCTCAGGCCAACTTTGGGGACCCTCGGTCCCCTTCCCCCCTGGGGGCGGCTCTCAGGCCAACTTGGGGACCCTCGGTCCCCTTCCCCCCCTGGGGGCGGCTCTCAGGCCAACTTGGGGACCCTCGGTCCCCTTCCCCCCCTGGGGGTGGCTCTCAGGCCAACTTTGGGGACCCTCGGTCCCCTTCCCCCCCTGGGGGCGGCTCTCAGGCCAACTTTGGGGACCCTCGGTCCCTTCCCCCCCTGGGGGCGGCTCTCAGGCCAACTTGCGAACCCTCGGTCCCTTCCCCCCTAGGGGCGGCTCCCGGCCCCTCCTTTCGATGTGCGTGCAGTTGATCCCGTCGTCGTTGCAATTTTTCCGCGCGACTTCAATCAACGGCTTTCCATCTTGTTCCGGTTTTTCTGCCATCAAGAGAGTCAAGGGGGTATCGAGATTTATAGGCAATGAGAGTAAAAATTAGAACTGGAAGAAGAAGAAGAAGAAGAAGAAGAAGAAGAAGAAGAAGAAGAAGAAGAAGAAGAAGAAGAAGAAGAAGAAGAAGAAGAAGAAGAAGAAGAAGAAGAAGAAGAAGAAGAAGAAGAAGAAGAAGAAGAAGAAAAAAAAAATGAAAAGAAGTTGAAACGATTTATATGCAACGAAATAATTGGTGAGGTGACATGGGGTGCTCCACTGGGATCGTTGGTGGTTGACGCCCAGTCAAACGCCTTAGGCGCGGCAGTAGCAGTTTCTTGACTGCCGTGCCACTGGCCATTTCGTCCATGGCGATTTCGCCACTGGTGCAAATGGCCATTTTGTCAGAATGTTATGCTCTAGCCTGTAGTGGGGTGCTCTATAGCGAGTACAACCCTTCTAGGGTTTGCTATTTGTATCCTCATTCCTGCTAGTGAACCCTCTCTTTGCCTAAACTGTTTCTTGCCTAGCTAGGGCTTTCCTAGCTATGGCGCCTTCTTCTACTGCTTATCTTCACATGGTATTAGAGCGATATGCTCCTGGCCTGTGGGCCCCACCTCACTGCTTCCGCTGCTACTGCTACTCTCTGTGTTGCACGCCCCGTGGCGTGCAACGGATTTTTCATCCCGCCACACGCTCGGAGCGTGCGGCGGTTTTCTGCCCGCCGTGCGCCCCGAGGCGCGCGGCGGTTTTCTGCCTGCCGTGCGCCCCGAGGCGCGCGGCGGTTCTCTGCCCGCCGTGCGCCCCGAGGCGCGCGGCGGGTTTCTGCCCCGTCACGCAGCGCGTCGCTCCCGGGAGGCGCTGCGACGGGCGACGGGGACCCGCGCGTCGCCCCCCGTCACCCGTCGTGGCCTGTGCGCGGCCCGTACAGCCTGCGCGCGGCCCGTACGGGCTGCGCCAGGCCCGCGCGCGGCCAGTACGGGCTGCGCCAGGCCCGCGCGCGGCCCGTACGGGCTGCGCCAGGCCCGCGCGCGGCTCGGGCCGCCTGCGCGCGGTTCGGGCGGGTGTGCCAGGCCCGTGGGCGGCCCGTTCTTCGCTGCCCCTGCGCTGCCCGCTGTCCCCCGTGCTTCTGATGGCGCCCCACCCCTGCTACTGCCCGTTCTCCTGAATTAGGGTTTGGGGGTGGGGGGCATGGGGGTGCAGCTTCTGTGTGCCGTCCCCTGCTCCTCCTCCTCCTCCGTCTCCCAGTGCTGCAGCTGCCGCTGAGGGGGGTGGACCTGTTGGAGCCGTCGGAGTGGTACTAAGGGGGGTGAAGGGGGAGTGGAGCTAGGGGTGAAGCAGGGGGTGTGTGTCAGGGGGGGTGGGACTGTTTGGGGAGGTTGAACGAAGGTTGCCGTCGTGTCGCCAGCAGCACCTGTAGTCCGGGGAGTTGCTCCGGTAGCCCAGTCGCAGCCACCTGTGCCAGTCGCCCGTGGGTCCGTTGCTCGTCTGCCGCTACTTTTAGCCGCGGGGCCAGTTACTCCAGCAGTCCGGAGCGCTGTTCCGGTAGCCGCTGTGCCAGTGTGCCTCCTGTTGCCCGTGTGTCTGCAGCTTCAGTCGTCGCCTCCTATCTCCTCTCCTCTTACAGTCTCGCCTCCTCCTCCTCACTTGCCCTCTGCGATAGCCTCTAGCTTTGCTCATAATTGTGAACTTTAAACTATTGCTTCTTGTACTTGTGCTCAGAATGTGTGGTGACATTGTGATCCACCCTGAGCTTGTTCTGCTTTGCTTGCTCTGCTGATTACACCCCACTTTGGCTATGGGGGTGTGTCAGAATGTTATGCTCTAGCCTGTAGTGGGGTGCTCTATAGCGAGTACAACCCTTCTAGGGTTTGCTATTTGTATCCTCATTCCTGCTAGTGAACCCTCTCTTTGCCTAAACTGTTTCTTGCCTAGCTAGGGCTTTCCTAGCTATGGCGCCTTCTTCTACTGCTTATCTTCACACATTTCGCCACAGACGCGTGCCACTGGCGCAAGTGGCGATTTCGCCACACCCTCGCGCCAGTGGCGCAAGTGGCGATTTCGCCACACACGCGCGCCAGTGGCGCAAGTGGGGATTTCGCCAGACACGAGCGCCACTGGCGCAAGTGACGATTTCGTCACTAGCGCACGCCACTGGCGCACGTGGCGATTTCGTCACTGATGCGCCAGTGGCCGTTGCTTCATGCGCACTTCTTTCTCAGTTGCGCGTACGCCAAGTGCATCGCGGGCGCAATGCTGTACCCTCCGCAGTTGACGCGCGTAGTAGCTAATGTATAAGTTACGCTGCTGCAGCACTTGTCCTAGCGTTGCCTCCGTGCTTCTAGAGTGAGAATTAAGAATGAGTGAGAATTAAGAGAAGTTGTGAACGGAAGTGGTTGGACGAGAATGAAGCGGAACTGAAAAGTTCCGAAATGAAGACGTGGGTGGAGGCCAAATGGCCTCCAACCCTCGTTATGTACTCGGGAAGAGGCATTCGCAGTTGCCTTGCTTCACTACAATCAGCTGCGCTTTCACAATCTTTATTTTTAGAAAGTGTTTCACACTTTCAAAAAAATTCATATAAAAGTATGTTCTTGTCAGCTGACTTATGAGGGCCTGCTTTCACCCCTTTGATGCAATCCTTGTTTGTTCGTTGGGTTGCACCTATAACACTGGTACACCTAACTTCCGCCAATTTAGTACTGGTATAACCTTCACATTTTCTAGTTCGAACCATCAGAAACAAAAAAAAAGGGATATGAAAAAAATTCGTCATGGGTGTTGCGAAGACGCCAATCTGGAATAGCAGAGCGTGGGTATTTCTTTTGTTGCGTCTGTTTGCGGTACTCCCACTCGCTAATAACACTAAAGCACTACCCCATGTATTTTTAAAATTAGTGGTACGAAACCCCGACTTCAAATAAACTAGGAGTAGTTGCCCATCGTCCTGGATGGTGGTGAAATTGGGTGCCTGAATTCGGTGGTGGGTAGGTGTTTTTAGTGGATCCCACAATCTGACAACATTCCATATTCCACTCCAGGGTACAAATATTCCTCCAATTCAGCAAGATTCCATTCGGAAAACCTAGTATTCCATCAAAGTCGAATCGCACATCCAATGTGGAGCTTTTCAGTTTGCCACTAACGAACGATCTCGTTCAGTTTCGCACAAACCTTCGTTACCGATTTGCAGAAGCGACCACCTGGCGGCGAGTTCACTGACGGCGTAGACAGCTTCGCACAAATCTCTGTAACCAGGGAATGCTGCCCCATCCTTTCACGGCTCGTGAAACGAGATGGGATGCGACATCCATGCTTTCACGGATCGTCGGTCCGAAGCGCACAATTCCAAATGTGAAGCATAAATTCACCCACTCTGCTCTGCTCTACACCAGATCACTCACTCAACTCCTGCTCTCGACTGAAACGAGTTCTGATCAAACCCAGAATCCTCCATTTTAATTTCTTCTGGGTACCATGGCTCACTCCTATCACACCCTCGCAGTGGCTCTCCTGATTGCTTCTTTCTCGTAGCATGCGCTCGCTGGCTTCATGGGCGGAGCATCGACCTTCGCAACTGTAAGTCTCAACTGACATCTATCCGTTTTGCCCTCACATCGATTCTATTACGCGTGACTCCATCGATTCCATCGATACCGTCAAACGCGGCGCGGTTCAGGATCTTCCACGGCTCATTTCTTATCAAAATCGTCCTTAACCCTGATATGTACTACATTTCAGGCCGGGGCAAAGCTCGTCGCGGCGTGGAACAAGGCCAAGCCGGGAGTCACCCAGGACGTGGTGAACTACGATGGGGTAGGATCGGGCGCCGGGATCACCGGATTCAACAGCGGCACTTACGTCATTGCTATCTCCGATGACACCATGACCACAGCGCAAGAGGGCGGTAGCACCTCCCCCAAGATCACCGTGCCGCTCTGCGTCTCCACCTTCAGTTTCTTCGTCAACGGCAAGCCCAACATCTGGATGACCGCCACCCAGACGTATCAGATCTACAGCGGCGCAATCGCCGCATGGGGCGCCGCCGTCCCTGGCTCGGTCGGCAAGGTCGCGGGCGCTATTACCCGCGTGGCGCGCAGCGACAAGTCCGGATCCACCGCGATTGTGAAGACCATGTGGAGCAAGGCCGTCTCGGGCTATGGCGACGGCACGGACGGCACTTCCATGACGTACACCGGCCTTAAGAAGGTGGAGGGCACCCAGGCCGTGTGCGACGCGATTGCCGCGACCAAGGGCGCCATTGGTTACGCGTTCACCGGTGCCTGCAGCGTGACTGCGAAGCGTCAGTTCGCGGCTGTCAAGAACGCTGCTGGCGTGGCCATTGTCCCCTCTAAATGGAAACCCGGAGCTGCGATTCCCACCACCCCGCCCGCCGCACCTGATGCTTCCTGGGCGAGCGTCGACTTTATCTACAAGGGCGGAGCTACGACCCCTCCCATGGTGTCTATGGAGTTCGCGTTCATCCGCAAGACGGTCAGCGGCGCGCAGGGCAGGATCGCCAAGGTGTTCATGCAGTATATGATTGTCTCTCTGAAGAAGAACGGTGGGTATGGGTTCAGTGCGACGCCTCCTGCTTGGCTCAACCCGTCCAGTGCCATGGTGAATGCCATTGTTGTGTCGGCGTAAGAGGTGCTTGTGGTATCTTCGGGTGCTTGTGTCACGCAGCATGAGGAGATCGCTCCTGGTCATGGTAGACGTTAGTCATCCATAGTTGGTCATGCATAGTATCAGCTGTGATTTTTTGTCATCCCCTAGCTTGCTCATTTGTTAACCATGTCGCGGTCTATATTGTCTCAAATGTGATGTGGTTGTGTACTACACTTTATGGAATCAAAATATTTTTTGTTAAGTGTGCTGGAAGTGTGGGTTTTGACACATAGCAAAAAAACCTGTTGGGTGGATAGTTGGAGCCGAAACTACAGTTGGTGTGCATGCGTTCTTACAGCCACAGCCAGAGGTGACATGCCAATAATGGGGTCACATGCAATGATGCAACGTGCAGGATGCATGCAGCTAACCCAGGTACCGTAGTACACTAAGCTAGGGGTGTGTTTCTGGGTGGGTGGGATGAATGCACTATCTCTAAAAGGATACAATACCATAGGATTACAGAACCAAGGGACTGATGCCCTAGGACAGCCCCCCTTGCTACATGGGTTTGGGTGTTGTACAACCACCATAAGCAGAGCGAGATAGATTACAAGGTCCCAGTATAAGGTGGAATACCAGGGATGACAATGAGTACCCCGTAAAACCATTGGCTGATGACTGCGGTGCATGAATTGTACCATACTGTAGGTATTCTTGTAACTACAGATACTTTGCAGTACAATAATACCATATGTATGCTACAAGGTCCATCACTATATTGGGCACCATTGCTATATGGGCCCTGCTAATATGTATGCTACCCTGTTAGGGTAGCTTTACTAGATCAGGTGATCCCGGCAGTATACTGGGAGACCTGATGCCTATGATTCCACAAGTGCAATGAGTGTGGAACTCAGAAACACTCTGCCCTTTTTTTGGAGCATTCGCAGGGATACTACCGGTAGCTGGTCACTGGGTTCGCAGGTGGGATGCCGCTACTTCTGGCGCTTGTAGATCTTCTTGAGGAACGACGTCAACGCCTCCTGCAAGCAGCACGGCAAGAGCAGCAAATGGAGAAAGAGGGGAGACTTCAGAGAGAGGAAGTGGGGAGGTGCTACTTGACTTCTGGCGCTTGTATATCCTCTTGGGTAACGACGTCAACGCCTCCTGCAAGCAGCACAGCAAGAACACGGCAAGAGGGAAAACGGGACAGGGAAGAAGTGAGGAAAAGAGCCAGCAGCAAAAGGGAAGCATTTCAGAGGGAAAACGCGAGGAGAGAGGTCGTTCGCTACTGGCGTTTGTTTATCCTGTCGAGGACGAACGTCAATGCCTCCTGCACGCAGCAGGGTAGCAACTGCAACTAACGCAGCAAAAGGGAAGACATGAGAGAGGGTAGACGCTATGAAAGAGGTCAGTTGCTGCGGCTTGTGGCGTTTGTATATCTTGTCGAGGAAAGATGTCACCAATGCCTCCTGCACGCAGCATGACAAGTGCAGCTAATGCAGCAAGACGGAAGACGTGAGAGGAAAACGAGAGGAAGGCAATCATCCTGCAAGCAGCACGCGGCAAGTGCAAGCAGGTGCAGGGCACAGCAAACCCAATATGACTTTCCCAATACTCGTCACTTTGACCATGTATAGCACACGGCAAGTGCAAGCAGGTGCAGGGCACAGCAACAGGGAAGATAAGAGCAGTGCGACTGTCACCAAGACAAGGCGTGACCCTCACATACATACCGCCATGTGAACCATCACTGCATCCCTTTTGAGGCGCCTCAAAAACCATCACATACATACCGCAATGTGAACCATCAGTGCATCCCTGCACGAGGACAGTGCAGCCCCTAATGCAGCCAAGTAGCACCTGTCTAGAAGGGCCCTGTCTCAGGGTCTCGCTGTGCACTCACCCTCAGGGGTGCACTCTCCACTTGGGGTGATTTCTGAAGCGCCTAAAAAGTCACCTCATTACATGCGGCTCATTGCACACTCACCCTCAGGGGTGCACTCTCCACTTGGGCGATTGCAGTTGTGATGCTCGCGTGGCTCTCCTTCTCATACTCTGCGAATGCATCCTGCAGCATGTCATCGGAGAGGGAGAGGGAGAGGGAGAGGGAGAGGGAGAGGGAGAGGGAGAGGGAGAGGGAAGAGGGGCAGGGAGAGGGAAGAGGGGCGAAATGGGTGGAGGGGAATGAGTGGAGGGGGGTTACAGTGGCTCTCCTTCTCATACTCTGCAAACGCATCCTGCAGCATGTCAGAGAGAGTGGGGTGAGGGGGAATTGGATGGAGTGAAACGAACGAAGTTGACTGACTGTGAAGTGGGTTTAAGAATAAATCCGGCCAAAACGCCAATAAAACGGCTGTCAGGTGAGTGTGAAAAAATGGACAGCTGAACGGACTTGCTTTGAGTCGACTAAAAAAAAGGACGAGTTTTTAGACGACTCAGAAACCAAAGCAGCAGAATAGGCTGTCAGCGGATTGTGAAAGTGGACGATTCCTGAGACGTCTCAGAAACCTAAGTGGCCGAAACGGCAGTCAGCGGAGTGTGAATGGTTGTGTGACAAAGGGGCTGCCATTCGTGTTTTGAGTCGACTCAAAACGCGACTCATTTAACGCTGCCATTCGGACAAGAAATCATTTGTGACCGCGGCAACTAGCACACCAGAAACCAGGCATGGCAGAGCAGCAGCAGCGCCAGCACCCTCAGGGCTGTCGCCCCTTTAGGCAGGCAGCACTATCTGTCAGACCTGCAGCAGTCTGACGTGCCCGTAACCATGGCCCGGCTCAACCAGACTCGTCATACCTGTATGTAGGTGTGGCAACTAACACACCACAAACCAGGCACGGCTGAGCAGCAGCAACACCAGCACCCTCAGGGCGGGCAGCAGAGACTGTCAGTCTGCCATGCAGCAGTCTCGCATACCCATAACCATGGCCTGGCCCAACCAAACTCATACCCGTGTGTAGCCGTGGCAAGTAACCGTGGCAAGTAACCGTGGCAAGTAACCGTGGCAAGTAACCGTGGCAAGTAACCGTGGCAAGTAACCGTGGCAAGTAACCGTGGCAAGTAACACAAGATTCTAGTTTTGAGACGTCTCAAAACAAGTAACACACGATTCTTTAGACGTATAAAAAAACCCAAACAAACTCATACCCGAATGTAGCCGTGTCAACTAACACACGATTTTTGAGACGTCTCGAATATCCCAACCAAACTCATAACCGTATGTAGCCGTGGGAACTAACACACGGTTCTTGAGACGTCTTAAAAATCCCTAACAAACTCATACCCGTATGTAGCCGCGGGAACTAACACACCAGAAACCAGGCATGGCTGATCAACAGCAACGCCAGCACCCTCTTGGGCGGGCAGCACCGCCTGTCAGCCATGCAGCAGTCTGGCATGCCCATAACCACAGCCTCGCCCAACCTAACTCACACCCGTGCACGACCTCAGACCAACTCTCATGAGTGCAAAGGCTTGGGCAGCTCAAAAGAGTGCAAATTCTTAGGCAGCTCTTACGAGTGCAAAGGTTTGAACAACTCTCATGAGTGCAAAGGCTTGGGCAACTCTGTTGAGTGGCTGAGTCACCGCACAGGCGAGCTGGCCGAGCACATCAGTTTTGCATGCACGCCCTGCTGCAAAGGGCCCTTGGTTTCCCAGAGGTTGCCTTTGAAGCAAGGGCAGGTTCCGGACGGGAGGCAAGGTGGAAGCTTGGAGCCTTGACCCCCGTCTGAGTGCATGCGGGGTAGCATAGCAGCACAAAGAAGCACTAAGCACTCTGCACCTTGATGCTTTCAAGGTGATTTCATGGTGCTTTCATGGTGCGTTCATCAAGACGTACCTCCGACTCAAAAATCACCCCCGGTGCAGCAGCACTCACTCACTCTCCATGTTGGCACTTTCATGGTGCCACACGCCAAACACACCTGCAGCTTCAAGTCCATGTACAGCTGCTTTATGGCCGCCACACAATGCTGGTGGCACTCAACCGCACTCAACCACACTCAACCACAGATTGAGCTGCACGCACCTGCAGCTTCATCTCCGTGTACAGCCGTTTTATGACCGCCACACACTGCTGGTGGCACATCCGAGATTCCACACAACACAACAGGCTGCTCCATGCACTCACGACAGACAGGCACAGGCTGATTTGAACGCACCTGCAGCTTCATCTCGGTGTACAGTTGCTTTATGACCGCCACACACTTCTCGTCCTTCTTGCCGTAGTTGCTCTGCGCTCAGGAGAGAGAGAGCAGGGAGGACAGGCGAAGAGAACGGCAGACGGACAGGACGGAAAGGAAGCAATGAGACGTAGCAAGAGCCAGACGGACAGGACGGAAAGGAAGCAATGAGACGTAGCAAGAGCTGCTCGTCCTTCTCGCCGCACTTGCTCTGCGTTCAAGAGAGAGGCAGGAAAGGCAGGTGAGGAGCTAGGTGGACTGAGAGGAAGGGTTTCGGGTTCCCCCTGTCTGTGTGTGTGTGTGTGTGTGTGTGTGTGTGTGTGTGTGTGTGTGTGTGTGTGTGTGTGTTTTATGTATTTATTTATTGGTGTGCAAGGGGCATGCACGAAGAGGGGGAGGGATAGATGGTCTAGGCGAACCGTATAGTGATTTGTATCTTTGCAGGCTGCAGCTTTGCAAGCACCGTGCCTGGTTCCCTACCACGCCCTCCCCTCACCTCAATGATCTGCCGCTGCTCCTGTGTGGCCCGCTGCAGCGCTTGCTAGAAAGCCAGCCAGCAAGCAAGCTTGGCAGAAGGCACTGTGCGTGCCCCCCTAAGCACGTCCGCTCTCACCTCAATGATCTGCCGCTGCTCCTGCGTGGCCCGCTGCAGTGCCTGCACCACGAGCCACGAGCACTTGGTGTCCTCTATGTCCGTGCCCACCTGGTGATGCACGGGGGTTGGGGGGTGGGGAAGGGGGGAGGGGTGAGGGGGTGTGGGTGACGTGACGAGACACACAAGGCACCTCTGCCTGTGATCAGCAGCACCACGAGCCACGAGCACTTGGTGTCCTCTATGTCCGTGCCCACCTGATGGACGGAGGGTAGGGATAGGGGTGGGGGGGGGTGAGGGGTGAGAGGTCAGGCAGAGATTGAGACGTGACATATGCCCGGGCCAGTGACCTGACCAGCAGCACCACGAGCCACGAGCACTTGGTGTCCTCTATGTCCGTGCCCACCTGGTGGATAAGGGGAGAGGGGTGAGGGGTGGGTGTGAGGGGTGAGGGGTCAGGCAGAGATTGACACGTGACATACGCTCGGCCAGTGACCAGCAGCACCACGAGCCACGAGCCACGAGCACTTGGCGTCCTCTATGTCTGTGCCCACCTGGTGAAGTGGGAAAGGGGAGTGGAGGGTGGGGGTGACAGACATAAGGCACCTCTGCCAGTGACACACACCTCTGCCTATCGTTAACAGCAGCAGCACGAGCCACGAGCACTACAATACGCCCACCTTGCCAATGACAGCGGGATCCCCGTAGCAGTCGAGCACGTCGTCCTGCACCTGGAAGTACGTCCCCATCACCACACCGAGTGATGACACGCTTCCTCCAAATGCCCCTCAGCCGACAGCTGCTCACACCTTCCCTATCACGGTGGGGTCGCCGAAACAGTTGAGCACGTCGTCCTGCACCTGGAAGTACGTCCCCATCACCACCACTCCACACCACACCTGCCCCCCACCTCCAACTCTAGACCCAGAACCCACATCACCAGCACATGCACTCCTGTGTTTGCAACTACTTTACCTTGCCAATGACAGCAGGGTCCCCGTAGCAGTCGAGCACGTCGTCCTGCACCTGGAAGCACGTCCCCATCACCACCACCACTGAAGCAAGCTTGGCCTCACACCCCCAATTCCTGACCCAAAACCACATCACCACCACATACGCTCCTGTGTCCCCAACGCCTCACCTTGCCAATGACAGCGGGGTCCCCGTAGCAGTCGAGCACGTCGTCCTGCACCTGGAAGTACGTCCCCATCACCACCAGGATCTCCCTCGCCTGTGCTGCAAGTGCTGCATCCTCCACCCCCGCCAGAATCAGCGCCGTCGCCACCTGGGGGAGAGGAGAGGAGGAGTGCAGGCAAAGGGAGAGACGCCTTTAAGTATTCTCCAAGCCACCCAGCCGGCCAGCAAGACAGCCAGCCAGCCAGCCAGCCAGCCAGCCAGCCGGCATCAGCACAGTAGGCTCCTAGAGTCTCCGAAGCAGTTCAGCACGTGGTCCCCATCACCACCAGGATCTCCCTCGCCTGTGCTGCATCCTCCACTCCTGCCAGGATCAGCGCCCTCCCAGGCAAGTGTGGGGTTTAGACACATGGCCCTGGTGTCGCTGCATCCTCCACTCCTGCCAGGATCAGCGCCCTCCCAGGCAAGTGTGGGGTTTAGACACATGGCCCTGGTGTCGCTGCATCCTCCACTCCTGCCAGGATCAGCGCCCTCCCAGGCAAGTGTGGGGTTTAGACACATGGCCCTGGTGTCGCTGCATCCTCCACTCCTGCCAGGATCAGCGCCCTCCCAGGCAAGTGTGGGGTTTAGACACATGGCCCTGGTGTCGCTGCATCCTCCACTCCTGCCAGGATCAGCGCCCTCCCAGGCAAGTGTGGGGTTTAGACACATGGCCCTGGTGTCGCTGCATCCTCCACTCCTGCCAGGATCAGCGCCCTCCCAGGCAAGTGTGGGGTTTAGACACATGGCCCTGGTGTCGCTGCATCCTCCACTCCTGCCAGGATCAGCGCCCTCCCAGGCAAGTGTGGGGTTTAGACACATGGCCCTGGTGTCGCTGCATCCTCCACTCCTGCCAGGATCAGCGCCCTCCCAGGCAAGTGTGGGGTTTAGACACATGGCCCTGGTGTCGCTGCATCCTCCACTCCTGCCAGGATCAGCGCCCTCCCAGGCAAGTGTGGGGTTTAGACACATGGCCCTGGTGTCGCTGCATCCTCCACTCCTGCCAGGATCAGCGCCCTCCCAGGCAAGTGTGGGGTTTAGACACATGGCCCTGGTGTCGCTGCATCCTCCACTCCTGCCAGGATCAGCGCCCTCCCAGGCAAGTGTGGGGTTTAGACACATGGCCCTGGTGTCGCTGCATCCTCCACTCCTGCCAGGATCAGCGCCCTCCCAGGCAAGTGTGGGGTTTAGACACATGGCCCTGGTGTCGCTGCATCCTCCACTCCTGCCAGGATCAGCGCCCTCCCAGGCAAGTGTGGGGTTTAGACACATGGCCCTGGTGTCGCTGCATCCTCCACTCCTGCCAGGATCAGCGCCCTCCCAGGCAAGTGTGGGGTTTAGACACATGGCCCTGGTGTCGCTGCATCCTCCACTCCTGCCAGGATCAGCGCCCTCCCAGGCAAGTGTGGGGTTTAGACACATGGCCCTGGTGTCGCTGCATCCTCCACTCCTGCCAGGATCAGCGCCCTCCCAGGCAAGTGTGGGGTTTAGACACATGGCCCTGGTGTCGCTGCATCCTCCACTCCTGCCAGGATCAGCGCCCTCCCAGGCAAGTGTGGGGTTTAGACACATGGCCCTGGTGTCGCTGCATCCTCCACTCCTGCCAGGATCAGCGCCCTCCCAGGCAAGTGTGGGGTTTAGACACATGGCCCTGGTGTCGCTGCATCCTCCACTCCTGCCAGGATCAGCGCCCTCCCAGGCAAGTGTGGGGTTTAGACACATGGCCCTGGTGTCGCTGCATCCTCCACTCCTGCCAGGATCAGCGCCCTCCCAGGCAAGTGTGGGGTTTAGACACATGGCCCTGGTGTCGCTGCATCCTCCACTCCTGCCAGGATCAGCGCCCTCCCAGGCAAGTGTGGGGTTTAGACACATGGCCCTGGTGTCGCTGCATCCTCCACTCCTGCCAGGATCAGCGCCCTCCCAGGCAAGTGTGGGGTTTAGACACATGGCCCTGGTGTCGCTGCATCCTCCACTCCTGCCAGGATCAGCGCCCTCCCAGGCAAGTGTGGGGTTTAGACACATGGCCCTGGTGTCGCTGCATCCTCCACTCCTGCCAGGATCAGCGCCCTCCCAGGCAAGTGTGGGGTTTAGACACATGGCCCTGGTGTCGCTGCATCCTCCACTCCTGCCAGGATCAGCGCCCTCCCAGGCAAGTGTGGGGTTTAGACACATGGCCCTGGTGTCGCTGCATCCTCCACTCCTGCCAGGATCAGCGCCCTCCCAGGCAAGTGTGGGGTTTAGACACATGGCCCTGGTGTCGCTGCATCCTCCACTCCTGCCAGGATCAGCGCCCTCCCAGGCAAGTGTGGGGTTTAGACACATGGCCCTGGTGTCGCTGCATCCTCCACTCCTGCCAGGATCAGCGCCCTCCCAGGCAAGTGTGGGGTTTAGACACATGGCCCTGGTGTCGCTGCATCCTCCACTCCTGCCAGGATCAGCGCCCTCCCAGGCAAGTGTGGGGTTTAGACACATGGCCCTGGTGTCGCTGCATCCTCCACTCCTGCCAGGATCAGCGCCCTCCCAGGCAAGTGTGGGGTTTAGACACATGGCCCTGGTGTCGCTGCATCCTCCACTCCTGCCAGGATCAGCGCCCTCCCAGGCAAGTGTGGGGTTTAGACACATGGCCCTGGTGTCGCTGCATCCTCCACTCCTGCCAGGATCAGCGCCCTCCCAGGCAAGTGTGGGGTTTAGACACATGGCCCTGGTGTCGCTGCATCCTCCACTCCTGCCAGGATCAGCGCCCTCCCAGGCAAGTGTGGGGTTTAGACACATGGCCCTGGTGTCGCTGCATCCTCCACTCCTGCCAGGATCAGCGCCCTCCCAGGCAAGTGTGGGGTTTAGACACATGGCCCTGGTGTCGCTGCATCCTCCACTCCTGCCAGGATCAGCGCCCTCCCAGGCAAGTGTGGGGTTTAGACACATGGCCCTGGTGTCGCTGCATCCTCCACTCCTGCCAGGATCAGCGCCCTCCCAGGCAAGTGTGGGGTTTAGACACATGGCCCTGGTGTCGCTGCATCCTCCACTCCTGCCAGGATCAGCGCCCTCCCAGGCAAGTGTGGGGTTTAGACACATGGCCCTGGTGTCGCTGCATCCTCCACTCCTGCCAGGATCAGCGCCCTCCCAGGCAAGTGTGGGGTTTAGACACATGGCCCTGGTGTCGCTGCATCCTCCACTCCTGCCAGGATCAGCGCCCTCCCAGGCAAGTGTGGGGTTTAGACACATGGCCCTGGTGTCGCTGCATCCTCCACTCCTGCCAGGATCAGCGCCCTCCCAGGCAAGTGTGGGGTTTAGACACATGGCCCTGGTGTCGCTGCATCCTCCACTCCTGCCAGGATCAGCGCCCTCCCAGGCAAGTGTGGGGTTTAGACACATGGCCCCAGAAAGGGAGAGGAGAGCGCGTATGGATTCTGTAGTCGACTTTGAAAATCTTCCAACGATAACCAGCCAGTCAGCATCACCACAGTCACTAGCTACTGGGATCAATGAAGTTGTGAGATGCCTTGACAGTCTTCTATTTTTCCTCGATGAAACAGCTTGTGAGAACAATCAAGCATGCTTGCAAGAGATGAGGGAGGGCGGAAGGGAGGAGCACGGAAAATTCTCACAGGGAGGTAGAACGAGTAGTAGGTGTCCTATAGTGCACGAAAAGGTGATTTTTGAGCTCAATTTCTTACTGCACGAAAAGGTGGTTTTTTAGCTCAATTTCTTACTGCACGCACGCAGCTCACTGAGCTATGTCTGGATCTCGGATGTCCTTTAGTGCACGAAAAGGTGTGAAACAACTGAAAACACACTTGAATTGACCGAACACCATTTGGGTTGAGTTGACTAGAAACACACCAGGAAGGGAGGAAAGTGCGAATGATGCTTACAGGGAGGTAGAAGGAGTAGTAGGCTGTCTTGTACTGCACAATCTTTAGGTAGCTGGAATGGGATATGGGAGAACATGGGGGAGGGGGAGGGGGGGGGGGGGGGGAAGGGATGGGGAAAGGGTTGGGGAAGGGTTGGGGAAGGGAGGTGCAGAAAAGGAGAGGGATGCAAAAGGGGCGGGAGGGAGTGAGGCACGTGGGTGGGCGCACGGTGTAGAGAAAGGCACCATGCAGGATGGATGGTGGATGGATGAAAGTGGTTCAAGTCACCATGCTTGCAGATGTGCTGCAGATTAGCAGTGACAAGAATGGGAATGAGGGATGGAATGCACACGACACGTGCACATGATATCTTGCCACGGTATGTATAACCACGTGGATATGATATTGCCTGAATGATTCCACATGGGCATGGCGTATTGAGGCAGTTTACCCACATGAACATGGTGTATTCCCACAGTATACCCACGTGGACATGGTGTATTTGTTGAGATCCACCTCCCCCTCGGGAGTGGTAATAAGGTCGAGCATCTGGCCACAAGCCGTCTGGTATGTCACCTGAAGGGGGCAGGGTTGGGGGGGGTAGAAAAGAGCGGGAGAAGAGGAGGGAAGATGAGGGGATAAGGGGGTCAAGCATCTGCCTAAGCACGGTCTGGTACGTCACTGGGAGAGGAGAGAGGGGGAGGGGGCACGGGTGGGGAAGAGGGGAGAGGTGGGGAGAAGAGGGGAAGAGGAGAAGAGGGGAGGGATAGAGACGATTGAAAGGAGTGGCGAGGTAGTGATGAAGTCGATGGTGTGCCTGCTCGTTACGAAGGAGGGAACAGTGCAGGCGGGTGGCTTGTTTGTGAAGCATCAATCAGGATTCAGGGATAGGGAAGGGAGGAGAGGAATGCAAGAACAGGGAGTCAGGGAAAATGGGGGAGAGGGAGCAGCGTACCTCATTAAACAGGTCGAGCAGGCGGGTGTAGGCGGGATGGGAGGAGAAGTGGCGGCGGAGGATGAGGAAGATGTGTGAGTTGAGCAGCACACCATCGTTGATGGCGATCATCCCCACCTGTAGGCATGCATGGTGCATGGGTACATGGGAACATGGGTACATACATGGGAGCATGGGTACATGGGAGCATGGGTACATGGGAGCATGGGTACATGGGAGCATGGGTACATGGGTGCATGGGAACATGGGTGCATGGGAACATGGGTACATGGGTGCATGGGTGCATGGGTGCATGGGTACATGGGAGCATGAGAACATGGGTACATGGATGCATGGACGGGTAGGGGTAGGCATTCAAAGTGCAGGATGGGGAAGATGTGTGAGTTGAGCAGCACGCCATCGTTGATCGTGAGCATGCCCGCAGCCCACCTTCAGGCCGCCAAACAGGCATGGGTGCATGGGTGAGTGGATGCATGGGCGCATGGGTGAATGGGCGAATGCACGGATGAAGGGGGGGGAGCATGTGTAGGCATGCAAAGCTGGGGATGAGGAAGATGTGCAAGCCTTACCCTGTGCATTGCCACTCACCTTGTCCACATGCGCCCTGTGCACCGCCCACTCACCTTGTCCACACACGCCCTTGTGCATGCACTGCCCACTCACCTTGTCCATGCGGTACCAGCACGGCTGGCCTCGGCGGGTGATGGAGCTATCCATGATGTCATCGACCACCAGGAAGTAGGCCTGCAGCTGCAGGGGCAGAAGGAAGGGCAGCAGGAGGAGAAGAAGGGAGGAGGTGAGGGAGGAGGGGGGTCGTGGTGACGGGATTCAGGGCGGGTGATCGAGCTAGCTATCCATGATATCATCGACCACCAGGAAGTTGGCCTGCAGCTGTAGGGAGTAGCAGGGGGGAGGACGGCAGCGGGAAGGGAAGGTGGTTCGGGTGGGAAAGGGGGGTGAGGGAGCCGTGGGGAGGGTCAGGGCGGGTGATGGAGCTAGGCTAGCCATCCATGATATCATCGATCATCAGGAAATAGGCCTGCAGCTGTAGGGGGAGGGGTCGCAGGGCAGGGGGGAGGGCGGCAGGGGGGTGGGAAGGGCGGGCGGGTAATGGAACTATCCATGATGTTGTCGACCACCAGGAAGTAGGCCTGCAGCTGCAATGGGGGGCAGGGAGGAGGGGGTGGGTGGGTGGGGATGCATGGAGGGCTGAGAAGATGGTGTGATGGAGAGAAGAGCCCTGGCGGGTGATGGAGAGAAGAGACCTGGCGGGTGATGGAGAGAAGAGCCCTGGCGGGTGATGGAGAGAAGAGCCCTGGCGGGTGATGGAGAGAAGAGCCCTGGCGGGTGATGGAGAGAAGAGCCCTGGCGGGTGATGGAGAGAAGAGCCCTGGCGGGTGATGGAGAGAAGAGCCCTGGCGGGTGATGGAGAGAAGAGCCCTGGCGGGTGATGGAGAGAAGAGCCCTGGCGGGTGATGGAGAGAAGAGCCCTGGCGGGTGATGGAGAGAAGAGCCCTGGCGGGTGATGGAGAGAAGAGCCCTGGCGGGTGATGGAGAGAAGAGCCCTGGCGGGTGATGGAGAGAGGAGCCCTGGCGGGTGATGGAGAGAAGAGCCCTGGCGGGTGATGGAGAGAAGAGCCCTGGCGGGTGATGGAGAGAAGAGCCCTGGCGGGTGATGGAGAGAAGAGCCCTGGCGGGTGATGGAGAGAAGAGCCCTGGCGGGTGATGGAGAGAGGAGCCCTGGCGGGTGATGGAGAGAAGAGCCCTGGCGGGTGATGGAGCTATCAAGGCATGATGCCGTCGACCACCAGGAAGGATCCCTGCAGCTGCAGAAGGATCAGAAGGAAGGGCGGCAACGGGAGGCGGGGGAGGGGGGGAGGGGGGGTGGGCGCAGTGGAGGGTGTTAGGCCGGGTGATGGAGCTATCCAGCCATGATGCCGTCGTCGACCACCAGGAAGAAGGCCTGCAGCTGTCCATGGCTGAGGGGACATGGGGAAAGGGACACGGAGGGGAGATGGGAGGTTAATAAGAATTCTCAAAAGCCTTGGCGGCGGGTGATGGAGCTATCCATGATGCCATTGATCACCAGGAAGGATCCCTGCAGCTGCAGGGGGGGCAGATGGGGCAGGGGGGGCAGATGGGGCAGGGGGGGCAGATGGGACAGGGGGGGCAGATGGGACAGGGGGGGCAGATGGGACAGGGGGGGCATCGATGGCATGAGGAAGGCAGGGAAGACAAGGTTCTTGACAGTTTTCAAAAGACTTGGCGGGAGAGAAGGAGAATCGAGCCATGAATCCATGATGTCATCGACCACCAGGAAGTATCCCTGCAGCTGCAGGGGGTGGCAGGCGGGAGGGCGGCAGGGGGAAGGGAAGGGGGGGTTGGGTTGGGGCAGGGAGAACTCTCAAAAGCCTCGGCAGGAGAGGAGGAGGATGGAGCCATGAATCCATGATGCCATCGACCACCATGAAGTATCCCTGCCTGCAGCTGCGGGGGGGGGCCATGGATTGGAAGGGGGAACGACTGGGCAGAGGCGGGGTGGCATGGGTGAGCGAAGGGGGGGCATGGGGTGAGAGAGATGGTGCATGGTTATGGTTGAGAGGTAAAACGCCAAAAAAGCAGCACCCATTTGTATGAGCACGGCACGTCAGCCAGCCTTACCCAATCGATTTGATGCAGCAGCCATTTGCATTCAATGCAGCAGAAGTCAAAACCATTAGATGCACCAGCCATACCCATTCAGTTCACCACCAGCCATGCACACTCAATGGATCACCCATAGGGCCATAGCCATTCGATGCAAAGTTTTGAGGCGCCTCAAAACGCATCACTCATAGGGCCATACCCATTCGATGCACCATCCGACAGCACTGGCTTTGAAGACCTCATCGTCCGATAGCTTATCGAAGCCGCCCTTGAGAATCCCCACCGTGTCCACCACTGATAGCCCCCGGTTCAGCTTGCCTGGCGTACACAGGGGGGAGTGGGGCAGGGAAGGGGACAAGCAAAAGGGATGGGAAAAGTGTTTGAGGCACATAACACACAGGGAAGGCTATGGGAAACTGGCCCAAATAAAGCCGCCCTTGAGAATCCCCACCGTGTCCACCACTGATAGCCCGTGGTTCAGCTTGCCTGGCGCACAGGGGGAGGGGGAGGAGAAGAGGGTGAGAGGCACAGCGCACATGGGAAGGTGAATGGGAGCCGGTCTGACTGAAGATGCACTTGAAAGTTCTTCCTGTGACCACCAACCCGCCATGCCCACCACCCCCCGGCGTCAACCACCCCCCTGTGCCCCACACTGCGTTGAGCAGAGTGTGTTGAGCAGAGTGCTTTGATCAGAGTGCGTTGAGCAGAGTGCGTTGAGCAGAGTGCGTTGATCAGGGTGTGCCATAAATATGAGACTTCTGAGGCGAGATGTGCGTGGCGACGTGGCAGCAGCATACCTCCGGGCACATTGTGGTCGATGTTCTGATGAGTGAAGCGGTCCCACCAGCCGAGCCGAGCCAAGCACAGAGGCGACACACGAGAGTAGATTCGAGGGTCACGATGGCGCGCACATGGGGACGGGGACAGCGAGGGCCATGGGGGGAAGATGGGAAGGGGGATGGGAAGGAGATGGGGAGGAGTTGGGAAGGAGATGGAGGGGCGATGGGGAGGAGATGCGGAGGAGTTGGGAGGGCGATGTATTCAGAGAGGAGAGGAGGGGTGAGCATGAAAAGAGGGTCCAACACTGCATGTAATCTTCAGCACAGGTGTCTAGTAGCCTACAAACAGTGCCTACACTGCATGTAATCTTCAGCACAAGTGTCTAGTAGCCTACAAACAGTGCCTACACTGCATGTGATCCCACACGCACCTTTTCCATCCACGCTTTCGAGTCCAGCGTGCACGCGAACAGCTTGTCTTCCCCCAGCAGCTCCGCCACTGCATGTGGAGCTTGAGCCTCTTACAGCCTCTACCCTGCACTGCATGTGATCCGCAGCACAGCACGTCATCCTGCACGCACCTTCTCCATTCTCGCTTTCGATTCCAGCGTGCACGAGAACAGCTTGTCCTCTCCAGCAGTTCCGCCTTGACCTGCTTGAGCCTCACAGCCTCTCTACCGTACAATGCAAGTGAGCACCTAGTGATCCGCATCACGTCATCCTGCACGCACCTTCTCCATCCACGTTTTCGAGTCCGGCGTGCACGAGAACAGCTTGTCTTCGCCAGCAGCTCTCCCTTGAGCTGCTCAAGTCTCATACAGCCTCTACCCTACACTGCGAGTGATCCGCACCACGTTACCCTACACGCACCTTCTCCATCCACGTTTTCGAGTCCGGCGTGCACGAGAACAGCTTGTCTTCCCCCAGAAGCTCCGCCTTGAGCTGCTGGAACACGCCCAAGAACCGCTCGCGATCCATGGCGCCGGCACTCCCGCTGCTGCTGCTGCTGTTGCTGCTGCTGTTCCTTTTCCTGGAGGGTGACGCGCTGCTTGCCTTGTCCGCGCTTGGTATGCTGCCGCTCTGAGGGAATTGACAAAGGCGTGCGATAGGAGCATGCAAAAACGATCGCGAAAGTAACGCGAAAAGAGCGCGGAAAGATCGCGGGAAAGGCACGAAAACGGCGCGGAAAGGAAGGGGGGTACGCAAGGGTGCGAAGGCGACGAAATGCGCGAGATTGGGACCCTTGTCCAAAGGAAGTAAAGGCATATTGAATCGTCTCAGGCTATATTACAAGAGAAAGGTAAGAATGCATGCGGATTCGTAACTTTAATGAAACATGGTTCTAGCCAGAATGTGTAGGCGGACTGGTATTACTAAAACAAGTGTAGTTACCAGCGGAGAGACTCTCCACAGCTGGAGAGCCCTTTCGCAGCCTTCTCCAACCACTTATGTCGATTCAACGTCAAATCGACAATCGGAGCTTCTATTGATAAAAATGAACAATGCAGCGACTCATCGAACCGGAGAAAACCTCACGCACTAACCGCGGATGGTGACTCTTTTCTTGGAAGACTCCCCGCAGTGGAGTCACCGGCGCAAGGAGCGGTGACGCTTAAACAGCGGTACGAAAGAGAAGACGCGAGGAGCCTGTGGACGGCGCGCGAGCGGATCATCAACCGGCAAACAGACGATGGCTTTAACTACCAGTCTGAGCAGGTACCGATATGAGCAAATAATAAAATGCATACGAAAGGCAAGCGGCCTTTGCGGCACTGCTCAGACCAGATGGATTTTCTGGTCGCTGATGGATCATGTGGCAGCAGTGCGGCTGGTCTGGTCCAACAGGGTGCAGAAAAGAGTGATCACTGATTTGCTCGGAAAGAATTGTGGTGGTGGTCAGGCCTTGGGATTTGTGGAGATGTGAGCATGGGCATGAAATGAGCATGAGCGTGGGGTGGGGCAACCGTGAGTGTCAGGCGAGGCCTCGGGATCTGCGGCGATGAGACGAGTTCTGGCGAAGAATTCCAGAGAACTGAGAGCGGAATCGGTGGGAATTTGAAGCTTGGCGACGCTCATACCGCAGATTGGTGCACCACATGTTACCCCTAGTACTGATGCGAGTTGATTCTATGTAAGAATACATGAAATACATATAACTCAAAGCACATCACGTTGTCAAACTACATTCATGATCATTAGCCTATACTAATTCATCGATAGACTATAATATGATATGGCCGACATGCTGATACATCAAAGGGGTTAATAGTTCCAGTTGTTTTCCCCGAAATTTGTTATTTTTATAAATATGAAATAGTGATAATGCAGATGCATATGGATTGAATTTCACCGTAGAAACCTTGCATATGCAGCGGAGGGCAGCAGCTGCTGCAGAGCGGAGGGCAGCAGCAGCTGCAGAGCAGATGGCAGCAGCTGCTGCAGAGCGGAGGGCAGCAGCAGCTTCAGAGCGGAGGGCAGCAGCAGCTGCAGAGGGGAGGGCAGCAACAGCTGCAGAACGGAGGGCAGCAGCAGGTGCAGATCGGGGTGCAGCAGGGGCTGCAGAGCGGAGGGCGACGGCAGCCGCGGAGGGAAGGGCAGCTGCTGCTGCAGGGTGGTGGGCTGCAGCTGGCGAGGCTGCCAGGGGGGGGAGCAGCAGACGGAGTCGGGCATGGGGGTTCCGTCGGCGGGCTCGATCGGAGAGGAGTGCCCAGACCCCACGCTGACACCCCCGCCTCGGATCCCGTGCGAAACCTGTTATCGCTGTTGGGCTGAGAAAAGCCCTTAGGATCTTTCAGGACTAAGATCAGGTGTTGACGTAGAGATGTTGTAATTGCGGAAGCGTTTAATAAAGGTTGCTTGAACCACCTTGTACTGGTGTGTGAGAACAAGATAAGATAATAATAACTAAGAGATACAAGCCTTTTATATGATTACAAAGGAATATGAAAGGTTCTACTTTAACTGTTTTTGCTGTTGCGGTTCGATATAGTGCCGACTCGGGTAACTGCTCAGTAACGAGTCAGTTATGTGTCCTTGCTGTCGCACTGTACGTTTCGTCAAGTCAAAGGTCGGAGACCTTTGACCTTCGCGTAACCTCCGACGGTTGCTTTGGTTGACTCGAGTGTTTCTTCGCTGTAGTCAGCTCCGTTTCGTGTCGACGCTTCGATACGACAGAAGCGTTTAAATTACTTGTTTCCAACACTCCCCTTCGCTTCTGGAGTATCGCTGCTGATGACGTGTCCTTGTCCAGTCAGCAGCATGCTGTCAGATTTATATGACATAGCTACTGTAGGCTATAGTGGGGTAGCACATATGGGGTACAGGTTTTCTAGGGTTTGCTTCTTGTACCCAACTTTCACCTAGTCATTCTCATTCCTCGTTTCTTCTCATGGTATCGAGCAGGTTCCCTAGTGGGAACGATTCCTAGGGCCCACCACCACGAATTTTTTTTTTCCTGCCCGGAGCGCGTTTTGCGCCGGCCCGAGTCGCGCCGCCCTTTCGGCCCGTCGCGCCCGTCGCGCCCGTCGCGCCCGTCGCGCCCGTCGCGCCCGTCGCGCCCATCGCCACCTACCTCCGCGGCCCCGCCACCTATCTCCGCGGCCCCGCCACCTACCTGTGCGGCCCCGCTACCTACCTTCGCGGCCCCGCCACCTCATTCAGCGGCCCCGCCACCTACCTGTGCGGCCCCGCCACCTACCTTCGCGGCCCCGCCACCTCACTGTGCGGCCCCGCCACCTACCTCTGCGGCCCCGCCACCTACCTCCGCGGCCCCGCCACCTACCTGTGCGGCCCCGCCACCTACCTTCGCGGCCCCGCCACCTCACTGTGCGGCCCCGCCACCTACCTCCGCGGCCCCGCCACCTACCTGTGCGGCCCCGCCACCTACCTTCGCGGCCCCGCCACCTCACTGTGCGGCCCCGCCACCTACCTTCGCGGCCCCGCCACCTCACTGTGCGGCCCCGCCACCTACCTCCGCGGCCCCGCCACTTACCTTTGCGGCCCCGCCGCCTCCTCCCAGCGGCCCCGGACGCCGCCCTCTCAGCGGCCCCAGCCAAGCCGCCCAGCCGCCGAGCCGCCCAGCAGCCGAGCCGCTGAGCCGCCCAGCCGCCGAGCCGCCCTGTCCGCAGCCGAGCCGCCCAGCAGCCGAGCCGCCCCGCCGCCGAGCCGCCCAGCCGCCGAGCCGCCGAGCCGCCGAGCCGCCGAGCCGCCCTGTCCGGTAAGAGCAGCGCCTCTCTCACAGCACTGCCCTCGCCCTACTGTTTGCACTGCTAGTCTACTGCTGTCATGGCTACCCCTAGTGTCCTCGCTTTTGACGCTGAGGGTCGGGCCATTGATTTTGAAGTCTGGATAGATGACCTGCAGCTTTTCTTACAGTGCGACAGAGCAGACGGCCTCTCCCTCTTTGACCTCACTTCTGGTGCCTCTCCTGCCCCCGCTGCTGATGCTGACGCCACCGTTCGCTCACAGTGGGCCACGCGCGATGCTGCTGCACGTCTTGCTGTGCGTCGCCACCTCCCTACCTCTGAGCGTGCGCACTTTAGCCAGTACAAGAGTGCTCAGACCTTGTACGACGCTGTAGTTGCACGCTACTCCTCCCCTGCCACTGCTGCACTGAGCCGCCTCATGCTACCGTACCTCTTCCCTGACCTTACTGCCTTTCCCACAGTCGCTGACCTCATTACGCACCTCCGCTCTAGTGACACTCGCTACCGCGCTGCGCTTCCTGCTGAGTTCTGCGCCAAGAACCCCCCCCCCCATGTACATCACCCTCTACTACATAGTCACCCGTCTCCCTGACTCCCTTCGCGTAGTCAGGGACCACTTCCTCTCGGTTTGTCCCACCACTCTCACCGTTGACCTCCTCGAGAAGGCCCTCCTCGCAGCAGAAAAGAGCATAGTCGCTGTAGGAGCCTCTCGTGGTGACCCTCGCACCCCCATCTTTGAGGGGTGTTCCCCCTCCCCTCTTTTGCCCTCTGTTGCCTCTGCTGCTGCGGCCGACCTCGCTGGTTTGGAGTCGGTTGGTGCAGCGTCTACCCCTAGCGGGAGACGCCGCCCTGGCAGGGGCAAGGGGGGCAGGGGCGCTGGAGGAGCTAGCGGGGGCGGTGGAGGCGGCGGTGGAGGTGGTGGAGGAGGTGGGGGTGGCGGTGGGAGTGGTGGCGGGGGTGGAGGTGTCGGTGGCGGCAGTGGAGGCGCAGGAGGCAGCGGCGGTGGCGGAGGGAGCGGAGGTGGCGGCGGTGGAGGAGGAGGCGGCGGAGGAGGTGGAGCTGGTCGGGGTGGCGCTGCGCAGAGGGTCAGCTCCGGTGGTGGTCAGCGCCAGCAGCAGCAGCAGCAGCAGCAGCAGCAGCAGCGCACTCGTGACGTCCCCTCCCCTCAGCAGCTCCGTGAGTGGTACACTGCACGCCAGAGGGGTGGGGGTGCTGGTCCGTGCACCTACGTCCTGCGCACCGGCGACCGCGCGGGTGAGCAGTGCGGGGGTGCGCACTCCACCCAGCGCTGCTTTGGCCGCCTCACGGACGCTTGGCGTCACCAGTTCCCTGAGGCCACTGAGATCCCCCGCTGGGGTGAGCTGTCTAGGGCGGGTGTAGCTGTCTTTGACCTTGACTTTGATGCTATTCTTGCTGCCGTGTATACTGTGACTATTAGTGATGAGGGTGACTGTTACCGGTGTTTTCCGCCCGACGCGGGCATTGAGACTGCTGCTCTAGGTACTGGTGAGGCTGCTGCTCTAGGTGCTAGCGAGGCTGCTGCTCTAGGTGCGTCTGCTTCCTCAGCTGGTGAGTCTGCTCTCTCAGGTTCTGCGTCGGCTTCGGCCTCCCACACCTTCACACTTGACTCGGGGGCTTCTCGCTCCTTCTTTCGAGACCGCACCACACTCACGCCGCTTGGCCGGCCAGTTGCGGTCTCCCTGGCAGACCCCTCTAGGGGTCCTGTCCTTGCTCACTTCTCCACTGTCCTCCCGTGTCCGGCGGCCCCCTCTGGCACCCTGTCTGGTCTCTACCTCCCCTCGTTCTCTACGAACTTGGTGAGTGGTGCTGACCTACAGGATGCGGGGGTTCACCAGTTCACTCCTGCGAGTCAGCGGGTGACCCACTGCACGGACGCTCGGACAGGCCGCCACCTGGCCACGTTTACACGTCGGCCAGGGTCGAGCCTGTACACACTGACCACTGCGTCTCCTCCAGTCCCTGCGTCTGGTCAGGTAGCTGCGTCGGGTCAGGTGTTTGCTGCAGCGTCCAGGTCTGGTCCTGAGTCTGCCCCCTGCTCGTGTCGCCTCCTGTCTCACGAGACTCTCCTCTGGCACCACCGCCTTGGCCACCCCTCCCTGCTTCGTCTCCGGAGCATGGCCTCCCGTGTCCTTGTCTCTGGTCTTCCCCGGTCCCTCCCTCCCCTTCCTCCGGGGCCAGGCCCTACCTGCGTCCCCTGTGTCGAGGGACGGCAGCGGGCTACCCCTCACTCCTCCCAGTTTCCTCCGACAGAGGCCCCGCTGCAGACGCTTCACATGGACGTGTGGGGCCCGGCCCGCGTCCGTGGACAGGGTCACGAGCGCTACTTCCTGCTGGTGGTTGACGACTACTCGCGTTACACCACAGTCTTCCCCTTGCGCAGCAAGGGTGATGTCACTGAGGTGTTGATCGACTGGATCCGCGCAGCTCGTCTCCAGCTCAGGCGGAGCTTTGGCTCGGACTTTCCTGTTCTGCGTCTGCACTCTGACAGAGGCGGAGAGTTCTCCTCTGGCCTTCTGCGAGCCTACTGTCGTGCACGAGGCATCCGCCAGACCTTCACGCTTCCGGACTCTCCACAGCAAAATGGGATTGCTGAGCGCCGCATTGGCATGGTCATGGACGTCGCCCGTACGTCCATGATGCATGCGGCTGCCCCCCATTTTCTGTGGCCGTTTGCGGTTCGGTACGCGGCGCATCAGATCAACCTTCAGCCCAGGGTCTCCATGCCGGAGACCTCCCCAGCTTTGCTGTGGACGGGGAAGGTTGGCGATGCGTCTGCGTTCCGTGTCTGGGGATCTCGGGCGTTTGTCCGCGACTTGTCTGCGGACAAGCTGTCCCCTCGTGCTGCTCCTTGCGTCTTCCTGGGTTTCCCCCCTGACGCCCCAGGGTGGCAGTTCTACCACCCCACCTCTCGCCGTGTTCTGTCCTCCCAGGACGTCACGTTCGACGAGTCGGTCCCCTACTACCGCCTCTTCCCCTACCGCACTCCGTCCCTCCCCCCGCCACCGCTCTTCCTTGTACCAGGTCCCCCCCCGGTAGACCCCCTCCCCCCTCAGGGTCCTGCCCCTTCAGGTGTGTCCCAGGTAGACGCTGTTGAGCCTGTCGAGGTCGCTGGTGACTCTGGTGCTGCTGAGGGTGCTGAGCCTGGGGGTGCTGACTCTGGGGGTGCTGAGCGTGTGGGTGCTACGCCTGGGAGTACTGAGCCTGGGGGTGCTGAGCCTGGGGGTGCTGAGTCTGGGGGTACTACGACTGGGGGTGCTGAGCCTGGGGGTACTACGCCTGGAGGTGCTGAGCCTGGGGGTGCTGCGTCTGGGGGTGCTGAGCCTGGGGGTACTACGCCTGGAGGTGCTGAGCTTGGGGGTGCTACGCCTGGTGGTGCTGTGCCTGGCGGTTCACCGGGTGCTCCCTCTCGCCGGGAGCCACTCTCTCCCCAGGAGCTGCGTGAGTGGTTTGCCCGGCGCTGGAGGCGAGCTGCTGGAGCTGCTGGAGCTGGAGGTGCTGCGGGTACTGGAGGTTCTGTTGCTTCTAAGGGAGCTGGTGCCACGGGTCCCGGCAGTGCTCGTACTGGGAGTACTGGAGCTGCTGGACCTGCGGGTACTTCTGGAGCTGGAGTTGCTGCGGGTGTTGGCGCGGAGGCTACTGCTGTCGGTCCTGGAGGCGGTCCTGCTGGGGGTACTACTGGTGCTGCTGGGGGTTCTGGAGCTGGAGCTGCTACTGGTGCTGGTGCTGCCCCTGGGGGTGCTGGTGCTGTCCCTCCTGTGTCTGGAGTCGCCGCGCGGCCTCGGCCGTACTTCGTTCCGCTCCTTCAGCAGGTTCTTGGTCTCCCGCCTTCTACTGGTCCTCCTCCTCCTCCCTTAGAGTGCCCACAGCCTGTCCCGTCGCAGTTCCAGTTACAGCCGGCCTCCCCACTGCCTGCTCCGTCTCCCTACACTGGTCCTACTGGAGGTCTTGCTGAGCGTCGTGAGCCTGCGTCTCGCCCTGCGTCGCCTGTCCGTGCTGCTAGCACTAGTGGTCGCGGTTCGCGTCAGCGTCCTCCTCCTGTCCCTGGCACGCACCGGATGTCTCTGCGTCCGTCCACTGCTCCTCTGCGTGCCCCTTTGCCTTCTCCTCCTGAGTCTTCTCTTCCTACTTTTACCGACCCGGAGTCGGACTCTCTTCGCGCTGCCAGTCCTACTGTCACGCGTCTCCTTGCTACGGTTGTCACTGACCCTTCCTTTGAGTCCACTGCTGCGTCTGCTCTAGTTGCTGAGCTCGTCGACTTTGCTGCTCGCTGTCGCCTAGACTACGTCGCCAGTCTTGTTGCTGAGTCTGAGTCTGTCTGTCCTCCGTCCGTCGGGGGTGAGTGTGCCCTTGGCACGGACGTCCTTGAGGACAGGCAGGAGGAGTTCCAGTGCTTGGCCGCTGCTTCACCTCATCTCGTGTCCGTACTGCTTACCCCTGAGGGAGACCCGGATGCACTTGACATCCCGACTCCGCGCTCTTACGCGGAGGCGATAGAGGGTCCCTACTCCTCTCAGTGGCAGGCAGCTATGGACGCAGAGATGGCTTCCTGGAAGTCCACAGGCACCTACGTTGACGCTGTTCCCCCTCCTGGGGCGAACATCGTCAGTGGCATGTGGATTTTCAGGGTGAAGCGACCGCCGGGTTCTCCGCCTGTCTTCAAGGCGCGTTACGTGGCTCGTGGCTTCAGTCAGCGGCAGGGAGTTGACTACTTTCAGACCTTCTCTCCCACCCCGAAGATGACCACTCTTCGGGTACTGCTGCACGTAGCTGCTCACCGTGACTACGAGCTACACTCTCTTGACTTCAGCACTGCTTTCTTGCAGGGCAGCCTGCACGAGGAGATCTGGCTGCGTCGCCCACCTGGCTTCACTGGGTCTTTTCCTCCTGGCACCCAGTGGAGCCTACGGCGGCCAGTCTACGGTCTCCGCCAGGCACCGCGTGAGTGGCACGACACACTGAGGACTATACTTGCGGCTCTTGGGTTTGCTCCCTCTACTGCCGACCCGTCGCTGTTTCTGCGCACCGACACTTCTTTGCCGCCGTTCTACATCCTCGTGTACGTCGACGACTTGGTCTTTGCCACAGCTGACACTGCTGGACTAGCCCACGTGAAGTCCGAGCTGCAGAAGAGACACATGTGCACTGACCTGGGTGAACTGCGCAGCTACCTTGGCTTGCAGATCACTCGGGACAGAGCACGCCGCACCATTACCCTGACTCAGTCACACATGGTGCAGCAGGTCCTTCAGCGCTTCGGCTTCACGTACTCCTCGCCTCAGGCCACTCCTCTGCCTACTCGCCACTCGCTCTCAGCTCTGCCTTCGGATGAGTCCGTAGAGTCGAGTGGCCCGTACCCAGAGCTTGTTGGCTGCCTCATGTACCTGATGACCTGCACACGACCTGACCTTGCATACCCTCTTAGCATTCTTGCACGCTATGTTGCTCCTGGGAGACACAGACCGGAGCACATGGCTGCAGCGAAGAGGGTGTTGCACTACTTGTGCAGTACGTCGGGCATGGGGCTTGTGCTTGGAGGGCAGAGTCCAGTGGTCCTTACTGGGCACGCAGACGCTTCTTGGGCTGACGACCAGGCTACGCAGCGGTCGTCAAAGGGTTACACCTTCAGCCTTGGTTCCGGCTCTGTTTCGTGGCGGGCTACTCGCTCGTCTTCTGTTCTCGGCTCCAGTTGTGAGGCTGAGATCTACGCAGGAGCCATGGCTGCACAGGAGCTTCGCTGGCTCACCTACCTGCTGACTGACCTCGGAGAGTTGCCTCGTTCTCCTCCAGTGCTGTACGTAGACAACAAGGCCATGCTGGCCTTGTGTCGGGAGCAGCGACTGGAGCACAGAACGAAGCACATTGCTCTCCGCTACTTTCTTGCTCGTGAGCTGCAGCAGCGTGGTCAGCTGCGTCTTGCGTACGTGGCCTCTGAGGCCAACACTGCTGATATCTTCACCAAGGCACTTGCGCCTTGTGACCATCAGCGCTTCTGTACTCAGCTGGGCCTTGTGCCTACCTTGCCTCACTTGCTCACCTCTTGACCTTGCTTGTACTGTTACATATATATATACCTGCTCTTGTTTGTCTAGCCTTTTTATATATATGTGTACTCCTGCTTGTGAACTGGCCTTGTGGCCTTGAACTTGTGCTCGGAATGTGTGGTGACTTTGTGATCCACCCTGAGCTTGTTTTGCTTTGCTTTGCTTGACTGGTCTTGTGACCCCTTGTTCTCCCCCACTTTGCCTATGGGGGTGTGTCAGATTTATATGACATAACTACTGTAGGCTATAGTGGGGTAGCACATATGGGGTACAGGTTTTCTAGGGTTTGCTTCTTGTACCCAACTTTCACCTAGTCATTCTCATTCCTCGTTTCTTCTCACATGCAGTACTCGAACTTCTGTTTTCCGAGTTTCTTGGTCAAGTAATCAGCTGCCATCTTGGATGTGGGACAGTAGGATAGCTCGAGTCTTCCGTTTTCGATTTCGTCTTTTACGAAGAAGTTCCGAAGGGCGATGTGCTTCGTTCGATTCGCGAACCCGTTTTTGTTCGCTATGCGAATAGCCGATTGGTTGTCGCAGAAGAGAGAGAAGTTGGGTAACTAGGCCAATTTTGCTTCCTCCAGTAATTCGCGAAGATATAGCCCTTCCTTGGTGGCTGAGCAGAGTGCGATATATTCTGCTTCTGCTGAGGAGAGAGCGATTAGCTCTTGCTTGTTCGACTGCCATGAAATAGGCCCGATAGGTTCGAGTCTGTAGACGTAGCCGGTTCGAGATCGTCTGTTGTCGGAGTCTCCAGCGTGATCGGCGTCGACGTAACCGATTAGCTTAGGTGTCGTAGTGCTGGTCTCGTGGTAGGTTAGTCCGATCGTAGGAGTGCTGACAAGGTAGTGAAGTGCTCGGTCGAGTTCGAGAATGTGCTCTGCTTCAGGCTTCTTGAGGTAGGTAGCGAGTTGGCTAGCTGAGTAAGATTGGTCCGGTCGACAGGTGACGGCTGCGAAGAGTAGGCAGCCTAATTTCCTTTGGTAGTTGCGGATGCCGGCAGATTTGAGTAGGGCGGAGGCTTTTCGATTTCCGTCGGTGTAGCGGTATGGCGTGGAGATAGCGGTTGGAGTGAGTCCGAAGCGTTTAGCGATAGTGTCTGTGTACTTTGCAGCGCTGAGGTAGATTGCATCGTCGCCGTCTTGGATATACAGTCCTAGGTACTGTGTTACGGTAGTTGCGACGGTGAGGGTGAGATCCCGCTGCAGCTCCCCTACAAACCATGTCGTTATGGTGTCGGTAGAGCCTATGTAGAGGAGGTCATCGACGTAGACGATGAGTAGAATGTAGTCGGTGCCTTTCGTCAGTCGTTACATCCCTTGGTCGTGCGGAAGTTGAAGGAATCCGATGCGGATTAGGCGGGCGTGAAGGTGCTGCTACCACAGTCTCGGGGCTTGCTTGATCCCGTACAGCGATTTCTCCAGCTGACAAATTTGGTTTGGGCCTGCGTTGGACCCATGCGGGAGTTCGACGAAAATCTCAGCGTCGACGGGAGCGTAGAGGAAGGCGTTGGCGACGTCGATCTGCCGAAGCTTCTTCCGGTTCATGGCGGCTATCGCGAGGAGAATCTGCAGTGAGGTATGTCGGCTTACTGGGGCGAATGTTTCCGTGAAGTCTTGCCCTTGCTTTTGGTCGAAGCCACGCACAACCCAGCGTGCTTTGATTTTGTTGATTGTTCCGTCAGCTTTTGTTTTCACGCGGAAAACCCATTTTCCGGTGAGGATGGTCTTGTTGCGTGCCACTTCGATAGGCACGACTTTCCAGGTGTTGCGTTCTTGCAGCGCCTTTAACTCTTTGTCCATGGCTTCACGCCATTTTTCCTTGTGTTCCCCCCCCGGAGCCTGCTGAATGGTAGCAGGCTCCTTAGGTGGTTTTACTCCGTGGACAGCGGTGACGAGTCCCAGTATCTGCAAGCCACTCTGTGTGTAGCGGGGGAGATTTGTGTCCTCTGGATAAGCTTCTTCGTCTCCTGCTTCGGGGTCTGGTAAGAAATTCGGTCCTATGCATTCGGAGATGTTGGTGTCGACCGGTTGAGGTGTAACGTAACCGGTGTCAGCGAAGTCGAAGTAAGTTTCGGCATTGACACTTTCGCGAGGATTTTCGTCATCCATCGGGATGGGCACGGAGCAGTATGGGAGTGATCCTGCTTCCTCGGATGCGTTGTCCACGTTTTTCTCGTCCCATTCAGCTTCGTCTGCTGCTAAAGCAAAGGCTCGGTTGCCATGGAAGCCGCCCGTGAGGTCTCGATTTGCTGCCAGGTTGTCCAGGTACGTTTGAAGTGTGAGTCGCTCGTAGAAGATGACATAACGTGCTGCTACTGTTTCCTTCGAGTGGACGTAAAAAATCTTCCATGCGTTGTAATGCTTTTTTATGCCCAGGTGTAGTCCCCACTGTGCGCGTTGAGAAAATCTTCCGGCTCTTGCAGTGTGCGGGCGGTACTGTACCATGCACCCGAAAACTCGTAACATTTTTGTGTTGCCCAGTTTTCCTGTCCACAGCAGGTGCGGTGATGCGTTGTTCGGAAGTGACGACGATGAGAGCAAGTTGTGCAGCATGACAGCGTCGTCCATCGCCTCAGGCCACTGGTGATTGGGCAGTCGCATGCCACGCAACAATTAGCGCATGGTGTTCTAGAGAGTTCTGTTCATCCGTTCTGCCACGCCCTGCTGTTGATGGGCGTAGGGAAGCGAGATGAGTCGCTTGATGCCTCGTTCTGCGAGGTACTGCCTGAACCTCTGGGACTGATATTCCCCTCCTCCGTCAGACTGGAAGCTTTTCAGCTTTGCTCCTGATTCTCGTTCTGCCACATGTAGCCAGGCGACGAAGGCTTCGAAGGCCATGTCGCGACTTGGGAGATTAAGATGCCAGACGTAACGGGTGGCGGCGTCGATGAAAGTAATCACGTAATTATATGCTCCTTGTCCTTGTTCGCGAGTATACAGAATGTCGCTGTATACTTTCTCGAGTGGTGCATAGGCTGGCATGCTTGGATTGTGGTGAGAGACGAACGGTTGATGCGGTAAGTCGGCTTCGGGATAGGTAAAACATGTTCCACGGACTCGTTGGAGTTCTCTGCCGTCGGGTAGAAGGAGTGAGTCTTTGTCGAGCACTGCTGCCTTGATTGTATTGTTTAACGTGGTGTTGCTTGGATGACCCAGTCGTTCATGCCACAGGGATTCGCTTGCACGATGTCCGGGTGAGAGCCTGTGCAGGTCGGAGTTGGAGTAAAAGGCGGCGGTGAAGTTGGCGCTTCTGTGAACTTCACGTGGAGTGGGAGCCAACTGCTGCGCAGGTGTCGGTGGGGTGTCGTCGAACTGGCGGGGGGATGAGACGAGGGCCATGCTGCAGCGCATCTACGGCACGGCGTGGGAGAGCGAGGCGCAGCTGCTGCAGTACCGGCAGCAGGTGGAGGAGGCCAAGCGCAGGGACCACCGGAGGTTGGGCAAGGAGCTGGGGCTGTTCTCCATCCAGGTGAGCTGCTGCTGCTGTGTGTGTGTGGGTGGGTGGGTCCTTTCATGCTCTGGTCTGGGGTATTGAATTGGGAGAGCGAGGCGCAGCTGCTGCAGTACCGGCAACAGGTGGAGGAGGCCAAGCGCAGGGACCACCGCCGATTGGGGAAAGAGCTCGGGCTGTTCTCCATTCAGGTAGGGTGCTGTGACTTTCTGGGTGGGTCCTTTAAGGCTGACGCCTTGGGCCATTGAATTGGGAGAGTGACGCGCAGCTGCTGCAGTACCAGCAGCAGGTGGAGGAGGCGAAACGGAGGGACCACCGGAGGTTGGGCAAGGCTTCCCCACAGGCGTGTTTTGAGTTGACTGGAGCACTGGAGGAAGGAGCACCTGAGGCGGGGGTACGAGCTGCTGTAGCCTCCCTTGTAACATTCCCTATTTCCCCACCCCACTGTAACATTCCCTGTTTCCCCACCCCACTGTAACATTCCCTATTTACTGGAGGACGCAGGGGGAGGATTGGTGTTCTGGCACCTGAGGGGGGCACTGGAGGAAGGAGCATATGAGGCGAGAGTATGAGACGAGCTGCTGTGCCAGCTGTACTGACAACCCCCCTTTCTGCACTGTTTCACTCGCCTTTTGTAACAGGAGGACGCGGGTGGAGGATTGGTGTTCTGGCATCCCAGGGGGGCGAGAGTAAGGGCGATGATAGAGGAGCACTGGAGGAAGGAGCATTTGAGGCGGGGGTACGAGCTGCTGTACACGCCGCACATGGCCAAGCTGGACCTGTGGAAGACCAGCGGGCACTATGAGTTCTACCGGGAAAACATGTTTGACCAGGTGAGCCTGCCGTTGACCAGCGTTGACCAGCGTTGACTGGCGTTGACTGGAGGAAGGAGCACCTTCGGCGGGGGTACGAGCTGCTGTACACGCCGCACATGGCCAAGCTGGACCTGTGGAAGACCAGCGGGCACTACGAGTTCTACCGGGAAAACATGTTTGACCAGGTGAGACCGGCGTTGACCAGCGTTGACCAGCGTTGACTGGCATTGACTGAGTGTGAAAGTGTCACGTGATTTGGGCGTAAACGCACTAAATATTGTGCATGTTCACACATTCACTCATATGCCCGCTTGCTGTTCCCTTTCCCTCTCCCGCTCCCCTCACATCCCCACTCCCCTCCCTCCCCACACACACACCCCATCAGATGGAGGTGGAGGAGGAGCACTACCAGATCCGCCCCATGAACTGTCCCTTCCACATCCCTCCCTCCCGCCTCCTTTCCCCCAACCCCTCCCTCCATCGGCCCCTCCCCTTTCCCCCCTCCATTCCCATCAGATGGAGGTGGAGGAGGAGCATTATCAGATCCGACCCATGAACTGCCCCTTCCACATCATGCTCTACAACGACTCGCTGCACTCCTACCGCGACCTGCCTATAAGGTGCTTACCGAACCTGACCTCCTCATCAGGTGCCACCTCCCCATCAGGTGCCACCTCCCCATCAGGTAAGTGCCACCTCTCGATCAGGTGCGACCGCCCCATGAACTGCCCCTTCCACATCATGCTCTACAACGACTCCGTGCACTCCTACCGTGACCTGCCCATCAGGTGGGTGCCTCCACATCAGGTGGGTGCCTCCCCATCAGGTGGGTGCCACGCCATGCCATGCCATGCCCCATCTCACCCTCTCCTCCTCTCAACCCCACACCCCACATCTCATCCTCACACCACCCATCACCCCACGCAGGTGGGCGGAGCTGGGCACGGTGTACCGCTATCAGCGCTGCTGCCCAGGCTCAAGGCCCATCCTCCCCTTCTTGTCCTCTTCCCCCTTCCCACCCCCCCACATCCCATGCGCTCAGGTGGGCGGAGTTGGGCACAGTGTACCGCTATGAGCGTTCGGGCACAATGCACGGGCTCTTCTTCTGTTTCTCCCGCACCTCTCTCGTTCTTATTCCTCCCCCCAACACCCTTCCACACCCCCCACAGGTGGGCGGAGTTGGGCACAGTGTACCGCTATGAGCGTTCGGGCACGATGCACGGGCTCTTCCGCGTGCGCGGATTCACCCAGGTGGGCCTCACTGCCTTTCAGGTGGCCGTTCAGGTGCGTGGATTCACCCAGGTGGGCCTCACTGCCTTGGCGTATCGCTAGGGGGTGGGTGGCGTAAAGGGGGGGGAAGGTGGCGCTGGGGGGTAGCTTTTGAAGATTCTCACGGGTAACATTGCTGCAGTCATTCAGGTGATCATTCAAGTGGGATTACCCCGGGTGCACTCTCTGCTTTGGGCCGCTTCCACCTGCTGAGTATCCGTGCCCTGGGAGCCACTTTCAGCACAGAGAGTAGCCATTCCCGCCCGTCCATCCCACGTGACATGCCTCACCCACCCACCCACCCACCCACACACCCACCCACCCACACACCCACCCACCCACCCACCCACCCACCCACCCACCCACCCACACACCCACCCACCCACACACCCACCCACCCACCCACCCACCCACCCACCCACCCACCCACACACACACCCACCCACCCACCCACCCACCCACCCACCCACCCACCCACCACCCACCCACCCACCCACCCACCCACCCACCCACCCACCCACCCACCCACCCACCCACCCACCCACCCACCCACACCACCCACCCACCCACCCACCCACCCACCCACACACCCACCCACCCACCCACCCACCCACACACCCACCCACCCACCCACCCACCCACCCACCCACACAGGACGACGCATATATCTTATGCCTGCCCTCTCAAAATCGGGACGAGATGCGCGGTGTGCTGGACCTCACAGAGGCCATGCTCACACACCCACACCCACGCCATCCCCCGCCTCTTCCCCCCCTGGCTCCCAGCCCCCCTGCCTTCCTCGTTCCTCGCACACAGAACGACGCGCACATCTTCTGTCTGCCAACTCAGATCAGGGATGAGATCCGCGGCGTGCTGGACCTCACAGAGGCAATTCTGACACTCAGCCCTCCCTCGCCATCCCACTCCTCCCCCACCCATTCCCCAACCCCCCCACCCCGCTCTTCCCCCCCCATTCACAGGACGACGCACACATCTTCTGTCTGCCCTCCCAAATCAGGGACGAGATCCGTGGGGTGCTGGACCTCACAGAGGCGATGCTGACGGACTTTGGCTTCCAGCAGCTGGAAATCAACCTCTCCACCCGCCCGGAGAAGTCTGTTGGGGATGATGCCATCTGGGAGCAGGCCACTCAGGTACGGGGCTTACGACAGCAGGCAGGCCACTCGGGTAAGGGAGGGCAGGCACAAGGGGTGTGCTCTTTGGCTTCCAGCAGCTCGAGATCAACCTCTCCACCCGCCCGGAGAAGTCTGTCGGGGATGACGCCATCTGGGAGCAGGCCACGCAGGTAAGGGGGTTACAGCAGGCTGCACATGTGAAAGGGGGAGGCTGGGGGGGTGGGAGGGGAGGCACGTGGAGAGGCATGTGTTCCCACGTCTCTTGGCTTCCAGCAGCTCGAGATCAACCTCTCAACTCGGCCAGAGAAGTCTGTTGGGGAGTCTGGGAGCAGGCCACGCAGGTAGGTTGGGGCAGGCACAGGCAAAGGCACACGGGTGTGCTCTTTGGCTTCCAGCAGCTCGAGATAAACCTCTCCACCCGCCCGGAGAAATCCGTCGGGGATGACGCCATCTGGGAGCAGGCCACTCAGGTAGGAGGGTATGGGAGGCACTTGTAGAGGCATGTCTTTGCAGGTTTGATTGGCTCCCAGCAGCTGGAGATCAGCCTCTCCACACGGCCCGAAAACATGGTTAAGGATGATGTTCTTTGGGAGCAGGCCACTCAGGTGTTGTGTGCGGGGGGTGGGGAGAGAGGGGTTGGCAGGTAGGGAGATGGGATGGTACGAATGGAGGAGGGCAGCTTGTGGAAGTGCATGTGTTCGCGGGTGTGCTCTCTGGTTTCCAGCAGCTGGATATTCTGCTGTCCACGTGGCCAGAGAGGTCCATTGATAGATGTGTGTGTGTGTGTGTGTGTGTGCGTGTGCGTGCGTGCGTGCGTGCATGCGTGAGTGCGTGCGTGCGTGCGTGCGTGCGTGCGTGCGTGCGTGTGTGTGTGTGTGTGTGTGTGTGTGTGTGTGCTTACACACCGCTTGTGTTCTTCCCTCTGAATGGCTATAACAGGCATTGAGGTAGGCCCTGCATACTAGGGACGGGAGTTGAGCGTGGATGAGGGTGGGAGTGTGTTCATATGTCAGTGCCTATGTGTTTACACACTGCTTGTGTCGTGTCCTTCCCTCTGAATCATTTCACCAGGCGCTGAGGGAGGCGCTGCAAGACAAGGGGTGGGATTACACCGTGGATGAGGGTGGAGGAGCGTTCTATGGGCCCAAGATAGATGTGAAGATCATGGATGCCATTGGCCGCAAGTGGCAGTGCTCCACCATCCAGGTCCGCTTTGATTCACACTTCCATGTCTTCACGTCTCCACATGTCACGGCAAGGGAGTTATTTACACCATTGAATAAAAAACAAGAACTTTACACCATTGAATAAAAAATAAGAACTGCGTGACTCCCTTCCTCCAATAACCTTCTGCCAGGTGGACTTCAATCTGCCGCACCGCTTCAACATGGTCTATGCGGATGCGGACGGCACTCGCCGCCCGCCCATCATGATCCACCGCGCCATCTTTGGGTCCCTGGAGCGGTTCTTTGGCATCCTCATTGAGAACTACGCGGGCGACTTCCCCCTCTGGTTTGCGCCCACTCAGCTGCGCCTGCTGCCAGTCACAGACTCCGAGGTCTGTAACTTCATTACTGTATCTCTTTTGATTAAACTTTGTTACGCGCTTATCTCTCCCCCCCCCCCTCCCCCCCAACCCCCCCCACCTCCCACCCCCCCTCCCTCCCCCCCCCCCTTTCCTCCTTTGTCGGAGCCATCGATGTCAGAACATTATAGCTTATACTGTTGTGTAGGCTATAGTGGGGTATCCCATAGGGGGTACAACCAATTAGGGTTTCATATTTGTACTCACTTCATTTCATAGTTCATTCATTCTTGCTCAAATCTTCTTATGGTATCGAGCAGGTTCCCCCTTGGGAACTGTGCTTAGGGCCCACCACATCGATTTTTTTTCCTGCCCGAAGCGCGCTCAGCCCGAGTCGCGCTCCGGGCCCTCACTTCGTCGAGCCGCCCTAGCGGCCCTGCACTGCGGCCCCGCCACCCGTCTCCGCGGCCCCGCCGCCCTACCTCGCGGCCTCGCCGCCCCATTGCGCGGCCACGCCGCCCTACCTAGCGGCCCCGCCGCCACATCGCGCGGCCCCGCCGCCCCATCGCGCGGCCCCGCCGCCCCATCGCGCGGCCCCGCCGCCCTTCCTCGCGGCCCCGCCACCCCATCGCGCGGCCCCGCCGCCCCATCGCGCGGCCCCGCCGCCCCATCGCGCGGCCCCGCCGCCCTACCTAGCGGCCCCGCCGCCCTTCCTCGCGGCCCCGCCACCTTCCCTGCGGCCCCGCCCTTACCTGCGGCCCCGCCGCCCTCTGCTGCGGCCCCGCCACCTTACCTGCGGCCCCGCCACCTTACCTGCGGCCCCGCCGCCCTCTGCTGCGGCCCCGCCACCTTACCTGCGGCCCCGCCACCTTACCTGCGGCCCCGCCACCTTACCTGCGGCCCCGCCACCCTATCTGCGGCCCCGCCACCCTACCCGCGGCCACGCCGCCCTTACCAGCGGCCCCGCCGCCCTTACCTGCGGCCCCGTGCCCTGCAGCAGCACAGCCGAGCCGCCCAGCAGCCGAGCCGCCGAGCCGCCCAGCAGCCGAGCCGCCCGGCAGCCGAGCCGCCGAGCCGCCCAGCAGCCGAGCAGCCCATCAGCCGAGCCGCCCAGCAGCCGAGCCGCCCAGCGGCCGCGCCGCCCAGCAGCCGAGCCGCCCAGCAGCCGAGCCGCCCAGCAGCGGAGCCGCCTAGCCGCCGGGCCGCCCAGCAGCTGAGCCGCCGAGCCGCCGCGCCGCCCTCCTTCAGGGCCGCTCGACCTGCCCAGTCTGGTGAGCACAGCGCCTTTTCACTGCACTGTCCTCACCCCACTGTTTGCGCTGCTAGTCGTCTAGGGTCATGGCTACCCCTAGTGTTCTCGCCTTTGACGCTGAGGGTAGGGCCATTGACTTTGAGGTCTGGGTAGATGACCTGCAGCTGTTCTTACAGTGCGATAGGGCAGACGGCCTCTCTCTCTTTGACCTCACCTCTGGCACCTCCACTGCCCCTGCTGCTGATGCTGACGCCACTGTTCGCTCCCAGTGGGCCACGCGCGACGCTGCTGCACGTCTTGCTGTGCGTCGCCACCTCCCTACCTCCGAGCGTGCGCACTTTAGTCAGTACAAGAGTGCTCAGACCTTGTACGACGCTGTAGTTGCGCGCTACTCCTCCCCTGCCACTGCTGCACTGAGCCGTCTCATTCTACCGTACCTCTTTCCTGATCTTACTGCCTTTCCCACAGTCACTGACCTCATTACGCACCTCCGCACTAGTGACACTCGCTACCGCGCTGCACTCCCTCCTGACTTCTGCGCCAGGAACCCCCCCCCCATGTACATCACTCTTTACTACATAGTCACTCGCCTTCCTGACTCCCTTCGCGTAGTCAGGGACCACTTTCTCTCTGTCTGTCCCACCACTCTCACTGTTGACCTCCTCGAGAAGTCCCTCCTAGCGGCCGAGAAGAGCATAGTCGCTGTAGGGGCCTCTCGTGGTGACCCGCGCACCCCCATCTTTGAGGGGTGTTCCCCCTCCCCCCTTCTGCCCTCTGTTGCCTCTGCTGCTGCGGCCGACCTCCTTGTTCTTGAGTCGGTCGGTGCGGCGTCTGCCCCTAGCGGGAGACGCCGCTCTGGCAAGGGCAAGGGGGGCAAGGGCGCTGGAGGAGCGAGCGGGGGCGGTGGAGGTGGAGGTGGCAGCAGTTGGGGGAGTGGGGGTGGCGGTGGGAGTGGAGGTGGGGGTGGAGGGGTCGGTGGCGGCAGTGGAGGAGGAGGTGGCGGCGGCGGTGGCGGTGGGAGCGGAGGTGGAGGAGGTGGCGGAGGTGGAGGCGGCGGCGGAGGCGGAGGCGGCGGCAGTAGCGGAGGCGGCGGAGGCGTCGGAGGCGGCGAGGGTGGCGGTGGTGCTGGTCGCGGGTCTTCGCAGAGGAGTGGCTCCGGTGGTGGCTCGCGCCAGCAGCAGCAGCGTGGTCGTGACACCCTGTCCCCTCAGCAGCTTCGTGAGTGGTACACTGCGCGTCAGCGGGGTGGGGGTTTTGGTCCGTGCTCCTACGTTTTGCGCACTGGCGACCGTGCGGGTGAGCAGTGTGGGGGTCCCCACCCCACCCAGCGCTGCTTTGGCCGCCTGACGGACGCGTGGCGTCACCAGTTCCCGGAGGCCTCCGAGATCCCTCGCTGGGGCGAGCTGTCTAGGGCGGGTGTTGCCATCTATGATCTTGACTATGATGCTATTCTCTCTGCCATGTATGCTGTGTCTATTAGTGATGAGGGTGACTGTTACCGGTGTTTCCCGCCCGATCCGGGCATTGAGACTGCTGCTCTAGGTCCTGGTGAGGCTGCTGCCCTAGGTGCTTGCGACGCTGCTGCTCTAGGTGCTCGTGTGTCTGCGTCCTCAGGTACTGGTGAGTCTGCGCTCTCAGGTACTGCGTCGGCTTCGGCCTCCCTCACCTTCACCCTTGACTCTGGGGCGTCTCGCTCCTTCTTTCGGGACCGCACCACACTCACACCGCTGAGTCGACCGGTTGCAGTGTCTCTGGCTGACCCCTCTGGGGGTCCTGTCCTGTCTCGCTTCTCCACAGTCCTCCCGTGTCCGGCGGCTCCCTCTGGCACCCTGTCTGGTCTCTACCTCCCCTCGTTCTGTACGAACCTGGTGAGTGGTGCTGACCTACAGGATGCGGGGGTCCACCAGTTCACTCCTGCACGTCAGAGAGTGACCCACTGTACAGAGGCTGGCACAGGCCGTCACCTGGCTACGTTCACCCGTCAGCCGGGGTCGAGCCTGTACACTCTGACCACTGCGTCTCCTCCAGTTGCTGAGTCTGGTAGGGTAGTTCCGTCGGGTCAGGTGTTTGCTGCGGCGTCCAGGTCTGGTCCTGAGTCTGCCCCCTGTTCGTGTCGTCTCCTGTCTCACGAGACTCTCCTCTGGCACCACCGCCTTGGCCACCCCTCTCTGCTTCGGCTCAGAGGTATGGCCTCCCGTCTTCTTGTGTCCGGTCTCCCCCGGTCCCTCCCTCCCCTTCCTCAGGGCCCTGGCCCTGCCTGTGTCCCCTGTGTCGAGGGGCGCCTGCGTGCTGCCCCTCACTCCTCCCAGTTTCCTCCGACAGAGGCCCCGTTGCAGACACTTCACATGGACGTGTGGGGCCCAGCCCGCGTCCGTGGACAGGGTCACGAGCGCTACTTCCTGCTCGTTGTTGACGACTACTCGCGTTACACCACAGTCTTCCCCTTGCGCAGCAAGGGTGATGTCACTGAGGTGCTGATCGACTGGATCCGCGCAGCTCGTCTCCAGCTCAGGCAGAGCTTCGGCTCGGACTTTCCTGTTCTGCGTCTGCACTCGGACAGAGGCGGAGAGTTCTCCTCTGGCCTTCTGCGTGCCTACTGTCGTGCACGGGGCATCCGTCAGACCTTCACGCTTCCGGACTCACCGCAGCAAAATGGGATTGCTGAGCGCCGCATTGGCATGGTCATGGACGTCGCTCGTACGTCTATGATGCATGCGGCTGCCCCCCATTTTCTGTGGCCGTTTGCGGTTCGGTACGCGGCGCATCAGATCAACCTCCACCCCAGGGTCTCCAGGCCGGAGACCTCCCCAGCCCTGCTGTGGACGGGGAAGGTTGGCGATGCGTCGGCGTTCCGGGTCTGGGGATCTCGGGCGTTTGTCCGCGACCTGTCTGCGGACAAACTATCCCCTCGTGCTGCTCCTTGCGTCTTCCTGGGGTTCCCCCCTGACGCGCCTGGGTGGCAGTTTTACCACCCCACCTCTCGCCGTGTTCTGTCCTCCCAGGACGTCACATTTGACGAGTCGGTCCCCTACTACCGCCTCTTCCCCTACCGCACTCCGTCCCTCCCCCCACCCCCACTCTTCCTGGTACCAGGTCCCCCCCAGGTAGACCCCCTCCCCCCTCAGGGTCCAGCCCCTTCAGGTGTGTCCCAGGTAGACGCGGTCGAGCCTGTCGAGGTCACTGGTGACTCTGGTGCTGCTGAGGGTGCTGAGGCTGGGGGTGCTGTACCTGGGGGTGGGGAGCCTAGGGGTGCTGGGCCTGGGGGTGCTACGTCTGGGGGTGCTGAGCCTAGGGGTGCTGAGCCTGGGGGTGCTGAGCCTGGGGGTGCTGAGCCTGGGGGTGCTGAGCCTGGGGGTGCTGAGCCTAGGGGTACTACGTCTGGGGGTGCTGAGCCTAGGGGTGCTACCCCTGGGGGCGCTGAGCCTGGAGGTGCTTCGCCTGGAGGTTCTCCGAGTGCTTCGTCTCGCCGGGAGCCACTTTCTCCACAGGAGCTGCGTGAGTGGTTTGCCCGGCGCTGGAGGCGTGCTGCTGGTGCTGGAGGTCCTTCGGCTGCTGAGGGTGCTGCGGTCGCGGGTCCCAGAGGTGCTCGTCCTGGGTGCACTGGAGCTGGTGCTGCTGAGGGTGCTGGCGCTGAGACTACTGCTGGCAGTCCTACTGGGGGTGCTCCTGGTGCTGCTGGAGGTTCTGGAGCTACTGGTGGTGCTGCTGGAGCGGGTGCTCCTGCTGAGGGTTCTGGTGCTGTCCCGGCTGCTTCTAGCGTCGCCGCGCGGCCTCGACCGTACTTCGTGCCACTCCTGCAGCAGGTTCTTGGTCTTCCACCCTCTACTGGTCTTCCTCCTCCCTTAGAGTGTCCACAGCCTGTCTCGTCCCAGCTACAGTTGCAGCCTACCTCCCCTTTGCCTGCTCCTTCTCCCTACACTGGTCCTACTGGAGGTCTGACTGAGCGTCGTGAGCCTGCGTCTCGCCCTGCGTCGCCTGTCCGTGCTGCTCGCACTAGTGGTCGCGGTTCGCGTCAGCGTCCTCCTCCTGTCCCTGGCACGCACCGGATGTCTCTGCGTCCGTCCACTGCTCCTCTGCGTGCCCCTTTGCCTTCTCCTCCTGAGTCCTCTCTTCCTGCTCTTGCCGACCCGGAGTCGGACTCTCTTCGTGCTGCCAGTCCTACTGTCACGCGTCTCCTTGCTACTGTTGTCACTGACCCTTCTTTCGAGTCTACTGCTGCGTCTGCTCTCGTTACTGAGCTCGTCGCCTTTGCTGCTCGCTGTCGCTTAGACTACGCTGCTAGTCTTGTCGCTGAGTCTGAGTCTGTCTGTCCTCCGTCCGTCGGGGGTGAGTGTGCCCTTGGCACGGACGTCCTTGAGGACAGGCAGGAGGAGTTCCAGTGTCTGGCAGCTGCCTCACCTCATCTTGTGTCCGTACTGCTTACCCCTGAGGGAGACCCGGATGCACTTGACATCCCGACTCCGCGCTCTTACGCGGAGGCGATAGAGGGTCCCTACTCCTCTCAGTGGCAGGCAGCTATGGATGCAGAGATGGCTTCCTGGAAGTCCACAGGCACCTACGTTGACGCTGTCCCCCCTCCTGGGGCGAACATCGTCAGTGGCATGTGGATCTTCAGGGTGAAGCGGCCGCCGGGTTCTCCGCCTGTCTTCAAGGACGTCCGCTGCTGCCCAGGCTCAAGGCCCATCCTCCCCTTCTTGTCCTCTTCCCCCTTCCCACCCCCCCACATCCCATGCGCTCAGGTGGGCGGAGTTGGGCACAGTGTACCGCTATGAGCGTTCGGGCACAATGCACGGGCTCTTCTTCTGTTTCTCCCGCACCTCTCTCGTTCTTATTCCTCCCCCCAACACCCTTCCACACCCCCCACAGGTGGGCGGAGTTGGGCACAGTGTACCGCTATGAGCGTTCGGGCACGATGCACGGGCTCTTCCGCGTGCGCGGATTCACCCAGGTGGGCCTCACTGCCTTTCAGGTGGCCGTTCAGGTGCGTGGATTCACCCAGGTGGGCCTCACTGCCTTGGCGTATCGCTAGGGGGTGGGTGGCGTAAAGGGGGGGGAAGGTGGCGCTGGGGGGTAGCTTTTGAAGATTCTCACGGGTAACATTGCTGCAGTCATTCAGGTGATCATTCAAGTGGGATTACCCCGGGTGCACTCTCTGCTTTGGGCCGCTTCCACCTGCTGAGTATCCGTGCCCTGGGAGCCACTTTCAGCACAGAGAGTAGCCATTCCCGCCCGTCCATCCCACGTGACATGCCTCACCCACCCACCCACCCACCCACACACCCACCCACCCACACACCCACCCACCCACCCACCCACCCACCCACCCACCCACCCACACACCCACCCACCCACACACCCACCCACCCACCCACCCACCCACCCACCCACCCACCCACACACACACCCACCCACCCACCCACCCACCCACCCACCCACCCACCCACACACCCACCCACCCACCCACCCACCCACCCACCCACCCACCCACCCACCCACACACCCACCCACCCACCCACCCACCCACACACCCACCCACCCACCCACCCACCCACACACCCACCCACCCACCCACCCACCCACACACCCACCCACCCACCCACCCACCCACCCACCCACCCACACAGGACGACGCATATATCTTATGCCTGCCCTCTCAAAATCGGGACGAGATGCGCGGTGTGCTGGACCTCACAGAGGCCATGCTCACACACCCACACCCACGCCATCCCCCGCCTCTTCCCCCCCTGGCTCCCAGCCCCCCTGCCTTCCTCGTTCCTCGCACACAGAACGACGCGCACATCTTCTGTCTGCCAACTCAGATCAGGGATGAGATCCGCGGCGTGCTGGACCTCACAGAGGCAATTCTGACACTCAGCCCTCCCTCGCCATCCCACTCCTCCCCCACCCATTCCCCAACCCCCCCACCCCGCTCTTCCCCCCCCATTCACAGGACGACGCACACATCTTCTGTCTGCCCTCCCAAATCAGGGACGAGATCCGTGGGGTGCTGGACCTCACAGAGGCGATGCTGACGGACTTTGGCTTCCAGCAGCTGGAAATCAACCTCTCCACCCGCCCGGAGAAGTCTGTTGGGGATGATGCCATCTGGGAGCAGGCCACTCAGGTACGGGGCTTACGACAGCAGGCAGGCCACTCGGGTAAGGGAGGGCAGGCACAAGGGGTGTGCTCTTTGGCTTCCAGCAGCTCGAGATCAACCTCTCCACCCGCCCGGAGAAGTCTGTCGGGGATGACGCCATCTGGGAGCAGGCCACGCAGGTAAGGGGGTTACAGCAGGCTGCACATGTGAAAGGGGGAGGCTGGGGGGGTGGGAGGGGAGGCACGTGGAGAGGCATGTGTTCCCACGTCTCTTGGCTTCCAGCAGCTCGAGATCAACCTCTCAACTCGGCCAGAGAAGTCTGTTGGGGAGTCTGGGAGCAGGCCACGCAGGTAGGTTGGGGCAGGCACAGGCAAAGGCACACGGGTGTGCTCTTTGGCTTCCAGCAGCTCGAGATAAACCTCTCCACCCGCCCGGAGAAATCCGTCGGGGATGACGCCATCTGGGAGCAGGCCACTCAGGTAGGAGGGTATGGGAGGCACTTGTAGAGGCATGTCTTTGCAGGTTTGATTGGCTCCCAGCAGCTGGAGATCAGCCTCTCCACACGGCCCGAAAACATGGTTAAGGATGATGTTCTTTGGGAGCAGGCCACTCAGGTGTTGTGTGCGGGGGGTGGGGAGAGAGGGGTTGGCAGGTAGGGAGATGGGATGGTACGAATGGAGGAGGGCAGCTTGTGGAAGTGCATGTGTTCGCGGGTGTGCTCTCTGGTTTCCAGCAGCTGGATATTCTGCTGTCCACGTGGCCAGAGAGGTCCATTGATAGATGTGTGTGTGTGTGTGTGTGTGTGCGTGTGCGTGCGTGCGTGCGTGCATGCGTGAGTGCGTGCGTGCGTGCGTGCGTGCGTGCGTGCGTGCGTGCGTGCGTGCGTGTGTGTGTGTGTGTGTGTGTGTGTGTGTGTGCTTACACACCGCTTGTGTTCTTCCCTCTGAATGGCTATAACAGGCATTGAGGTAGGCCCTGCATACTAGGGACGGGAGTTGAGCGTGGATGAGGGTGGGAGTGTGTTCATATGTCAGTGCCTATGTGTTTACACACTGCTTGTGTCGTGTCCTTCCCTCTGAATCATTTCACCAGGCGCTGAGGGAGGCGCTGCAAGACAAGGGGTGGGATTACACCGTGGATGAGGGTGGAGGAGCGTTCTATGGGCCCAAGATAGATGTGAAGATCATGGATGCCATTGGCCGCAAGTGGCAGTGCTCCACCATCCAGGTCCGCTTTGATTCACACTTCCATGTCTTCACGTCTCCACATGTCACGGCAAGGGAGTTATTTACACCATTGAATAAAAAACAAGAACTTTACACCATTGAATAAAAAATAAGAACTGCGTGACTCCCTTCCTCCAATAACCTTCTGCCAGGTGGACTTCAATCTGCCGCACCGCTTCAACATGGTCTATGCGGATGCGGACGGCACTCGCCGCCCGCCCATCATGATCCACCGCGCCATCTTTGGGTCCCTGGAGCGGTTCTTTGGCATCCTCATTGAGAACTACGCGGGCGACTTCCCCCTCTGGTTTGCGCCCACTCAGCTGCGCCTGCTGCCAGTCACAGACTCCGAGGTCTGTAACTTCATTACTGTATCTCTTTTGATTAAACTTTGTTACGCGCTTATCTCTCCCCCCCCCCCCCCTCCCCCCCAACCCCCCCCACCTCCCACCCCCCTCCCTCCCCCCCCCCCTTTCCTCCTTTGTCGGAGCCATCGACGCTATTGTCGCCTTGCTGCTCTGCTGTGCGCAGTCTCCTTACTCTTCTAGTCTTACTGTTCCTCCCTGTCTGTTTTCAATGTTTTTTCAGGTGCCCTTCTGCAAGGAAGTGGTGGCCACCCTCCTGGAAAGAGGAATTCGTGCTGAGGTGGCGAGTGGTGAGAGGCTGGGCAAGCTGATTCGCAATGCAGAGACTCAGAAGATTCCGGTGATGGCTGTGGTTGGCCCTAGGGAGGTGGAGTCTTGGAGTCTCAATGTGCGTACGAGGAAGGGCGCAGAGCTTGGAGTCCTTTCTGTGGATGAAGTGGCGAGAAAGATTGAAGAAGCAGTAGCTAGTAAAGGTTATTTGTGACACTGTTATTTTTAATCATACGCAATAATGATACTGGGACGAATGATCCAAGCAAGCAACTTTTTGTGGCTTATTCAATTGTGCTCCCAGGCATAGCTGTGAACTTTTATACTAGAGGACTAGGGTTTGTTTGTAACATCCCACATTCACGTGAAGTCGTAGCTGCGTGTGCCATCACACCTTCGCCTCTCTGCTGATCATCCCCATTCCCGAAGAGTTACCAGTCGCAGCACTTCGCGCGTCCAGCTCGCTCGCAGCACAAACACCCTCGCTTGTCCTCACCCCAGCCCTGGGCCCTCATCGCTGACCTCAGCCATCTTCCTGCACCTTGGTGCACACTGCCCACCCCTTCTCATCTCCGCTCACCCCTGCTCACCCCTTCTCAATCCCGCTCATCCCCGACCTCCCTCCCCTGTTCTGGCTCACCTTGGGATGATCAATGCCAGTTTCAGGCACAGAGCGGAACTTACGAGCGGTACATTTTGTCATCTGAAGCAAGTACGTACAAGGAATAATTCCCATTTCACGGGATTGCTGTGCGTTGCACGGCTGTCTGGCACCATTCCACGATCTCGTTAGGCAGTAAGACGGTCACAGCAGTACGGAAACTGCAGTTTCTTAGTGAGCGTTTTTCGACCCTCGTTGTTGGAGCGTAGCTCGAGTTAGTCACGATGTCGCTCGAGACTTATTGGGAGAACTTCCAGCAGGCCTTTTGGCAGATCTCACCGTATGCTTACGCCGCCATTGGTATCGCCATTTCCATCGGCGTTTCCGTCCTGGGTGCAGCATGGTAGGCAAGGCTACCGCTTTGGATCTGCTCCACTCGTTTCGCAACTGGACAGCTAGTCACATCATTTTTTTATTTCAAATGGCTGTTTGCAGGGGAATCTTGATTACAGGAAGTAGTCTAATAGGCGCTGCCATTAAAGCTCCTCGGATCACGTCTAAGAACCTTATCAGGTAGCTGTTAGGATCTCCTGTCTCGTCCGCCTCTCATTTTAGGTTTATGCTTCACTCCTTTCGCAATCCGTGACCTTACATGTTTCATTGGTCTTCGTCCTTCGCCTCCCGTCAGCGTTATTTTCTGTGAGGCCGTAGCGATTTACGGCGTTATTGTCGCCATCATTCTGCAAACGAAGTTGGAATCCGTCAGCAAGGCGAGATTGCACTCGCCTGAAGCGCTCCGCTCTGGTTACGCCATCTTCAACTCCGGCATCATCGTGGGTCTCGCGAACCTTTTTTGTGGGTAAGTCCCTGTTTCCAGACTCTGCAACCTAAATGGTCAACCACAAAATATAACCTACCAGCACGAACGCATTCGACTTGCTTCCCAACCCCTGGTCATTTGGGATGGAATGGTCTGCTCATGATGTTTCACGAGGTCGGCGTGTGCAGGTTGTGTGTGGGCATTATCGGCAGCAGCTGTGCTTTGTCGGACGCGCAGAACTCGACGTTATTCGTGAAGATCCTCGTTATTGAGATCTTTGGTAGTGCGCTTGGGCTGTTCGGGGTCATCGTTGGGATTATCCTATCGTCTCAAGCAACATGGGCTTGAAACGTCTCCTCCACGCTCTTCAGGTCCGGCATATCAAAGTGTTCGCCATATTTTAGATGTGCACTGCAGCTGATCATCTGTTGCCATAAATTCTTATTTTCGCTTCTTCATGCTCCTAAACTGCCTTCTTGTGTATTCTCCTAATGCCTCGTTTTGTATCCTCTTGGCCTCTGCATGCTGCCGTCATCCTCTCTCCCCCTCCACGCCCCGTTCCCCGTTTCCCCGCCTCCCCTCTCCCGCCGTATGTCATTCGTGCCCTATACTCCGACCTTTATCCTCCTGTCCCCTTTCACTCTCCTTTTGCATGCTGGGGTCATTCGTTGTTTTCCTCCTTTTTGGCTTGTGGTTTACAGGTTTCATTGTACCATCAGTTGTGGGGCCAACTGATACTGTAAGAAGGATGTGCTATGCTAAGACATGCATGGGATGGTCCGTGTGTAGCTGCTTGCTTCAACAGCATACCGTAATCTCTTATGGTAACCTGGCATCTGCACAATTTAGCTTTAGCGGATTAATTACAGCATTTCTTAAGACCCCTCAGATTGCGTGGTGGTCAGGAAAGTCAAGGGTATGTAAGGAACTGCAAAGTTGGCAAGACCAATGTGGTGTCAAGAATGAAAGTGTTTTGTTTGACTAAGGTTGGTTGGGGTTGTCAGAATATGTTGTTTGTGTAGCCTGCAGTGGGGTACTCTATAGTGAGTACAGCCCCTTAGGGTTTGCCATTTGTATCCTGCTGCTTGCTAGTTCAATCATTCCTTCTCAATTCTGTTCCCACACACATTCCTAGCTCGTACTTGGCTCCTCGTTACTAGTCCTACTGTGGCCTAGGCTACTAAGCCTAGGCCGTACTCCTACTACTTCTGACATGGTATCAGAGGGCGGCATGTCTGCCGCCTTCCTGTGTATGGGCCCACCACCCGCTTCCGCTGCCGTACTGTCCGCCGCGCGCCCCGTGGTGCGCGGCGGCGAAACCCTAATTTCTGCCCGCCGCGCGCTCGGGGCGCCTGGCGGTTTTCCCTTCCGTGGCGCCCGTCGTGGTGCCCTTGGGGGGGCCTCCGCGGTCCCCTCCCGTCGAAGCGCCCGTCGAGGCGCTCTCGGGGACCCGCGCGGCCTCCCCCCCCGTCGCCCGTCGAGGCGACCTCGGGGACCCGCGCGGCCTCCCCTCCCGTCGCCCGTCGAGGCGACCTTGGGGGCCCGCGCGGCCTCCCCACCAGTCGCCCGTCGTGGCGACCACGGGGGCCGCGCGCGGTCCCCTCCCGTCGCCCGTCGAGGCGACTTCGGGGGCCGTGCGCGGCGCCCTCCCCGTCGCCCGTCGTGGCGACTTCGGGGGCCGTGCGCGGCCCTCCCCGTCGCCCGTCGAGGCGACTTCGGGGGGCCCGCGCGGCGCCCTCCCCGTCGCCCGTCGAGGTGGCTCTGGGGGCCCGTCGCGGCGCCCTCCCTGGTGCCCGTCGCGGCGCCCCGGGGGGGGCCGCGCGGCTCCCTTCTCGTCGCCCCTCGGGGCGCCCTGGGGGCCGTGCGTTTTCCCCCCCCGCGGCCGCCCCTGGAGCCGCCCGCCACTGCAGCAGCAGCCCCTGGAGCCGCCCGCACCTGCAGCAGCCGCCCCTGGAGCCGCCCGCCAGTGCAGCAGCCGCCCCTAGAGCAGCCCGCACCTGCAGCAGCCGCTCCTGGAGCAGCCCACACTTGCAGCAGCCGCCCCTGGAGCAGCCCGCACCTGCAGCAGCCGCCCTTGGAGCAGCCCGCACCTGCAGCTGCCGCCCCTGCAGAAGCCCGTCACCCCCCCCCCCCCCCCGTGCTGCCCATTGCTCCCATTCCACCGTGCGTTCCGCGGTGGTTGGGGTGTGGGGTGGCGAGCATGGGGGTGAGAGGTGTGGGTTCTCCCCTCCTCCTTTTTCGTCTCCCACTGCTGCAGCTGCCGCTGAGGGGGGTGGAGGTGTGGGAGTCGTGGGGAGTGGCACTAGGGGGGTGATGTGGGAATGGAGCTAGGGGTGAAACAGGGGGTGTGTGAGAGGGGTGTGGGACTGTTGGGGGAGGTTGAGTGGAGGCTGCTGTCTTGTCGTCCGCAGCACCTGTAGTCCGGGGCGCACTGTCCTGGTAGCTCAGAGAGCCTGCTGCACCTGTTGCCCGTGGGTCCGTTGCTCCTGCCGCTCGTCGCAGCCGCAGAGCCTGTTACTCCTGTATTCCGGGACGCACTGTCTCGGTAGCCACTGAGAGCCTGCTGCACCAGTCGCCCGTGGGTCCGTTGTTTCTGCCGCTCGTCGTAGCCGCAGAGCCAGTTACTCCAGTATTCCGGGGCGCTCTGTCTCGGTAGCCACTGTGTCAGCCGCCACTGTGTCAGCCGCTTCTGTTGCCCGTGTGTCTGCAGCTTCAGTCGTCGCCTCCCATCTTCTCTCCTTTCATAGTCCCTCCTCCTCCTCACTTGCCCTCTGTGATAGCCTCTAGCTTTGCTGATAATTATGAACTATTGCTATGACTGCTCATTGTGCTGATTACACCCCACTTTGGCTATGGGGGTGTGTCAGAATATGTTGTTTGTGTAGCCTGCAGTGGGGTACTCTATAGTGAGTACAGCCCCTTAGGGTTTGCCATTTGTATCCTGCTGCTTGCTAGTTCAATCATTCCTTCTCAATTCTGTTCCCACACACATTCCTAGCTCGTACTTGGCTCCTCGTTACTAGTCCTACTGTGGCCTAGGCTACTAAGCCTAGGCCGTACTCCTACTACTTCTGACAGGGGTACATAAACCTAACCCTAACAGTTGTACCCCCTATGACACACATCACTAAGACTACAACATTTGACACACCCCCATAGTCTAAGTGAGGGGTGTCAAGCAAAACCAGAAGTGTACAGTCACAAGACCAGTCACATAGAAACAAAGCACAAGCAAAAGAGCCACAAGGCTAGTTCAAGAGTTCACGGAGGCGGTATATGTAAAGTGTATAAACAAGGCAAGGAGAGAACTCAATGTTGGGCTGAGAAGATACCGTATGGCCCCGGATAGTAGCGCACGTGCGCTTATAATAAAATTGATTTTTTTAAGGGAGGCGCTTCTAAATGAGTTTTGGGCATAAGCGCCGGCGCTTATATAATGACAAATACAAATATATATATTTAGAGCACCAGATTGTACATTTTATTCTTGCCATTTCAACCGAGGCGAAATGTTTTAGCATCACAAAGCAGAATCGCGCGCAAACGAGATTCTGCCAACACACAGAGGCAAAGACACATCATGCCACTGGACGCGCAGCCAGTCAGGTCTTCGCAAGTCAAACGAAGCGAAATTGAAAAAAGACTCGTTGCCGAAAGTAATATCGTTACCATTTTAAACATGATTTCAAATTAAAACTGTATGTGCGCTTATAATAAGTAAAGGGTTTACAGGGGGGGCGCTTATAATCGAGTTTCGGCCATAAGCGCCATGCTCCAGATATAAGCGCCGGCACCTTTAATCGGACGGCGCCTATATCCGGGGCCATACGAGTTCACCTTTATCCTGCTCAGTATCGAGTCAGTTATGTGTCCTTGCTGTCGTACTGTATATTTCGTCGAGTCAAAGGTCAGCGACCTTTGACCTTCGCATAACCTCCAGCTGTTACGGTTGTCAAATTATATGCCTATGTCATAATAGAATGTAGGCTTTAGTGGGGTAGCTAATGTAGGGTATAGTTTTTTGTTACTTGTACCCAACTTTCTCGATAGTGCACCAACTTTTTCCCTTTACTCTCGACATGGTATTAAGAGCAACATAGGTCCTTAGGACCGTTTTATGACTGTTTTTCAGGGCCCACCAACCGTTTTCCGCCGGTTACCGAGTTACCCCGCCCCTTGCCTACACTGCCCTGCGTCGCACAGCCCTCGCGCTCGCCTCTGCTGGCCCTCGTACATCCCGCTAGCAGCCCGCCTGCTGCCTCGTCAGCCCCGCGCGTAGCCCGCTAGCTGCCCTGTCAGGCCCACGCACCGCTCCGCAGCCCCCGCGCTGCCTTCTCCTGCCCCGCGCGTCGCTTCGCAGCCCTCGCACTGCTTTCTACGGCCGCCGACGCGGCCTCGCCCTGCCGCGGTCGCGGCCCCACCCTGCCGCCGACGCGGCCCCGCCTGGCCTGCGCGCTGCCCCCCCGTCGCCAGTCGCGGCGCCTGTGGGACCCGCGCGCTGCCCAGCACCAGCTACGCCGCCCCTGGTGCAGCCGCCCGTGGACCCTCGAGCAGCCGCCCCTGGACCCAGAGCAGCCGCCCCTGGCCCCTGAAGCAGCCGCCCCTGGTGCAGCCGCCCCTGGACCCTCGAGCAGCCGCCCCTGGACCCAGAGCAGCCGCCCCTGGCCCCTACAGCAGCCGCAACTGGAGCAGCCGCCCCTGGACCCCGAGCAGCCGCCCCTGGCCCCTGGTCCAGCCGCCCCTGGACCCAGAGCAGCCCCCCCTGGCCCCTGCAGCAGCCGCCCCTGGAGCAGCCGCCCCCGGCCCCTGAAGCAGTCGCCCCTGGTGCAGCCGCCCCTGGACCCTCGAGCAGCCGCCCCTGGACCCAGAGCAGCCGCCCCTGGCCCCTGAAGCAGCCGCCCCTGGATCCCGGGACGCCGCCCCTGGACCCGCGACGCCGCCCCTGGACCCCGTGCAGCCGCCCGCCGAGCGCCGGCCCTGCTCGCCCGGCGAACGCCTGCTCTTCCCGCCACTGGTGAGTATCAGCCTTGTTAGCGCGCTGCCGCGCCATCTGCCTGCCTGCCAGCCTGCCTGCCTGCCTGCCTGCCTGCCTGTCTGCCTGCCTGCCTGCCTGCCTGCCTGCCTGCATGCCTGCCTGCCTGCCTGCCTGCCTGTCTGCCTGCCTGCCTGCCTGCCACGCCTGCTCTGCTAGGCTACTGCTACTGGTACTGGCGGTGGCCAGATGCAGCTCCAGCGACGTCCGCGCGAGTCTCTCACGCCCCAGCAGCTTCGTGAGTGGTACGCTAGTTGGGGTTGTGGCGGTAGTCGTCGTAGCTGTCGCCCTGGAGCTGGTCAGTTGGGAGCGTCTGGCAGTGGCCAGCTGCAGCTGCAGCGGTGTCCACGCGAGACACTTACGTCCCAGCAGCTTCACGAGTGGTATGCTCAGAGTAGAGGGTCTTTGAGTACCGTTCGCTGCCCGTACGTCATTCGCACAGGTGATCGGACGGGTCAGACTTGCGGGACGCTTAGTCACACCCAGTCCCGCTGCTTCGCCCGTCTGAGTGACGCCTGGCGTACCGAGTTTGGCGACGAGGCTGAGCTCCCCGACTGGGTGGAGCTGCTTGGGCAGAGGGTAGATATATTTGCTCTTGACTATGATGCTATTCTCACTGCCATGTATGCATTGCCTACTAGTGCTAACCGTACCTGTTACCTCTGCGTACCGCCTGACCCAGGTATAGAGCCTGCTGCTCTCGGTGCTGGTGAGGCTGCTGCTCTAGGTGCTAGTGCGTCTCCTGCTCTGGGTGCTGGTGAGGCTGCTGCTCCAGGTGCTAGTGAGTCTGCTCTCTTTGGTACTGCGCCTGCTGAGGCCTTGTACACCTTCACACTTGACTCAGGTGCTTCCCGCTCCTTCTTTCGCGACAGCACCACCCTCACGCCGCTCAGCCGGCCGGTTCCAGTCTCCCTGGCAGACCCCTCTGGGGGTCCAGTTCTTGCCCACTCCTCCACGGTCCTGCCGTGTCCGGCGGTCCCGTCTGGCTCCCTGTCAGGTCTTCACCTCCCCTCGTTCTCTACGAACTTGGTGAGTGGTGCTGACCTCCAGGACCAGTGGGTTGACCAGTTCACTCCTGGAGGTCAGCGCGTGACCCACTGTACGTGCTCCCGGACGGGCCGGCACCTGGCCACGTTTACCCGTGCGCCTGGCTCGAGTTTGTACACACTATCTACTGTGTCCCCTCAGGTCGCTGCGTCTGCGTCTGCGTCAGGTCAGCTAGCGGCCCCCTGCTCGTATCGCGCTTTGTCGCACCAGACCCTCCTTTGGCACCACCGCCTTGGTCACCCCTCGGTGCAGCGCCTTTGTAGCATGCACCGCCGTGTCCTTGTCTCTGGTCTTCCCAGGGTTCTCCCTCCCCTCCCACCCTCGCCTGCTCCTCCGTGTCTTCCCTGTGTCGAGGGGCGGCAGCGCGCCGCTCCTCTCTCCTCCTCGTTCCCTCCCACCGAGGCTCCCCTGCAGACTCTCCACCTGGACATGTGGGGCCCAGCCCGCGTCCGTAGACAGGGCCACGAGCGGTACTTCCTGCTGGTCGTCGACGACTACACGCGTTACACCACGGTCTTCCCCTTGCGCACCAAGGGTGAGGTCCCTGATGTTTTGATCCCTTGGATCCGCGCTGCTCGTCTCCAGCTCCGCGAGCGGTTCGGGACGGAGTTTCCCGTCCTGCGTCTGCACTCTGACAGAGGTGGGGAGTTTTCCTTTGACCTCTTGGCAGCCTTCTGTGCGGAGCACGGCATCCGCCAGACATTCACGCTTCCGGCCTCTCCGCAGCAGAATGGGGTTGCTGAGCGTCGCATTGGCTTAGTCATGGAGGTCGCTCGTACCTCCATGATCCATGCGGCTGCCCCCCATTTTCTGTGGCCGTTTGCGGTCCGGTACGCCACGCATCAGCTCAACCTCTGGCCCCGTGTCTCCTTGCCGGAGACCTCGCCCACACTGCTGTGGATGGGGAAGGTTGGCGATGCGTCACGTTTTCGGGTCTGGGGTGCTCGTGCCTTTGTCCACGATACCACCGCGGACAAGCTCTCCGCCCGCACTGTTCCCTGTGTTTTCCTTGGCTTTGTCCCTGACGCGCCTGGTTGGCAGTTTTACCACCCCACCTCGCTCCGTGTCTTCCCCTCTCAGGACGTCACGTTCGACGAGTCGGTTCCCTTTTACCGTCTCTTCCCCTACCGCACTGCCCCTCTCCCCCCCCCGCCGCTCTTCCTCGCTCCAGGTGCTCCCCAGGTAGACCCCCTCCCCGCTCCCGATCCTGCTCCTTCAGGTGTGTCTCAGGTAGACCCTCCTCCCTTGACTGCGCCGGTTGAGGTCACTGATGACTCGGGTCCTGCTGAGGGTGGTCCTGCTTGGGGTGCTGCTTCTGGGGGTGCTGAGCCTGGGGGTGCGGAGCCTGGGGGTGCTGAGCCTGGGGATGCTGAGCCTGGGCGTGAGGAGTCTCGGGGTGCTGAGCCTGGGGGTACTGAGCCTGGGGGTGCTGCACCTGGGGGCGCTGAGGCGTCTGGTGAGCAGTCTCCATGGAGCGGCCGTCTCCGTAGTCGCTCCGCTGGTACCTCGCCACTGCACTCTCGTCGTCGACTCCCTCTCTCCCCACAGCAGCTGCGTGAGTGGTACGTTGGCCGTCAGGGTCGCACTGCTGGAGCTAGGGGCCCTGCTGCGGGAGGCGCTGGAGCCTAGAGCTGGTGACTCTGCTACTGGAGTTGTTTCTGCTGGAGGTTCTGGAGCTGCCGAGGGTGCTAGAGCTAGAGGTTGTAGAGCTGCTGAGGGTGCTGGCGCTGGAGGTTCTGGAGCTGCTGCAGGTGCTGGCACTGAGGGTTCTGAGTCTGCTGTTGCACGGTCTCCTTGGAGTAGCCGCCTTCGTCCGCGTATGCCTCTCACCTCACAGCAGCTGCACGACTGGTACGGTCGCCGTCAGGGTCGCGCTTCTGGAGCTCGGGGCTCTGCCGCTGGAGGTACTTCTGCTGACGTCACTGGAGCTGGGAGTGGTGCTGGTCCCGGAGGTGCTCGTACTGGAGGTACGGGAGCTGCTGGGGCTGGAGGTGCTGAGCTTGAGGGTGGTGCTGCTGGAGACACTGAGGCTGAAGACCCTGGGACTGGAGGTGCCGGTTCTGGGGGTGCTGCTGCTGGTGGAGCTGGTCCTGGAGGAGCTGGAGCTGAGGGTTCTGGAGCTGCTTGAGGTGCTGGGACTGCTGGGGGTGCTGGAGCTGCTGGTGCTGGTAGCACTGCACAGCCGCGCCTGTTCTTTGCTCCACCATCTCCGTCGTCTCAGCCACCGTCTGACTCTGTGCTTCGCCAGGTTCTTAGTCTCCCTTCGTCTACTGGTCTTCCGTTACAGCCTGGCTCACCGCTGCCTGCTCCTTCTCCTTACACTGAGCAGACAGGGGGTCTTACTGAGCGTCGTGAGCCTGCGTCGCGTCCTGTCTCGCCTGTCCGTTCTGGTCGTTCCGGTCGTCGTGTTCCTTGTTCGTGTCAGCCGGCTGTCCTCGGCACCCACCTTGTAGTCCGTCGTCCTTCCTCTCCTCCGCAGAGTGTTCCCCTGCCGTCCCTTCCTGCGTCTTCTATGCCTACCGTTCCTGAGCCTGAGTCTGACCGCGCTCGTGCTGCTCACCCTACTGTCACGCGTCTGCTAGCCACAGTTGTCACTGACCCGTCGTTTGAGTCTACTGCTGCGTCTGCCTTAGTCGCTGAGCTTGTTGACTTTGCTGCTGCCTGTCGTCTAGACTACGCCGCTAGTCTTGTTGCTGCGTCTGAGTCTGTCTGTCCTCCGTCCGTCGGGGGTGAGTGTGCTCTTGGCACGGACGTCCTTGAGGACAAGCGGGAGGACCTTGAGTGTCTTGCAGCCGCTGCGCCTCATCTCGTGTCCATGCTGCTTGCCCTTGAGGGAGACCCGGATGCTCCAAACATCCCGACCCCGCGCTCTTACGCAGAGGCGATAGAGGGTCCCTACTCCTCTCAGTGGCAGACAGCCATGGACACAGAGATGGCTTCCTGGAAGTCCACAGGCACCTACGTCGACGAGGTTCCCCCGCTTGGGGCGAACATCGTCAGTGGCATGTGGATTTTCAGGGTGAAGCGGCCGCCAGGTTCTCCGCCTGTCTTCAAGGCTCATTACGTTGCTCGAGGTTTCAGTCAGCAAGAGGGAGTTGACTTCTTCCAGACCTTCTCCCCCACCCCGAAGATGACCACTCTTCGGGTGCTGCTGCACGTTGCCGCTGAGCGTGACTACGAGCTTCACTCTCTTGACTTCAGCACAGCTTTCTTGCAGGGCAGTCTGCACGAGGAGATCTGGCTGCGCCGCCCGCCTGGCTTCACTGGGTCGTTCCCTCCTGGTACCCAGTGGAGCCTCCGGCGGCCGGTATACGGTCTCCGCCAGGCGCCACGTGAGTGGCACGACACACTGAGGACGACACTTGCGGCTCTTGGGTTTGCTCCGTCGACTGCTGACCCGTCGCTGTTTCTGCGCACCGACACTTCGCTGCCGCCGTTCTACATCCTCGTGTACGTCGACGACTTGGTCTTTGCCACTGCTGACACTGAGGCTCTCGCCCTGGTGAAGTCGGAGCTGCAGAAGAGACACACGTGCACAGATCTGGGTGAACTGCGCAGCTACCTTGGCTTGCAGATCACCCGGGACAGAGCACGCCGCACCATCACACTGACTCAGTCACACATGGTGCAGCAGGTCCTTCAGCGCTTCGGCTTCACCTGGTCCTCAGCACAGGCCACTCCTCTGGCTACAGGTCACTCGCTCTCAGCTCCACCTTCGGACGAGTCTGTAGAGCCGAGTGGTCCTTACCCAGAGCTAGTGGGTTGCCTCATGTACCTGATGACCTGCACTCGTCCTGACCTTGTGTACCCTCTTGGCCTTCTGGCTCGCTACGTGGCTCTAGGTCGGCACCGAAAGGTGCACATGGATGCTGCTAAGAGGGTACTGCGCTACTTGTGCAGTACATCGGGCATGGGGCTCGTGCTTGGAGGACGGGGCGACGTTGTCCTCACTGGTCACTCCGACGCTTCTTGGGTTGACGACCAGGCTACGCAGTGGTCGTCACAGGGTTACACCTTCAGCCTTGGCTCTGGTTCAGTTTCTCGGCGTTCTACACGTTCGTCTTCAGTTCTCAGCTCCAGTTGTGAGGCTGAGATCTACGCCACAGCCATGGCTGCACAGGAGTTACGCTGGCTCACCTACCTGCTGACCGACTTGGGAGAGCGGCCTCGTTCTCCTCCAGTGCTGTACGTCGACAACAAGGCCGCCATTGCCTTGTGTCAGGAGCACAGACTGGAGCACAGAACGAAGCACATCGCTTTGCGTTACTTCTTGGCTCGAGAGTTGCAGCAGCGTGGTCAGCTTCGTCTTGCACACGTGGCCACTCGGGCCAACACTGCTAATATATTCACCAAGGCACTTCCGTCTGGTGATCATCAGCGTTTCTGCACTTTGTTAGGCCTTGTGCCCACTTTTCCTCACTTGCTGTAGACTTTGCTTATACTGTGATCTATATATATTCCTGCATGCTTGCTCTGCTAAGTAGAGATCACTGTACTATTGTTGTTGCATATATACCTCTGCATGTGGACTGGCCTTGTGGCCCTTTGCTTGTGCTCAGTGTGTGTGGTGACGTTGTGATCCCCCCTGAGCTTGCTTTGCTTCTTTTGACTGGTCTTGTGACCCCTTACTCTCCCCCACTTTGCCTATGGGGGTGTGTCAAATTATATGCCTATGTCATAATAGAATGTAGGCTTTAGTGGGGTAGCTAATGTAGGGTATAGTTTTTTGTTACTTGTACCCAACTTTCTCGATAGTGCACCAACTTTTTCCCTTTACTCTTGACAACGGTTGTTGACTCGCGTGTTGTTTCGCTGTAGTCCGCTCCGTTCGCGTGTCGATACTTCGATTACTTCAGAAGCGTTAGATGACTTGTTTCCAATTCCAACACTCCCCTTCGCTTCTCGAGTGTCGCTGCTGATGACGTGTCCTTGTCCAGTCAGCAGCATGCAGCACTCGAACGTCTGTTTTCCGAGTTTCTTGGTCAAGTAATCGGCTGCCATCTCGGATGTGGGACAGTAGGATAGTTCGAGTCTTCCCTTCTCGATTTCGTCTTTTACGAAGAAGTACCGAAGGGCGATGTGCTTCGTTCGATTCGCGAACCCATTTTTGTTCGCTATGCGAATAGCCGATTGGTTGTCGCAGAAGAGGGAGAAGCTGGGTGAGTGAGCCAATTTTTCTTCCTCCAGCAATTCGCAAAGATATAGCCCTTCCTTGGTGGCTGAGCAGAGTGCGATATATTGTGCTTCGGCTGAGGAGAGAGCGATTAGCTCTTGTTTGTTCGACTGCCATGAGATAGGGCCGATAGGTTCGAGTCGGTAGATGTAGCCAGTTCGAGATCGTCTGTTGTCAGAATCTCCAGCGTGATCGGCGTCGACGTAGCCGATTAACTTAGGTGTCGTAGTTCCGGTCTTGTGGTAGGTTAGTCCGATCGTCGGGGTACTGACGAGGTAGTGAAGTGCACGGTCGAGTTCCAGCATGTGTTCTGCTTCAGGCTTCTTAAGGTAGGTGGCGAGTTGACTAGCTGAGTAGGATAGATCCGGTCGGCAGGTAACGGCTGCAAAGAGTAGACAGCCTAGCTTTCGTTGGTAGTCGCGAATGTCGGCGGGTTTGAGTGGGGCGGAGACCTTTTGATTTTCGTCGGTGTAGCGGTATGGCGTGGTGATGGTAGTTGGAGTGAGTCTGAATCGTTTAGCGATAGTGTCCGTGTATTTTTCGGCGCTGAGGTAGATTGCCTTGTCGCTGTCTTGTATGTTGAGTCCTAGGTACTGTGTCACGGTAGTCGCGACAGTGAGTGTGAGATCCCGCTGCAGCTCCCCTTCGAACCAGGTCGTTATGTTGTCGGTGGAGCCTATGTAGAGGAGGTCGTCTACGTAGACGATGAGTATGATGTAGTCAGATCCCTTAGTGAGTCGGTACATCCCTTGGTCGTGCGGTAGTTGGAGGAATCCGATGCGGATTAGGCGGGCGTGAAGATGCTGCTGCCACAGTCTCGGGGCTTGTTTGATGCCGTACAGTGACTTTTCCAGCTGATAGACTTGTTTGGGGTCTGCGTTAGACCCGTGCATGAGTTCAACGAAGATCTTAGCATCGACGGAGGCGTAGAGGAATGCGTTGGTGACATCGATTTGTCGAAGTTTCTTCCGGTTCATGGCGGCTATCGCGAGGAGAATCCGCAGTGAGGTATGTCGGCTAACTGGTGCAAATGTTTCCGTGAAGTCTCGTCCTTGCTCTTGGTCGAAGCCACGCACGACCCAACATGCCTTGAATTTGTCGATTGTTCCGTCGGCTTTTGTTTTCACGCGGAAAACCCATTTTCCCGTGAGAAAGATCTTGTTACGTGCCACTCTGATAGGCACAACTTTCCTGGTGTTGCGTTCTTGCAGCGCCTTTAACTCTCTGCCCATGGCTTCGTGCCATTTTTCCCTATGTTCCCCCCCCAGAGTCTGCTGAATGTTGGCAGGCTCCTTAGGGGGTGCTGCTCCGTGGACAGCGGTGACGAGTCCCAGTATCTGCAGTCCACTCTCTGTGTAGCGGGGGAGATTTGCGTCCTCGGGATAAGCTGCTTCATCTCCCGCTTCTGGATCTGGTAGGAAGTTGGGTCCTATGCATTCGGAGACGTTGGTGTCGACCGGTTGGGGTGTAACGTAACCGGTGTCGGCGAAGTCGAAGTAGGTTTCGGCGTTGACACTTTCGCGAGGGTTGTCGCCGTCCATGGGGATGTCCACAGAGCAATACGGGAGAGGTCCGGCTTCTTCCGAAGCTCCGTCCACATTCTGCTCGTCCCAGTCAGCTTCGTCTGCTGTTGAAGAGAAAGCTCGGTTGCCACGGAAGCCACTCGTGAGGTCTCGATTTGCTGCAAGGTTGTCCAGGTACGTTTGAAGTGTGAGTCGTTCATAGAAAATGACATCACGTGCTGCTACTGTTTCCTTCGAGTGGACGTCGAAAATCTTCCATGCGTTGTAATGCTTTTCGATGCCCAGGAATAGCCCCCACTGTGCGCGTTGGGAAAATCGTCCGGCTCTCGTAGTGTGCAGTCGGTACTGTACCATGCATAAAAAATCTCATAACATTTTTGTGTTGCCCAGTTTTCTTGTCCACAGCAGGTGCGGTGATGCGTTGTTCGGGAGTGATGATGACGAGATCAAATTGTGCAGCATGACAGTGTGGTCCATCGCCTCAGGCCACTGGTGGTTGGGCAGTCGCATGCCATGCAACAGTTTGCGTATGGTGTTCTGGAGAGTTTTGTTCATCTGTTCTGCCACGCCTTGCTGTTGATGGGCGTAGGGAAGCGAGATGAGTCGCTTGATGCCTCGTTCTGTGAGGTACTGCCTGAACCTTTGTGACTGATATTCCCCTCCCCCGTCTGACTGGAAGCTTTTCAGCTTTGCTCCGGATTCTCATTCTGCCACAGGTAGCCAGGCAACGAAGGCTTCGAAGGCCATGTCGCGACTTGGGAGGTTGAGGTGCCAGACGTATCGGGTGGCGGCGTCGATGAAAGTGATTACATAGTTATATGCTCCCTGTCCTTGTTCGCGAGTATACAGGATGTCGTTGTATACTTTCTTGAGTGGTGTGTAGGCTGGCGCGCTTGGATTGTGGGGAGAGGTAAATGGTCGATGAGGTAAGTCGGCTTCGGGGCAAGTAGAACAGGTTCCTCAGACTCGTTTAAGTTCTCTGCCGTCGGGTAGGAGTAAAGAATCTTTGTCAAGTACTGCTGCCTTGATCGTGTTATTTAACGTTGTGTTGCTTGGATGACCCAGTCTTTCGTGCCACAGTGATTCGCTCGCACGATGTCCGGGTGAGCGCCTGTACAGGTCGGAGTTGGAGTAGAAACCCGCGGTGAGGTTGGCGCTTCTGTGAACTTCACGTGGAGTGGGAGTTAGCTGCTGCGCAGGAGTCGGTGGAGTGTCGTCGATGAGAGCTGGTGCCGTCGGAGAGCCCGCGATTGGTGCCGTAGGTGTTGTTGCTGCTGCCGATGTTATTTCTGTTGCTGTCGATGTTGTTTCTTCTTGCCGGATTGTTGCTAATGCCCTTGTTCTTTCTGCTTCAGGTATGGTATGTAAATACAAGAATCCTCCAGAACTGAAGTCGGGATCGAGATCGGGTGGATGTGTCCAAGAGGTGAAGTTGACGATGGCGTCGCTGCCGGATGTTCCTTGGTCCGGAACGAAGTCAAGAACGAAGACGTTGTTTTTCAGGACTGCCTTGCCGATGTAGAGTCCGCCCTTTCCGTGGAATAACTTGAACTCCTGGGTGGTGCTGTCTGCTTCGAGATGAATGCCCTTCGCCATCAGTTGACTGACGCTGAGTAAGTCGTAGCCGAGTCCTTCTGCAATCAAAACTTTTGACATTTGTAGAATGACGTTAGTTTCTCGAGACTGAAGTTGTACGATCCCTTGTCGTCGTGTGTGCAGGTTCTGATTATTGGCAACGGTGATTACGACTTCGCGCTGAAGTTGGTGTTCCTGTTGAACGAAGTGACCCGAGGAGCACATGTGCTGTCCGCAGCAACTGTCCAAGAACCAAGTGTCTTTCGGGTTCGGCTCGCTCTGGGCGAGTAAGTTGTAGCCGAGTAAGTTGTAGCCGAGTCCTTCTGCAATTAGAACCTTAGACATTTGCAAGATAACGTTACTTTCTCGAGACTGAAGTTGCATGATCCCTTGTCGTCGTGTGTGCAGGTTCTGATTGTTGGCGACGGTGATTACAACTTCGCGCTGAAGTTGATGTTCTTGTTGAACGAAGTGACCCGAGGAACACATGTGCTCTCCGCAGCAACTGTCCAAGAACCAAGTGCCTTTCCCGGACGGCTCGCTCTGGGCGATGGCTGCATACATCGGGTTGGGCTCTAGTGATTCGTGGCGAGGAGTGCTCTCATCGAGCTGTTCTTCTGGTGAGTAGTGGGGTGGTGATCCGGTGATGCAGGAGTTTGTCGTTCTTGTCATGCAGCTCACGATATTTCTTGTTCCTTGTGCAGGTTTTGTCGTTGAAGACGTTGAAGACTGTACTTGATTGGTGGGATACGCCTGCGTAGAAGCTACTTGACTGCTTGAGGGCCGAAGTTGTCGTTGTGGCGACGTCGACTGCTGCTGATTCGGGCAGTGTGTGCGAGGATGTCCGGACGTCTTGCAGAGGTGACAGAACGGTGGGACGTATTGTTGAATCTGACGGTTGTTTTGTCGATTGTTGTTGTTGTTGTAGCGTCGTTGAGTGTGAAACGCGAATTTTGGTACTGACGTTTTCTTCTTGCGTCGTTCTTCGTGCAGGTCCATATCCTACTGTTCAGCGTGAATTTCAGCGCAGAGTGCTGCTTCGGAGATTTTCCCGTGAGCTCGAAGGATTGCTCGAGTGGAGCGCCAATGAGGATCGAGGCCGGCGATGATGACTGTTACGAAGGCTTCTTCGGATATTGCTCCTTCGCATCGAAGGAGTCTGTCGCGCAGTCCACGACAACGGCTGATATACGCCATTCCTTTTTCATCGGGTTTCATTTCCACTGTTGTTACCTGTGCCATGAGACGCCTTTGGTTAACGCTGTCTGTTGCTTGATACAGGCTTTTCAGGTGGTCGTACGCCAGTTTGCCGTATCCTCGATAAGATCGGATGTTCTGCTGTTCGTTTGGGGATAAGTTTCGCAGTAGTATCGTATACGCCATCAGCGACTGATATGCGTACTGCTGCTTGTCGTACTGTGTCCCATGTGTTGGATATGGCAGGGACCCGTCGAAGAATCCAAGAATTTGCGCGCCCTCCATCATCAGCTCGAACTCGAATGACCAGGTATAGAAGTCCTTTCCGTCGAAAGGTGTTGATGTTTGCAATTTTAACACATGTGCGAATTGTGATTGAACTTGAAGTGCGTACAATGTCTTCTCTAGTCCAGGTGAAGATTGTGGTTGTGGCGTGAAGCTGATGGAGCCACGTTGAGGTTCGTACGGAGCAAAGGTGGGTTGCTGCTGATTTCAGCGCGCATACGATGAACCATCAAGGCTCATTGGAGTGGTCCTGTTGTTGTTGTCGCTGTTGTTTGATTGTGCAGGAGCTGCTTGCCGGTGTTGCTCGTAGAAGGACATGAAGGAGAAGAACTTCTCTATCATGTTTGGGTCAAAGCCTGCTGCTTGATTCCCGAGAGTTTCGGTTGACTCCGCAGCTGGTCTTGTTGCTGTGCCTTCCTCTGTCTGTAGGCTAGAGGCTGGGGGTGGAGTAGGAGTAGTGCCGAGAGATCCATTGGAGGAGCTCCTCTCCTTCTGTGTTGCCATGTCTTGTGTTGTCGAAGATTTTTTTTGAAGTCGATCTTGCCTTGTTTGCTCTCATACCATGTTGGGCTGAGAAGATAGCCCTTAGGATCTTTCAAGGCTAAGATCTTGTTGAAGTAGGAATGTTGTAGTTGCGGAAGCGTTAATATCGGATTTTGCTGAACCACCTTGTACTAGTGTGTGAGAACAAGATAAGTTGATATTAGGAAAGACATACAAAGCTTTTATATGATTACAAAGGAATATGAAGAGTTATATTTTAACTGTTTTCTGCTGTTGCGGTTCGATACAGTGACGACTCGGGTAACTGCTCTGTATCGAGTCACTTATGTGTCCTTACTGTCGTACTGTATTTTTCGTCGAGTCAAAGGTCAGCGACCTTTGACCTTCGCGTAACCTCCAACTGTTACGGTTGTTGACTCGCGTGTTGTTTCGCTGTAGTCCGCTACGTTCTCGTGTCGATACTTCGATTACTTCAGAAGCGTTAGATTACTTGTTTCCAATTCCAAGACTATGCAAGGCGAGAACCTGTGTCAACGAGACCTAACTGCACACAAAACCTCTGGTGGTCACAAGGCGGCAGGACCTTGGTGAAGATGTCTGCAGTGTTGGCCTCGGACTCAACAAAGTCGAAACGAGCCTGTCCACGCCTCTACAACTCTCGCAGAAGAAACTACCTGACATTGATGTGCTTCACTCTGCTCTTCAGTCGTGGCTCTCTACAGAGGAGAATCGTCGCCTTGTTATCAGTGAACAAGGTCGACGCAGAGCTCGGCCGCTCACTAAGGTCAGTGAGCAAGAACTTCAGCGCAACTCCAGCGCAACTCCTGTGCAGCCATAGCTCCAGCGTAGATCTCGACCTCAGCAGTAGAGGTCGAGACCGAGGAGGAATGTGTGGACCTCCACGAAACAACTCCAGAGCCCATGCTGAAACAATACCCCTGTGTAGACCTGTTCTCGGCGTCATAAACGTAAGAAGAGTCACAGAGACCAGTAAGCACGACGTCCTGTCTCCCTCCAGTAACCCTGCCTGATGACATCGCCAGGTACTTCGCCACCCTCACAGCAGCTGTCCAGTGAACTGGACGGTGTCTCCCTAACGCAACAAAGCGAGCAAGGATGCTGAGAGGGAAGGCGAGGTCCTGACGAGTACAAGTCATCAGGTACATGAGGCAGCCCACAAGCTCTGCGTAAGGACCACTAGGCTCGAACGGCTCGTCAGGAAAGGGTCTGATGAGTCTGTGGTCAACGGCAAGAGGTGTGCGCTGTATAGTAGAGTGCTGAAGCTCGAACCGCTGAAGGACCTGCTGCACCATGTGTGACTTGTCAAACTTATATGCTATAGTCTGTTTAGGCTGTAGTGGGGTAGTTCATATAGGGTACAACACTTTTGGGTTTCCCACTTGTACCCATCTGCTTTCTAGTTCAGTCATTCATTCCTTCACGATTCTGACATGGTATTCTGAGCAGGTTCCGTAGTGGGAACGTTTTTTTTAGGGCCCACCACGATTTTGTTTTCCTGCCCTGCCCGAAGCGCGCCTCGCGCCTGCCTCACCTGCGCCGTCGCGCACCCTGCCCTAGTACGACCTGTCGCGGCCCTGCCTTCGCTGGCCCGTCGCGGCCCTGCCTTCGCCGCCCGTCGCTGGCCCGTCCCGGCCCATCGCCGCCCGTCGCTGGCCCGTCGCCGCTCGTCGCGGCCCTGCCTTTGCCGCCCACTGCGGCCCTGCCCTGCCGCCGCCCTGTCACGGCACTGCCTTTCGCCGCCCGTCGATGGCCCGTCCCGGCCCGTCCCGGCCCGTTGCCGCCCGTCGCCGACCCGTCGCCGCCCGTCGCTGGCCCGTCGCCGCTCGTCGCGGCCCTGCCTTTGCCGCCCTGTCGCGGCCCTGCCCTGCTGCCGCCCCAGCCCTGCCTTCGCCGCCCGTCGCGGCCCTGCCCTGCAGCCGCCCTGTCGCGGCCCTGCCCTGCTGCCGCCCCAGACGCGGTCCTGACCTAAACCGCCAACTGCGGCCCTGCTCTGCACCTGCCCCTGGTAAGCACCCGCGCCGCCCTGCCGCGCCGCGCCGCCAGGAGCTGAGCCGCGCCGCCCAGCCGAGCCGCACCGCCCAGCTGAGCCGCGCCGCCCAGCCGAGCTGCGCCGCCCTGCCGAGCCGCGCCGCCCTACCGAGCCGCGCCGCCTTACCGAGCCGCGCCGCCCTACTGAGCCGCACTGCCCTGCCTGCGCTGCTCCTGCTGCTACTGCTGCTTCTGCTGCCACTGCTGCTACTGCTGCTCCTGCTGCTACTACTGCTATGGCTAGCCCTACTGTTCTTACCTTTGATGCTGAGGGGCGTGCAGTTGACTTTGACGTGTGGGTTGACGACCTGCAGCTCTTTCTTCAGTGTGACTCTAGGGACGGGGTATCCCTTTTCGATCACACGTCCGGTGTCTCTACCGCACCTGCTGCCACTACTGACAGTACGGTTCGCTCGCAGTGGACCACTCGTGACGCTGTTGCTCGCCTTGCTGTTCGTAGTCACCTGCCATCTGCTGAGCCCGCGCACTTTGGCCAGTACAAGACTCCTCAGTCTTTGTATGACGCTGTGGTAGCGCGCTACTCCTCCCCTGCCACTGCTGCCCTCAGCCGCCTCATGATGCCGTACCTGTTCCTTGACCTTGCCGCTTTTGCCACAGTCGCTGACCTCATTACTCACCTCCGCACTAGTGACGCCCGCTACCGAGCTGCGCTTCCCACTGAGTTCTGTGCCAAGAACCCTCCCCCCCATGTACATCACACTTTACTACCTAGTCACGAGCCTCCCTGACTCCCTTGCTTCAGTCAGGGACCACTTTCTCTCCCTTTGCCCCACCGAGCTCACCGTCGACCTGCTAGAGGAGCGCCTCACTGCAGCTGAGAAGAGTATCTTAGCTGTAGGTGCTTCTCGCGGCGACCCTCGCGCCCCTTTCTTTGAGGGGTGTTCCCCTGTCCCCCTTCTCCCCTCTGTTGCTTCTGCTGCTGCTGTCGACCTCGTTGGCACTGCGAAGGTCGGGGCTGCGTCTGCTCCTAGTGGGAGGCGCCGCAACAGCAAGGGCAAGGGGGGCAAGGGTGGTGGAGGGGACGGTGGGGGCGGCGGTGGAGGCGGTTGAGGAGGCGGAGGGGGTGGCGGTGGAGGTGGGGGTGGTGGCGGGAGTGGGGGCTTCGGTGGCGACGGTGGGGGTGGTGTAGGCAGCGGCAGCGGCGGTGGAGGGAGCGGCAGCGGTGGTGGAGGTGGCGGCGGCGGTGGTGCTGGTCGAGGTGGAGCCGCGCAGCGTGGAGGCTTTGGTGGTAGCCAGCGCCAGCAGCAGCCGCGTTCCCGTGAGACCCCGTCGGCCCAGCAGCTTCGTGACTGTTACCTGTGTGTTCTGCCTGACCCGGGCATTGAGGCTGCTGCTCTAGGTGCTAGTGAGTCTGCTGCTCCAGGTACTAGTGAGTCTACTGCTCCAGGTACTAGTGAGTCTGCTGTTCCAGGTGCTGGTGAGTCTGCTCTCTCTGGTACTGCACCTACTGAGGCCTTGCACACTTTCACACTTGACTCTGGTGCTTCGCGCTCCTTCTTTCGCGACAGCACCACACTCACGCCGCTCAGTCGGCCTGTCGCAGTCTCCCTGGCTGACCCCTCTGGGGGCCCAGTCCTTGCGCACTCCTCCACGGTTCTATCGTGTCCCGCGACCCCGTCGGGCTTGCTGTCAGGACTCCACCTCCCCTCGTTCTCTACGAACTTGGTGAGTGGAGCTGACCTCCAGGACGCGTGGGTTGACCAGTTCACCCCTGGAGGTCAGCGTGTGACCCACTGCACTTGCTCTCGGACGGGCCGCCACCTGGCCACGTTCACCCGTCGGCCTGGGTCGAGTCTGTACACACTGACTACTGCGTCTCCTCCGATTACTGCGTCTGGTCAGGTAGCCGCGTCTGGTCAGGTGTTTTTTGCCGCGTCGAGGTCTAGTCCAGCGTCAGCCCCCTGCTCGTGTCGTCCTCTGTCACACGAGACTCTCCTTTGGCACCACCGCCTTGGTCACCCCTCCCTGCCTCGTCTTCGAGGTATGGCCTCCCGTACCCTTGTCTCTGGTCTCCCCCGGTCCCTCCCTCCCCTTCCTCCGGAGCCTGCCCCTACCTGTGTTCCCTGTGTCGAGGGCCGGCAGCGCGCCGCTCCTCACTCCTTCGAGTTCCCTCCGACAAAGGCTCCCCTGCAGACTCTTCACATGGACGTGTGGGGCTCAGCCCGCGTCCCTGGACAGGGTCACGAGCGTTACTTCCTGATGGTCGTTGACAACTACTCGCGTTACACCACAGTCTTCCCCTTGCGCCGCAAGGGTGAGGTCACTGAGGTGTTGATAGACTGGATCCGCGGTGCCCGTTGTCACCTCAGCGAGAGTTTCGGCTCGGACCTTCCTGTTCTGCGTCTGCACTCAGACAGAGGTGGTGAGTTTTCCTCCGACCTTCTGAGGGCCTTCTGTCGTGCGGAGGGCATCCGCCAGACGTTCACGCTTCCGGCCTCCTCACAGCAAAATAGGATTGCTGAGCGCCGCATTGGCATGGTCATGGATGTCGCTCGTACGTCCATGATCCATGCGGCTGCTCCCCATTTTCTGTGGCCGTTCGCGGTTCAGTACGCTGCGCATCAGATCAACCTTCAGCCTCGTGTCTCCTTGCCGGAGACCACACCTACTCTGCAGTGGACGGTGAAGGTTGGCGATGCGTCAGTGTTCCGTGTCTGGGGATCTCGAGCTTTTGTCCGTGATGCTTCCGCAGACAAGCTGTCCTCCCGTGCCGTTCCCTGCGTCTTCCTTGGCTTCCCCCCTGACGCACCTGGGTGGCAGTTTTACCACCCCACCTCGCGTCGTGTTCTGTCCTCTCAGGACGTCACGTTTGACGAGTTGGTATCTTACTACCGTCTCTTTCCCTACCGCACTGCCCCTCTCCCCCCCTCGCCATTCTTCCTAGCACCAGGTGATCCTCCGGTAGACCCCCTCCCCCCTCAGGGTCCTGCCCCCTCAAGTTTGTCCCAGGTAGACCCTGTCGAGCCTGTCGAGGTAGCTGTCGACTCTGGTGCTGCTAGGGGTGCTGAGCCTGCGGGTGCGGGGCCTGGGGGTGCTGAGCCTTGGGTTGCCGAGTCTGAGGGTGCGGAGCCTGGGGGTGCTGAGCATGAGCATGCTGAGTCTGGAGGTCCTCCGGGTGTCCCGTGAAGGTGGGAGCCCCTCTCTCCGCAGCAGCTTCGTGAGTGGTACGCTCGGCGCTGTCGCCGTGCTGCTGGAGCTACTGGGCTTGCTGCTGGAGGTGCGTCTGGAGCTGGAGCTGCTGGAGGTGCTGCTGGTGCTGCAGCTACTGGAGGTGCTTCTAGAGCTGCTGGAGGTGCTGCTGGTGCTGGAGCTGCTGGAGCCGCTGGTCGTGGAGGTGCTGGTGCTGGAGGTACTGGCACTGTTGGAGGTCCTGCTGGTGTTGGAGCTGTTGGAGGTGCTTGAGCAGCTGGTCCCGGAGGTGCTCGTACTGGAGGTACTGGAGCTGCTGGGGCTGGTGGTGCTGCAGGAGTTGGAGCTGTAGGTGCTGGAGCTGTTACTACTGGAGGTGCTGCTGGTGCTGGAGCTGTTGGAGGTACTGGAGCTGGTGGTGCTGTGGGAGTTGTAGCTGGAGACCCTGGAGCTGAGGGTACTGGTGCTGTCTCTGCTGTTTCTGGAGGCGCTGCGCGGCCGCGGCCATACTACGTTCCGCTCCTTCAGAAGGTTCTTGGTCTCCCACCTTCTACCGGTCCTCCTCCTCCTTTACTGAGTCCACCGCCTGTCCAGTCACCGTCGCAGTTACAGCCAGCCTCTCCACTGCCTGGTCCTTCTCCTTACTCTGGACCTACTAGAGGACTTACGGAGCGTCGTGAGCCTGAGTCTCGTCCTGCGTCGCCTAAGTCTCGTCCTGCGTCGCCTGAGTCTCGTCCTGAGTTGCCTGTTCGCGCTGTTTGCACTGGTCAACGTGTTCCGCGTCAGCGTCCTCCTCCTGTCCCCGGCACTCACTCTATGACTCTGCGTCCTTCCACTGCTCCACAGCGTGTCCCTCTACCGTCTCCTCCTGCGTCCTCTCTTCCTGCTCTTGCTGACCCGGAGTCTGATTCCCTTCGTACTGCTAGTCCTACTGTCACGCGTCTCCTAGCCACAGTTGTCACTGACCCTTCCTTTGAGTCCACTGCTGCGTCTGCCTTAGTTGCTGAGCTTGTTGACTTTGCTGCTCACTATCGTCTAGACTACGCCGCTAGTCTTGTTGCTGAGTCTGAGTCTGCGTTTGTCTGTCCTCCGTCCATCGGGGGTGAGTGTGCTCTTGGCACGGACGTCCTTGAGGACAGACAGGAGGAGTTTGAGTGCTTTTCCGCTGCTGTACCTCATCTAGTGTCCATGCTGCTTGCCCTTGAGGGAGACCCGGATGCACCAGACATCCCGACCCCGCGCTCTTACGCAGAGGCGATAGAGGGTCCTTACTCCTCTCAGTGGCAGGCAGCCATGGATGCCGAGATGGCATCCTGGAAGTCCACAGGCACCTACGTCGACGAGGTTCCCCCGCCTGGGGCGAACATCGTCAGTGGCATGTGGATTTTCAGGGTGAAGCGGCCGCCGGGTTCTCCGCCTGTCTTCAAGGCGCGTTACGTTGCACAAGGCTTCAGTCAGCGACAGGGAGTTGACTTCTTCCAGACCTTCTCCCCTACCCCGAAGATGACCACTCTTTGGGTGCTGCTGCACGTCGCCGCTCAGCGTGACTACGAGCTACACTCGCTTGACTTCAACGCAACCTTCCTACAGGGCAGCCTGCACGAGGAGATTTGGCTGCGCCGCCCACCTGGCTTCACTGGGTCGTTTCCTGCTGGTACCCAGTGGAGCCTCCGGCGGCCAGTCTACGGTCTCCGACAGGCACCCCGTGAGTGGCACGACACACTGAGGACGACTCTTGCTGCTCTTGGTTTTGTTCCTTCCACTGCTGACCCGTCGATGTTTCTACGCACCGACGCCACTCTGCCGCCGTTCTACGTTCTCGTGTACGTAGACGACCTCCTCTTGCTACTGCTGACACTGAGGCACTCGCCCACGTGAAGTCGGAGCTGCAGAAGAGACACACGTGCACAGACCTGGGTGAGCTGACAAGCTATCTTGGCTTGCGGATCACCCGGGACAGAGCACAGCGCACCATTACCTTGACTCAGTCACACATGGTGCAGCAGGTCCTTCAGCGCTTCGGCTTCACGTACTCCTCGCCACAGTCCACTCCTCTGCCTACCGGTCACTCGCTCTCAGCTCCACCTTCGGACGAGTCCGTAGAGCCGAGTGGCCCGTATCCAGAGCTTGTGGGCTGCCTCATGTACCTGATGACTTGCACACGACCTGACCTCGCGTACCCTCTCAGCCTTCTGGCTCGCTACGTGGCTCCCGGTAGGCACCGAAAGGTGCACTGGGATGCTGCGAAGAGGGTGTTGCGCTACTTGTGCAGTACGTCGGGCATGGGGCTCGTGCTTGGAGGACGGGCTCGATTTGTCCTCACTGGTCACGCAGACGCTTCTTGGGTTGACGACTTGGCTAGGCAGCGGTCGTCACAGGGTTACAGCTTCAGCCTTGGCTCCGGTTCTGTCTCTTGGCGGTCTACCCGCTCTTCTTCTGTTCTCAGCTCCAGTTGTGAGGCTGAGATCTACGCTGGGGCCATGGCTGCACAGGAGTTACGCTGGCTCACCTACCTGCTGACTGACTTGGGAGAGGCGCCTCGTTCTCCTCCAGTTCTGTACGTCGACAACAAGGCAATGCTTGCCTTGTGTCAGGAGCACAGATTGGAGCACAGAACGAAGCACATTGCTCTGCGCTACTTCCTTGCTCGAGAGTTGCAGCAGCGTGGTCAGCTTCGTCTTGCTTACGTGGCCTCTCGGGCAAACAGTGCTGATGTTTTCACCAAGGCACTTCAGCCTTGTGATCATCAGCCTTTCTGTACTGTTCTAGGCCTTGTACCTACTGTGCCTCACTTGCTTACTTCTTGACTCTGCTTGTACTGTGATCTCTATACATATACCTGCATGCTTACACTTGCTAGGTTGTGTTCACTGTATTGTTTGTTCTCCTTTATATAACTCTGCATGTGAACTGGCCTTGTGGCCATTTGCTTGTGCTCAGAATGCGTGGTGACTTTGTGATCCGCCGTGAGCTTGCTTTGCCTTTCTTGACCGGTCTTGTGACCTCTTGTTCTCCCCCACTTTGCCTATGGGGGTGTGTCAAACTTATATGCTATAGTCTGTTTAGGCTGTAGTGGGGTAGTTCATATAGGGTACAACACTTTTAGGTTTCCCACTTGTACCCATCTGCTTTCTAGTTCAGTCATTCATTCCTTCACGATTCTGACATGACTGTGAGAGTGTAATGGTGTGAGCAGCTCTGTCCCTGGTGATGTGCAGGCCAAGGTAGTGGCGCAGCTCACCAAGGTCAGTGCACGTGTGTCTCTTCTGTAGTTCGAGCTTCACGTCAGCCAAAACAACCCTGTCAGCAGTGGCGAAAACCAGGTCATCGACATAGACCAGTACAAAGAACGGTGTGGAGCCACGACAAACGAACAGCGACGGGTCGGCAGAAGAAGGCTGGAAACCAAGGTCAGAAAGGGTAGAGCGAAGGGTGTCGTGCCACTCATGAGGAGCCTGACGAAGATCGTAGACCGGTCGCCTAAGCCTCCACTGGGTCCTAGGAGGGAAAGTGCCAGTGAAGGCAGAGGGACGACGCAACAAGACCTCCTCGTGTAGGCTACTCTGAAGGAAAGCAGTGGAGAAGTCAAGAGAGTGTAACTCGTAGTCTCTCTATGCTGCTACGCGCAGTACCACCCGAAGAGTGGTCATCTTCGGGGTAGGCACGAAGGTCTAAAAGAAGTCGACTCCATCGCGTCGTCTGAAACCTCTGGCAACATAGCGCGCCTTGAAGACCGGAGGAGATCTCGGTGGCCACTTCACCCTGAAGATCCACATGCCATCGACTACGTTCACCCCAGGTGGGGGAAACCTCATCGACGTAGGTGTCTGTGGATCTGTAGGAGGCCATCTCTGAGTCCATGGCAGCTCTCCACCGAGAGGCCCAATGCCCGGACACTGGCTCAGCGTAAGTGCGAGGAGTCGGTATGTCAAGGGCGTCAGGGTCTCCCTCAGGGGCGAGCATCATGGCACAGAGGAGAGGGGAAGCGGCTGCCAGGAACTCCAGCTCAAACTGCCTATCCTCTAGGGCGTCACAGCCAAGGGCAGACTCACCCCCGACGGCCAGAGGACTGGTAGGAGGAGCAGCCACAAGACGGGTGGCGTAGTCAAGGCAACGAGTAGAGGCAAACTCAGTGACTGCGGCAGTAAGAGCGGAGACCGAGGACAGAGAAGCACGTGGGTCAGTAACAAGAGAGGCGAGAGAACGAGAGAGAACAGGACGGTATGTGCGGTAGTAGTCTTTGACAGGAGTAGAGAGGGAAGCAGTGAGAGCCGACTCAGGAGGAGAAGGAATTACAGAAGGAGACAAACGAGGCGGACTAGAACAAAACAGGGCAGTACGAAGGTCAGTGAAGGGAACAGGGGACGAGGGACAAGCACGAGGAGAGCGATGCGAATACCAAGTGTGAGAAAGAGGAGGGGACAACGGGGGTAGAGGAGGAGGGAAAACAGCTGGAGAGGGGTCAAGAGGAGGAAGCGGAGGACCAGAGACGGGAGGAGAGGGGGGGGAGGGAGGAGAAGGAGAGGGGAGACCAAGGGTCCGAAGACCAGAGACAGGAGGAGGAGGTGGCTGCTGCTGCTGCTGCGGCTGCTCCTGCTCCAGCTGCTGCTGCTGCTGCTCCTCCAGCCGCTGTAGCTCTAGCTGCTGCCACTCCAAATCTCTCTCCTCTCGCTCCAACTCCAGCTGCTTCTCACGGGCACGGCGAACACGGGCCTGGTGCCGGGTCGGGTAGGGGTGGGGGGGAGGAGTAGATGTTAGAATCCTAGCGTGACTTAGGAGCCATGGCTAGTGAGTGTTGAGAGAGTTGAGTGTCGAGAGAATTGAGTGTCGAGAGAATTGGAAAGGAGAATGAGGGGTTTCACTATAGAAAGTTGGGATACAAATAGCAAACCCTAAATTGGGTTGTACTCACTACAGAGTACCCCACTGCAGGCTAAACAGCAAATACATTCTGACACACCCCCATAGTCAAAGTGGGGTATAATCAGTAGAGCAAGCAGTCATAGAACAAGTTCACAAGTACAAGCAAAGCTAGAGGCATTCACAAAGGGCAAGTGAGGAGGAGGAGGCTGGACTATGAGAGGAGAGGAGATATGAGGCGACGGCTGATGCTGCAGACACACGGGCAACAGGAGCGGCGCGCACTGTGGCTACCGGGGCCGTATCCCCGGACTGCAGGAGTAACTGGCTCTGCGGCTAACTCTGAGCGGCAGGAGCAACGGACCCACAGCCGATAGGCGCAGCAGGCTCTCTGAGCTACCAGAAGCAGAGCCCCGGACTACAGGTGCTGCGGACGACAAGACGGCAGCCTCCGCTCAACCTCCCCCAACTGTCCCACCCCCCTTTCACACACCCCTTGCTGCACCCCTAGCTCCACTCCCACGTCACCCCCCTAGAACCACTCCCTCGGCTCCCACACACCCACCCCCCTCAGCGGCAGCTGCAGCAGTGGGAGACGAAGGTGGAGGAGGAGGAGGGGACGGTTCACACACCCGCCACCCCACAGTTGCACCCACACCCGCCACCCCCATACCCGCACCCCACTGCTGCACCTGCAGCAGAGGATGGAGGAGAAGGGGGGGGAGGCGGGGGGGGGGCTGGTGCTGCAGATCCCCTCCCCCTCACTGCTGCACCCGCAGCAAGGCGAGGTAAGAGAAGGGAGGGGGGGGGGGGGGGGGGGAGGTTGGGGGGGGGGGGGGGGGCTGTGCATGGCGCATGCAGAGGGCAGCAGGGCGCACGGGGCGCACAGGGCAGCAGGGCGCGCGGGGCGCACAGGGCTGCAGGGCGCGCGGGGCGCACAGGGCAGCAGGGCAGCAGGGCGCACAGGGCTGCAGGGCAGCAGGGCGCGCGGGGCAAACAGGGCAGCAGGACGCGCGGGGCGCGCAGGGCTGCAGGGCGCGCATGGCGCGCAGGGCTGCAGGGCGCACATGGCGCGCAGGGCAGCAGGACAGCAGGGCGCGCAGGGCTGCAGATCCCCTCCCCCCCACCGCTGCACCCGCAGCAGGGGGATGGAGGAGAAGTGGGGGAGGGGGGGGGGGGGGGGGGGGATGGGCTGGGGGGGGGGGGGGGGGGGGCTGATGCTGCAACTCCCCTCCCCCACTGCTGCTGCAGATCCCCTCCCCCCCACTGCTGCACCCGCAGCAGGGGTGGAGGAGAAAGGGGGGGGGGGCGGGGGGGGCTGGTGCTGCAGGTCCCCTCCCCCCACTGCCGTATCCGCAGCAGGGGGAGATAGGATAAGGGGGTGGGGGGGGGCTGGTGCTGCAGATCCCCTCCCCCGCCACTGCTGCACCCGCAGCAGGGGGGAGGTAGGAGAAGGGGCGGTGCAGGAGCCGCTCGGGCGACAGCAGGTTGGCCACACCCGCCACCCCCATACCCTCCCCCCACTGCTGCACTCGCAGCAGAGAGATGGAGGAGAAGGGGGGGGGGCGGGGGGGGGCTGGTGCTGCAGATCCCCTCCTGCCTCCCCCTGAACCTCCAAGCTCCCCCCCCTCTCCCACCACAAGGTGCGGCAGGGAGAGAGAGAGGAGGAGGTGTGGCGGCAGCTGCTGCTGCTGAGGCACATCCGCCACCCCCTCACACCCTCTCCCCGCCATCCCCATGGAGGGGGGGGAGGGGGGGGAGGGGGGCGGGGGCGGAGCTGCGCGTGCGACTGTAGGGCACGCGGGCAGGAGGAACCCCCTCTTGCCACCCCCTCACCCACCATGTTGCAACAGGGCACCGGGGCCGCGGTTAGGGGCGGCAGGTCGCGAGGGGCCATGGCTAGGGGCGACGGGGCCATAGCTAGGGACGGGGCCGGGCGCTGGGCAGGTACGGGGCCGGGCGCTGGGCAGGTACGGGGCCGGGCTCTGGGCAGGTACGGGGCCGGGCTCTGGACAGGTACGGGGCCGGGCTCTGGGCAGGTACAGGGCCGGGCGCTGGGCAGGTACAGGGTCGGGCGCTGGGCAGGTACGGGGCCGGACGCTGGGCAGGTACGGGGCCGGGCGCTGGGCAGGTATGGGGCCGGGTGCTGGGCAGGTACGGGGCCGGGCGCTGGGCAGGTACGGGGCCTGGCGCTGGGCAGGTAAGGGGCCGGGCAGTGGGCAGGAACGGGGCCGGGCGCTGGGCAGGTACGGGGCCGGGCGCTGGGCAGGTACGGGGCCGGGCTCTGGACAGGTACGGGGCCGGGCTCTGGGCAGGTACAGGGCCGGGTGCTGGGCAGGTACAGGGCCGGCCGCTGGGCAGGTACGGGGCCGGGCGCTGGGCAGGTACGGGGCCGGGCGCTGGGCAGGTACGGGGCCGGGCGCTGGGCAGGTACGGGGCCTGGCGCTGGGCAGGTAAGGGGCTGGGCACTGGGCAGGAACGGGGCCGGGCGCTGGGCAGGTACGGGGCCGGGCGCTGGGCAGGTACGGGGCCGGGCGCTGGGCAGGTACGGGGCCGGGCGCTGGGCAGGTACGGGGCCGGGCTCTGGGCAGGTACGGGGCCGGGCGCTGGCTAGGGTCGGGGGCGTGCGCTGGGCTAGATACGGGCCGGGCGCGGGCAAGAGACGGGGCCGGGCGCTGGGCGAAGGACGGGGCTAGGCGCGGGCTCGGTAAGGGCCGGGCGCGAGCTAGGTACGGGGCCAGGCGCGGGCGAGGTACGGGCCGGGCGCGGGGCTAGGAACGGGGCCGAGCGCGGGCTAGGTACGGGCCGATCGTGGGCTAAGTACGGGCCGGGCGCGAGGCTAGGTACGGGCCGATCGCGGGCTAGGTACGGGGCCAGACGTGGGCGAGGTACGGGCCGGGCGCTGGGCAGGTACAGGGTCGGGCGCTGGGCAGGTACGGGGCCGGACGCTGGGCAGGTACGGGGCCGGGCGCTGGGCAGGTATGGGGCCGGGTGCTGGGCAGGTACGGGGCCGGGCGCTGGGCAGGTACGGGGCCTGGCGCTGGGCAGGTAAGGGGCCGGGCAGTGGGCAGGAACGGGGCCGGGCGCTGGGCAGGTACGGGGCTGGGCGCTGGGCAGGTACGGGGCCGGGCTCTGGACAGGTACGGGGCCGGGCTCTGGGCAGGTACAGGGCCGGGTGCTGGGCAGGTACAGGGCCGGCCGCTGGGCAGGTACGGGGCCGGGCGCTGGGCAGGTACGGGGCCGGGCGCTGGGCAGGTACGGGGCCGGGCGCTGGGCAGGTACGGGGCCTGGCGCTGGGCAGGTAAGGGGCCGGGCACTGGGCAGGAACGGGGCCGGGCGCTGGGCAGGTACGGGGCCGGGCGCTGGGCAGGTACGGGGCCGGGCGCTGGGCAGGTACGGGGCCGGGCGCTGGGCAGGTACGGGGCCGGGCTCTGGGCAGGTACGGGGCCGGGCGCTGGCTAGGGTCGGGGGCGTGCGCTGGGCTAGATACGGGCCGGGCGCGGGCAAGAGACGGGGCCGGGCGCTGGGCGAAGGACGGGGCTAGGCGCGGGGTCGGTAAGGGCCGGGCGCGAGCTAGGTACGGGGCCAGGCGCGGGCGAGGTACGGGCCGGGCGCGGGGCTAGGAACGGGGCCGAGCGCGGGCTAGGTACGGGCCGATCGTGGGCTAAGTACGGGCCGGGCGCGAGGCTAGGTACGGGCCGATCGCGGGCTAGGTACGGGGCCAGACGTGGGCGAGGTACGGGCCGGGCGCTGGGCAGGTACAGGGTCGGGCGCTGGGCAGGTACGGGGCCGGACGCTGGGCAGGTACGGGGCCGGGCGCTGGGCAGGTATGGGGCCGGGTGCTGGGCAGGTACGGGGCCGGGCGCTGGGCAGGTACGGGGCCTGGCGCTGGGCAGGTAAGGGGCCGGGCAGTGGGCAGGAACGGGGCCGGGCGCTGGGCAGGTACGGGGCCGGGCGCTGGGCAGGTACGGGGCCGGGCTCTGGACAGGTACGGGGCCGGGCTCTGGGCAGGTACAGGGCCGGGTGCTGGGCAGGTACAGGGCCGGCCGCTGGGCAGGTACGGGGCCGGGCGCTGGGCAGGTACGGGGCCGGGCGCTGGGCAGGTACGGGGCCGGGCGCTGGGCAGGTACGGGGCCTGGCGCTGGGCAGGTAAGGGGCCGGGCACTGGGCAGGAACGGGGCCGGGCGCTGGGCAGGTACGGGGCCGGGCGCTGGGCAGGTACGGGGCCGGGCGCTGGGCAGGTACGGGGCCGGGCGCTGGGCAGGTACGGGGCCGGGCTCTGGGCAGGTACGGGGCCGGGCGCTGGCTAGGGTCGGGGGCGTGCGTTGGGCTAGATACGGGCCGGGCGCGGGCAAGAGACGGGGCCGGGCGCTGGGCGAAGGACGGGGCCAGGCGCGGGCTCGGTAAGGGCTGGGCGCGAGCTAGGTACGGGGCCAGGCGCGGGCAAGGTACGGGCCGGGCGCGGGGCTAGGAACGGGGCCGAGCGCGGGCTAGGTACGGGCCGATCGTGGGCTAAGTACGGGCCGGGCGCGAGGCTAGGTACGGGCCGATCGCGGGCTAGGTACGGGGCCAGACGCGGGCGAGGTACGGGCCGGGCGCGGGGCTAGGAACGGGGCCGAGCGCGGGCTAGGTACGGGCCGATCGCGGGCTAAGTAAGGGCCGGGCGCGAGGCTAGGTACGGGCCGATCGCAGGCTAGGTACGGGGCCAGGCGCGGGCGAGGTACGGGCCGGGCGCGGGGCTAGGAACGGGGCCGAGCGCGGGCTAGGTACGGGCCTATCGCGGGCTAAGAACGGGCCGGGCGCGGGGCGACGGAGTCGACGGGGCCAAGGGGCCGAGGCGACGGGGCCAAGGGGCCGAGCCTAGGGGCTAGGGGCGACGCCAAGGAGCGACGGGCCGGGGCCTAGGCTAGCAGGGCAGTAGGTGGTGGGCCCATTAACATTAGGTCCTAGGAAATTTATGCTCTTAATACCATGTTAGAATCCTAGCGTGACTTAGGAGCCATGGCTAGTGAGTGTCGAGAGAGTTGAGTGTCGAGAGAATTGATTGTCGAGAGAATTGGAAAAGAGAATGAGGGGTTTCACTATAGAAGGTTGGGATACAAATAGCATACCCTAAATTGGGTTGTACTCACTACAGAGGACCCCACTGCAGGCTAAACAGCAAATACATTCTGACAGTAGTGTCCGGAGCGGTGGTAGCCCCAGGACCGCTCTCCAAAGAACCAGTCGCACCACCCCCAGAGCCAGCACCACCAGAAGTAACAGGGTCCGTCCCAGGCTCTCCATGTCTAGCAGAGGGGGCACCCCTAGTCGTAGCACTCCCAGGGACAACTCCACTAACACCAGTTCCACTAACACCAGCTCCCCGAAGACCAGAGTCTCCTGCAGACACGGGCTCAGCTCCAACTCCAGCACCCCCAGAACCAGGACCTTGCACAGGTACGCTCTCTGCTCCAACTCCAGCACCTCTAGAGCTAGCACCTCCAGGGTCCTCGCTACGAAAACCGGCTCCCGGAGGGTCTGCTGTAGGCTGGGAGGAGGACTGTGGGGAAGGAGGCTGCACCTGGGGGGCTACCGAGGGGGGAGGGGTAGCGTGGGACACACCTGACGGGGCAGGACCAGGGGGGGGAGCAGGAGGGAGGAGGCTGTACCAGACACTAGAACCTGACCAGACACAGCTACCTGGGGAGACGCGACAACCTGGTGAGACACGGGAACCTGACGGGGGACAGTGACAGGGGTCGAGGGCAGTAGCTGCTGCTGCTGCTGCTGCCGCTGCTGCTGCTGCTGCTGCTGCTGCTGCTGCTGCTGCTGCTGCTGCTGCTGCTGCTGCTGCCCTCAGGGGCTAGTGTGAAGTGTGTAGAGACCAGAGCCCGGCTCAGCGGTAAAGGTGGCGAGAGGCGAGTACGTGTCCCCGTCGACACAAACCGCAGTCTCGCCAGAAGGCTCAATCCACACACCCACGTGCTGACTCACGAGCAGCCTCACGCCCACCAAGTTCCTCGAGAACGAGGGGACGTGGAAGCGGGTCAGAGAACCGGAGGGAACAGCCGGGCACGGAAGCGTAGTAGTGTAGCGAGCAGTGACTGGTCCCGAAGTGGGATCAGCTAGTGCTACAGAGACCGGCGTAGGAAGTGGGGTAAGTGTCCTGCAGTCGCGGAAGAAACAGTGCGAAGCTCCGGAGTCCAGAGTGAAAGACAGCGAAGCGTCCTCCGGAGCAGCTCCTGGACTAGTGTCTACACAAGTACCTACACTAGCAACAGGCACCTCAGCAAGATTAGCACCTAAGCTAACAACACTCGAGTAAAAAGAGTCAGAAGCACTAGAGTCAACAATAGCATACATAGCATGAGGAGTTCCTAAGAGATCAAGCAACTGAGAAGCCGACATGCCCCACAGAGCGGGGCCGTACGTTTGAACAAGGGGAAGCCAGTCAGGGGCAGGGCTGTCAACGCCATAGGCCAATCGAACCGTGTTAGTAAGCTGAGCAAAGCACTGACCCGGTGGGTGGTTGCGGCCACAAGGCTGGCTGCGGCGGGCACCTTTCAGAACGTGATAGGTGCAAGGAGGGTGGACGACACCGCACTGCAGCTGATGCTGTCCTGACCCCTGCCCCAAAACCTACTGTTGTGGCTGCTGCGAGGGGAGGGGCTGCTGCTGCTGTCGTCGAGTCAGGTACCACGCCGCTGCTCCACCCCCTGCGGCTGGCAGACCAGTGGGTGGCTGACGAACCCGGATGTCACCTCCACCAGCTGCAGCAGGGGAGTCATCGGCCGCTGCACGAGGCGCTCCTCCAGCGCCTGCACTCCCGCCGCCGTCGCTCGCCACGTCACCCCCACTGCCTCCGCCGCCTCCGCCCGCACCCTGACCGCCCCTCCTGCCACTCCTACCCCAAGACCGCGAAGAAGTCGTAACAGCCGCTGCGGCCACGTCAGTAGCGGCAGTGGCGAGGGAGGCAGTAACGGTGGGCAGCTGATGGACAGTGGACCCGTTGAATAGTGGAGGGGCACAACACCAGAGGCAGAGGCTACCGAGCGGAGGTTGCTCTTGACGTCCTTGAGGGCCGACTCAAGGACCTCGATAGTGAGCTCGCTAGGGTGCTTCAGAAGAAGCGCGTCACAAACCGAGGCAAGGCGGTCAGGGAGGCTAGTGGCGATGAAATAGATAGTAATCGCCATGGGGGGAGGGAGCAGTGCAAGCTGTGCGTCAGTGCAAGCAGCGCGGTAGCTAGAATCGAGCGAGCGCAGATGAGTGATCAAGTCAGCAGTGCGCTCAAACGACGCGAGGTCAGGAAACAGGAACGGAAGGAACAGACGACCAAGAGAGACAGTGGTGGGAGTAGCGTAGCGGCCCTTGATCGCAGTCAGGAACTCACTAGCCGTGCGAACCTGAGTGAAGTGGGTCTCCTCAGACTCAGGGAGGAGGCTGATGAGGGTGATGCAGGCCGCAGCGTCACGCGATTTCCACGCTGTCACGTCACGCTCGCGTGCATAATGGTCACTGTCTGCAGGTGTGGGGTCAGCTGCTAAGGGTGCAGGGTCAGCTGGCTTAGGTAGGTCACCGGAAGCGTGCACCCACCGAGTCTCGTGTGCCTGAACCTGGCTCTCTAAGAGGCGGCGCGCACGCAGGAGCCAGACCGAGAACTCGAGCGGCCTACCCTCAGCGTCAAAACGCAGGACCCTAGGGGTCGCTATAGCGGAAGCGTAGAGGTGGATACTGCTGCTGCCGAAACCCTAAACGCCTAAAGGTCCCGTGTAGGGCGAGACAGACAGCGCGACACGACGGGACGGACGCGACCGGCAAGGACGGGCGCGACAGGCGCGGACGGGCAGGGCGCACGGGGCGCGACGGACGGGCAGGGCGCAGCGGGGGCGCGACGGACGAGGGGCGCGACGGACGGGCAGGGCGCACGGGGCGCGACGGACGGGCAGGGCGCAGCGGGGGTCGACGGACGGGCAGGGCGCACGGGGCGCGTGCGATGGGACGGGACGAGAAGCGCGACGCGGACGGGACGGGACGGGACGGACGGCGCGACGCGGCGGGACAGAAGGGGGGCGACGCGACGGGACAGCAGGGACGACGGGACAGGACCGGACAGCAGGGGGCGACGCGACAGGACAACAGGGGCGACGGGACGGGACGGGACAGCAGGGGCGACGCGACGGCAGGGGCAACGGGACGGGACAGCAGGGGCGACGGGACAGCAGGGGCGACGGGACGGGACGGGACAGCAGGGGCGACGGGATGGGACAGCAGGGGCGACGGGACGGGACAGCAGGGGCGACGGGACGGGACAGCAGGGGCGACGGGACGGGACAGCAGGGGCAACGGGACGGGACGGGACAGCAGGGGCGACGCGACGCAGGCGCAGCGGGCGCTAGGGCACGAGAGAGACGAGCGCGAGAGGCGCTAGGGGACAGTACGGGCGTAACGGGCACTAGGGTACGGTACAAGCTCGGGCGCTACGGACGTGAACGAGAGGAACGGGATCCTACAGGATCCTAACCTAGCTGATACCAAGTCAAGAATGAAAGTGTTTTGTTTGACTAAGGTTGGTTGGTGTACATAAACCTAACCCTAACAGTTTTCCCCCCTACAACACACATCACTAAGACTACAACATTTGACATGTGGATACTGTAGGTTGATGATATGGTAAGTGCGTTTTTGGTAGAGCCCTTTGTTTTCTGTGAATTTAGATTGATAGAGATTGCTTTGGTCTTAGTGCCGTACACTAACGGTAAGTGGAAACCTGCAGTGGCAAATATTGAATGCAGGTGATATTGGAGCATTTAGATTTTTGCAATGGCATTTTCTTATACACTCCCACATTTTGGGAGCAGTCGAAACCCCTCCAGTCCAGACACGTGACCTGACGGGTGCCTTATGTACGGTACACTTGAATGTCACATACACCCTTCCAATTTCGACCATCTACTAACTTCGAAAGTATATGGCTGGCTGACTTTGTTTTATTCAAAATGACTACTAATCTAACCATGCTGTTATTTCACGTAATATTGCCCAAGTTTTTTAACATGACAGGAAAGCTTCCTGCTTTCTGCATCCGAAAAGTGACGCGCATGCGAGCGTGGAGCGTGGAGCGTGAAAATGAGAGCGACCACCAAACCACGTCTTGTTCCGTCACACTCACCGCTCCGCTTTTCCATTCCTTCTCAGAAGAAGCTCTCAGAGCCGAGCTGGTCTGGGCGTAGTGGGCTGGCAGTCAAGTACGTACGAGCCATCGCTCTGGTGGCTGCAGCACGACTCGTGCTAGAAATGTGAAGGCCAAAATCGAAACGTGCAGCGATCATTATTACTAATCAAGCAGCGCGGCGCGGCTACCTCAATTTTAACTCTCGCCGCGACGCGCGCGTGGCATTTGCACCCCAGCACGGCGCCTTGCAGGCCGCGTCACGGTGACTCGGACCGCCAAGATGCGTTTCACCACGCTCGCGCGCCTCTGCACGCTCGCCTTGCCGCTTCTCAGCGTCGGCCTCGGAGGCACTAATGATTGCGACCCGGCGATTCCGGCGCGGATGCCGGCGGTGCTGACAGCGCGGGCGCAGCCCATGGCGGGGCCGCGGTGCGTGAACCGGTTTCCGGAGAAGCCGCTGTGCAAGTTCGTCGACGACCTCGCCGCGTCGCCGCTCACCTTCCTCGACGCGTCGGCCGGCGAGACCATCAAACTCGGCGTGTACGACGTCTACCAGGCGAGTGTGAGGGGGGATGGGGAGGGGGGGGGAGGAGGGGGAGATTTGGCGTCGTACTTCTACCAGGCGAGTGTTGCGGGCGAGGGGGGAAGAAAGGGGGAGAGGGGGGCGAGACGTTTACCAGGCGAGTCTGACGGCCGACAGGCAAATTGGTGGCCGAAAATGTGTGTAGTGTAGTTTCATTGCATTGACTCCGGAGATACCCCGAACCGAAGTTCGGGGTCAATGCGTTGAACGCTTAGAAGGAAGTGGGCATTGCGGCCAGCTTAGAAGCACCCACTTCCTTGGAAGGCCTGAGACACAAAACCCCACTTTGGCCATTCTGGGATGTGCCTGGAAGGAAGGTACCAGGCAAGTCCGACCCAACGGCCGTTTGCCTCGTGAGGCGTCCGCAATTTAGCGAATGCCCGTCCTCATTCAAGCGGCGCGTTCGCATGTGTCACGAGGTGACTTTTGAGTCGACTCAAAAGTCACCTCGCAATATAGCGAATTCCCGTCCTCATTCAAGCGGCGCGTTCGCATGTGTCACATTTCAGCCGCTGCTGTTACAATACTAATTCCGCATTTTCGCTCCCCTCCCCCCTCCCTCTCCGCTCTCTCCCCTCTCCCCCTTTCCTCTGCCCACGCGGCTTCCCCCCCTGGCCTGCCAATGCGAGCAGAAGTTCCATCGCGACCTACCCGACACCAAGGTGTATGCGTACGGCGTCTCCCGCGACTCGGCGCGCTACCCGGGCCCCGTGCTCGTCGCCACACGCGGCACCACCACCAAGGTGAGCGCAGCAGCACCAGCAAGGTGAGCGCGGCAGCACCAGCAAGGTGAGCGGACCCCGTCAGTTGCTGTCACTCTCAGGCAGCTGCCGTGGGTTGCGCCATGTTACAGTCCAATGTTTCAGTCTTCGATGCTGGTTCGCTGCACCTTCGCGGGGAAATCAGGTTTCGCTAGAGCTTTCAAAGATCCCCTTCTGCTGGTCTGATTAATTAATAGTATAAAAAGACATGACGATCTTCATATTTCGTGTCGTCTGGATGTGCTGACTTCAACTACGGTGTCGTCTGGTTATTGCTAGCTAGCTAGCTGTCTGTTACACTTAGTAGCTTCACCTGTCTTTTATTCTCCATCTTTTATCATGAGCTCTCTAACGGTCAGTTCACATTAGCTTTTTAACGTTCAGTTCACGTGAGTTTTTTAACGTTCATTTCACATGAGCTTTTTAACGTTAATTTCACATGAGCTTTTTAACGTTAATTTAACATGAGCTTTTTAACGCTCAGTTCACATGATCTCTTTAACTCTCATTTCACATGAGGTCTCTCACATTCACGAGCGCAGGTGGAATTCTCAAACTATATCAAGGACAAGGAGCACATGTTCACAATCGACCCCACTCTCACGGCGCCCAAACTCAACAACGGCGGTGTGCCAATCTGTAAGACAGCAATGGTTTTTGGAGGTGAAATTGCACTATGCAATGCAAAAAACACCTCCTACAGTCATCGTAACTTATGCTAGAGGACTTGGTCAAAGTGTACCATGCCCTGGCAAACTCCTATGCGGATTTAAACACCAACTCACAACCCCTGCAAAAGTGTCTAAATATTTCATCCTTCCCTGTACCATGCCCTCGCAAACTCTTATGTGGATTTAAACACCAACTGTCTAAAGTTCATCATCCCTGGTGTTGTTTTCAATCTGCAACCCCTCTTTGTTGTGAGGACCTACCTGGCTGCTAAACCTTTCGACTGACTTTCAAGCGTTTCGGTGTGGTGAATCAAGTTTCCGAAACAGTAAAGATCGTTGCCTTTGAACGCGTCCCTAGGTTTTTGTTAGGTCACTGACACCCTGAATGCGTGCCCAGCTTTCCAAACCACTTCCTCCCCCCTAACCTCCGCGGCTCCGCCTCGTTTCCTTTCCACCTCCCAATCTCTTGGCTATCATCGCAGCCATCCATAACGCGACTCCGGCGTTTTTTATCACTTCATCCTGAAACTCGCCTTGTTACCACCTCCGTTCACATTGATGTCATCGCAGCCGTCCATAGGCATGGTGGGGAGACGCCAAGCCGATCCGACGGCCATCCCATGGCGTGGTACACAGCGTTCGGGGAGCAGGGACCCGAGTTCGAATCCCAGGAGTTCACATATCCGAACATGCAACGCGCGACAATGCTGTGGTACCACGACCACACGATTGGCATGGCTGCGCTGAACTTGCTCGCGGGAATGGCAGGGCTGTACATTATCCGCGACCCGCAAGGCGAGGAGAGGCGCCTCAAGAAGTGGCTGCCATGTGGCGAGCGTCAACTGCACCTCGTGATTGCTGACAGGACCTTTTTTCCCAACGGGTCGATGAATTATCCGAACCAGGGCCTCGTGCCGAACGTGCACCCGAACTGGATACCCGGTTATATTGGCAACGCAAATGTTGTAAACAGCAAGGTGAGACCAAGGGATGATTTCATTTGCTGTTCTTTCTTTCTTTCTTTTACCAATGCATGCCTGTTCCTGATCGAATCGTTGTGGTATTGAGATGGATCTCCACGCCACCCCCATCTTTGACTAATCACATTGTGTCATTTCCCCACTGTTTGCCCTGGCGAAACAAAGGTCTGGCCGTTCCTCTACGTGCAGCAGGGTGTTTTTGAGAATTCTCAATGACGAAAACACCCTGCAACATCATTTCCCCACTGTTTGCCCTGTTTGCCCTGGCGAAACGCAGGTCTGGCCGTTCCTCACGGTTCGGCGAGCGATGCACCGGATTCGCATGGTGAATGCAGCCAACGCGCGCGTTTACAACCTCACCTTCCAGTGCGCTGGGCGTGGTGACAACAACTTCAACCCCCCTCTTGCTGGCCCCGTGCTTCCCTTCTACCTGGTGAGAACAAGAGGTCATGTTTTGGGTCGACTAAAAACCTGTGCTGCCCGATCTACAAGGTTTCTAGCTGCTTTCGATTTTGACGTCCTAACGGTTAATTACCCTACACATGCACTTGAAACAATGCTATCATTCAATGCCACCCAAATGGTTCACACCCTTTCTCCTGTCTCTCACTTCCTGACACCCCTTATTCCCGTCTCCTCTCTACCCTCGCTCACCTCTCTTGCAGCTTGGTTCTGACGGAGGCTACCTCGCCCGCCCGCTGCGCCGCTCCTCTCTGCTCGTCTTACCGGCCACGCGGCACGACCTGCTCCTCGACTTCAACGCTGCACCCAGATGGTGCCGTGACGTCATCATTGTCAACAGCGCCTCCATTCCCTTCCCCAGGGGCCAGCCTGCTGACTGGTTCACGGGCGTGTTGATGCGATTCATTATCAACCAGGAGCCGCCTGTGAAGCCCCCTCCCCTGCCCGAGACGCTATCGGTGAGTGTGACTCTTGTTTCTGTCTCCCCTGCCAGGCAGTTTCCCCCCTTCCCCACGGGACAGCCTGCTGACTGGTTCACGGGCGTGGTCATCCGATTCATCATCAACCAGCGCTCTCCAATCAAGCCCCCCGCCCTGCCCAACAAGCTGTCGGTAAGTCTCCCCCCTGTCTCGTGGGGATTAGGGCTGACTGAATGCTGAGCCGACTGGTTCACGGCCCACGGGCGTGGTCATGCGATTCATCATCAACCAGCGCTCGCCCGTGAAGCCCCCTCCCCTGCCCAAGACGCTTTCGGTGGGTAACTTTCTCTGTCTGCCGCCCAGTTTGGCATGCCTGGCATGCATCAGGCGTTCTTTGCCTCCAACCCCTTTTGAAACTCCTCCCTGCTTGCGGTACATTCCTTCAATAAACTTTTCGCAGGCAGAGAGACAGCACTCAAATACTCACTCACTCACTCACTCACTCACTCACTCACTCACGCACTCTTTCCCTTCTGTGCTCACCCACTCACTACTCATCCCTCCCATGCAGCACATCCCCCCAGTGGACCTCTCCCAGGCAGTCAAGCAGCGTTTTCTCGCCGTAGTGTTTGTGATTGACAAGGAGTTGCATGAACCGAGCGCCATGCTGCTGGATGGCAAGCCCTACATGGATCCAGCCACCGAGAAGCCCAAAGTGGTGAGCACAGAACACTCAAGTACACCCCTTGTTTTAGTAGTACTTACATACATACATATTTTTAGTATCTCTCGGTGTTTAGTGCAAGTGAGCTAACAAAATCTGCTAACTCTCCTTTCCTTCCCCTCCTTCGGAAGAGTTGTTTGAATACTTTTGCTTGTGGTGTGCTTTTTGTCACTCCATGCCTTTCAAATATGGTACACTTTTTTTTCCAGGGCACTTCGGAGCTTTGGCACATCGTCAACCCTAGCTTCGAGGCGCACCCCATCCACCTCCACCTCGTGCAACACCGCCCCATCTCCCGCCGTCCGATCAACTCTGGCGGGCTAATCAACGGCTCCTGTTCGCTCGATCCCGCCTCCTCCAAGCCCAGCTGCTTCACAGGGCCGGCCCGGGCCGTGCCGCAGCATGAGAGGGGGTGGAAGGACACCACCGTTGCGTTCCCAGACAGCGTTCTCACGATCTTTGTGCCGTTCAAGAGTCAGGTGAGCTGTATACCCTGGTGTTTAGGTAAGTTCCTGTTTGGTTAGGGTTGAAACAGATGAGGTGGTGTAGAGGGGGGTATGGAAAAAGGAAGGACACTACTGTCCAATATTTCCAGCGCCTTCAACTCGCCCCTTCACCTGACCACTCCTCAGTACACTCTCTCTCTCTCGTACCTCTCTTCACCGGTCCCATTCCTCTTCTCAACCGTGCTGGCAATGCCAACCCTCTGTTTTCCTTGTCTAAATGTGCAGAATGGCAAGCCATTCCCTTTTGATGCCACCGAGGGCCCGGGCTACGTGTGGCACTGCCACGCAGTGGAGCATGTTGACAACGATATGATGAGGCCGCTCGTCATGACGCAGACCCCTAGGTTCGTTTTGGACCAGGTTGATCCATCAGCCCTGGTACAGAACAAAACGCTGACAATCAGTGTTAACTAGGAAAAAAACGCTGGAACATCAGAGTTGGTAAAGAACTAGCGCAGAACTCGGCATGGTTTGCTTTTTAAGTAGTACAGAATCAGTGTAACATGTTACTAAAAGTGGCCAAAAGAGAATTGAACCTCAATAGCTTTATTACCAAGCAATGCTTCACAAGCTCCCATGAAAGAGAACAAACGGATACCTCTACAACGCATTGAGCCTCATTCCTAGGGAGCAAAAGCCAAAAACTAGAAAGGGTTTCATTTCAACAGAAACAAAATTGCAGTACGTGCGACTGTAGTCAACAACACCCACTTCATGACAAAATCAGCAGCCTCACTCACAAGGCCTTTGCCTCCAATGCTTGAAAATTGTTTTGAGTGAAAAACGGCAGAGCCACATGTGGTAGGTAACCCTAAGCGGTCATGATGAGCGGTCTCGTCATGTCGTTGTCCTCGTGCTCGGGCACGTGGCAGTGCCGCGCGCGGGGATGAATCTAGGGCACGGGAATCCCACGCATAGGGCTAAGCGGTCATAATGAGTGGCCTCATCATGTCGTTGTCCTCGTGCTCCAGAGCATGGCAGTGCCACGCATAGCCTGGGCCCTCCGTGGCGTCAAAAGGGAACGGCTTGCCATTCTGCACATGGGGACATGCGAGGCGATCCAGAGAAGGAAAACAGAGGGTTGGCATTGCCGTCACAAATGAAAAGAGGAAGGGGATAAGTGAAGAGGGGTGTGAGGGTGTGTGAGGAGAGGAGTGTTCCATTGAATGGTCGAGTTGAAAGGGCTGGAAAAAAGGATGTTGGTAATATCAAAGTAGTGTTGTCCTTCCTTCCTCCCCATCCCCCTCTACACGCCTCAACCTGTTCAACCCCCAAACTATACAGGAAGGTTTCACTGTATTCTGTAGCACCAGCCATGTCCTCCTTACCCTTGAATGGCACAAAGATGCTACCTGCAAATTTCAGCAGTGGCATCCCTCCACCCAACCACCTCCCTCCCCACCCCACTGCACCGCATCTCACCTGCCCCTTGAACGGCACGAAGATAGTGAGAACGCTATCCGGGAATGCAACAGTGGTGTCCTTCCACCCCCTCTCATGCTGCGGCACGGGCCGGGCGGGGCCAGTGAAGCAGCTGGGTTTGAAAGGGGAGGAGGGCGCGAGCGAACAGGAGCCATTGATTAGCCCGCCAGAGTTGATCGGACGGCGGGAGATGGGGCGATGCTGCACGAGGTGGAGGTGCATGGGGTGCGTCTCGAAGGTCGGGTTGATGATGTGCCAAAGCTCCGAAGTGCCCTGGAAAAAAAAGGGTAGTTGAAAGGCAAGGAATGAAAAATAGCACACCGGATGGTTTCTAAGAAACTTTCTATAGGTGCGATACAAAGGAAAGGAGAGTTGGCAGAAAGATACTAAAAAAAAAAAAAAAATGTTACCACAAGGGTGCGCTCAGGTGTTCTTCGCTCACCACTTTGGGTTTCTCGGTGGCTGGATCCATGTAGGTCTTGCCGTCCAACAGCATGCCGCTCGGTTTCTGTGACACGGGGTCGATGATAAACGAGATGGCGAGCCAGCGCTGCTTCACTGCCTGGGTGAGGTTCACTGGAGGGATGTGCTGCAGCGAGGAGAAGAGCAGTGTATGGGTGAGCACAGAAGGGAGAGAGTGAGTGAGAGAGTGAGTGAGTGAATGAGAAAGATGGCGGTGAGGAAGTGCTGCTTTTCTACCTGGGAGAAGTCCACTAGGGTATGTACCACAAGCAGGGAGGGGGTCCAAGTGGGGAAGGGAGGCAGGAAGATTGTGATGCCTTATGCATTCCAGGAGTGCCATACTGGGTGGCAGACATGCCAGACTGGGCGGCAGACAGAGAAAATTCACCCACCGAAAGCTTGTTGGGCAGAGCAGGGGGCTTGACAGGCGAGCGCTGGTTGATGATGAAGCGCATGACCACGCCCGTGAACCAGTCAGCAGGCTGCCCCACGGGGAAGGGAATGGAGGCGCTGTTGACAATGATGACGTCACGGCACCATCCGGGTGCAGCGTTGAAGTCGAGGAGCAGGTCGTGCCGCGTGCCCGGGACGACAAGCAGGAAGGAGCGGCGCAGAGGGCGGGCGAGATAGCCTCCATCGGACCCGATCTGGCCGGGTGGGGAGGAGGGGGGAAGGGGACACAGTGCACCAGGCGGGTGCAGCGTTGAAGTGGAGGAGCAGGTCGTGACGCATGTGAGATAGCCACCGTCGGACCCAATCTGGCCGGGTGCAAAGGAGGTTGGGGAGAGGGAGGGGAAAGGGGGGGAGGGAGAGGTTGGGGAGGGTTGCAGAGGTTGTTGGATGGGGCACCAGGCGCGTGCAGCGTGGAAGTCGAGAAGGAAGGAGATTTTGACGCGTGCCCGGGATGCCTAGCAAGCAAGGAGCGGCACAGAGGGAACTTGTAAGTAGTGAGACTAAGGGGTGTCAGGAAGTGGGAGAACGGAGAAAAGGTGAACCATTTAGGCGGCATTGTATGATACCATTGTTGCAGGTGAATATGTAGGTAGGGAAGATCCTGTCTGATGTCGACGTAAAAAACAGCTACGAACCTTGTTCCCTTCTCACCAGGTAGAAGGGCAGCACGGGTCCAGCAAGAGGGGGATTGAAGTTGTGGTCACCGCGGCCAGCGCACTGGAAGGTGAGGTTGTACGTGCGCGCATTGGCCGCACTCAGCATGCGGATCCGATGCATCGCTCGCCGAACATTAAGGAACGGCCAGACCTGAGGGGAATCGGTGGAGGAAGGGAATGGCACAACGTGATTAGTCAGAGATGGTGGGGGACAGGCAGGCATGCATTGGTGAAAAAAACACACAAAACCAAAACTATTACTTTGTCTCACCTTGCCGTTAACAACATTTGTGTTGCCAACGTAACCGGGTATCCAGTTCGGGTGTACATTGGGCACGAAGCCCTGGTTCGGGTAATTTATTGACCCGTTCGGGAAAAACGATCTGTCAGCAATCACGAGGTGCAGTTGACGCTCGCCACGGGGCAGCCACCTCTTGAGGCGCCTCTCCTCGCCCTGCGGGTCTCGGATAATGTACAGCCCCGCCATTCCCGCGGCCGTGTTCAGCGCTGTGATTCCCAACGTGTGGTCGTGGTACCACAGCATCGTCGGGCGCTGCATGTTCGGATATGTGTGCTCTTCGGATTCAAACTCGGGTCCCTGCTCCCCGAAGGCAGTGTACCATGCCATGGGATGGCCGTCGGATTTGCTTGAAGTCTCCCCGCCATGCTTATGGACGGCTGTGATGACATCAATGTAAACGGAAGTGGTAACAAGGAGGAGTTTCAGGAAAAGGTGAACTGAAAGGTCACCACTCTCTGCCGTACGGGAATGCGATTTACCGCACTGAAACGCTTCGAAGAGAGTCAAATGCGAGGAATGAAATTAGATTCACCAGCAATAAGACGCTGACAACGGAGACGGGTTGGATCGTTGCTAATTAACACTACCGCGGTCCTGACTTACTGATTGGCACGCCGCCGTTCTTGAGTTTAGGAGTCATAAGCGTCGGGTCAATCGTGAACATGTGCGTCTTGTCCTTGATGTGATTCGCGAACTTCACCTGCGGTCGTGAACATGTTGAACAAGAGCAAATCAGAGAGCTCAACGTGAATCCCGGAATCGCATGAACAGGCTGTGGTAAAGGAAGATAGCTAGCGACAACACGAAGAGCTGACATCATACAATAAGAGAAGCGCAAGGGACACTTTGGATGGCTCTCACGAAAGCTGATTCCTCCACCAAGGTGCAGAGCAGACGACCACTGTCGAACGTCTCGTGCTCTCACCTTGGTGGTAATGCCGCGTTTGGCGACGAGCACGGGGCCCGGGTAGCGCGCCGAGTCGCGGGAGACGCCGTACGCATACACCTTGGTGTCGGGCAGGTCGCGATGGAACTTCTGCTCGTTACGCGGGCCGGGGGGATGGGGGGGGAGGAAGGAAAGGGGGGAGAGTGAAGGGTGGAGGGAGCGCGTGTGAGCGAGGGAACGGGATGACGGTGGGAATGTGGGTCTTCGTAAACGCAGAATTATTCTTGTAAACGCAGAATTATTCTTGTAAACGCAGAATTATTCTTGTAAACGCAGAATTATTCTTGTAAACGTTTCACAAACGCGAACGCGTACGAATACCGGGCATCCGCCTGAACTGCAGACGCCGCAGGCGTCAAACGGCCGTCGGATTTGCCTAGTGTCTTCCAGAAGACCACCAAATTGCCTTTCTAATCGTAACACTCGCCTGGTAGACGTCGTACGCGCCGAGTTTGATGGTCTCGCCGGCCGACGCGTCGAGGAAGGTGAGCGGCGACGCGGCGAGGTCGTCGACGAACTTGCACAGCGGCTTCTGCGGAAACCGGTTCACGCACCGCGGCCCCGCCATGGGCTGCGCGCGCGCCATCAGCACTGCCGGCATTCGCGCCGTCATCCCCGCCGAATTCGCCGCGTCTCTGTCATTCGTGCCTCCGAGGCCGACGCTGAGAAGCGCCAAGACGACCACGCAGAGGCGCGCGTGCGTGGTGGGACGCATTTCGGCGGTTCGGTTCACTCCTGCGGTGCTCCGTCACGAGAGAACGGAGATTGGACGCAGCCGCGTCGCGGCTCAATTAGTAGTAATAGTAATCACAGCTCGCTCCCGCTGCTGCCGTCAGGGAGATAGCTCCTAAGTCCCAAGGGAAATCAACTTGATTCCCGGAATGGAAGATAAGAAATGGGACGGATGTGTGACAGGAATGGCTGGCCGTTCTTATATACCATGACATTGTAGGGGAGGACCTACGGGAGGCGACTACGGCGATGACTTGAACGAGACCCTCGGAGGGAGCTGGCATGGGAGGAGAAGGAACTGGAATGGAAGGAAAACGAGGGCCGCGCGAGAGGGGGGGGGGGGGGGGGGGGGGGGGGGGGGGGGCTTGCGCCTGGTGCTACTAGCGGTGTTTTTTTGGGGGGGGGGGGGAGTCATCTGACGGCATTGGCTGTGCTGCTGGGAAGGTGGGGCGGAGGACGTCCTTGGATGCTGCGCCGTCGCGGCTCGGCGCGGCTGAGGGGGGGAAATTATTAGCATGGTGTCCGCCGCCGAAGAGACTATCGCGGGGGACAGGGAAGGGATGTCATCTGGGAGGAGATGATGAGATGCGATTAGATGAGATGTGGGTGGATTTACAGCGCTAGGCTTACGTAGATTTGGACCGCGCTTGCGTCAACTTCTCGTCGCACGGTTTCCCGCGCTGATCAATGTCGCATGAATAACGGAAAAAAATCAATTATGGTTTTGGGGTCGAATAGAAGGTAAAAACTTCTGTTTTACCCTGTAATCTAGATAAATGAGATGTCATCATCGAGCGCGCTGGAGACCGCGCGACAGGATTGAGAAGTAATCACGGTCAAGAGAAACAATCACGTACAATTCCAAAGTTAAATATCGAATCGATGATCCCTTATTTATCGCTCTCCCTGAATGTTGGGCTGGTTCGATCTGGAGCCTCCGATTGGCTGCGGAGCTGATTTGTGCAATGATTCGGTCAAGCTGCAAAATTTCCCGCCAAAAAAGGGACTATTGGGCTCGGGCCAACCCCAGAAGATATCGGAAAACTCTACTCAAGGGGAAAAATTGCATCTTTTAGCGAAGGCCTCTAACCCAGACTTAACTGTAGGTGACGGGGTGGTTGGGGAGGGGCTGTTGCGGGGGGTGGGGAGGAGAGGGGGGAAGAGGGGAGCGGGGGTACTGTAGGAAGTTAGGAACCACTTGTGAGGAGGGGGGCAATGCCACTAGACCAGGCCACACCCCACCCCACCCCACACGAGAGGCCGTACAGTACAGAACGCCAAGGGAAGATGACGGGAAGGCGGCGCCACAGCAACTCTCTCACTGCGACGACGGCGGCGCATTTTGATCAACTGTGCAAGTGTGCGAGCTAAAGGGACAATGGGCAAGGCAAGGAAGGCGATTTGGAAGCTACAGTCGGGACCACACAGAGAGTGAACTGTGCAGTCTGGCTTTAGGTTTGTCGGGACCTGCCTTTAAAGGGCCTCCTTCAATGTACAGAACGCATGGTGCCTAACCCTATTCTGTAAACATGCTTATCCCAGTTGCAATGCATGTCTCTTTTGAGAATGTGGGTTCATCCTATGTCACATCGTTTTTGCTCATTTTAGGGCATTGTTGTGTCGTTTTTTAGGGAAAAAATACTCATCCTCTGTGTTTATGTGGAACCATACTACGATGTCATCGGTTGGTTGTGCCCACATGACCTTCTCAGCCAGCCTCACAGTATATACGGTAGTGTCTTTATTACCACCAGCTTCACCTGCACATGATGGTTCCAGGGGGCGCCCTGGCAACGTTCCCAACATCGCTTTCGCCTTTGGCAGCTTCTGTTGCCTTCACAGTCAAGCTTACAGCCTGTACCACACATCCCCAACACAGCCCCTCTGCATTTCACTCCAGCACAACATACAGTATCTTTTACAGCTTTCTTTGCAGGAATTCCACCCTTCCCAGCTCTGCTTCAATCGCTGGCAGCTCACATGAACTTCACAATCATCCTCAACGTACCCTGTCTCTCCCGCCATCTGCCCACTGCCTCACACCCACACAGTCGGCTTCGATGGCTTGCTCCCCCACCATTTCAGACTTTGCTTCCCTCCTTGACAGCACGCATGGCATACCCCGTCTCTCCCGCCATCTGCCACCGAGCCACCTGCCCACAGATTGCTTCGAGAACCACCTGCCCCATCATTCCCGGTTCTGCTTCCCTCCTTCGCAGCTCGCATGGCTTTAATGGTCGCCCTCACAGCATACCTTGTCTCTCCCGCCATCTGCCTCCGAGCCACCAGCCTACAGTTTGCTTCGAGACTCAGCCACCTTGCCATTCTAATTGGCAGCTGGCATTGCTTTCATTGTCTCCCTCACACCATACCCCGTCTCCCCCACCATCTGCCTCTGTACCCACACCGTATACCCTGTCACTCCCGCCATCGCCTACAGTTTGCTTCGAGACCCAGCTCTCCCACCTTTCTTCACTTCGCTATTCGCCTTGGCAGAACGCATGGCTTTCATCATCATTCTCACAGTATACCCTGTCTCTCCCGCCATCTGCCTCCGTCCCCACACCCCTAGAGCTTGCTCCGAGACCCTGTTCTCCCACCGCTTCCAGCTTTGCTATTTCCCTTGGCAGCGCGAATGGCCTTCATAGTCATGCTCACCGCATACTCTGTCTGTCCCGCCATCTGCCTCTCTCCCCACACCCCTACAGTTTGCTCCGGGATCCAGCTGCCACACCGCTTCCCCCGGCTTTGCTATTCCCCTTGGCAGCACGCATTGCTTTCATGGTCTCCCTCACAGCATACCCTGTCTCCCCTGCCATCTGTCTCCTAGCCAGCTGCCGCAGCTCCTCCGCCACCACCGCCTCCATGTCAGGCTGACGTGGCTCTGAGTCACCCAGCGGCTGGCGCAGCATGCGCTTGAAGATGGGGAGGGACTGATGGACGAGAGCCTGCTGCTGGATGTCGGAGAGTATCGCCATCACTTCTGCAAGAGGGCGAGTAAGAAAGAGGAACACGGGCACAGACAACAGAAAGGAGGCAGTTCCCTGATTTGATTGAGTTTATATCGATGGCTGGCGCAGCATGCGCTTGAAGATCGGGAGGGGCGCTTGGAAGAGAGCCTGTTGCTAGGGTGTCGGAGAGAATCGCCAGCAGTTCTGCAAGAAGGCGTGTAAGGAGAGCACGGGCACAGGCAACAGAACGGAGGGACAGGGAGAAGAAGAAATACAAAAGGGGGAGTGCGGTGGAGAGAGGCGGGGGGGGGAGAGGAGGGAGAGACGTTATCAGAATTGAGCAAACTTCAGAAACAACCCCCCCAAATTTTGGATTTCCACGTTTGGTTCAAAGAGAGCATTTCTTGAGACACACTGTCATGAGCTGAAGCGTGTGCCATCCGTCTAGAACAATCTTACCCCTCTGAAGGGTCGCATCCAGGAAGACTCTTAGGACGTCTCAAAAATCACACTGTTATGAGCTGAAGCGTGCACCATCCCTCGGAATTATCTCACCACTCTGAAGGGTCGCATCCGGGAACACTCTTGAAACAAGACCGTTTCTGCACGCCTCGTCCGCAGAGAGAACCCGTGACGTCAGCAGCAGATCGTTCGCCAGGGATCGGCCGAGCAGCTGCGGGAGAGTGACGGAGGAACCGAACTCGGGGACGAGCGCGATGCGGAGAAACGGAACCCAGAAGGTGGCGGAATCCGCGGCGAAGACGAGATCGCAGTGCGGAAGGAGCGTCACGCCGATCCCTATGGCTGGCCCGTTGACTGCTGCGACTAAGATCTTGGAGAATCGGAGCACGCCGCGCATGAATTGACCCACGGGGCTGGCGAACGGGTCGAAATCCGGGGGAAGATCGACGGTGGAGCTGGCTCGTGGTGTGGATCCGACGGCTGGAGGTGACCTTTCTGCTAGTTGTTCTGATGATCCGACGGCTGCTGTTGATTCCTGGGATCGTTTCAGGGCCTCGAGTCTCTCGACGGTCTGCATGAACTCGAGCATGTCGGTCCCGCTGCAGAAGTACTCGCCAGCTCCCGTTATAAGCACGATCGATACTGTGTCATTGGTGTCCGCGTCGGCTAGAGCGCGTGCGAGCTCAAGGTATGTCGCGTTGTTGATGGCGTTGAGGTTTCGCCGGCGATTGATGGTAACGGTTACCACGGCTCCCTGTTGGCTTACCAACAGGTTCTTGTATTGGAAACCGTCCATCCTGTAGCGGGGATGAAAGCACAATGCTCACAATGCGCGAACGACCCTGTGGTGTGGGGGAGGATTCTAAACAGTCAGGCAAAAAACGTCCGTTCCTGGAGCTTCGGAAGAGGGTCTTTACGCATTGCTGTTGGCTGAGCAATTAGGCGACAATGCGAACTGGAGTCGCAGATAGTACGAAGAACTAAACAAGCAGGTGGTAATGTGATGTGAAAGAAGCGTCTAATAAGAGAAGAAACTACGAGGCAGGCCTCTAGCCTAGTACCAGCTGATTGGTGAACATCCGAGGCCACATTGTTCTAAGTTGTTTCTGAATGGGCCTCCAGCCCACTTACAAGTCCTATCACTATCGCAGAGTGCTGTGTCGAGGAAATGCCAGGTCAGCGTGTGGTAGCCCGGCCTACGTGGAGTCACAGTTATGTGTGCTGGCAAACAAATTACCCTCTTGGAAGCAGCCTCGCATTATGAGATTGCTATGTTTTACAGCTAGATAGAAGTAAGAAGCAACAAGGATTTCGCAACTTCTAAAGTATGGGGGGTGATTTCTTGGAACGCAAAAGAGAAAATGGACCCAGAATTTTTGTCTTCACAAAAAAATATTATTAAAAAATATGTAACAAGAACAATAATTAAGACAGGGACTACTGCTAAGGATAGTCATTCCTATCCGAATAACGTATTATGAACATGTGATACTTGGCTGTTTGCAGGACCCAGGAACAGCACGCTAAAACGCAAACGCGCAGTTCAGAAGCGAAGAGTTGACGACCTAATCCTTAAAGCGACGGGCAACTTTTGGCAGTGTTGGGTTCAGAAGTTTTTTTTTTGAACCAGGCTTGCCAGCACGAAAGTGCTGGCTGGCGAAAACCAGGATTTCGTGCGGACACTTTCCATCCGCAGTAACAGTTCGTCAGGGTTCTGGGTTTTGGGTGGCAAATGTGCACCGTCGCTTTAAGCCTGCAGTTGTCACTCCTAATCAAGCGCGAGCGCCTCGTATCCTGAAACGCCACCTGGATGATTGGGTCCCAAATGCGCCGCCGTCGCATTTGGGTTGTCGCGAGGCCTGCCGAATTTTCACGCAGCCCTTATTGGGACTCGGGCAGCACCAAAAGCTTTCCTTGAAACGCCTGGAAACTCGATTGTCACACAGCATTTTTTCAGGATTCCGGCAGCAAGAAAACCATTCCTTGCTCCATTGCAGGCTTGCATTCGCTCGCCCCACCAGCACTCCCCTATCCTTCAACTGCGATGGAATTGGGGCGAAAGGAAAGCCGCTGCAAGTGCACTGTACCGCTCGTGCGGGCGGGTGCGCTGCGCTTCCTCTCCTTGCCTCTCCTCCTCGCCCCCCTACTCGCCCCTCTGCCTGGGCAGTCGAACCATTTGAGGATGACGCTGACAGCGGTGTTATTGTCCAGTGCTGCACCAGACAGCTGTCAAGTCGGCACAGCTCAGTCCCCGCAGCATACCTTTTTCCACCTGAGTCGCGGAACCACACGCTAGTCTGCAAATCGCCAGCTCCTCACGACACGACTCTCGCGACTCGCATTGCAATACGTGACGAGTACACCGTGCGTCAGCGACGGCCAAGATTGTCTCGATGGGGCGGCCCGCGGGGACTCGTCCTAATACCACTGCCCGGTGTGGCGCCACCACTCCCGCGCGCCTCTGCGCCGTCGTCTTGGCGCTTCTCAGCGTGATGTCGGCGCGCGCGCAGCCCATGGCGGGGCCGCGGTGCGTGAATCGGTTTCCGCAGAAGCCGCTGTGCAAGTTCGTCGACGACCTCGCCGCGTCGCCGCTCACCTTCCTCGACGCGTCGACCGGCGAGACCATCAAACTCGGCGCCTACGACGTCTACCACGTGAGTCTCACGGGAGCGGGGAGCGGGGGAGAGGGGGGGAAGTGGGGGGGGAGGGGGATGGGGTTACGTACGACGCGTACGACGTGTACCACGTGAGTCTTACGGAAAGGGGGGGGGAGGGGAGGGCTTAACGTCGTACGACGTTCACCAGGCGCGTGCGATTGCTGAGTGATGGCTCACATGATCATGCGGCGCGGTGCCTCAAAGGTCTCACATTGAGTGACGGCGCGTATGACGTGTACCAAGCGAGTTCGACGGCTGAATAAGCAAACAGATGGATGTCTGAAGGTATCAGGCAAGTCTGACGGCCGTTTCACGTCGTACGACGTGCTGCACGCAAGTGCAACTGCCGCTTGACGTCGTGCGATGTGTTCCAACTTCCACGGCGGAAGTTCGACGGCTTAAATTAAAGGTGCTCGTACAACAAACAAAGCAGATTGACGTCGAGCTATTCATGATTTCGTGTGATATGAGTAACTCGCGCGGCTCGCACCAGCGGTTGTCATTCTGCGAATGCCTCTCATCATGCGCATTGCGCACCCGCGTTTGCGTCCTTTCAGGGTCTTTTTGAGAATTCTCAAAAATATTCTGCGAATGCCCGTCATCATGCGCATTGCGCACCCGCGTTTCATGCGCTTGCGTCCTTTCAGTGATAAAACTATACTCACGTCACAGAACAGGCCACTCCCTCATGCAATACTCTCGCTCACTCGCTCACTTCCACTCCGCTCCCCTATTCCCCTTTCCTTCCCCTTTCCCCCTCCCCCCTTCCCCCTCCCCCCCTTCCCCCCCCCCCCCCCCCCCCCCCCCCCCACCCCTTCTCCCCCCCCCCGCCACCCCTCCCCCCTCTCGCCCACCCCCCCCTTTCTTCCTCCCCGGCCCACGCAACGCGCAGAAGTTCCATCGCGACCTGCCCACACCAATCCGCCCTCCCGCCTTCAACCTCCCCACACCCCCCCCTTCCCTCCCCCCAACCCCCCCGTTCCCCCTTCCCCCTTGTCCACGCAACGAGCAGAAGTTCCATCGCGACCTGCCCGACTCCAAGGTGTATGCGTACGGCGCCTCCCGCAACTCGGCGCGCTACCCGGGCCCCGTGCTCGTCGCCAAGCGCGGCATTACCACCAAGGTGAGCGCGACTTGAGCTGTCACTAGCCTCACGGTTGCTTGCTTGCACTGCTCCACTTGACACAAGAGCACGAGCACGAGCACGAGAACACGTTCTTGGACGAGTCGTGCTCGGAGCAAAAAACACAGCCACGGTTGGCTTGTCATGCAAGTCGCTTCACGGTTGGCTTGTCATGCAAGTCGCTTCACGGTTGGCTTGTCATGCAAGTCGCTTCACGGTTGCACTGCTGATGCACGCACCTGATTCGAGCACTGAATTTCCGGCTCTTGTTGTTCATGAACGGCGCCGGTCAATACTATTACTGTTAGTTACCTTTATTATTGATTTTTACACGATCGCAGGTGGAGTTCTCGAACAACATCAAGGACAAGGAGCACATGTTCACCATCGACCCCACTCTCATGGCGCCCAAACCCAAAAACGGGGGTGTGCCGATATGTGAGTTCGGGATTCAGCAGTACTTCTCCCTTTTAAACGACCAGCTACGACATGCGTCCCATAATCCCATTACCAACTTATCACTAGCTTCCCGTTTCCCATTTTCCGTTCTCAAACAACTCATTCTCCATTCCATTTTCCACTTATCAACTCATTTTTATGAGGCTATCTTATCCTGTTCTCTGACCCAGAGCCCACTTCCCGCGCTCCCACCTGCCCTCTAAAATCATCCCAGCTGTCCATCTGCATGGCGCGGAGGTACCAAGTCAATCCGACGGCCACCCAATGGCATGGTACACTGCCTTCGGGGAGCATGGACCCGAGTTCGAATCCCAGCAGCACACATATCCGAACATGCAGCGCGCGACGATGCTGTGGTACCACGACCACACGATTGGCATGACCGCTCCCAACATGGCCTCGGGAATGGCTGGGCTGTACATTATCCGCGACCCACAGGGCGAGGAGAGGCGCCTCAAGAGGTGGCTGCCACGTGGCGAGCGCCAATTGCACCTCGTGATTGCTGACAGACTGTTTTTCCCGAACGGATCGATGAACTACCCGAACGTGGGGTCTGTGCCTAAGGTTCACCCGAACTGGACGCCGGGCCTGAGAGGGGATACAATCGTTGTTAATGGCAAGGTGAGCTCTCATTCCAGGAAGGAACTCTATAAATCTGAAGAATCAGAATGAAAAAGGCTGATTTCTTCAGTTCGGAACGGTGATAATGTCCAATGTCTTCAGAACGGTGTGGCTGGGTTGGGTTGGGTGCACACCGTTTTGGGATGTCTTGTCTACCCTAAACCCAATTCTGATAGCCAGACCTCATGTCGTTCTATGTCGTTGTCCATACCCAAACCATCAGGCTTGGCCGTACCTCAAGGTTCGGCGATCGATGCACCGGATCCGCATGGTGAATGCAGGCAACGCGCGTACATACAACCTCTCCTTCCAATGTGCTGCCCGTGGCGACAACAACTTCAACCCCCCTCTTGGTGGCCCCGTGCTGCCCTTCTACCTGGTGAGGAGAACAAGGTCCCTTTTTCTGCCCCATGTGAAGAGCTATAACAGAATGATTCGAATGATGAATCACTAAACTTAACACCGACCGGTGGGCCCCTGCCCCTCCTATCCCGTCAGATTGGCTCCTACAGCGGTTACCTCGCCTGTTTGCTGCGCCGCCCCTCGGTACTCATGGCGCCGGGCGTGCCGCGCCAGGTGCAAAAAAACGACGTTTTTTTCATTTTGTTGTCGTTTTTTTCGATATCGTAATTTACGATCGTATAAAACGGAATAAAACGAGAATATTGATTAGTCTTTTTTTGGTGAAAAAAAACGATCGTTTTTTACGATCGTAAATTTCGTACCACAATTTACAGTTACGATGATCTCCGGAAAACGCACAACTCGCAGTGAAGGGTTTCACTCTATACACAAGCAACACAAGGGGTTGAGGTAGCGGGAGGATTCATGCTTCTGTTTGTTCCTCGAACCGCAGGTAGTTGACGCACGCATCAATTCGTCATGCTAGGGTTGGTTGCGACGTGAAAAATGTTTCGGCGTTTTTTGGGCCTAACAAAAAAACGACGTTTTTTTCCCAAACTTGACCGTAAAAAACGATCGTTCTTTTCAATCGTTTTTTACCGCAACCGTTTTTTTCCACCTTGGTGCCGCGTGCGTCACGACCTCCTGGTCGACTTCAACACCGCACCCGCCTGGTGCCCTGACTCCCCCCACTCCCATCTCCTCCCTTTTATCACCCTGACAGATTGGTTCCATCGGCGGCTACCTCACCCAGCCACTGCACCGCCTCTAAGTGCTCATGGCACCGGGTGTGCGTCACCACCTCCTCCTCAACCTCAATGCAGGCCCCGCCTGGTGCCGTGACGTCATCCTTGTCAACTCTGCCCTGCAGCCCTTCCCCGAGAGCTGGAAGCTGCGCCCGCCTGGTGCCCCGTCTCATTCCTCGGCTGCTTCATTCACCTCTCCCCCTCTCCCTCCCCGCTCACCTCACCCTTCAGATCAGCTCTGACGGGGGTTACCTCGCCCGTCCTCTCCACAGCCTCTCAATGCTCACGGCGCCGGGAGTGCGTCATGACCTCCTTGTTGACCTCAACGCTGCACCCTCCTGGTACCCTGTTTCATTCCCCTGCTGCTTCATTCACCTCTCCCCCTCTCCACTCTCAACTTTCCCTCCCCTGTCACCTCACGCTGCAGATTCGTTCTGACGGGGGTTACCTCGCCCGCCCTCTCCACCGCCTCTCAATGCTCATGACACCTGGAGTGCGTCACGACCTCCTTGACCTCAACTCCGCCACCCAGTCCTTCCCCGTGGGGTTGGAGGCTGCGCCGGCCCGGTCCCGCGTCTCATTCCTCTGCTGCTTCATTCACCCTCTCCCCCCCTCCACTCTCAATCTTCCCTCTCCTCCCTCACCCAACCAGATCGGTTCTGACGGCGGCTACCTCGCCCGCCTGCTGCACGGCCTCTCAATACTCATGGTGCCAGGAGTGCGTCACGACCTCCGTGTCGATCTCAACGCTGCACCCTCCCTCGCCCCACCCATTAACCCCCTTCACCCGTGCAGATCGGCTCTGATGGTGGTTACCTCGCCCGCCCACTGCACCGCCTCTCAGTGCTCATGGCGCCTGGAGTGCGCCATGACCTCCTTGTTGACCTCAACGCCGCACCCACCTGGTGCCGTGACGTCATCCTTGTCAACTCCGCCCCACAGCCCTTCCCCGTGGGGCTCAACGCTGACTGGTTCACGGGCGTGGTGATGCGCTTCAAGATCAATGAGCGAACGCCGATCAGAGCACCCGTGCTGCCCAAGAGGCTCTCGGTGAGTGCGTGGGTGAGTGGGTGGGTGGGTGGGTGAGTGAGTGAGTGAGTGAGTGAGTGAGTGGGTGGGAGAGCGTGACGGGTTGAACGCTGACTGGTTCACGGGTGTGGTGATGCGCTTCAAGATCAATGAGCGAACGCCGATCAGAGCACCCGTGCTGCCCAAGAGGCTCTCGGTGAGTGCGTGGGTGAGTGGGTGGGTGGGTGGGTGGGTGGGTGGGTGAGTGAGTGAGTGAGTGAGTGAGTGAGTGGGTGGGAGAGCGTGACGGGTTGAACGCTGACTGGTTCACGGGTGTGGTGATGCGCTTCAAGATCAATGAGCGAACGCCGATCAGAGCACCCGTGCTGCCCAAGAGGCTCTCGGTGAGTGCGTGGGTGAGTGGGTGGGTGGGTGGGTGAGTGAGTGAGTGAGTGAGTGAGTGAGTGAGTGAGTGAGTGAGTGGGTGGGAGAGCGTGACGGGTTGAACGCTGACTGGTTCACGGGTGTGGTGATGCGCTTCAAGATCAATGAGCGAACGCCGATCAGAGCACCCGTGCTGCCCAAGAGGCTCTCGGTGAGTGGGTGAGTGGGTGGGTGAGTCTACGTTGCTAAATACGAGTACCGAGTATAATACGTTAGCGTATTATACGCTTGGTATATACGCGGTACGCCAAGGCTGGCGTACTGCTGATACGCAAAAATACGCTGGCGGGCAGCTAAAACTTTTTTTCCCGGGCAGGTATACAAAAACCTGTTTCAGGGGGGGGGTTCAGGCCGACAACAACACATGTCAATATTTTATTTCATAAATATCCAGAAATACATAGTTCATCCACATAATCCCCACCCTCTAGCGAGCTTCCCCACAGCCTATTTCCTTGCGGGGCTTTTCCACCACCACCCCTTCCCCATACTCATCCGCCAGCACTGCATCATCTCCTTCCCCCCCCAGCAGGTCATCCTCCTCCTCCTCGTCCATGTTGTAGCCGCGGGGGATAGGGGCATCCGGGATGTTCCCGGGCACAACCGTGCTGGCCCCATCCTTGTTGTACCAATTGCGCACAACGTTCCAGTTGTGCGCAATGTAAACCAGGTCCGCACACTTGGCGGACCCGAGGCGGTTGCGGCGGGCGGTGTGGACGCCTTCCCACTGCGCCCAGCCACGTTCGCATGAAGAAGTCGAGACGGGCTGAGTGAGAATCCGGCATGCGAGGGTGGCAAGCTCAGGGTACTCGGTGCTGTGCCACGACCACCACTGCACCATGCTCATCTCCCCTTTCTTCACTGCCTCCCTTGCAGCTATGGCGCTTAGCTTGCCAAAACTGCCCTCCAAGTTGATGTAGGCCAGCAATGCCTCCTGCAGCACAAGGGAGGCGCGGCGAGGGGCACCATCCTTGCCGCGCCTGAAGGTGACGTGGTCATAGTGGCGCTCGATGTAGTCCTTGAACACCCTCGTGCACTCCACATCGTTCCTGAAAATTCACTCCTCCTGGTTGGCCGGATTCAGGATCCGGCCAACCACATGCATGGGGCAGGCAAGGGAGTTGTCCCACCTGTCCTTCACAATCTTGGTGATGTCTGCCCTCTCTGTCCGAGTCAAGAAGTCGCCTGAAGCGTCGAGCTTGTCATTGATGTCCTCGGTAAGCTGTAGCATAATGTCATACAGCTTACCCATCATGCCTTTCGCGGAAGAGTCCGTGGCCCGCATGGCCTTGAATGGCACCGCCATGAGAGAGGAAAAGAACTCCGCCACCCCCCACCACTCCTCATCCATCACAGCAGCCCTGAATTTCTCGGCTGCAGTCTTCCTATCCTTGTCCCCCGCTGCCCCACACCTTCCACTCGTCGCTGAGCACCATCGCCGCCAGCCCACTCCTCACCTCACATAGCCGGGCCATGGCTATGTATTGTGTCCCGAACCTGGTTCCCGCAGGCTTGAGCACCTGCTTCCCCCCCACTTTCTTCATATAGGCACGGGTGAAGTGGTGGTTGCGCACGAAGGTAATCATCTCCCCTCCTTTCTCCACAAGCCCCTTCGCCCATCCCATTTTGCCCACATCTTCCATTAACAGGTCCAGGACATGCGTGGCACATGGCACATGCTCAATGTGCGGCCATGTGCCCGCAATCTTCCGCGCTGCCGATGCATAGTTGCTGCCGCCATCGGTGCAGACCGCCACCACATTCTCCGGCCCCACCTTATCAATGACGGGGCGGAGAAGGCTGGCGATGTACCCCCCCATCTTCGACTCCATGTTGCAGTCCACGGCCTGCTCGAAAACTGCGCCGGAGTCGTTGACAAGGAGTATGTTGGCCTGCGGGCGGCCACAACGGTCGGTCATCATGTCCGACGACACGGTGACACCGTCCCGCTTCCAGCTCGCGGCAACGGGGGCGAGCGCTGCCTCCATTTTCTGCCGCACTTTCTTCAAGCCCGCCCCTCCAACGTAGCCCCTCTTGGGGGGAACATACCCCGGTCCCGCGCGCGCAAAGCACTGGACCGCGTAGCGGAAGACCGGATCATCCACGATGCGCTCTGGAAGCTTCAGCGCCGAGATCATTAGGCAAAGCGCGTTATCCGCGTCCTCCTTGGCGCACGTTGCCTCGTCGCCGAAGAATTCTGTTATCTTCCCCTTCTTCTCCGCACAAGCAGTGACCGCGCCCAGCACGGAGACGAGTGCTGCAGCAGCCGCCCCTCGTTTCATGCTCTTGTTTTCCTCCTTGTTTTCGTACATGGCACGCACTTCGTCACGGACTTTCGGGGACACGTCCTTGCAAAGCCTGACAGGGCGTCCATCTTGCCCTTTCCATTTGGCGAGGTGAACTGCGCAGCGAGTGGTTCCGCCCTCAAACTTGAAGCCACAAAACTTACAAAGCTTGGGATTGCCTTTGGTGTGGGGGGGAATAAGAAAATGTTTCAGAATGGGGTTCGAAAGGCCAGCCTCAACAGGCTGCGTGTTGATCGCACTACTAGACGCGTGACCAGAAGCTACATTGCTCGTCGCGCTAGGAGGGGTGGAGTTCGACGCCATGGGGCGCGACTAAGGAACGGTAAACTGCTTGAGGAAAACGGGAGATCAGAGCTCGGGAATGAAATTGAGGAGGAGAGAAACGAATGAAGGATAGGAAGGCGTCAACGAGTAAATGCTCACATGACGTGCTGGACATTTGAGAGGGGTGGTTGGATATGAGAGGTTTGGTGGGGTGGTGTGTGGTTGGGGTGGTGGGAGGTTTGGATTCTGAAATTTGAATTTCAGACGTGGGTTGGGCGATGTGCTTGGTCGCGTAACCAGTCGCGAAGCCCTAATAACCGTCGCATTTTTTTTTCAATTTCGATTTTTTTTTTCGCCGGGCTGCCCGCGCGTTTTTTCACGAATTCGAAGCGTATTAGCGTACCACGTACGTACGCAATCGTATATACGTGGTACGCCACCCTACCCAGAGCGTATTTGGCAACGTAGGGGTGAGTGGGTGGGTGAGTGGGTGGGAGAGTGTGTGGGGCTAGCTGCTGACTGACTAGTCCACTGGAGTGGTCATGTGTTTCACGATCAGTCACCCTATGCTGATAATAGCACCCGCCCTGCCCAAGAATCTCTCTGTGAGTGGGTGGGTGAGGGCTTCAGCAAGTGCAGCACACCTTGCCAGTGGGTCTGCCTTACATCCTCACGCCGGCAGTTCAGCAACGCTGCGGTGAAGTAGCGCTGGCAGGCCATAACGATTCTAGTAGACAAGGAGCTGAACAAGACCACCTCCATGCTGTTCAACGCTGCGCTGTCATACTGCAACGCTGTCATACTGCAACGCTGCCTCACCCTCACCAAGGCAGCACTGGCAGGCCATACTTATTACTGTCGACAAGGAGCTTAACCAAACAAACCACCTCTACGCATTTCCCCCCACACCCACACCCCTCTGTCTGCCACTCCTTGCTCCCCCTCCCCTGCAGCAAATCCCCCCGGTGAACATCTCCCAGGCGGTGAAGCAGCGCTGGCAGGCCATCACCATTCTAGTGGACAAGGAGCTCAACAAAACCACCTACATGCTGTTTAATGGCAAGGGATACGAGGACCCAGCCACCGAGACGCCCAAAGTGGTGAGCATAGGATGCCTGTCATCAGGAGCAGAAGTAGCGCTGGCAGGCCATAACGATTCTAGTAGACAAGGAGCTGAACAAGACCACCTACATGCTGTTCAATGGCAAGGGATACATGGACCCGGCCACTGAGACGCCCAAAGTGGTGAGAGTAAAGTGCTGACTGTTGAGAGGACTCAAAACCTTCTGAGTCAACTCAAGCCCACCTACATGCTGTTCAACGGCAAGGGATATGAGGACCCAGCCACTGAGACGCCCAAAGTGGTGAGAATAAAGTGCACGCTCTCAGGGACGCTGTTCATGGGTTGGAGTATTCTTTATAAGCTCCTGATTCTCTTGCATCATTTATTCTCTTCACCAGTTTTCATTTCAGAATTCGGTCTTTTTTTTTCCTGGTTATATATGTTTTCTCTGATCTGTTACAATACGTCCAACTATTTGCCTCCAATGCTCTCTTCCAAACCCTTTTCTTTTCTTTCCTTTCTGGTCTACCCTATTAATGCAGGGCATTTCGGAGCTTTGGCACATCATCAACCCAACATTCGAGACGCACCCCATCCATCTCCACCTCATACAGCACCGCCCCATCTCCCGCCGTCCGTTCAACTCCACTGCGTATCTCAACGGCTCGTGTTCGCTCCCACCCTCCGCCTCCTCCAAGCCCAGCTGCTTCACGGGGCCGGCCAGGGCCGTGCCGCAGCATGAGAGGGGGTGGAAGGACAACACCGTCGCATTTCCAGACAGCGTTCTCACCATCTTTGTGCCGTTCAAAGGGCAGGTGAGATGCGGTGCAGTGGTGTTGAGAGGAAGGTGGTGACGTGGTGGGTGGGTACCACTTGTGTCTTGTCCAAACCACCTCGTCCCAACGCTTGTCCAAAGCTCCTCTTCTTCCCATGCTTGTCCAAGCCTCCTCACTTGCCATTTCTTGTCCCGGTCGCCTCCTTCCCTTGCATGTGCAGAATGGCAAGCCATTCCCTTTTGATGCAACCAAGGGGCCAGGCTACGTGTGGCACTGCCACTCGCTGGGCCATGAGGACAACGACATGATGAGGCCGCTCCTCATGACTGCTTAGCGCCGTTGATTTGCCCCATGGTTATGACTGACACGTGTGTGCTGGTTTACTTGCGCTGGCTTTCCGACAGTTTTTTCTTCGCTGAAGAGAGTTTGTTGGATGGTGGCAGATGCGGTCGTGGTTCTATGTTATGTATGCTGTTGTCTGGGACTTGTGCTCTTCGGCTAACGTGATGGGTGTTGGGCTGAGAAAAGCCCTTGGGATCTTTCAAGGCTAAGATCAAGTGTTGAAGTAGAGATGTTGTGATTGCGGAAGCGTTGTAATATCAAAGTTGTTAATGTTGGAAACAATTAATTTAAGCGCCTCTGTCGTGTCGAAACACCAAGACAGAAGCGAAACCAAATATATCGAAGCATCGGCGAGTCAACCCTCGGAGGTTGAACAATTGCTGGAGGTTACGCGAAAGTCAAAGGTCAGTGACCCTTGACCTGACAAATACAGTGCGACAGCAAGGACAAACAACTGACTCGCTACTGAGCAGTTGCCCGAGTCGGCACTGTATCGAACCGCAACAGCAACAGTAAAACGGTTATTAACCGTATCTTTTCATATTCCTTGTATCCTTATAAAAGCTTGTATCTCTTTGTTTTAATCAATCTACTTTGCCCTCACATACCAGCGCAAGGTGGTTCACAAGTCTTTATTTCAACGCTTCCGCTACCGTCATACCCCGGATATACCCCCATGGGGGGCACTAATAAAACATGTTTTTTTTAGGGGGTGGGCTTATAATATAGTAAAATTATAAGCGCCGGCGTTTATGTTATGTCAAAAATGAAATTTGTTTTTAAATATACCAAATCGAAGCATTCTCAAAGGCGGATTCACCTGAGTCGAGAACGTTCGACTCTGTGCATGCTTTGCGCGTGAAACGGCCAACAAGGCGTGGCATCATGCCTTCCATGCCTTGTTGGCCAGGCCAGGTTCATCGAACGTGAACCTGGCCCATGCCAGGGCACACGTACTTCGCATCACAGCGGCCCAATCAGGGTTGCATGCGATCGTGGGCACGTCGTGGTTCAGCCACGACGTGCCCATCAACAGCAAGATTCCCTTGCCACCGAGGCAAGGAGCTGTCTCTTTCAGCTCCTCTGCGGGGAATCTTGGCTGTGGCCACACTTTCCCCGCAGAGGAGGCCGGGCCGCGAAACTGAAGGGGTCTCGGGCGAGGGCTTCATACGGCCCTCATTCCCAACTTTTTCTTCAGTTTTCTTCGTTCGTTTGGCCTGCCGTGGCCATGGCGGGCCTTCCAGGCACGCATTTCTTGTTCCGCCGCCAACCTGCTGCTAGAGAAAATACCCGCAGAGACACTCGTGACTCCTCTCAATGGCAGACGCGCCCTGCGCCCGTCCCTCCACCACAACCAGTAGTGCCTCCCGTTCCTCCCACGCCTCCTACGCCTCCTACCCCTCCCGCTCCCCCGGCGCCTCCTATTCCTCCCGTTCCTCCGGCCCCTCCCGTCCCGCCTTCTGTTGGTGTTCCGCGACAAGGGGTTCTGCAGCTTCTCCTCCCCCCTGGCTTCTCGGCGTTCGATGCCTTCCTGTCCGAGCCTGAACACAGCGGCGGCGAAGGATCTTCCTCCGCACCGGAGCCACGATGGGGAGCGCCGGCTGATTGCCCGTTGGACGAATCCGCTACCGGTGCGGACGACGACGTGGAGTTCTGGGCTGCTGACGGTCTCCCCGAGCACCTTCCAATTCCCTCCTTTCCCCCTCCGAATAAAAAAAGGCCCCACCCATCTCGCGATAATCGTGATGCCCGTCCTCCCTCCCCCATGCACAAGCCGACAAAGCACAGGCGCAATTCCTACACCTCGCATGAGAAGCTGCAATGGATTCTGAAGCTCGAAGCCGGAAAGATGAGTGTGCGGCGCATGTCTCGCGAATCCGGCATCTCCCGAAGGTGCCTCACGGAGTGGAAGAGCCGCAAGGGTGAGCTTGAGGGCGCGCACGGTGCACGCTGTCGCCTGCACGGCCGCGGAAGGAGCTCGTGGTATCGCGACATGGAAGCGGAGGTGTACCGGAGGTTTCTCGCCCACCGCAAGAAGTGCCTCGCCGTCTCGATCGCACGACTGCAGAAGTGGTCGCACGAGGTGATGAAAGAGTTACACCCAGGTGAAAGGTGGGCCGGCTCTCAGCGGTGGACTCAGCGCTTTCGCCGCCGCTGGAACCTGACGACCAGAGCGAAGACCCGGGTCGGCCAGAAGCTCTTGTCCAGTGAGTTGTTATTTGGTGGTATTGTTTTTTGTCTGTTCCCGTCTATTCACGGCTCTCACTCTGTGTTTGTGCTTTCTGTTCCTCCCATCCCGTGTCCCAGACTGCGAGACTGATGTCAAGAACTTCTGGACGTACGTGCGTCACTCCCACCGGCAGTACAAGATCGACCTGCCGTGGATTCTAAACGCGGACCAGACGCCCCTCTGGCTCGAGATGCCATCCGAACGCACCGTTGAAGAGGTTGGCTCGCGCTCCGTGCCCGTCCGCAGCGGCGGCTACCAGAACGAGCGGGTTACAGTGATGCTCGCCTGCACCGCCAGCGGGGAGAAGTTGAAGCCTTGGGTCTTCTTCAAAAGGAAGACCGTCCCCAAAGGAGATTTCCCTTCAGGTATGCACCACACGTCGATTACGCGGTAACTAACATCGTGGTTTTGTTGCTGTGCAGATATCCACGTGGGGGTCCATCCCAACGGGTGGATGGACGCGGACGGTGTCATCGAGTGGCTGGACGGGGCGGTGAAGCCGTACATCAACCCCAAGTTCGGAGTCCGCCCCCGCAAAGCTCTGCTCGTCCTCGATTCGTACCGCGGACACCTGACCCCAGAGGTGAAGAAGAAGTTTGGCGAGCTGAACCTGGTCCCTGCGGTTATCCCTGCTGGCTGCACCTCGGAGATTCAACCCCTCGACATCGCGGTTAACCGCTCCTTCAAGGCCGCCGTTCGCCCGCTCTACCAGGAGTGGTTTGAGCGTGAGGGGGTCGACACCTTGACGAAGAAAGGTGAGGTGCAGCTCTTCTGTTTATGTTTTTACGGTATTTCTTTAACCCGTGCTGACCCGGTTTCTGGATTTGCGTGGCAGGCAACATCAAGAAGCCTCCTGTCGAGCTGACGCTCAAGTGGATCTCGGCGGCCTGGAAGTCTGTGCCCAAGGAACTCATTCAACGGGCGTTCCTCACCTGCGGCATCAGCAACGCCCTGGATGGGTCCCAGGACAAGCTCTGCCTGCAACACAGGCGAGACGAGCTCGAGGGCGAGGAGGTCGACATGGATGATGAAATTGCAGCACACGGTTTCTTCCGCAACAACGTAGAGGAACCTGAGTCGGACTCTGAGGCCGACCCAGATGACCCCACTGTAGCTGATGATTAGAGTAGGGTAGATTAACTAGTGTAGAAAATGGTGAAGCATGTGTGAGGCTCGTAGGTAGGAGTAGATTAACTAGTTGTAGAGTAATTAACATGATGTTTTAGTATACGTACTAATTATGTAAAATGCCTTCAAATGAAAAAAAAGAAAAGAACTGGGTGGCGGTTATAAAATGTAAGGCACAGGTATGCGGTTATAATCCGTAAGCCTTTTAGGTATGCCCTTATAATCGAGCACCGGATATAAGCGCCACACGCCAATTAAAAGCGCCAGGCGCTTATCCGCGGGTGGCGCTTATATCCGGGGTATGACGGTATTACATCATCCTACCCAGAATTTAGTCCTGCAAAGATCCTAAGGGCTTTTCTCAGCCCAACATGGTATGAGAGCGGTCAGGACAAATTCAACTACAATAAAGACTCCTACAACATCACAAGGCATGGCAACGTGGAAGGAGAGAAGCTCCTCTAACGGCTCTCCCGGTACTACTCCTACTCCACCTCCTGCCTCTGGCCTACAGACAGAGGAGGGTACGACAACAAGACCAAGGGCAACGTCTTCAGAAACTCCCGGAAATCAAGCCGCGGCCTTCGACCCAGACATGATGGAGAAGTTCTTCTCCTTCATGTCCTTCTATGAACAACACCAACAAGGGATACCTGCGCAGTCAAACAACAGCAACAACAACAACGCAACACCAATGAGTCTCGACGGTTCATCCTACGCACGCGGAAATCAACAGCAACAGCCTACCTTTGCTCCGTACGAGCCCCAGCGTGGCTCCGTCAGCTTTATGCCGCACCCGCAGCCTGCACTTGGACAAGAAAAGACACTGGACGCACTTCAAGTTCAGTCGCAGTTCGCGCACGTCTTCAAACTGCAAACGACAAGGCTTTTCGACGGAAAGGACTTATTTACCTGGTCATTTGAGTTCGAGCTAATGATGGAAGGCGCGCAGATCCTTGGGTTCTTCGACGGGTCCCTGCCATATCCAACACACGGCACACAGTACGACAAGCAGCAGTACACGTATCAGTCAATGATGGCGTACACAATACTACTCAGAAACATCACTCCGAATCAGCAGCAGAACATACGGTCTTACCGGGGATACGACAACTCCGCAGAGCTCGCGTACAACCACCTGAAGAACCTGTATCAAGCAACAGACAGCGTCAATCAAAGTCGGTTAATGGCGCAACTGACAACAGTCGAAATGAAACCAGGCGAAAAGGGGATGGAGTATATCAGCCGTTGTCGTGAATTGCGCGACAAACTCCTTCGATGCGGAGGGTCGACTTCAGAAGACGCCTTCGTCACAGTCATCATCGGCGGTCTCGGTCCTCAGTGGCGCTCCACTCGCGCCATACTCCGAGCCCACGGAAAAATATCAGAAGCAGCACTCTGCGCCGAGATCCATGCTGAGCAGCAAGATATGGACCTGCAAGAAGAACGACACAAGAAGAAGGCATCAGTGCCCGAATTCGCATTCCACACTCAGCGGCGCTACAACAACAACAACTATCGGCATCAACCGAAATCAGTACCTCCGTTCTGTCATCTTTGCAAGACATCAGGTCACCCGCGTACACACTGCCCAAACCGGCCGCTTCGCCCTTCAAGCAGTCAAGTTGCTTCAATGCAAGCAAATCCGACCCCTCAAGTACAAGCCTCAACAACTTCGACAGGACAACCTGCGCAAGGAACAAGAAACATCGTCAGTTGCATGGCACGGCTGACCGACTCCTGCATCACAGAGTCACCACCACATTACTCACCGGAAGAGCAACTCAACAACAGCACGCCTCGCCGCGAGTTACTTCAACCAAATCCGACGTATGCAACCATCGCTCAAAGCGAGCCGTCCGGAAAAGATACGTGGTTCTTAGACAGCTGCTGCGGACAGCATATGTGCTCTTCAGGACGCTTTGTTCAACGTGAACACCGACTTCAACGCGAGGTCGTCATCACCGTCGCCAACAATCAGAATCTGCGCACACGACGACAAGGCGTAGTGCAACTTCAGTCACGAGAAACAAACGTCATACTGCATATGTCGAAAGTCTTAATAGCAGAAGGGCTCGGTTACAACTTACTGAGCATCAGTCAACTGATGGCGAAGGGTATACACCTCGAAGCAGATAGCACCACTCAGGAGTTCAAGTTATATAACGGGAAAGGCGGTCTCTACATCGGGAAGGCGGCCCTGAAAAACAATGTCTTCGTTCTCGACTTTGTCCTAGATCTTGGCACCGCTGACAGCGACGGGATTGTCACTTTCACCTCCTGGACACATCCACCGGATCTCGACCCCGACTTCAGTCCAGAAGGCTTCTGGTACTCGCACACCATCCCTGAGGCAGAACGAACAAGAGCATTAGCAACAATTCAACACTCGGCAGCAGAAGAAACAACATCGGTAGCAGCAGAAACAACATCGACAGCAGCAGAGATATCATCGGCAGCAGCAGAAACAACGGCAGCAGCAGCAGCACCATCAACACCAATCACTGGTCCTTCAACTGCACCAGTTCAAATCGACGGCACTTCACCGACTCTTGCGCAGCAACTTAACCCAACGTCACGAGAAGTACATCGAAGCGCAAACTTCACTGCAAGCTTCTACTCCAACTCCGACCTGTACCGTCGTTCACCCGGACATCGAGCTGACGAAGACATCTGGCACGCACGAATGGGACATCCAAGCAACACGGTGTTAAACAACACAATCAGAGCAGGAGTACTCGACAAAGATTCATTGCTCCTAACCGATGGAAGCGAACTTCGACGAGCTCGTGGAACGTGCTTTACCTGCCCCGAAGCAGACTTACCGCATCGACCATTCGCTTCTCACCACAACCCCAGCGCACCAGCTTACGCACCACTTGAGAAAGTGTACAGCGACATTCTGTACAATCGCGAACCTGGACAGGGAGCATACAGCTACACCATCACGTTCATCGATGTCGCTACGCGTTACGTCTGGCACCTTAATCTTCCGAGCAAGGACATGGCTTTCGAGGCCTTCGTCGCTTGGCTCCCAGTAGCAGAACGAGAATCGGGCGTGAAACTAAAAAGCTTCCAGTCAGACGGAGGAGGAGAATATACCTCACAAAGGTTCAAGCAGTACTTGGCAGAAAGAGGAATCAAGAGGCTCATCTCGCTTCCCTACGCCCATCAGCAACAAGGCGTGGCAAAGCGGATGAATCGAACTCTCCAGAACACCATGCGCAAATTACTGCGTGGCATGCGACTGCCCAATCACCAGTGGCCCGAAGCGATGGACCACGCTGTCATGCTGCACAACTTGCTTTCGTCATCGTCACTACCGAACAACGCATCACCGCATCTGCTGTGGACAGGAAAACAGGGCAGCACAAAAATGTTAAGAGTTTTCGGCTGCATGGTACAGTACCGACCCCCATCTGCACGAGCCGGCCGATTTTCCCAACGCGCACAGTGGGGACTACACCTGGGCATCGAAAGAAATTACAACGCGTGGAAGATTTTCGACGTCCACTCCAAAGAAACAGTAGCAGCACGTGATGTCATTTTCTACGAACGACTCACCCTTCCGACGTACCTTGCCAACCTGGAAGAAGACCGGGACCCCACAGGTGGCTTCCGTGGTGATCGAGCCTTCGCCTCGGCAGCAGACGAAGCTGACTGGGACGAGCAAAACGTGGATAACGCCTCGGAAGAAGCAGGACCACTCCCATACTGCTCCGTGCCTATCCCGATGGACGATGAAAATCCTCGCGAAAGCGTCAACGCCGAAACCTATCTCAACTTCGCCGACACCGGTTACGTTACACCTGCAGAAGTCAACACCAACGAAGCCGAACGCATAGGGCCCAATTTCATACCTGACCCAGAAACAGGTGACGAAGCAGCCTATCCCGCGGACACAACTCTCCCCCGCTACACACAGAGTGGCCTCCAGATACTCGGTCTCGTCACCGCGGTCCACAGCACAGAGATTCCTAAGGAGCCTGCCACAGTTCAGCAGGCTCTGGGGGGGGAGCATAAGGAAAAATGGCGTGAAGCCATGGACAAGGAACTGAAAGCACTGCATGAGCGCAACACCTGGAAAGTCGTTCCTATCGGCATAGCACGAAACAAGACCATACTCACCGGGAAGTGGGTCTTCCGTGTGAAGACGAAAGCAGACGGCACCATTGACAAGTTCAAAGCACGATGGGTCGTACGTGGCTTCGACCAAGAGCATGGACGCGACTTCACCGAGACATTCGCCTCGGTCAGCCGACACACCTCACTACGAATCCTTCTCGCAATCGCTGCCATGAAGAAAAAGAAACTGCGGCAAATCGACGTCGCCAATGCATTCCTTTACGCACCTGTTGACGCCAAAATCTTCGTTGAACTCCCACACAGCTCCCACGGAGAACCTAATCACGTCTGTCAGCTGCTGGAGTCATTGTACGGCATGAAACAGGCCCCGAGACTGTGGCAGCAGTATCTACACGCTCGACTTACTCGCATCGGATTCCGACAGCTACCGCACGACCAAGGCATGTACCGGCTCACGAAAGGCGACGACTATATTCTACTAATCGTCTACGTAGACGATCTACTCTACATCGGGTCGACCGACAACGTCACTACCTGGTTCGAAGGGGAGTTACAGAAAGACCTCACGCTCACAGTCTCATCTACCGTCACGCAGTACCTCGGCCTCAACATCCAGGAAGGAGAAAGCGCGATCTACCTCAACGCCGCAAAATATGCCGACACCATCGCCAAACGCTTCGCACTCACACCAACTACCATCTCCACGCCATACCGCTACACGGAAGAAAATAACAAGACAGGATCCGCTCCACTAAAGCCCGCCAGGATACGCGACTACCAGAAGAAGCTGGGATGCCTTCTCTTTGCGGCTGTCACCTGCCGCCCGGACCTATCATACTCCGCAAGTCAACTCGCCACCTACCTCAAAAGGCCTGAAGTTGAACACATGACAGATCTCGATCGCGCTCTCCACTACCTCGTTAGTACTCCAACGATCGGCCTGACCTACTACAAGAACAGAACTACAACGCCCAAGTTAATCGGCCAAGTCGACGCCGACCACGCCGGAGATTCTGACAACAGGCGCTCGCGCACAGGCTACATCTACCGCCTCGAGCCTATCGGACCTATTTCGTGGCAGTCAAGTAAGCAGGAACTAATCGCTCTCTCCTCAGCTGAAGCAGAATATATCGCACTCTGCTCAGCCACCATGGAAGGATTGTATCTTCGCGAACTCCTGGAGGAGGCAAAGCTGGCTCAGTTACCCAACTTCTCCCTGTTCTGCGACAACCAGTCGGCAATTCGCATAGCCAACAAAAACGGATTCGCGAACAGGACGAAGCATATCGCCCTGCGATATTTCTTCGTAAAGGACGAGATCGAGAAGGGAAGACTTGAGCTGTCTTACTGTCCCACGTCCGAGATGGCAGCTGATTACTTGACCAAGAAGCTCGGGAAGCAGAAGTTCGAATACTGTGTTAGGCCTTGTGCCTACGTTGCCTCACTTGCTTACTGCTTGACTCTGCTTGTATTGTGATCTATATATATACCTGCATGCTTGCACTTGCTAGGGTATGATCACTGTATTGTTTGTTCTCTTTATATAACTCTACATGTGAACTGGTCTTGTGGCCCTTTTCTTGTGCTCGGACTGTGTGGTTACTTTGTGATCCACCCTGAGCTTGCTTTGCTTTGCTTGACTGGTCTTGTGACCACTTGTTCTCCCCCACTTTGCCTATGGGGGTGTGTCAAACTGATATATAGCTTACATTTGTGTAGGCTGTAGTGGGGTAGCCCATAAGGGGTACTGTTGGAAACAATTGATTTATAACGCTTCTGTCGTATTGAAGCTTCGACACAAAACGGAACTGACTACAGCGAAGAAGCACTCGAGTCAACCAAGGCAACAGTCGGAGGTTGCGCGAAGGTCAAAGGTCTCCGACCTTTGACCTGACGAAACGTACAGTGCGACAGCAAGGACACATAACTGACTCGTTACAGAGCAGTTACCCGAGTCGGCACTGTATCGAACCGCAACAGCAAAAACAGTTAAAATAGAACTTTCCATATTCCTTTGTAATCATATAAAAAGCCTTGTACTTCTCTGCTCTAACAACTTATCTTGTTCTCACACACTAGCACAAGGTGGTTCAAACAACTCTTCATTAAACGCTTCCGCTATTACATCTCTACGTCACCACCCGATCTTAGTCCTGAAAGTTCCTAAGGGCTTTTCTCAGCCCAACAGGTACAACCCAATTAGGGTTATTAATTGCACCCAACTCTTTGTTAGTTCATTTATTTCTCGTTCGTTACTTGACATTTTTATAATGTAGGATGTCTTGCAAGTACTGTACTGGTATTAATATCCGTCTATCCCAATTTGAACAAACCCCCCAATCTTTACTAAATCTGTGGGAGAAATGGAGTATGGATGCTCAGTTGTAATTGTGAAGGCACTCGAGTTTTTGGTTTGAAGTTTATTCTACCGTATTTTTATGGACCCTCACAGCGTACTCAAGACTTGTTTGTTAAGTCTCAAAAGACTGTTTAGTGAACTTGTATGCCCACTTATGAAACATACTGAATGAAGTCATACGGCAGACTTAGCGGGACACTATTAACGATAGCCTCTTTTTGTCCCCACCCACGGCTTTGCGTTTGTGAGATGGACGAATGTTTTGTGGCGCCATCCGCTGTGAACCAATCGGATAGCTGACATGATTCCACAGAACAAATATTCCTCCAATTTGGCAAGATCCCTTCTCTGAAATATTCCTTCCATGTCGAAGCGCACATCCAATGTGGTTCTGCCGTTACATCGAATAATGTGGCGACAGACCTTGTTCAAATTCGTGCTGACATGTGTAACGAACCAATGTGCTAGAAGCGACGACTGGCGTCGTATCCAATCCGTAATCCCTCCTGTTACGGTAACTGGTGAAAGATTCCATTGTTTCGCCAGTGTAGTGTGTCACCCGACTGAATGGGACTTGACAGCTTTCATTCATCCTCACACCCCGAAGCGCGCAATTGCAAATGTGAAGCATAAATTGATCCTCTCTGCTCCCACAACATATACTCGATTCCTGCTCACTAGTCAAGGAGCTCTGATCAAACCCAGAAGCCTTATCGAGATTTTCCTGGGCGCCATGGCTCACTCCCTTCCCACACTCGCGGTGGCTCTCCTGATCGCTTCTTTCTCGTCGCACGCGCTCGCTGGCTTCATGGGCGGAGCGTCAACCTTCGGACCGGTAAGCCCTTCTTCCAAAGTGTCCGTTTTCCCCTCACATTTCGTCCTGCCTGGTTCTCGTGGCTCCCAAGATACCGTCAAATGAAGTCTTGGCCCACGATAATCCACACCGCAATACTGATTAGACTCTGTATTTATCCCCTGATTTCAGGCCGGGACAAAGCTCGTCGCGGCGTGGAACAAGGCCAAGCCGGGAGTCTCCCAGGATGTCGTTAACTACGACGCAGTGGGATCGGGGACCGGAATCTCCGGCTTTAACAGCGGAACTTACGTTATTGCTGTCTCCAATGACCCCATGACCACAGCGCAAGAGGGCAGTAACGCATCCCCCTAGATCACCGTGCCGCTCTGCGTCTCCACCTTCAGTTTCTTCGTCAACGGCAAGCCCAACATCTGGATGACGGCCACCCAGACGTATCAGATCTACAGCGGCGCCTGGTGCTGCAGGCAAGGTCGCGGGAGCCATTACCCGCGTGTCTCGCAGCGACAAGTCTGGATCCACGGCGATTGTGAAGACGATGTGGAGCAAGGCCGTGTCGGGCTATGGCGACGGCACGGACGGCACTTCCATGACGTACACCGGCCTTAAGAAGGCTGAGGGAACTCAGGGCGTGTGCGACGCGATCGCCGCGACCAAGGGCGCCATTGGTTACGCGTTCACCGGTGGTTGCTCCGTCACTGCGAAGCGTCAGTTCGCCGCCGTTAAGAACGCTGCTGGCGTGGCCATTGTCCCCGCAAAATGGAAGCCCGGCAATGCGATCCCCACCGCCCCTCCCAGATCTGCTGTTGCTGCTGGCGATTCACATTCACAGATCTGGGGCAGAAAGGATAGAATAACACGTGGAAATTATTTTTGAGACGCCTCAGAAAGCGGTTCACATTCACAGAGCCGCTGAGGCAGAAACGGAGAGGAGAACTTAAGAGTTTTGAGTCGTTCCCCTCGCCCATCCTCTCTCCCCTCTCTCCCTCTCTCCCCCACTCCAGCCCCTCTCCGTCTGCCGCTGTCTCCCCATCACCCTCCCTCTCCCTCTCCCTCTCCCTTCACTGCTTTCCCTCTTCCTTTTCACTTTCTCTCGCCCTCTCCCCTTCACCCCGCTCACATGGTAATGCGCAGGTAGCTATGCCGTCTCGCTCACATGGTAATGCGCAGGTAGCTATGCGGCGATGCCAGGCTGTACGTCGCCTGCTGGACCGTCCTCATCTCCATGCCCCCTCATGCACCGTCCCCGGACACACCGTCCCCTGATCACTGTCCCCGGATACACCGTCACCTGATCACCGTCCCCTGATACACCGTTCTCTGATGCACCGTCCCCTGATGCACCTACACTCTCTACTTCAAACTTGACTCCACCTCGCACCCCCCCGCCCTCCTCCCTTGCTCCCTTTCCGCTTCGCTGACCTTGTATCCCTTCCCTCCCCTCGTCTTCTTTTTTATTCCTAACCTAAAACTAAGCTAGCTAAGCTAACCTATTGTGAAGACAACGTTTGCAACCTCTAGACTTGGGCTTTAACTCCTCCTGGCCACTGAAGCTAAGCTGGTAGCTCTCTGGCCGAGCCTACATAATATCGTTGAAAACAGAAGCGCGCGCTTGCGACTCGCGTTTCGAACCTACATAGAACAGGCTTGAATTCCTGGATTCCTGTCCGTCGCACAACGGCCCGTTGAATTTGGCGGGCCAATCTCTTGGGATGGAACGATCGCACAGGCGCGGTTCAAAGGTTCGTCTCGTCGCACTCAGGTTCGAGGGTCTTTAGCACGGGGGCTGTGTCGCATGCCTCGTCGTTGACGCGGAGTTTTCAGAATGTCGCCCAACCATTTAGTCGTTGTGACGTGGAAAGTAGATGACTGGGTGAGATAGGCTGTCGAGGACTGTCGTAAACTAAGAATGAAAGTCTGCCCTAAAATGGCTTGAATGTCTACAACTGTCAGTCCAGAATGCTGGACGCACGACAATTTGCGAAGTGTGGAGACACACTGCTTGTTGACTGCTTGGATGGGAGGGGCGCAACCTTTCGCCGGTCCCCTATCACACGCAAACTTACGTCAGCGAAGTTTGGTCAACGAACCAATCTGGCTCATCTGTTTCCCTACGGGATTATGGTCATTGAAGGTTTTGCGAAAGCAAGCTCGCTCGCGACACTCGTTCATTTCGAGTCAGGTTTCGTGAGTTCGCTGACAATTGGCCTCACCCCCATCCTTCAGACCAAACAACGCGAACACCTGTCACACAGTCTCGCCTCGCCTGGCTCATCATGCGACATTTCTGAACGCGTCTGGTAGATCCAAAGGTTCGTATTGGCTGAGAACATTCTTGCGATAATTTTGAGACCTGTAACCCTACATGTTAGGCAAATCGAGAATGCACGCGCGCTTCGCGGTGGTCAACCAGGAAGAAAACTGGAGACTGGAGTAAACACAATTATATGTGCAGGAGGCAAACTACGTTCTTGCACGACGTTCTGACGAAGACCCGTAATTATTGCTGTCTTGAGCGACGTTCTGTTCCCGCATCTTTCCAGCTCGTCACCATATTTACGGCTCCATGGCATTGATGGTGTGACCCGATCCTTTTCGACGATCAAATTCCAGCTTGTGAAGCTATATCTCCAGAGTCGTCTCTCCATTCGTACCATTTCGTGAAGAAAAGCTTCAGCTGAACTTCATCCAAGCTTGATCGGAAGTTTTCGCCGATTGTTCCTACACTACCATCCACCTGAAGCTATCCCGCTGCCTATCTGCTGCTTCTGCTGCTGCTGCTGCTGCTGCTGCGGCCTAATTCCCTGCTGACCTCATTTTCTACGCAATAATCAGAAAGGGTTTCGAGTTCGCTTAGAAAGAGACATGGAGGTAGTTCGGTTTTCCAAGTCCCTTCACGCGGCCATTGGCGAGATGCTGGCTCACAATGATCAATCTGAAGACCGTTATTTGCCTACTTCCGTTCATAGTGTACAGGGTGCTTTTGCTAGTACAGCAGCGGCTTACCCGTCATCGCCGCAATGTGTCTCGCATCCAGTTAACAATCTTCAGTCACTTGCAAAGCAGCCTGGCTCATCGTTAAACGGAACCGGGTTCCCAGCAGCGTTCCTGCTCTTTGAGAAAGGTGCACAGCACACCGGCCGCTCCACGGCGATCGACGTCGCATGCTCACAAAACCGCGGCGTCGACACTTACCCACACTCAAACGCTCTCAAGCCGTTACCGACACCCAACCTCCCCTCGTTTCCCGCCTCCACCCCCGCCTCGGATCATCGCGTATCGGCTCTCGTGATTTGCTGGAGGACGCTTTTGCAGCTGGCGATGCTGGGACGGACTCTAGGGCAGGTGCTGGAGCGAACCGTTCTCGTGAGCGGCTTGTATCAACGGCTCGCGCGGAGCCGATTGGTGCGGCAGAAACCGACGGCCAGGGGCTTGCCGTTTTGATGGTAAGTGCGACAGGGAATAGCCGCGTGATCCTTGTCCAACAATTAGTGAATAAACGCGTTGGTCCAGTGACAAACGCGATAAATAAGCACGTAATTTTCTAGTGTTGTTTAGAGATACCATATGTTATTTAGCATTGATGTACCAGCACTGGGCTGCATTCAGTGGCTGGAGGATTTCAAGGGTCTGCACACATTAATACGGTAACTCCATTCCTTGCAGCACTTTCTCTGGAGGAGAACCATAAACTGGCAAACAAAAACCACTCCCAAAGTTACCGGTACGGTGGTACTTTTAATGACAGGGATCACCTGGTAGGTTGCCGTAAGTGTAAGAGGTACTTTGGCTGGCACAGCAAGGAATGGAGTCAATGTGTGCCTATCTTCTGTGCTGCCGCTCGTTAAATACCGGTAGGTAGCTGAGCAAACTGAAACCCATGCTCTTTAGCACACAAAACCTAAGCATCCTCACAGCCACCTCGCCTTACGCTTTAGGAAAGACTCGAACAGACCGCAAGAACACCTTGGCTTTAAGCATCCCCTGGGTCATCTTCCGCCTTGCGTTTTCTACTCAAAGACCCCTCCCCACCCACAGCGCCCTGCCCCTTTTCTCCCCCCTCACCTTGCTTTTCCTCCCCTTCCTCACTCTCGCCATTCCCCTCCGCAACACCCCCCTGCCCATTTTCTGCCTGCCCGGCCACCCCTGGCCCGTTTTCCTCCTGCCCGTTCCCCCCCTGCCCGTCAGCTGCTCTCTCCGCCACTTTTTTCTTCCAGAAGGCCGCCAGCCTGGCACACGCCACCGACAGCTGGTCGGGCGACATGGCGGCGTAGCACACACGGAAGAACCCCGGCTCGCCATAGTGGCATGCCTCGCCTGGGCGTGGTCAGGCATGGAATGGGGGTACGGAAATTGGAGGACATTGAGACTCCTAAGAATTGACACAAGCATGGCGGCGTAGCACACGCGGAAGAACCCCGGCTCGTCATAGTGGCACGCCTCCCCTGGTTGTGGTCAGAAAGGGGGTAATGGGGCAAAGGGTGTAAGGGGGAATGGAAAGGAAGAGAGACGCAGGACACTGAGCATAGACGGCATGGCGGCGTAGCACACGCGGAAGAACCCCGGCTCCCGTAGTGGCACGCCTCACCTGGTTGGGGAAATAGGCACGGGGCAATGGGGAAATTGGGGCACAATGTGGGGCAACAGGGGAGGGCATGAGAGGCATTGAGCATGGTGGCCAGGCGGTGCAGCACGCGCAGAAGAACCCCAGCTCCCCGTAGTGGCACGCCTCACCTCATCATGGCTGCTGGGTGGGCGGGACCTGTAAAGATCATCCATCGCACCTGAAAGGGAGTGATGCCCCTCTCGCCTCATCTCACAAAAGCTTCGCACAAGCAGCCTTACCTGGAATAATGCTGGTCGCACAATCTCACCTGGAGTGATGCCCATCGCACCTGTCATGATAGATATCTCACCTAGAGTGATGCCCATCGCACCTGTCATGATAGTTATCTCACCTGGAGTGATGCCCATCGCACCTGTCATGATAGTTATCTCACCTGGAGTGATGCCCATCGCACCTGTCATGATAGTTATCTCACCTGGAGTGATGCCCATCGCACCTGTCATGATAGTTATCTCACCTGGAGTGATGCCCATCGCACCTGTCATGATAGTTATCTCACCTGGAGTGATAACTATCTTGCATGAGTCGAGAATCTCGCGCCACAGCAGCCGCTCCGCCTCAAACGTGGGGTGAGAGAGGACGGCGCGCAGGTCGAGCCAGCAGAACATGGCAGCACATGCCGGCTGGTACTGCATGCCCGCTGCCTCGAACGCTGATGTCAGCAGGTCGTATGACATCTTGAGGCGCCTGGGGTGGTGGGGAGGGAGGGGAAAGGGGAGTGCAGGGGAGGGTGTAAGGGGGAGGTCTGATTGTCAGGGGTGACTGACGGAGGGAAAGAAGTGCGTGGAGGAGAGGGGCAGGGGAGCAAGGAGATGGGGAGCAATGGGAGGGGAGGGGGTGGGGTGAGAGAGGACGGCGCGCAGGTCGAGCCAGCAGAACATGGCAGCACATGCCGGCTGGTACTGCATGCCCGCTGCCTCGAGCGCTGATGTCAGCAGGTCGTATGACATCTTGAGGCGCCTGGGGTGACAGGATGAAAGAGGGGGGGTTGTAGGGATGATTCTCGGGGTTGACTAGTAGGATTAACTAGTGGGATTAACAAGTGGGATTAATAAGTGGAATAGATAAGTGGGACTGTTTAGTAGGATTTATCAGTGGAATTATTCAGTGGGATTGATGAAACAGGCTATTTACAAGGGAAGTGGGAGTGCACACAAGAGCGGTGTTGACGGACAGGTGGGGGTTGCAAGTGGGAAGGACAAGCATTGAGGCGACAGACAGGGTTACCTGTAAGCCCATCACCCACCTGTCATTAGCCCCACAGGAATTAACGAACTTGTCGTCTTCCAGCATCACACAGTGAAGTGAGTGAGTGCAGGGTGAGTGTTACCGAGGCAGTGCCACTGAGTGAGTCCATACAGATGTGCCATCACATCACTGCGAGCCTCCCTTCTCACCGCTTATTCTCGGAAACATAGGAGTCGACAAAATTGTCATCCTCCAGCATCTCAGACAGCGCGTGCTGCGGGTGAGTGAGTGACTGGTGGGTGTGCTGCATGCTGCATCACTGTCCCTCCCTTCACCACTTGCTCTCACCGTTTATTCTCAGAGACATAGGAGTCGACGAACTTGTCATCTTCCAGCATCACTGACAGGGTGTGCTGCGGGTGAGTGACTGGGGAGCGTTGCACGCTGCACGTTGCATGCTCTCACCGTTTGTTCTCGGTGACATAGGAGTCGACGAACTTGTCATCTTCCCGCATCACTGACAGGGTGTGCTGCGGGTGAGTGACTGGGGAGCGTTGCACGCTGCACGTTGCATGCTCTCACTGTTTGTTCTCGGAGACATAGGAGTCGACGAACTTGTCATCTTCCCGCATCACTGACAGGGTGTGCTGCGGGTGAGTGACTGGGGAGCGTTGCACGCTGCACGTTGCATGCTCTCACCGTTTGTTCTCGGAGACATAGGAGTCGACGAACTTGTCATCTTCCCGCATCACTGACAGGGCATGCTGCGGGTGAGTGACTAGTGGGTGTGCTGCATGCTGCATCACTGTCCCTCCCTTCACCACTTGCTCTCACCGTTTATTCTCAGAGACATAGGAGTCGACGAACTTGTCATCTTCCAGCATCACTGACAGGGTGTGCTGCAGGTGAATGATTGGTGGGTGTGCTGCATGCTGCAGGCCCCCACCGTTTGTTCTTGTGCACCTGTTAAGCATACACTCTCACCGCTTATTCTCGGAGACATAAGAGTCGACGAACTTGTCATCCTCCAGCATCACAGACAGGGCGTGTTGCGTGTCGTTTGACACTGCTGCAAACATGCCAATGTTCTGCCAGAACTGGGGTTCACAGAGGTAACAGGGGGGGGATACACAAGAGGCGGTGGCATGTGGGTCAATCGACAGGGCGTGCTGTGTGTCGTTTGACACCGCTGTAAACATGCCAATGTTCTGCCAGAACTGGGGTTCAGTCAGCGGGGAAATAGGGGGAGGGAACACACAAGACATGGTGGTATGCGGGTCGTTCGACAGGGCCGTGGTGTGTCATCATTTGACACTGCCGCGAACATGCCAATGTTCTGCCAGAACTGGGTGGGTCGCAGGGGCAATAAGGGGAATACACAGGACATGGTGGGGTGTGGGTCAATCGACTGGGTAATGGTGTGCTGCGAGTTGTTTGAACTGGGGAATACACCGCCGCGAACTGCCAGTGTTCTGCCAGAACCGAGAGGGTCGCAGGAGCAATGAGCGAGAGATGGTGGTGTGTGGGTCGGTTGAAGGAACGGCATGGCTATGGAAGTGTAAGGTGAGATGCTGGCATGGTACGGCATGGCATGGTACGGTATGGCATGGCATGGCATGGCGCGGATCAGCATGGCAAGCATGAATGAGCGACTCACTGCCAGCAGGTCTTTGTTCTTGGTGTGAACTAATCCAAAAGTTAAGAACCGATCAGGCGGCATCCCACTCAGAACCCGTTCATGCCAACGTTCTTACCCAAGCTGTATCTATCCACCCACTCCTTTGAGTCGACTCAAAAGTCAACTCTGAACCCGTTCATGCCAAAGCTCTTACCCAAGCTGTATCTACCCACCCACTCCTCATGGTGTGGCATGGCATGGCAACGCTTGGCATGCATGAGTGAATGAAAAACGCATGCCACTAACTGACCGCAAGCAGGTCCTTGTTCTTGGTGTGCAGGCACCCCACTCGGAACCCGTTCATGCCAAAGTCCTTGCTCATGCCGTACGCCGTGTGCACCCGCTCCTCTCTCAGTGCCTGTGGTAGCCGTCCCTCCGCCACCAGGTGACCCGCCACCTTCTCTATGCTCACGAACTCAGAGGCTGAAGAACTGTATGCAGGGGAGCGGGGAAGAGGGAAACGGCAGGCAGGGGGGAGGAGGGGGAGTGAAGGCGGGGGATGCACGTGTGCCTCAGTCTCTCATCCGCCATAAAGTGGCATGGAGTTGGAGTGAATCTCGTCTGACAGCACTTGCAGCTCGTGGAGGCTTTAGCAGCCCAAAAGCTCGAGAGAGGCAGAGAGGGCAGCGAGGGCAGAGAGGGCAGCGAGGGCAGAGAGGGCAGCGAGGGCAGAGAGGGCAGCGAGGGCAAAGAGGGCAGCGAGGGCAAAGAGGGCAGCGAGGGCAAAGAGGGCAGCGAGGGCAAAGAGGGCAGCGAGGCCAAAGAGGGCAGCGAGGGCAAAGAGGGCAGCGAGGGCAAAGAGGGCAGCGAGGGCAGAGAGGGCAGCGAGGGCAAAGAGGGCAAAAAGGGCAGCGAGGGCAAAGAGGGCAGCGAGGGCAAAAAGGGCAGCGAGGGCAAAGAGGGCAGCGAGGGCAGAGAGGGCAGCGAGGGCAGAGAGGGCACCGAGGGAAAAGAGGGCAGCGAGGGCAGAGAGGGCAGCGAGGGCAGAGAGGGCAGCGAGGGCAAAGAGGGCAGCAAGGGCAGAGAGGGCAGCGAGGGCAGAGAGGGCAGCGAGGGCAAAGAGGGCAGCGAGGGCAGAGAGGGCAGCGAGGGCAGAGAGGGCAGCGAGGGCAGCGAGGGCAGAGAGGGCAGCGAGCTCGGGAGAGGAGAGCCAGAAGTGCGTTGCGTACAGCTGGCAGAGGGAGGCTCACCCAAACTTGGCGTCGGACAGCACTTGCAGCTCATGGTTGGTGTAGCAGCACAGAGAGCCCAGAGAGGGCAGAAAGTAATAAAAACGGGGGGGAGGGGGGGGGGGGGGGAGAGGAGCAGGGGAAAGGAGGCTCACAATGTTTGAGTCGGCTCGATAGACATGACATCTCACCCGAACTTGGAGTTGGCGTAAATCTCGTCTGACAACACGTGCAGCTCGTGGTTGATAGAGCCACACAGATAGCCCAGAGAGCACACAAGTGCGTGCACAGCCAAAGCGAGGCCCACTCAGACTCACCCGAACTTGGAGTTGGCGTAGATCTCGTCTGACAGCACATGCAGCTCGTGGTTGATTGCCCACAGCAGTAGCTCCTTCAGGGTGGCTTCAGGGTAGAGCGTGCCAAGGGGGTTGCCGGGGTTGGTGAGCAGCAGCACACGTGGGCGAATGCCTCTGGCCTGCGCGGCCGTGAAGGCGTCTTCCATCTCAAGAGTGGTTGGGATGTAGCTGCGCGTGTCGCGAGGCTGGATGGGGATGGGCACCACCTCGTTCTGGTGGGGAGAGGGTGAGAAGAGAGGGAGTCTGGGAGTTCACTTGCGTGTGTGCTTGTATTGTATGTGTGTGCTTGTATTGTATGTGTGTGCTTGTATTCTATGTGTGTGCTTGTATTCTATGTGTGTGCTTGTATTCTATGTGTGTGCTTGTATTCTATGTGTGTGCTTGTATTCTATGTGTGAGCTTGTATTCTATGTGTGAGCTTGTATTCTATGTGTGTCAACTCAGAACGCCTCTGGCCTGCGCGGCCGTGAAGGCCTCCTCCATCTCAAGAGTGGTTGGGATGTAGCTTCGCGTGTCCCGCGGCTGGATGGGGATGGGCACCACCTCGTTCTGGTGAAGAGAGGGCGAAGGGAAGGGAGAGACGGTGAATTTTAGTTGCATCTGATTATCTTGAATCAGAAGCCTCTTCCATCTCCACGGTGGTGGGGATGTAGCTTCGCGTGTCCCGAGGCTGGATGGGGATGGGCACCACCTCATTCTGGGGGGAAACACATGAGGGGGAAACACATGAGGGGGAAACACATGAGGGGGGAACACATGAGGGGGAAACACATGAGGGGGAAACACATGAGGGGGAAACACATGAGGGGGAAACACATGAGGGGGAAACACATGAGGGTGAAACACATGAGGGGGAAACACATGAGGGGGAAACACATGAGGGGGGAACACATGAGGGGGAAAAACATGAGGGGGAAACACATGAGGGGGAAACACATGAGGGGGAAACACATGAGGGTGAAACACATGAGGGGGAAACACATGAGGGGGAAACACATGAGGGGGAAACACATGAGGTGTCTTGTCTTGGTCACAAGAAACAACACATGAAGGAAACGATTGCAAGGGAAACGATTGCAAGGGAAACGATTGCAAGGGAAACGATTGCAAGGGAAACGATTGCAAGGGAAACGATTGCAAGGGAAACGATTGCAAGGGAAACGATTGCAAGGGAAACGATTGCAAGGGAAACGATTGGAAGGGAAACGTGTGTCATGAGGTGCCTTGTCTTGGTCGCCTCAGAACGCCCCTGGCCTGTGGTGCGGCTGTGAATGCTTCTTCCATGCTCACACCCCTACCCCCGTACGCATATGCTCGTCCCCTCAGCACCCTCCCCTCATAATCACGCCCCTACGCCCGAAGCTCCCTACGAACGACAAAGACATGATAGCTCCTTCCTTCTGTTAAGCCCTTATATTGATGTGCCCTCTTATATTGATGTGCCCTCTTACATTGATGTGCCCCTCCCTACCCGGATGCTCATGTCGTTGTCAAAGGCAGGAAAGCAGGGTGCGGGGATGAAGCAGCTTACATTGAGATTCATGCCGTTGATTCATCCTTTTCTTTCATGCACACACCCCTACGACCCTACCCGCCTACCCGAATGCTCATGTCGTTGTCAAAGGCAGGGAAGTAGGGTGCGCGGATGAAGCAGCCTTCGCCCGCACTGCACGTGGCGAAGAAGAAGAGATCCAACACGCTGGTGGGGGGAGGAGTGGGGAGGGAGGTGGGGGGGGAGGAAGGAGGGGGGAGGGGCAGGTGGCGAAGAAGTAAAGGCTCATCAACACGCATGTATGGGGACCGGATGACAATGGGAGAGAGTAGGGTGGGGAAAGGGGGGAAAGAGGGAAAAAGAGAGAGGAAAGTCACAGAGGGGAGCTGCTGGTGTCGCTGCAGTACAGCACTCACTCACTCACACAGTAAACCCAGCGCCATCACTCACACAGTAAACCCAACGCCATCACTCACACAGTAAACCCAGCGCCATCACTCACACAGTACACCCAGCGTCATCACTCACACAGTAAACCCAGTGCCATCACTCGCACAGTAAACCCAGCGCCATCACTCGCACAGTAAACCCAGCGCCATCACTCGCACAGTAAACCCAGCGCCATCACTCGCACAGTAAACCCAGCGTCATCACTCACACAGTAAACCCAGCGCCATCACTCACACAGTAAACCCAGAGCCATCACTCACACAGTAAACCCAGCGCCATCACTCACACAGTAAACCCAGCGCCATCACTCACGTGGTGAATCGAAAGAGACCCAGGTGTGGTGTGACTTTTGAGAATTCTCAAAAGAGACCCAGGTGTGGTGTGACTTTTGAGAATTCTCAAAAGAGACCCAGGTGTGGTTTGACTTTTGAGAATTCTCAAAAGAGACCCAGGGGTGGTGTGACTTTTGAGAATTCTCAAAAGAGACCCAGGTGTGGTGTGACTTTTGAGAATTCTCAAAAGAGACCCAGGTGTGGTGTGACTTTTGAGAATTCTCAAAAGAGACCCAGGTGTGGTGTGACTTTTGAGAATTCTCAAAAGAGACCCAGGTGTGGTGTGACTTTTGAGAATTCTCAAAAGAGACCCAGGTGTGGTGTGACTTTTGAGAATTCTCAAAAGAGACCCAGGAGTGGTGTGACTTTTGAGAATTCTCAAAAGAGACCCAGGTGTGGTGTGACTTATAAGAATTCTCAAAAGAGACCCAGGTGTGCTTGGTAGGTCTGCAAGACTCACACAACAAATGCTTGCACCTGCAGGTTGCACCTGCACCTAAACTCTGAGTCGACTAGAAATATGGCAGTCACGTTCAAGTAACACTCATACAGATCACTCACGCCTCCGCCAATAGTGCCTATATCAGTATATAATGGTTTGATACCGTAACCCCAGGCATGTGGAAACCCCACTCATGCAGTGACCCCACTGGAGATGCAGATGTGCAGCGGATCCACATCCACGCCCATGAACGTGCGCTGCATCATGTTGGATGCATGCACGCTCATATACATCACTCCCACAATAACCCCATGCACTGCCTCACTCACACAATAACCCCATGCACTGCCTCACTCACACAATAACCCCATGCACTGCCTCACTCACACAATAACCCCATGCACTGCCTCACTCACACAATAACCCCATGCACTGCCTCACTCACACAATAACCCCATGCACTGCCTCACTCACACAATAACCCCACTCACGCGGTGACCCCACTGGAGATGCAGATGTGCAGCGGATCCACATCCACGCCCATGAACGTGCGCTGCATCATGGTGGCAATGGCCTGCCTCAGCCGCTGCCCGCCCCGGAAGTTGCCGTACAGCCCGATCGTCGACGGCACCTCCCTGCAGCTCCTGTGGGGCGTCAGAAAACGACAAGATATGTCAGCCAGATGGAAGGTAACTCCTGAGCCAATTCAAGGGACACATCATGTTGGCAATGGCCTGCCTCAGGCGCTGCCCTCCCCTGAAGTTGCCGTACAGCCCAATCGTCGACGGCACTTCCCTGCAGCTCCTGCAGGGCGGACATTGCAGAAAAATACAAGATATGCCGGCCAGATTTGAGGTAAGTGTCACATCATGTTGGCAATAGCCTGCCTAGGCCACTGCCCGCCCCTGAAGTTGCCGTACAGCCATATGGTCGACGGCACCTCCCTGCCGGTCCTGTGGGGCGTAAGGTGCAGACACGCCTTCCAGGTGACAGGGGAATTTTGAGTCACAGAATGCTGGTGCTGGCCTGGCGCAGCCGCTGCCCGCCCCTGAAATTGCGGTAGAGCCCAATGGTTGCCGGCAACTTCCTGCAGCTCGTGCGGGGCATAAGGCGGTGAAAAAGACAAGATATGCCGACCAGGTGGACATGGGACGGGGTAGAGGGTTTTTGATGGTCTCAGTTGGGTAAGGTGACGTTATGGAGTTGAAATGGGAAGGAGGTTTTTTGCTGGTGCCAGATGGGTGACGTAGCGTCAATCGGAATGGGAAGGGTTTTTTTTTTTGCTGGCGCTAGTTGAGTGACACAATGGCGCGGACTGATGTGAAAAAATACTCAAGAAATGTGAAAAAAAAAAACTCAAGACATTTGGAAAAATACACGCTTGAAAGAGTGAGGTCACGAAATGTGGAAAAAACAAAATACTCGAGACCTACATACTTATGACACTGAAGGGACGGGAGATGATACTCAAGATTCTGAAGCAAAAGGATGGAAGATGTTCCAGGGCTGACTTACTTGATCTTCTCATGGATCAGGTCGAACGTCAGGACAGTCTCCGCTTGAGCCATCTGCGAACAGGCGAGAGATACAAATGGAAAGAACAGCAAAACGCAGTGGCGTTACTCAACAACGCAGGTTGCTTTGCAGAATGAGTAAAACAAAAAAAAACTCAGCATCTGAATTGGTACCACAGAGGACTCAACATCCTGCAAATCGGCCCTATTGGATCCTAGCGAAACTCTGAATTAGATTCGTCTCAGAAACTCGCCGGATCAAGTCCCCGAAAACGAAATCCACCTACCAGAAAGAAACCATCAGGCGTTTTATCCGCGTACGGCTCTTAAAACGCATTAAAAGTCGTCTAAAAAAACGAACCCGGCAAGATGAATAAAATCTGGAAAACGAAATCCCACTGACCAGAAAGTATCCATCAGGCGATTTTTCAGAGTAGGGCTCCTCCTTGGCCTTGTTGACCGCATTGATGTACGGCGAAAATGGCACCAGAGCGCGCGCGCCGCGCGAAGACAAACTCGTCTTCCGACTACCTGCCGTCGCGCTTCGCGCGCCGTCTTTCCCGTCCGCTCCCCCCGCCGTTATTCCCCCGTCCGCCCTGCTGTCTACCACCTCATCGCCCGGCAGCTCCCCCGGTACCGGACACTCCACCGACATCGCTCGAAATGGTGTTCCTGGTTACCAGGTTCGGGTTACCAGGTTTGGGTTACCAGCTGCAGTTACCGGGACTGAGATATCAGACTACTGGTCGCGTAGATGGCAATGACTCAATAGCAAAGAGTGAATGTGCTTTCTGAGATGTTACGGTCACCTAAGATGTGCGTGGAGGTGCGGCCAGCCTACATCCCCAGATTCTACCAGCCCGTCTCATCTATCGAGGCGACCATGCGACCAAGTGCCTTGGTGAACAAGAGCTCAGAATTCCGATTTGTGTGGCGGGCGGACAGGAGAAAACTAGAATCGCGAGGGGGCTGTCGCCTGCCGGGAATGACCTCGAGTTTCCCGCCATTCCTTGGGATTGGGCCTGTCTAAATTCAACGTATCGGATGGCTGCGGGGGTGTTCATATCCAAGCTGGAGGTAGTACCGGTATGTACCTAGTATTCCATTCACATCAGAGCCCATCATGCAAGGTTTCTACTCTGTTGTATAAATCGCGTACATACAGATTTCCTGCTTGTTTAGCATAACCCTTCACACATAGCCTGTCAATACTGTTGTCGCGGCTTCGATTCTCACAGTAGTGATAAATGAGTGGAAGTGCAGCCACCAGAAGACTACAATGGCACGACACGTACGGAACCCCATCAAAACGCCCCATCAAGACTCCCCATCAAGACACCCCATCAAGACACCCCAATAAAACACCCCATCAAGACACCCCATCAAGACACCCCATCTAACTGTCAAGAATGAAAGTGTTGGTTTCACTAAGGTTGGTTGGGGTACATAAACCTAACCCTAACTGTTGTACCCCCTATAACACACATCACTAAGACTACAACATTTGACACACCCCCATAGTCTAAGTGAGAGGTGTCAAGCAAAACCAAAAGTGTACGGTCACAAGACCAGTCACAAAGAAACAAAGCTCGGGGTGGATCACAACGTTACCACACACTCCGAGCACAAGCAAAAGAGCCACAAGGCTAGTTCACGAGTTCACAGAGGTATATGTAAAGGGTATAAACAAAGCAAGGAGAGAACTCAATACTATGCAAGGTGAGAACCTGTGTCAACGAGACCTAATTGCACACAACACCTCTGGTGGTCACAAGGCGGCAGGGCCTTGGCGAAGATGTCTACAGTGTTGGCCTCGGACTCAAGAAAGTCGAAACGAGCCTGTCCACGCCTCTGCAACTCTCGCAGAAGAAAGTACCTGACGTTAATGTGCTTCACTCTGCTCTCCAGTCGCGGCTCTCGACAGAGGAGAATCGTCGCCTTGTTATCAGTGAACAAGGTCGACGCAGAGCTCGGCCGCTCACTAAGGTCAGTAAGCAAGAACGTCAGCCAGCGCAGCTCCTGTGCAGCCATAGCTCCAGCGTAGATCTCAGCCTCAGCAGTAGAGGTCAAGACCGAGGAGGAACGTGTGGACCACCACGAAACAGCTCCAGAGCCCAGGCTGAAACAGTACCCCTGAGTAGACCTGTGCGTCTCGGCGTCGTCAGCGTAAGAAGAGTCACAGTGACCAGTAAGCACGACGTCCTGTCTCCCTCCAAGAATCATCCCCACGCCTGATGTCGTCGCTAGGTACTTCGCCACCCTCACAGCATCTGTCCAGTGAACTGGACGGTGTCTCCTTGGCGCAACAAAGCAAGCAAGGATGCTGAGAGGGAAGGCGAGGTCCGGGCGAGTACAAGTCATCAGGTACATGAGGCAGCCCAAAATCTTTGCGTAAGGACCACTAGGCTCGAACGGCTCGTCAGGAAAGGGTCCGGTGAGTCCGTGGTCAACGACAAGAGGTGTGCGATGTACAGTAAAGTGCTGAAGCTCGAACCGCTGAAGGACCTGCTGCACCATGTGTGACTGTGAGAGTGTAATGGTGCGAGCAGCTCTGTCCCTGGTGATCTGCAGGCCAAGGTAGTGGCGCAGCTCACCAAGGTCAGTGCTGTCAGAAGAATGAACGAGAATGATTGGATTGAACGGAAAGTTGGGTACAAGTACTAACCCTAATTGGGTTGTACCCCTTATGGGCTACCCCACTATAGCCTACACAAAGTAAGCAATATAACATTATGACACACCCCCATAGGCAAAGTGGGGGAGAACAAGTGGTCACAAGACCAGTCAAGAAAAGCAAAGCAAGCTCAGGGTGGATCACAAAGTCACCACACAATTCGAGCACAAGCAAAGGGCCACAAGGCCAGTTCACATGCAGTGTTATAAAAAGAGCACAAACAGTACAGTGTGTCAAAATCTTAACTAGCTAAGCTTAGGAGCCATAGCTAGGTTACGAGAGAGGTGAGAGGCAAGGAGGGTCGAGAGGAACATGTCGAGAGAGATTTGTCAAAGAGGGTTTCAATAATAAACAAGGGTACAAGATATAGGCAAAAGAGGAAACAATTGTACACCACCTGCAAGATCTCATAACTACACTGGGTTCTACTGCAGGCAGTTATAAATATAAACGAATACATTTCAACACAGTGATCATAGCCAAGCAAGAGTAAGCATGCAGGTATATATATAGATCACAGTACAAGCAAAGTCAAGCAGTAAGCAAGTGAGGCAAAGTAGGCACAAGGCCTAAAACAGTAGAGAAGCGCTGATGATCACCAGACTGAAGTGCCTTGGTGAATATATCAGCACTGTTGGCCCTAGTGGCCACGTACGCAAGACGAAGCTGACCACGCTGCTGCAACTCTCGAGCAAGGAAGTATTGCAGAGCGATGTGCTTCGTCCTGTGCTCCAGTTTGTGCTCTTGGCACAAGGCAATCATGGCCTTGTTGTCTACGTACAGGACTGGAGGCGAACAAGGTTGCTCTCCCAAGTCAGTCAGCAAGTAGGTGAGCCAGCGTAACTCCTGTGCAGCCTCACAACTGAAACTGAGAACCGAAGACGAGGAGTTTCAGTTCCACTACGTACAGCCTCACAACTGAAACTGAGAACCGAAGACGAGCGGGTAGACCGCCAGGAAACAGAGCCGGAACCGAGGCTGAAGGTGTAACCCTGTGAGGACCGCTGCGTAGTCAAGTCGTCAACCCAAGAAGCGTCTGCGTGACCAGTAAGGACAACTGGACCCCGTCCTCCAAGCACGAGCCCCATGCCCGACGTACTGCACAAGTAGCGCAACACCCTCTTAGCGGCCTCCTAGTGCTCTGTTCGGTGTCTCCTGGGCGCAACGTAGCGTGCCAGGATGCTAAGAGGGTATGAAAGGTCAGGTCGAGTGCAGGTCACCAAGTACATAAAGCAGCCCACAAGCTCTGGATACGGGCCACTCGGCTCTACGAACTCGTCCAAAGGTGGATCTGAGAGCGAGTGACCGGTAGGCAGAGGAGTGGACTGTGGCGAGGAGTACCGGAAGCCGAATCGCTGAAGGACCTGCTGCACCATGTGTGACTGAGTCAAGGTAATGGTGTGCCGTGCTCTGTCCCAGGTGATCTGCAAGCCAAGATAGCTGCACGGTTCACCCAGGTCAGTGCAGGTGTGTCTCTTCTGCAGCTCCAACTTCACAAGGGCAAGTGCCTCAGTGCAGTGACAAAGACCAGGTCGTTGACATACATGAGGACGTAGAACGGCGGCAGCGAAGTCTCTGTGCGTAGAAACAGCGACGGGTCAACAGTCGAAGGAGCAAACCCAAGAGCCGCAAGCGTAGTCCTCAGTGTGTCATGCCACTGACGAGGTGCCTAGTGGAGACCATAGACTGGCCGCCGGAGGCTCCACTGGGTACCTGCAGGAAACGGCCAAGTGAAGCCAGGTGGGCGGCGCAGCCAGATCTCCTCGTGCAGGCTGCCCTGCAAGAAAGCTGTGCTGAAGTCCAGAGAGTGCAACTCGTAGTCACGCTGAGCTGCGACGTGCAGCAACAACCAAAGAGTGGTCATCTTCGGGGTGGGGGAGAAGGTCTGGAAGTATTCGACCCCCTGTCGCTGACTGAAGCCTCGAGCAACGTAACGCGCCTTGAAGGAAGGCGGAGAACCCGACGGCCGCTTCACCCTGAAAATCCACATGCCATCAACTATGTTCGCCCCAGAGGGGGGAAGTGCGTCGACGTAGGTGCCTGTGGACTTCCAGGATGCCATCTCGGCGTCCATGGCTGTCTGCCACTGAGAGGAGTAAGGACCCGTAATCGCCTCTATATAAGAGCGCGGGGTCGGGATGTCTGGTGCATCTGGATCTCCCTCAGGGGCAAGCAGCATGGCCACGAGATGAGGTACAGCAGCTGTAAGACACTCAAGGTCCTCCTGCCAGTCCTCAAGGACGTCCGTGCCAAGAGCACACTTACCCTCGACGGACGGAGGAGTGGCAGACTCAGACTCAGCAACAAGAGCAGTGGCGTAGTCTAGATGACATGCAGCAGCAAAGTCAACCAGCTCAGCAACGAGGGCAGACGCAGCAGTGGACTCAAAAGAAGGGTCAGTGACAACAGTGGTGAGGGGACGAGAAACAGTGGGACTGGCAGCACGGTCGAGGTCAGACTCAGGGTCAGGGACGGCAGGAAGAGAGGACTCAGGAGGAGGCAGCAGAGGAACACGAAGTGGAACAAAGGAAGGACGAAGTGCCATGGCGTGGGTGCCGGGGACAGGAGGAGGACGCGTACGAGGAACTCGATGACCAGTGCGAATTGCGCGAACAAGTGAGGCAGGACGAGACTCAGGCTCACGACGCTCTGTAAAGGATTTTGTCCGCGCTGTGTAAGGAGAAGGAGCAGGCACTGGGGAGTCTGGCTGTCATTGTTGTTGTGACTGGTGAGGCGATGGAATCAGTAAGGTAGGAGGAAGGCCAGTAGAAGAAGGGAGACTAAGAACCTGGCGAAGCAGGGGAACAAAAAACGGTCGCGGCTGCATAGTGCCTCCAGCACCAGTACCGCCAGACACTGCACCCCTAGCTCCAGCACCTCCAGCTCCAGCGTCAACAGCACTAGTGTCACCAGCTCCTGCTCCTCTAGCTTAAGCACCAGCAGCCTCAGCACCTCCAGGCTCCGCAGGGTCTCCAACTCCATCTCCTCTAGCACCTCCAGCGCCCCCAACACTACCAGTCCCGGCAGATCCAGTACCCCTGGTACGAGCACTTCCAGGACCAGCAGCTGCAGCACCTTCGGTACCACCAGCTCTCGCAGGAACTCTAGCACCTCCAAGACTAATAGCTCCAACACCTTCAGCTCCAGTGTCTCAAGCGGCAGAGTCTCCAGCTCCGGCAGCTCCACTCCGAAGGCGTGTGTGCTGAGCAAACCACTCGCGCAACTGCTGCGGGGAGAGAGGCTCTGGCTGGGGAGACAGTCGTGGCGAGCCACCCGCAGAACCTCCAGAAGAAGCAGTACCCCGAGGATCAGCACCCCCAGACTCCGCACCCTCAGACTTAGCACCCCCAGGCTCCACACCCTCAGGCTCAGCACCCCCAGGCTCCGCACCCCCAGGCTCCGCACCCGCAGGCTCAGCACCCCCAGTCCCGGCACCCTCAGACCCAGCACCCTCAGGCTCAGCACCCCCAGGCTCCGCACGCGAAGGCTCAGCACCCCCAGACGCAGCACCCCCAGACGCAGTACTACGAGCAGCACCTGAGTCGACAGCTACCTAAAAAGGCACAGTACCAGGGAGAGGGTCTGCCTCAGACACACCTGAGGGAGCAGGACCCTGAGGGGGGAGGGGGTCTACCGGAGGGGGACCTGGAGCAAGGAAGAGCGGTGGGGGAGGGGGAGGGGCAGAGCGACAGGGGAAGAGACGGTAAAAGGGAACCGACTCGTCAAACGTGACGTCTTGAGAGGGGAAGACACGACGCGAGGTGGGGTGGTAAAACTGCCAGCCAGGCGCGTCAGGGGGAAATCCAAGGAAGACGCAGGGAATAGTGTGGGCGGAGAGCTTGTCCGCGGACGTGTCGCGAACAAAGGCACGAGAGCCCCAGACCCGGAACACCAACGCATCGCCCACCTCCCCCGTCCAACGCAGTGTCGGCGAGGTCTCCGGCAAGGAGACACGGGGCCAGAGGTTGAGCTGATGCGCAGCGTACCGGACCGCAAACGGCCACAGAAAATGGGGAGTAGCCGCATGGATCATGGAGGTACGAGCGACCTCCATGACTAAGCCAATGCGGCGCTCGGCAATCCCATTTTGCTGAGGGGAGGCCGGAAACGTGAACGGCTGGAGAATGCCCTCCCCACGACAAAAGTACCGCAAGAGGTCGGAGGAGAACTCACCACCTCTATCAGAGTGCAGACGCAGGACAAGAAGGTCCTGGCGGAACCGCTCGCGGAGCTGGAGACAGACTGCGCGGATCCAAGGGATCAAGACATCAACGACCTGACCCTTGCTGCGCAAGGGGAAGACCGTGGTGTAACGCGTGTAGTCGTCAACAACCAGCAGAAAGTAGCGCTCGCGGCCCTGTCCACTGACGCGGGATGGGCCCCACACGTTCATGTGGAGAGTCTGCAAGGGAGCAGTCGTCGGGGGAAACGAGGAGGAGTGAGGAGCGGCGCGCTGCCGCCCCTCAACGCAAGGAAGGCAGGGCGGGGCAGGCGAGGGCGGGAGGGGAGGCAGAGACCTGGGAAGACCAGAGACAAGGAGGCGTGAGTGCATGCCACGAAGGCGTGGCATGGAGGGGTGACCTAGGCAGTGGTGCCACAGAAGGGTATGGAATGACAGCAAGGGGGTGACCAAGGCGGTGGTGCCAGAGGAGAGTCTAATGCGACAGGAGGCGACACGAGCAAGGGGGTGCGATCGGACCTGACGCGGACACCTGAGCAGACGCAGCTACGTGAGGAGGCTTGGTAGCGAGTGTGTACAGACTCGACCCAGGCCGACGAGTGAACGTGGCCAGGTGACGGCCCATCCGTGTACATGTGCAGATCGACACACACTGACCCCCAGGAGTGGTGGTAGTGACCATCGCATCCTGGAGGGCAGCGGTACTCATCAAGTTTGTAGAGAACGAGGGGAGGTGAAGACCTGACAGTGAGCCGGACGGAACCGCCGAACACGGGAGAATAGTGGAGGAATGGGCAAGGACTGGGCCCCCTGAGGGGTCAGCCAGTCTGACCGGTACAGGTGCAGAAAGAGGAGTGAGGGTGGTGCTGTCGCGAAAGAAACAGCGTGAAGGACCTGAGTCAAGTGTAAAGGCGTGCAAGGCCTCAACAGGCGCAGTACCAGGGTGAGCAGACTCACTAGCACCTAGAGCAGCAGCCTCTATACCTAGGTTAGGCGGCACACACAGGTAACAATCACCCTCAGCACTAACAGACAAGGCATACATAGCAGCAAAGATAGCATCATTGTCTAGGTCAAAGATAGCAACTTCAGACCTAAGCAGCTCTGCCCAGCGGGGGCGCTCGGCCTCGTCACCAAACTCTGCGCGCCAAGCGTCGTCTAGGCGGGAGAAGCAGCGGTGCTGAGTTTGAGGCTTCCTGCATGTCTGACCAGCACGGTCACCCGTGCAAATGACATACGGGCAGCTACCACTACCCCCAGACGCCCCTTGCTGAGAAAACCACTCACGAAGCTGCTGGGGCGACAGGGTCTCGCTCTGACGCTGCTGCGGGTGCCTCTGGCCACCGCCAGAACCTCCCCGCTGAGCAGCTCCAGCCCTACCGCCACCACTCGCACTGCCGCCACTACCGCCACCCCCACCGCTGCCACCACCGCCGCCGCCAAAGCCCCCACTCCCGCCACCACTCCCACCACCGCCACCACCTCCACTGCCTCCACCACCTCCACTGCTGCCCCCACCACCACCCCCGCTGCCACCGCCACCACCCCTTCCACACGAACCCTTGCTGCTGCGGCGCTTCCCACTAGCAGAAGCAACCCCGACATCCTCAGCACCAAGGACGTCAACAGCAGCAGCAGAAGCATAGGAGGGGGCAAGGGGGGAGGGGGAACACCCCTCAAAGAAGGGTGTGCGAGGGGTGCGACGAGCGGCACCTACAGCGACTACACTAGTCTCAGCTGCAAGGAGGTGCTGCTCGAGTAGGTCAACAGTGAGGGCTGTGGGGTCAAGTGCGAGAAAGTGGTCCCTGACAGGGCGAAGAGAGTTAGTAAGCTGAGCAAAGCACTGACCCGGTGGGTGGCTGCGGCCACAAGGCTGGCTGCGGCGGGCACCTGTCATAACGTGATAGGTGTAGGGAGGGTGGACGACACCGCGCTGCAGCTGACCCTGTCCTGACCCCTACCCCGAAACCTGCTGTTGCCGCTGTTGTTGTTGTGGCTTCTGTGAGGGGAGGGTCTACTGCTGCTGTTGCTGTCGTCGAGTCAGGTACCACGCCGCTGCTCCACCCCCTGCGGCTTGCAGACTAGTAGGTGGTTGACAAACCCGGGCGTCACCTCCACCAGCTGCAGCAGGGGAGTCACCGGCCGCTGAACGAGGCGCTCCTCCAGCGCCTGCACTCCCGCCGCCGCCGCTCGCCACGTCACCCCCACCGCCTGCGCCGCCTCCACCAACACCCTGACCGCCCCTCCTGCCACTCCTACCTCGAGACCGCGAAGAAGTCGTAACAGCAGCTGCGGTCACGTCAGTAGCGGCAGTGGCAAGGGAGGCAGTAAAGGTGGGCAGCTGAGGGACAGTGCACCCGTGGAACAGTGGAGGGGGCACAACACCAGAGGCAGAGGCTACCGAGCGGAGGTTGCTCTTGACGTCCTTGAGGGCCGACTCAAGGACCTCGATAGTGAGCTCGCTAGGGTGCTTCAAAAGAAGAGCGTCACGAACCGAAGCAAGGCGGTCAGGGAGGCTAGTGGCAATGAAATAGATAGTAATCGCCATGGGGGGAGGGAGCACTGCAAGCAGCGCGGTAGCTAGAATCGAGTGAGTGCAGATGAGTGATCAAGTTTGCAGTGCGCTCAAACGAGGCGAGGTCAGGAAACAGGAACGGAAGGAACAGGCGACCAAGAGAGACAGTGGTGGGTGTAGCGTAGCGGGCCTTGATCGCAGTCAGGAACTCACTAGCTGTGCAAACCTGAGTGAAGTGGGTCTCCTCAGACTCAGGGAGGAGGCTGCGGAGGGCGATGCAGGCCGCAACGTCACGCGACTTCCACGCTGTCATGTCAGCATGCTCGCGTGCATAACGGTCACTATCTGCAGGTGTGGGGTCAGCTGCTAAGGGTGCAGGGTCAGCTGGCTCAGGTAGGTCACTGGAAGCGTGCGCCCATAGAGTCTCGTGTGCCTGAACCTGGCTCTCTAGGAGGCGGCGCGCATGCAGGATCCAGACCGAGAACTCGAGCGGCCTACTCAAAGCGCAGGACCCTAAGGGTCGCCATAGCGGATGCGTGGAGGTGGATACTGCTGCTGCCGAAACCCTAAACGCCTAAAGGGTCTGCGTAGGGCGTGACAGACAGTGCGACACGACAGGACGGACGCGACTGGCAGGGATGGACGCGACAGGCGCGGACGGGCAGGGCGCACGGGGCGCGACAGACGGGCAGGGCGCAGCGGGGGCGCGACGGACGGGCAAGGCGCACGGGGCGCATGCGACGGGACGGGACGGGAAGCTCGACGCGGACAGGACGGGACGGGACAGATGGCGTGACGCGGCGGGACAGAAGGGGGGCGACGCGACGGGAAAGCAGGGACGACGGGACGGGACGGGACAGCAGGGACGACGGGACGGGATGGGACAGCAGGGGGCGACGCGACTGGACAGTAGGGGCGACGGGATGGGACGGGACAGCAGGGGCGACGGGACGGGACAGCAGGGGCGACGGGACAGCAGGGGCGACGCGACGGCAGGGGCGACGGGACGGGACAGCAGGGGCGACGGGACAGCAGGGGCGACAGGACGGGACGGGACAGCAGGGGCGACACGACGGCAGGGGCGACGGGACGGGACAGCAGGGGTGACGGGACAGCAGGGGCGACGGGACAACATGGGCGACGCGACGGCAGGGGCGACGGGACGGGACAGCAGGGGCGACGGGATAGCAAGGGCGACGGGACAGGATGGGACAGCAGGGGCGACGCGACGCAGGCGCAGCGGGCGCTAGGGCACAAGAGAGACGAGCGCGAGAGGCGCTAGGGGACAGTACGGGCGTAATAGGCACTAGGGTACGGGACAGGCTCGGGCGCTACGGACGTGAACGAGAGGAACGGGATCCTACAGGATCCTAACCTAGGTGATACCATGTCAAGAATGAAAGTGTTGGTTTCACTAAGGTTGGTTGGGGTACATAAACCTAACCCTAACAGCTGTACCCCCTATAACACACATCACTAAGACTACAACATTTGACACTAACCACCCCCCTCCCCCAAAAAAAAAACCCATCATCTACATCCTCATGTCCACCAATTATGGCGCATCCGCCCACGGAGCATCCCACCCGACATCCTCATCAAAATCATCCTGCTCCACCCAAACAACGTATGGACCTCTCATCATCGACGTCGCGCGTAACAAGATCACACGCGTCTGAGTTTGCTGCAAAGCCACCCCTATGGCTACTCTAAGTGACCCGCAGAAAAACCCTTTCCCGTGGCCCTCGCCGCTCCTTTCGTCTTCGCTACCTCAATCTGCGCCTTGCCCTGTTTCTTAAGCCACCTTCCAAAGCTCCCTCCCAGACATCCTCAGGTCTCTGCAATGAGAGGTGTGAACTGTAGTTCCCTGTGTCGCTGCAAAAGCGATTTGTAATCCGCCGCCTTCCGCTTTTCCCTCTCCCTAGCGGCAACACCCACCTTGCGACCGATCTGTCCGTGGTGTTGTGCTGACAGGGAGATAGGGTCTACAACACTAACCTCCAGCGCATGCTCCTTCCCCCTCCTCCAGTCTCCGAACCACCACATCCACTTTCTTCCCTTGCAGCAACGTGTCATCCTCCATAGTCACAACCCCACCCGACCCTTTAGCTATCTTCGCCACCGCGAACTTAACCGTGTCGTGAACCCGAGAAGGTGCATACTGATGCTTGCAGCGGAGGGCATGATGGGGATCAGAAGGATCAACAAACTAGACCCCACAGCTGCACTTGCCGGCGACTATCAGCTGCTGGATAGGGAGGCCTAGGCGCATGGCCGCACAGATGCTCCACTCGGCTGCTGTGAAGGTAGCCTCGTCATGCGACGGAATGGCAAAAACCCACGCCCCTGCCCCCAGGCCCTGAAGGGATGTCAAATGGGCCAAGGTGGCATCGTCGTGGGCCATAACTCAAAGAGACTGCGGGCTCTCGACCGCTAGCGGTGTTGCGTAGGGAAAAACATCTGTGAGGGGTCAGCGGTGCACAACACAAGGGGCGGCATCTCCTGCCGGACCGGCTGTGGAAGTAGCTCCAACGCTCTCGAGAACTAGGGATCCAGAAGCGTCGTAGCCTCGGGCGTGCAAAAAAACTCCTCAAACATCCGCTCCTCCCCTGCCACCCCCATTCGAGCCACATCGCTCGCTGCCTGGCACCAGCCACATGCGTACGACAAAGGACTGAGGTCCGCTGTAGAACGTATGCCAAATCCCCCCAGCCTAGCAGGAAGGTGCAGCTGCAGGCGGGCCATCTGCGACTTTCCCGCATCGTAATCCCAGGTACCGGGTGGAAACGTATGCCAAATCCCCCCAGCCTGGCAGGAAGGTGCAGCATCATCAAAACAATCCTCAAGGCCCGTGTCCCGGTCTCGAAAAGCCTCCACTACCCCTGGCCGCGGAGGCATCGTCCGCGTGAGATAGATCGGGCGCGCTGACACCGCGATCGCCAACAAATGAGACGCAATCTGTGGGTGGTAAAGCAGAGGAAGCCATGGGATGGGCGCCTGCAGCTCCGTCAGCCTCGCCCGAAGGCGAGTCACCTCCCAGTCCTCCTCCCCAACGGGAATGCCTACTACAGTGAGCCCCGTCTAGGTTTGTTGCATGCCGGGCGGAATCGTCTCGTTCCTCCCCTCTCCCTCCTGGTTCCCCCCCTCGCTCCCATAACTTGCACTTATGCGGCTGCACCTCCAGACCAAGCCCGCCCAATCGTTCACGCAAGACCCCATAGGCTGCCAACACCCACTCCCTGGGCCCCAAGATATACATATCATCGTCGTAGCTGAATAAAAGAAGGTCGGCGAATTCCCGCTTGGTCGGCTCCATAACCAGCTGCTGGGTGAACGCGAACAAAAACGGCCCCAAAGGGTCCCCCTGCCTCGAGCCCCGCTCGGAAGCCAAAGCTTCGACAAAGGGGCCCGTGCGGAGGTAGAGGTCGCTAGAGGTGTCGTAGAAAACGCACAAGAATGAAATCAACCCTACGAACGGCGACTCTCGGAGACCCTCAAACATTTCCCGCCGATTGAAAGAGTTGAAAGCGTTCGCTACGTCAATTTGAAGTGCGCACCACGACGGGTGAGTAGAGATGGCGGAACAAAAGGCGTGTGCCAGGACTTCCACCCCCGACTTGGACCCAACTCCAAGCTAGTTACATGGAGAGAAGTGCAACAATATCTTCGGGCGAAGCACAATGCAAAGGGCCCTAGATAGTATGCGGGGGAGCACCTCGCCTATAGCAACTGGACAACCGTCACCATTTGACAAAGGCAATCATGGCCTTGTTGTCTACGTGCAGAACTGGAGGAGAACGAGGCCGCTCTCCCAAGTCGGTCAGCAGGTAGGTGAGCCAGCGTAACTCCTGTGCAGCCATGGCCCCTGCGTAGATCTCAGCCTCACAACTGGAACTGAGAACAGAAGACGAGCGGGTAGACCGCCAGGAAACAGAGCCGGAGCCAAGGCTAAAAGTGTAACCCTGTGACGACCGCTGCGTAGCCAAGTCGACAACCCAAGACGCGTCTGCATGTCGAGTGAGGACAACTGGACCCCGTCCTCCAAGCACGAGACCCATGCCCGATATACTGCACAAGTAGCGCAACACCCTCTTAGAGGCCTCCCAGTGCTCTTGTCGGTATCTCCCGGGTGCAGCGTAGCGTCCCAGGATGAGGGTAGGCAAGGTCAGGTCGAGTGCAGGTTATCAGGTACATGAGGCAGCCCACAAGCTCTGGATACGGGCCACTCGGCTCTACGGACTCGTCCGAAGGTGGAGCTGAGAGCAAGTGACCGGTAGGCAGAGGAGTGCATTGTGGCGAGGAGTACCGGAAGCCGAAGTGCTGAAGGACCTGGTGCACCATGTCTGACTGAGTCAGGGTGATGGTGCGCCGTGCTCTGTCCCGGGTGATCTGCAAGCCAAATAGCTATGCAGCTCACCCAGGTCAGTGCAGGTGTGTCTCTTCTGCAGCTCCAACTTCACAAGGGCCAGTGCCTCAGTGTCAGCAGTGGCAAAAACCAAGTCGTCGACTTACACGAGGATGTAGAACGATGGCAACGAAGTGTCGGAGCGCAGAAACAGCAACGGGTCAGCAGTTGAAGGAGCAAACCCAAGAGCCGCAAGCGTCGTCCTCAGTGCGTCGTGCCACTCGCGAGGTGCCTGGCGGAGACCGTAGATTGGCCGCCGGAGGCTCCACTGGGTACCCGCAGGAAACGACCCAGTGAAGCCAGGTGGGCGGCGCAGCCAGATCTCCTCGTGCAGGCTGCCCTGTAAGAAAGTTGTGCCGAAGTCAAGAGAGTGAAGCTCGTAGTCACACTGAGCGACGACGTGCAGCAGCACCTGAAGAGTGGTCATCTTCGGGGCAGGGGAGAAGGTCTGGAAGAAGTCAACTCCTTGTCGCTGACTAAAGCCTCGTGCAACGTAACGATCCTTGAAGACAGGCGGAGAACCCGGCGGCCGCTTCACCCCAAAAATCCACATGCCATCGACTATGTTCGCCCCAGGAGGGGGAACTGCGACGACGTAGGTGCCTGTGGACTTCTAGGATGCCATCTCTGCGTCCATGGATGTCTGCCACTGAGAGGAGTAGGGACGAGTGATCGCCTCTGCGTAAGAGCACGGGGTCGGGATGTCTGGTGCATTTGGGTCTCCCCCAGGTGCAAGCAGCATGTCCACAAGATGAGGTACAGCAGCTGCAGGAGACTCAAAGTCCTCCTGCCTGTCCTCAAGGACGTCCGTGCCAAGAGCACACTCACCCCCGACGGACGGAGGATAGTCAGACTCAGACTCAGCAACAAGACTAGCGGCGTAGTCAAGACGACAAGCGGCAGAAGAGTCAACAAGCTCAGCAACTAAGGCAGACGCAGCAATAGACGTCCTAGAATTTGTGTGAAAGTGACAGTAGGACTGGCAGCAGTGGCTAGAATTTGTGTGACAGTAGGACTATAACTGTGGCTGCGCCTGGTGAGGCGGTGGACACAGTAAGGGAGGAGTAAGGCAAGTAGAAGACGGGAGACTAAGAACATGGCGAAGGACCGAGCCAGGTGGCGGCAGAGACGACGGCGGTGACGGAACAAAAAACGGTCGCCGCTGCACAGTGCCTCCAGCACCAGTACCGCCAACTCCAGCACCCCCAGTGCCAGCACCTCGAGCTCCAGGGTCTCCAGCTCCAACGCCTCCAGCTCCAGTGCCTCCAGCTCCATCTCCTCCAGCTCCAACACCTCCAGCGCCAGCGCCTCCAGCTCCAGTGCCTCCAGCTCCAGCTCCTCCAGCTCTAGCGCCTCCAGCGCCAGCGCCTCCAGCTCCAGGGTCTCCAGATCCAGTGCCTCCAGCTCCAGCGCCCGCAGCTCCAGGGTCTCTAGCTCCAGTGACTCCAGCTCCAGCGCCTCCAGCTCCAGGGTCTCCAGCTCCAGCTCCTCCAGCTCGAGCGCCTCCAGCGCCAGCGCCTCCAGATCCAGGGTCTCCAGCTCCAATACCTCCAGCTCCAGTGCCTCCAGCTCCAGCGCCTCCACCTCCAGTGCCTCCAGTTCCAGGGTCTCCAGCTCCAGCGCCTCCAACACCACCAGCTCCGGCAGATCCAGTACCTCTAGTACGAGCACCTCCAGGACAAGCAACTCCAACACCTCCGGTACCTCCAGCTCCAGCAGTAACTCCAGCACCTCCAGGACTAGTAGCTCCAGCACCTCCAGCTTAATTGCCTCAAGCAGCAGGGCCTCCAGCTCCTGCAGCGCCACTCCTAAGGCGTGTGCGCTGATCAAACCACTCGCGCAGCTGCCGCGGTGAGAGAGGCTCCCGCTGGCGAGACTGCTGTGGCGAGGCACCCGCAGGACCTCCAGCAGACGCAGTACCCCTAGGCTCAGCACCCCCAGAGTCCGCACCCTCAGACTCAGCACCCCCAGGCTCCGCACCCTCAGTCTCAGCACCCCCAGGCTCCGCACCCTCAGGCTTAGCACCCCCAGGATCCGCACCCGCAGGCTCAGCACCCCCAGACGCAGCACCCCCAGACGCAGCACCTCTAGCAGCACCTGACTCTACAGCGACCTCGACAGGCACAGTCCCGGGGAGTTGGTCTACCAGAGACCCACCTGAGGGAGAAGGACCCTGAGGGGGGAGGGGGTCTACCAGAGGGGGACCTCGACCAAGGAAGAGCGGCGGGGGGGGAAGAGGGGCAGTGCGGTAGGGGAGAGATGGTAAAAGGGAACCGACTCGTTAAACGTGACGTCCTAAGAGGGGAGGACACGGCGCGAGGTGGGGTGGTAAAACTGCCAGCCAGGCGCGTCAGGGGGAAAGCCAAGGAAGATGCAGGGAATAGCGCGAGAGGAGAGCTTGTCTGTGGAAGTATCGCGGACAAAGGCACGAGAGCCCCATACCCGGAACACCGACGCATCGCCAACCTTCCACGTCCAACGCAGTGTAGGCGAGGTCTCCGGCAAGGAGACACGGGGCCAGTGGTTGAGCTGATGCGCAGCGTACCGAACCGCAAACGGCCACAGAAAATGGGGAGCAGCCGCATGGATCATGGAGGTACGAGCGACCTCCATGACTAAGCCAATACGGCGCTCAGCAACCCCATTTTGCTCCGAGGAGGCCGGAAGCATGAACGACTGGAGGATACCCTCCCCACGACAAAATTCCCGCAAGAGGTCGGAGGAGAACTCACCACCTCTGTCAGAGTGCAGACGCAGGATAGGAAGGTCCTCGCGGAACCGCTCGCGGAGCTGGAGACGGACTGCGCGGATCCAAGGGATCAATACATCAAGGACCTCACCCTTGCTGTGCAAGGGGAAGGCCGTGGTGTAACGCGTGTAGTCGTCAACAACTAGCAGAAAGTAGCGCTCGCGGCCCTGTCCACTGACGCGGGCTGGGCCCCACACGTCCATGTGGAGAGTCTGCAGGGGAGCAGTCGTCGGGGGAAACGAGGAAGAGTGAGGAGCAGCGCGCTGCCGCCCCTCGACGCAAGGAGGTCAGGGCGGGGCACGCGAGGGCGGGAGGGGAGGCAGAGACCTGGGAAGACCAGAAACAAGGAGGCGGGAGTGCATGCCACGAAGGTGTGGCAGGGAGGGGTGACCCAGGCGGTGGTGCCAAAGAAGAGTCTGGTGCGACAGGAGGCGACACGAACAAGGGGCGGCTACCTGACCTGACCCGGACACCTGAACAGAAGCAGCTACCTGAGCAGGCTCAGTAGTCAGTGTGTACAGACTCGACCCAGGCCGACGGGTGAACGTGGCCAGGTGGCGGCCCGTCCGTGTACACGTGCAGATCGACACACGCTGACCCCCATGAGTGGTGGTAGTGACCATCGCATCCCGGAGGGCAGTGGTACTCACCAAGTTCGTAGAGAACGAGGGGAGGTGAAGACCTGAGAGTGAGCCGGACGGAACCGATGGACACGGGAGAACAGTGGAGGAACGGGCAAGAAATGCCCCCCCTGAGGGGTTAGCCAATCTGACTGGATCAGGTGCAGGGAGTGGAGTGAGTGTGGTACTGTCGCGAAAGAAACAGCGGGAAGCACCTGAGTCAAGCGTGAAGGTGTGCAAGGCCTCAGAGGCGCAGTACCAGGGAGAGCAGACTTACTAGCACCTAGAGCTGCAGTGTCTATACCTGGGTCGGGCGGCACACACAGGTAACAGACACCCTCAACACTAACAGTCAAGGCATACATGGCAGCAAGGATAGCATCATAGTCAAGAGCAAAGATATCAACACCAGACCTAAGCAGCTCTAGCCAGTGGGGGCGCTCAGCCTCGTCGCCAAACTCTGCGCGCCAGGCAACGTCAAGGCGGGAGAAGTAGTGGTGTTGTGTGTGAAACTTCTTACATGCCTGACCAGCGCAGTCACCTATGCGAATGACATACGGGCAGCAAACACAAACCCCAGACGCCCCACGCTGAGCAAACCACTCACGAAGCTGCTGGGGAGAAGGGGTCTCGCTGGGACGCTGCTGTTGCTGCCTCTGGCCACCGCTACCTCCGCCACCTCCACTGCCTCCACCGCCTCCACCACCACCACCCCCGCTGCCACCTCCACCACTCTTGCCTCCCTTGCCCTTGCCGCTGCGGCACTTCCCACTAGGAGCAAAAGCAACCCCGACGTCCTCAGTACCAAGGATGTCAACAGCAGCAGCAGAAGCGTAGGAGGGGGCAAGGGGGGAGGGGGAACACCCCTCAAAGAAGGGTGTGCGAGGAGTGCCACGAGTAGCACCTACAGCGACTATGCTAGTCTCAGCTGCAAGGAGGTGCTTCTCGAGCAGGTCGACAGTGAGGTCTGTGGGGTCAAGTGCGAGAAAGTAGTCCCTGACCGCGCGAAGAGAGTTAGGGAGGCGGGTGATGTTATAGTCACAATAGGCTTGAATGTGCCTAAAACGAAAGATAGAGAGCACAGACGGATTTCTGCACAGCGGCTTCAAACGCTGATAGCGTTCTGCTCACAGCTGCAAATGACTTGATTCAAATTGGATCTGGAGCGTCTTCACGTCGTCTACAATTAGCAATTTAGATTGCACGATTTGATGAAGAATTGACGACACAGCGTCGGTTTGAACGAACGGTACTATGGCAGCCACTATAGTCTTAGAACACAAGATAGGAAGAGTTACGAGTTGGGAATGACTCCCAGCTCCTACAAACCCCAAGAGCCGAGGTACAGTGATGTGGAACAGTGCCACACTGTCCCCAACCACGAAGGGTCTCGAAACTACCCTTTACTAGGGCCTACACCAAGTGAAATGTTACACTACACAAAGTAATGTAACTATCTTCAATATCTTGAGGTGTACCCTTTTGGCAAGCTTCGAAATCACTTGAGGCTTGACACCAAGGCTCGGGCTCTTCATCACAAACTCATCCTTGAGTTCTTGATGGGTCTGCTGCACACACCTGCGACACGCCGAACGTTCGACACAGGACAAAACAGAAACCGCGCACGACAAAATAGAAACCGCGCGCGAGACACAAACGACCGCGTAACACGCGTCTAGCGATAACTCGCTATTGACTCGACACACACACTCGACATCATGACTCAACATTCACACACAATTATAAGCATGAAATATATATTATCCCATGCCCTCATACCATTCCATACACACACACATTCACGCACACGGACAACAAGCCGAGTGCAAACCGTAGGGTTGCACCAACAAACTCCCCCTCGGATTGTTGGCCTTAGGATATGTTGCTCTCTCAGTTCAGAGCCATCCCAGCCAGCTTGCAACACTTCCAATGCTGCTGCTCCACCAGCCTCTTGGTCATCATGTCAGCCGGCTGCCCCGTGGTCTTCACGTAGCGCAACTCAACTTCACCCGCGGTTACCATGCTCCTCGTCCAATGCCACTTCACCCTCATGTGCTTCGTGAGTCCATGCAACACAGGGTTCTTAGCAAGAGCAATGGCACCCTGGCTGTCACAGTACAGTGGGGTAGGTCCTTGCTGCTCCTCCCCCAATTCAGCCAACAAACGCCGCTGCCACACAATCTCCCGTACGGCACGGAAGAGTGCCATGTACTCGGACTCCACCGAGCTCAAAGCTTGGTCAACCTGCTTCTTGCTCTCCCAAGCAGTTGGGCCTCCACCAACACAGCATATGAAGCCTCCCACACTTGTCATGTCCTCTGGTTCTGATGCATATGAAGCATCCGAGTAGGCGGTGAGGAACAAACGCCCGGGTTCAACACCATCCGCGCCCTTTTGGCGCCTTTGTGCCGCCGCCGAGTATTGCAGCCCAACGGTCGGTGTTTGGCCAAGATACTTGGCCACCCTCATTCCAGCTGCTACCTGCTCCTCATTAGGGCATTGCACAACCCTAGCCAGCTGCCCGGTAGCAAACGCGACGTCCGGTCGGGTGTTTACCGCCGCATACATGAGGCTGCCCACCAACGAGTGAAATCGGCGCCTCTCCTCTTCACCAACGCTCTCCTCCTCTGGTCCCTTCACACACTTGAACCCAGAGGGAAAGGGTGTAGCCACATGGCCTTCACTCTGCCCAAAGTTGGCAGCCAATGCCTCCAGGTACTTTCGTTGATGCACCCGCATGCACCGCTTCTCCACATCTCGTTCGATGTGGAGCCCAAGGTAGAAGCTCACGTCACCAAGGGCCTTGCACTTGAACTTGTCTTGAAGCTTCAGCATCACCTCCTTCACAAGGTCAGAAGAGGGTGAGAAAATGAGGATGTCATCCACATAAACCACCATGAAACTCCTCTGCTCCCCCTCGCCAAGCATGAACAAGGAGTGATCGGCCGTTGAGGGAGTGAAGCCGATCCCCTCCAACACTTCGCGCAGCTTCATGTACCATTGCCTAGGGGCCTGCTTCAGCCCATAGAGGGCCTTCTTCAGCTTCCACACTCTGCCACTACCATCATCAAACCCCTCTGGCTGCGCCATAAAAATCTCCTCCTCAAGGATGCCGTTAAGGAATGCCGTTACGATGTCCATTTGCTTTACTACCCATCCTTTGATGGCGGCTCCCGCGAATAGGGTTCGCAGCGTCGTCGGCTTCACCACAGGGGCAAACAGCTCCTTGAAGTCCACCTTCTCCTTCTGCTGGTACCCCTTGGCTACAAGCCTAGACTTGTAGCGCTCGATCTTGCCGTCGGCATCCGACTTGATTTTGAAGAGCCACTTGGACGTTATCGCCGTACGCCCCTCCGGTAGCTCCACCAATTCAAACGTGTCATTCTCCTCGATGCTCTTCAGCTCACTCTCCATGGCCTTCTTCCACTCCTCAGCATCACTACTCTCCAAAGCCTCCTTGAGAGTTGCTGGTTCTCCCGGCATCTCCACCGGAGAGAAGAACGCGAAGGCACACTCCTCGTAGTCACTCTCCTCGTCGTCTCCGACCATCATTGCCGCTCCGGCCAGGGCTGTCTTGCCCTGCTTTCCCGGCGCATCATAGGTCAGCCTATTAGGGGGTTGAACTCTCCTCTTCCCCCTTCCTTCCTCCTCAGCTGCAGGGACTTGAAGGCCTTGGCGTTGCTGCGGTGTGGCTCGAATCCGTGGAGCACTCGTAGTACGGGAAGGGAGTGACGGTGCATGCTCGCTCACTTGCTGCACCTCCTCCTCTTCTTCCTCTGCATCATTGGCCTCCTCTCCCCCATTCACAAGGGATGATTGACTTGTGGTTGTGCTGCCGCTGCTCAGCTCCAAAGGCAGCTCCACATGCTCCAAACCGGAACTCTTCACCTCCCCAAACCGCACGCCTATCTTCGCCTCATTCTCCGCCTTCCAATCCTTGTACATGAAGTTCTCCATGAACTTGCAGTCCCTGCTCACCAAGAACTTCTTGGTGAATGGGTCCCAAAGAAGCCATCCCTTGCTGTTTTGAGCCATGCCCAAGTGCACGGCCCACACCGCCTTGGCACCAAGCTTGTTGTGCCGAAGATGCTTAGGCACGAGCGCCATGCACATGCACCCGAACACCCGAAGCATATCCACCTTTGGCTTCCTTCCTAGCCACTCCACATAGGGCACCCATTTGTCTGCTCCCACATGAGTCAAGGCTCTGTTCTTGGCCACACACGCGCTCCGCACCGCATCAGGCCAGAAATAGTCGGGTAGCCCGGCTTCAATGAGCAACCCGCGTGCCGCCTCCGTGATTGTGCGGTTCGCTCGCTCGGCGATGCCGTTCATTGCAGGGGAGTATGGCATGGTGAGGGAGTGCCGAATACCATTCTTCTTCAGCCACAACCCAAACTCCTTGCTCAGGAACTCTCCCCCTCGATCGGTGCGGATTGACTTGACTAGACGGTCTTGTTGCCGCTCCACCATCGGGAACCAATCCGTCTTCAACGTTTCAGCCACGTCGCTCTTCTTGGCCAGCACGTACACCCAAGTCATGCGGGTGTAGACGTCGACAATGGTGAGAAAATACTCAGCTCCAGCAGCTCCAAGCTTCAGGGGGCCCACCACGTCCATCACCACCTCATCAAGCGGTGCCTTTGCCGTTGCCTCCGAACTAGGGAACGGAAACCGGGTGAACTTGGCTTGAATGCACGTCGGGCAGCCAAGCGCCTCATCGGGCTCCCCCTTCACACGTATGCCAGCAACCATCTCATTCTTCACTAGCTGCTGCAAGATGGGCAGGGCCACATGCCCCATGCGCCGATGCAAGGTGAGCCAATCACACTCCCCCGTAGCCGAAGTTGGATTGGAGAATGCCGCGCTCGCAATAGCGCCCCACATACTCTCTCCGTAGTCCTCCTCCGCTGCTGCCTCTGGGTTCTCCTCACCCTTTTGCTGCTCCTTGGTTGCTGCACCACTCTCCTTAGGTTCAATGAACTTGCTGGTCCCTCCAGGTTTGCTCTTCTTGAGCTCATTCTCCTTAGCGCGACTGTTCGCGCCATCGTCGCTACCGACCGCTCCATCCTTGGTGCTGATGCTTGCTGCCACTTGCCTCTCCTTAGGCATAGGGACCACTGGGATCTGCCACATCTCGTTGTAGACATCCCTGTCCTCATGAAGGTCCCAAAGAATTCGATCGCCAAGCCTTGCGGTGTAGGTCTTGGCTCCCTTCGAGTTCGTGTCCATGCCGGCCTTTGCCAACCGCCGCACGGAAATCAGGTTTGCAGCAAGGCTGGGCACCCAAAGCACGTACTTGAGGCCCACCATCTTCCCATCAGCACCCTTGAACATGGCCTTGCCCATGCCTTTCACCTCTGCTCGCTGCCCCAAAGCCGATGTGACATGCTTCACCGGTGACGGCTCGAGTTCGGTGAGCAAGTCCGGGCGAGGTGTCATGCTATAGGTAGCGCCACTATCAATCACCCAATAGTCCAGGGGGTGTAGGGTCACCTTCCCCACAACTGCTGGCTCCTCAAAGCCTTCATCCTTCTCTGGACCAGCCGGTACTTGCGTCGACACGAAGTAGAATAGACCCGGGTATCGATCGTCGCTCGGGTCCTTGTCGTTGTCTCCGCTCTTCATGTTTGCAGCTCCGCCACCGCGACCGCCACGGCCTCCACGGCCTCGTCCTCTCCCTCCTCCTGCTCCTCTACCCTCTTGGCCTTGAGCAGGGGTCCAACCATCAGGAAGTTTGTAGCAGTCGCGCCACATGTGTCCGCTCTTGTGGCAATAGTGACACTCGCCGTCGAATCGGCCGCGACCGCGTCCGTAGCTCTTGTCGTCGCTGCCGTAACCGCCACTCCTGCGGCCTCCGCCGAAGTTGCTGCCACCAAACCTTCCTCCCCCTCGTCCTCTGCCTCTTCCTCGACCATATCCACGGCCGATGCTCGCTGCCCCAGCGCCATCCGCACTCGCCAACTCACGGCGGCGGAAATCCTCTTGAAGGATAGCTCGCTTCACGTCTTCAAGCGAGAGGCGGGGCAAGTCGCGATTAAGGTTGATGATGAGCGAGGACCATGACTCTGGGAGTAAGGCCAGCAACTTGGTCTTCTTTTGGAGCTCACTGTAGTTCAAATCAGCTCCCTCAAGCCGCGTCAACAAGTCGAAGAATTTCTGCACCCCTTCTTCAACCGCTTCGTCTTCTTCAATTCGTAGTGCCGCCATTTGCCGTTCCAACACCACCGCTACCGCCGCTGTTGCAGGAGCATGTACACCCTTGAGAGCAGCCCATGCCTTTGGTCCTTTCTCTGGTTCACGCTGGAATGGCTTGATGTGACGGATCTGACTGCTCCCCAACGCTTGCCCAAGTAAGAGATAGCCTTGTGCGCTCTTCCGCACCCACGGGCTCTTCTCCGGGTCGTTCTCGGGGCGCTTCTCCGTTCCTTCCATCACCTCCAGCAGGTCATAGTGGTCAAAAATGTTCTCCATCTTGAAGGACCATTCAGCAAAGTTGTCACCGTTGAACTTGTCAAGCCCAAACACCCTAGGCTCATCCCTAGGTGGGCCAAGACTTGGTTGCATGGGCGCCATGGCTGAATCACGGGGTTGGCCTTGAGCTTGAGCTTCTCCACTGCCACCAGCACCTCTGCCACCCCTTTCCTCAGGTCCAGACATTGTCGAAACTGCTCCAAGGGGCTCTGATACCACTTGTTATAGTCACAATAGGCTTGAATGTGCCTAAAACGAAAGATAGAGAGCACAGACGGATTTCTGCACAGCGGCTTCAAACGTTGATAGCGTTCTGCTCACAGCTGCAAATGACCTGATTCAAATTGGATCTGGAGCTTCTTCACGTCGTCTACAATTAGCAATTTAGATTGCACGATTTGATAAAGAATTTACGACACAGCGTCGGTTTGAACGAACGGTACTATGGCAGCCACTATAGTCTTAGAACACAAGATAGGAAGAGTTACGAGTTGGGAATGACTCCCAGCTCCTACAAACCCCAAGAGCCGAGGTACAGTGATGTGGAACAGTGCCACACTGTCCCCAACCACGAAGGGTCTCGAAACTACCCTTCACTAGGGCCTACACCAAGTGAAATGTTACACTACACAAAGTAATGTAACTATCTTCAATATCTTGAGGTGTACCCTTTTGGCAAGCTTCGAAATCACTTGAGGCTTGACACCAAGGCTCGGGCTCTTCATCACAAACTCATCCTTGAGTTCTTGATGGGTCTGCTGCACACACCTGCGACACGCCGAACGTTCGACACAGGACAAAACAGAAACCGCGCACGACAAAATAGAAACCGCGCGCGAGACACAAACGACCGCGTAACACGCGTCTAGCGATAACTCGCTATTGACTCGACACACACACTCGACATCATGACTCAACATTCACACACAATTATAAGCATGAAATATATATTATCCCATGCCCTCATACCATTCCATACACACACACATTCACGCACACGGACAACAAGCCGAGTGCAAACCGTAGGGTTGCACCAACAGGTGACTATGAAGTAGAGAGTGATGTACATTGGGGGCGGTTTCTTGTCTTGGAACTCGGCTGTGAGGGCAGCGCGGTAGCGAGTGTCGCTAGTGCGAAGGTGGGTGATGAGGTCCTCGACTGTGGCAAAGGGTGACAGCTCGGGAAAAAGGTAGGGCAGTATAAGGGGGCCGAGAGCAGCAGTGGCAGGGGAAGAGTAACGAGCGACTACAACGCCGTACAGGGCTTTAGTAGTCTTGTGTTGGCCAAAGTGAGCGCGTTCGGCTATAAGGCAGGTGATTGCGAACTGCTAAGCGAGCAGCAGCGTCACGGGTAAGCCACTGTGAGCGAGTCGCACTGTCAGCTGTGTCGGGAGGGGCGAGAGAGGCTCCAGACGTGTGGTCAAACAATGAAACGATGTCTCTAGAATTGCTCAGTAGGTACAGCTTGTGAGAATCGAGAAGAAATGAATGAGGATGATTGCACTAGAAAGCATTGGGATACATATAGCAAACCCTAACAGGGTTGTACTCACTACAGAGTACCCCACTGCAGACTAGAGAAACATAATATTCTGACACACCCCCATAGTCAAAGTGGGGTATGATCAGCACAACAAGCAAAGCAAAGCAAGCTCAGGGTGGATCACAATGTCACCACACATTCTGAGCACAAGTACAAGAAGTAACAGTTTAAAGTTCACAATAAATAAGTAAACCTAGAGGCTATCACAGAGGGCAAGTGAGGAGGAGGAGGCTGGACTAATAGGAGAGGAGAGAGGAGGCAACGGCGGAAGCTGCAGACACACGGGCAACAGGAGCGGCGCGCACTGTGGCTACCGGAGGCGCACCTCCGGACTACAGGAGTAACTGGCTCCGCGGCTAAGACGAGCGGCAGGAGCAACGGACCCACGGGCGACTGGCGCAGCGGCATCACTGGGCTACCAGAAGCGCACCTCCGGACTACTGGCACTGCTAGCAACACGACGGCTACCTCCACCCAACCTCCCTCTACTGCCGCACCCCCCATTCACACACACCCTGCTGCACCCCTAGGTTCACTCACACTCCACCCCCTAGCACCACTCCGTCGACTCACACACACCCACCCCCCTCAGCGGCAGTTGCAGTAGTGGGAGACGGAGTAGGAGGAGGAGCAGGGGATGCCACACACCCGCCACCCCCATACCCTCCCCCATTGCTGCACCTGCAGCAGGGGATGGAGGAGAAGGGGGGGGGGGGGGGGGGGGGGGGGGGGGGGGTGCTGTGCATGGCGCGTGCAGAGGGCAGCAGGGCAGCAGGGCGCGCGGGGCGCACAGGGCTGCAGGGTGCGCGGGGCGCACAGGGCAGCAGGGCAGCAGGGCGCACGGGGCGCACAGGGCAGCAGGGCGCGCGGGGCGCAGCAGGGCTTGCGGGTTGGCCACACCCGCCACCCCCATACCCTCCCCCACTGTTGCACCCGCAGTAGAGAGATGGGGGGGGGGGGGGGGGGGGGGGGGGGGGGGGCGGGGGGGGGGGGGCAGGTGCTGCAGGTCCCCTCCCCCCACTGCTGCATCCGCTCCAGGGGGATGGCAGATCCCCTCCCCCCCACTGCTGCACCCGCAGCAGGGGGAGGGAGAGGAGAAAAGGGCGGAGAGGAGGGGGTCCAGGGGCGGCTGCTCCAGGGGCCAGGGGCGGCTGCTGAGGTCCAGGAGCGGCTGCACCAGGGGCGGCTGCTCCAGGGGCGGCTGCTCCAGGGGCGGCTGCTCCAGGGGCGGCTGCACCAGGGGCGGCTGCACCAGGGGCGGCTGCTCCAGGGGCTGCTGCACCAGGGGCGGCTGCTCCAGGGGCGGCTGCACCAGGGGCGGCTGCACCAGGGGCGGCTGCTCCAGGGGCGGCTGCACCAGGGGCGGCTGCTCCGACGCGTAGCCCCCCCCAGGTCGCCCCTCCCGTCGCCTGTTGAGGCGACCTGAGGGGGGGGGGGGGGGGGGGGGGGGGTGCTGTGCACGGCGCGTGCAGAGGGCAGCAGGGCGCACGGGGCGCACAGGGCAGCAGGGCATGCGGGGCGCAGCAGGGATGGCGGGTTGGCCACACCCGCCACACCCATACCCTCCCCCACTGCTGCACCCGCAGCAGAGAGATGGGGGGGGGGGCGGGGGGGGCGGGGGGGGGCGGGGGGGGGCAGGCAGGTGCTGCAGGTCCCCTCCCCCCACTGCCGCATCCGCACCAGGGGGATGGCAGATCCCCTCCCCCCACTGCTGCACCCGCAGCAGGGGGAGGGAGAGGAGAAAAGGGCAACAGGAGCGGCGCGGGGTCCAGGGGCGGCTGCTCTAGGGGCCAGGGGCCAGGGGCGGCTGCTGAGGTCCAGGAGCGGCTGCACCAGGGGCGGCTGCTCCAGGGGCGGCTGCACCAGGGGCGGCTGCACCAGGGGCGGCTGCTCCGACGCGTGGCCCCCCCCCCCAGGTCGCCCCTCCCGTCGCCTGTTGAGGCAACCTGGGGGGGGGGGGGGGGGGAGGAGTACGGGGGGCCGACGCGCGGCCTCCCAGGGCGCCAGAGCAGGCGGAAGAAGGGGCGACGCGCGCCCCCCCAGGTCGCCACGCAAGGCGACGGGAAAAGGGGGGGGGGGCGGTGCACAGGCCCCTGGTGCGCCACGACCGGCATGAGGGCGGGGCCTGGGTCGGGGCAGGTCCGGGACAGGGCCGGGACGGGGCCGAGGAAGGGCCGGGGCGGGCCGCGAAGGGGCCTAACGGGCCGCGAAGGGGCCGCGACAAGCCGCGACGGGGCCTAACGGGCCGAGAAAGGGGCCGGGGAAGGGCCTGGGCGGGCCGCGAAGGGGCCTAACGGGCCGCGAAGGGGCCGCGACAAGCCGCGACGGGGCCTAACGGGCCGAGAAAGGGTCGGGGCAGGGCCGGGGTCGGGGCAGGTCCGGGACAGGGCCGGGACGGGGCCGAGGAAGGGCCGGGGCGGGCCGCGAAGGGGCCTAACGGGCCGCGAACGGGGCCTGACGGGGCCTTACGGGGCCTGACGGGGCCGAACGGGGCCGCAAACAGGGCCTGACGGGGCCGCAAACGGGGCCTGACGGGGCCGCGAAGGGCCTCACTAGGGGCCGCGAAGGGGCCTTACGAGGGGGCCGCGAAAGGGGCCTTACGAGGGGGCCGCGAAGGGGCCTAACGAGGGGCCGCAAAGGGGGCCGTACGAGGGGCCGCGAAGGGGCCTTACGAGGGGCCTTACGAGGGGCCTCGAAGGGGCCTAACGAGGGGCCGCGAAGGGGGCCGTACGAGGGGCCGCGAAGGGGCCTTACGAGGGGCCTTACGAGGGGCCGCGAAGGGGCCTAACGAGGGGCCGCGAAGGGCCTTACGAGGGGCCGCGAAGGGGCCTAACGAGGGGCCACGAAGGGCCTTACGAGGGGCCGCGAAGGGCCGTTAAGGGCAGGCGCGACGCGCGCCTAGGGTAGGAAAAATTTCAGTGGTAAACGTGGTGGGCCCTTAGGAAGGATCGAAATTGCTCTATACCATGTGAGAATCGAGAAGAAATGAGTGAGGATGATTGCACTAGAAAGCATTGGGATACATATAGCAAACCCTAACAGGGTTGTACTCACTACAGAGTACCCCACTGCAGACTAGAGAAACATAATATTCTGACACAGCTGTAAGTCATCGGGCCACGTATCGAACTGGATCGGACGGCCCTCATGATCGAAGGTGAGAACACTGAGAGAAGCCATAGCGGGCAGAGCAGGGTGGCGCGTGACCAGCAGGGCAGCACGCAGGCAAGGACGGCGCAACGGGCAGGGCGGCGCGCCAGCACTAGGGAAGCGCGCAGGGCAGGGCGGGGCGGCGCACGGCTAGGGAAGAGCGGCGCGCGGCCAAGGCAGGGCGGCGCAACTGGCAGGGCAGGGCGGCGCGCGGGCAGGGCAGGACGGCGCGCGAGCATGGCAAGGCAGCGCGGCGGCCAGCAGGGCGGCGCGCTGGCAGGGCAGGGCGGCGCGGCGGCCAGCAGGGCGGCGCGCGGGCAGGGCAGGGCGGCGCGCGGGCAGGGCAGGGCGGCGCGCGGGCAGGGCAGGGCGACGCGTGGGCAGGGCAGGGCGGTGCGCTACCAACAGGGCGGCGCGACGGGCAGGGCAGGGCAGCGCGCAGCCAGCAGGGCGGCGCGACGGGCAGGGCAGGGCATCGCGACTAGTGGGGCAGCGCTACGGGCAGGGAACTATGCGGTGGGCCCTAAAAAAAAAACGGTCTTGGAACAGGACCTGCTCTAAAACCATGTCAAGTAACTGAACGAGAATGGATGAACTAAGATCAAAGTGGGTACAAGTTCTAACCCTAATTGGGTTATACCCCTTGTGGGCTACCTTACTACAGCCTACACCATATAAGCATCATAACATTTTGACAGAGGTTCGCCGTCCGAGTCGTCTGTGACGTCGCGGGTCAACCCAAGAGCCTGAGCACGGCGCTGTGCGTCCGCTGCCTCGTAGGCCGACATGTGGCGTGTGGCTTTTCCTCTGTCCGTGAACGTGCGATTGTTGGAAACAAGTAATTTAAACGCTTCTGTCGTATCGAAGCGTCGACACGAAACGGAGCTGACTACAGCGAAGAAACACTCGAGTCAACCAAAGCAACCGTCGGAGGTTACGCGAAGGTCAAAGGTCTCCGACCTTTGACTTGACGAAACGTACAGTGCAACAGCAAGGACACATAACTGACTCGTTACTGAGCAGTTACCCGAGTCGGCACTATATCGAACCGCAACAGCAAAAACAGTTAAAGTAGAACCTTTCATATTCCTTTGTAATCATATAAAAGGCTTGTATCTCTTAGTTATTATTATCTTATCTTGTTCTCACACACCAGTACAAGGTGGTTCAAGCAACCTTTATTAAACGCTTCCGCAATTACAACATCTCTACGTCAACACCTGATCTTAGTCCTGAAAGATCCTAAGGGCTTTTCTCAGCCCAACATGGTATGAGAGCAGGCAGGGCAAGATCACTTTCATAAATTTCGACAACAACGCAAGACATGGCTACACAAAAGGAGAGGAGCTCCTCCAACGGATCTCTCGGCACTACCCCTACTCCACCTCCAGTCTCTGGCCTACAGACAAAAGAAGGCACAACAACAAGACCAGCTGCAGAGTCAACGGAAACTCCCGGGAATCAACAAGCAGGCTTCGACCCAAACATGATGGAGAAGTTTTTCTCCTTCATGTCCTTCTACGAGCAACACCAGCAAGCAGCTCCTGCGCAATCAAACAACAGCGACAAGAGAGCAACACCGATGAGCCTCGACTGTTCATCCTACGCGCGTGGAAATCAACAGCAACCCACCTTTGCCCCGTACGAGCCTCAACGCGGCTCCATCAGTTTCGCACCGCAGCCGCAGTCTTCACCTGGACAAGAAAAGACACTGGACGCGCTTCAGGTGCAATCTCAATTCGCACACGTCCTAAAACTGCAAACGTCAACGCTTTTCGACGGAAAGGACTTTTATACCTGGTCATTTGAATTTGAGCTGATGATGGAGGGCGCGCAAATTCTCGGATTCTTCGACGGGTCCCTGCCATATCCAGCACACGGGACACAGTACGACAAGCAACAATACACGTATCAGACGCTGATGGCGTATACGATACTTCTTCGAAACTTGACGCCAAACGAGCAACAGAACATCCGGTCTTATCGAGGATACGGCAACTCCGCCGAGCTGGCGTACGACCATCTGAAGAGCCTGTATCAAGCAACAGACAGCGTTAACCAGATTCGTCTCATGGCACAGCTGAGAACAGTGGAAATGAAACCTGGCGAAAAGGGAATGGCTTATATTAGCCGTTGTCACGGACTGCGCGACAGAATCCTTCGATGCGGAGGATCAATATCCGAAGAAGCTTTTGTAACAGTCATCATCGCCGGTCTTGGTCCTCATTGGCGCTCCACTCGAGCACTCCTTCGAGCTCACGGGAAAATCTCCAAAGCAGCACTCTGCGCCAAAATTCACGCTGAACAGCAAGATATGGACCTGCACGAAGAACGACACAAGAAGAAAGCGTTAGCACCGGAATTCGCCTTTCATACTCAACGACGCTACAACAACAACAACAACCGACAAGTACAACAGTATGTCCCACCGTTTTGTCATCTTTGCAAGACGTCCGGTCATCCGCGGACACACTGCCCGAATCAACAGCAGTCGATGACACCGCAACGTCAACTTCAGCCTTCAAGCAGTCAAGTAGCCTCTACGCAGGCGCATCCCACCAGTCAAGTGCAGCATTCAACATCTTCAAAATCGCAATCTCCACAAGGAACAAGAAACATCGTAAGCTGCATGACAAGAACGATGGACTCCTACATCACCGGATCACCACCCCACTACTCACCAAAAGACCAACTCGATGAAAGGACTCCTCGCCGCGAATCACTGGAGCCCAATCCGACATATGCAGCTATCGCCCAAAGCGAGCCGTCCGGGCAAGACACTTGGTTCTTGGACAGTTGCTGCGGACAACATATGTGCTCTCCAAGTCGTTTCGTTCAACAAGAACACCAACTTCAGCGCGAAGTCGTCATCACCGTGGCCAACAACCAGAACCTGCACACACGACGACAAGGAGTAGTACAACTTCAGTCTCGAGAAACCAACGTCATCCTACAAATGTCTGAAGTCCTGATTGCAGAAGGACTCGGCTACAACTTACTGAGCGTCAGCCAACTGATGGCGAAGGGTATTCACCTTGAAGCAGACAGCACCACTCAGGAGTTCAAGTTATTCCACGGTAAAGGAGGACTCTACATCGGCAGAGCAATCCTGAAGAACAATGTCTTCGTTCTTGATTTTGTACCAGATCAAGGAACCGCCGACAGTGACGCCATCGTCAACTTCGCTTCTTTGGCGCATCCACCGGACCTCGATCCCGACTTCAGCCCTGGAGGGTTCTGGTATTCACATACCATACCTGAAGCAGAAAGAACACGGGCATTAGCAACAATCCGGCAAGAAGAAACAACATCCACAACAGCAGAGACAACATCGGCAACAACAGCAACACTTACAGCACCAATCGCGAGCTCTTCGACGGGGGAGTTTCCCTGTGCTCTCCACATGAGGCCCGGCGCACAGATCCCACCATTCGTCTCCTGTGGAGGAGGAGGAGGGAGTGAAGGGAAGAAAGGAGTGAAGGATGGGACAGGAGACTGGAGAAGCTGGGAAAAATACAGTAACATGACTTGTTAAGGAGAACAAAAAAAAAAAAAAAAAAAAAAAACAAGAACAGGAACAAACAACAGCCGTACGATGTGCGGGCGGGAGGAGGAGGACGAAGAATAAACAATAGCAAACATATAAAACAAGTGTACCAATGTGGTAGATGGTGATAAGCTCCGTCTTGATGCTATCCAGCAGCTCCAGCTTGTACGGCTCGTTGATCTCCTTGATGCGGCCTCATGCCCTCCCTTTCATGTGCACAAGTCCCGCGCAACCCAAGGCTAAACACCCTAGCCTAGCATACCAATGTGGTAGATGGTGATGGGGCTCTGTCTTGATGCTATCCAGCAGCTCCAGCTTGTACGGCTCGTTGATCTCCTTGATGCGCCCACGTGCCCACCCCATTTCCCATGTTTGAGGCGCCTCAACAATACAACCTAGCACCTTAAATCCCTGACGTACCGATGTGGTAGATGGTGATGGGCTCCGTCTTGATGCTATCCAGCAGCTCCAGCTTGTACGACTCGTTGATCTCCTTGATTCGCCGCGCTGCCTCCTCCCTTGACACCTCCTCGCGGCGCAGAGGCAGGTTCTTGAAGATGATCTTGTCCTGTGAGGTGGGGAAGGGGGGGGGGGGAGACGGGGTGAGATTTGAAAAAAAAAAACAAAAAAAACACATTCGCCTGACACCGATGCGCTGCCTCCTCCCTTGACACCTCCTCGCGGCGCAGAGGCAGGTTCTTGAAGATGATCTTGTCCTGAGGGTGGGTGGGGGCGGCAGGGGGGAGGGGGATAAGAACGGAAAAACAAATATGCATTCACCTCAAATTCGAAGGAGGGCTGCCTTCTCCCGTGACACCTCCTCGCGGCGCAAGGGAAAGGCTCTTCAAGATGATCTTGTCCTGAGGGTGGGTGGGAGGAAGAAAAGAAGAAGAAGAAGAAAACAAACTCAAGGAAAGAGAGTAAGATGTTGTTTAAAACAAGTCAGTGTCGTGCAGACATAGAAAGGTTGACCTCAAATCAGTCGCACGCATCCTTTATTCTACTCATTCACACCCTCTACTCGTTGAAGTCACACCAGCTACTCGTTACAGCCACACACACGCACCATCTCCTTCTTGATCTTCTTGAGGTCCTTGTCAGTGAGCGGTTCGTCGAGGTCAAATTCGTAATAGAAGCCGTTCTGAATCCACGGCCCGATCGTCACCTGCGCCTTGGGGAAGAGGCGCTGCACTGCCATCGCCATCACGTGGGCGGACTGGGTTGGGGGAAACGAGGGAAGGGGGAAGAGGGAAGAGGGAAGGGGAAGGGGGAAAGGGGAAGGGATGAGTCGACTTCTGAATCCACGGCCCGATCGTCACCTGCGCCTTGGGGAAGAGGCGCTGCACTGCCATCGCCATCACGTGGGCGGACTGGGTTGGGGGAAACGAAGGAAGGGGGAAGAGGGAAGAGGGAAGGGGAAGGGGAAGGGGAAGGGGAGGGGGAAAGGGGAAGGGATGAGTCGACTTCTGAATCCACGGCCCGATCGTCACCTGCGCCTTGGGGAACAGACGCTGCACTGCCATCGCCATCACATGGGCGGACTGGGGGGGAGGGAGGGGAGAAGAGGGGGCCGGTGGGGAAGAGGGAACGGGGAGGGGGGAAGGGAGAAAGGGGAAGGGATGAGTCGAGTTTTGGATTGAATCCACGGCCCGATGGTCACCTGCGCCTTGGGGAACAGGCGCTGCAGCGCCATCGCCATCACATGGGCGGACTGGGAGGGTTTTGGGGTGAGGGGGGGTGGTTGGAGGAGCGGAGAAAGGGGGAAGAGTGTGGAAAGAGAGAAGGGAAGAGAGGCCTGCGCCCACTCGCCCCACTTGTCCCACGTCTAGCTCACCCCGCGAGCCATTCACCCCAAGCACCCTTCATCCCACGCGAAACTCGCCTAAAACGCCCCATTCTCCGTACGCGCCACTCACCGTGTGTCTGATCCGCAGCAGCTTCTCCGAGCTCTCATTGGTTGGAAGCGGCTCACGTGGCAGCTCCACCTCCACGTCATCCTCCCCCGCGCTCTCCCCCCCAGAACCATCAACTACGCCAGACGCTGCGCCATTCCCCCCCTTCCGCGCGCCCTTCTTTCCCCCCCTCGCTTTAACACCCCCCTCTGTAGTCACAGCGCCGCCAGCGGCGCCAGCGATAACGCTCTCCGCCTCTTCCGCAGCGACAGCTACTGCCGGCGCGCCATCGGAGCCATCCGCGGCTGCGGAGGCGACGGTGAGGCTCCCCGCCCGAGCTGCCCCGTACGGGGGAGACGCGGGAGAGGGGAAACGGCGCGAGGAGGCGGATAGAGCGGAAGGAGAGGCACGGGAGAGGAGCGGAAGCGGGTGCAGGGGGAGGCGGGTGGCGGATAAGGGAAGGACGGAGGCTGGAAGGGGGAGCCTGGTGGGAAGGGAATTAAGGGCAGACAGGGGATTAACAGGGGAGGGGAAGAAGAGGGGTTGGAGAAAGGCGAATTATTACCAGGAGTAGGTAGGTTGCGACACATGCATTGTCAAAGCACGGCAAAAAAAAAAAAAAAACAGTTTTAAGTGGGAAAGGAACCTCGGGAAGAGTTTTAAAGTACACTCCAGATGCACATAGCCTTCCCCGCTAAAATGCTGCGTCTCGCGTTCACTAACCGTCCAATAAGAGACGGTCGTCGAGCATTCGTCTAACTACCTCTCGTGAATCCGAGCGATGTGAATTCTACGGAGCGACTGAGGACTCCACAAGGGTGAGGCCTTGAACGGGCTATCACAGCGCAACGACGAAGTTCAACGTTACCTTTGCGTGAACCCTAAAAAGGAGGTAACCTGAATTGTAAGGTAATGTAAATTTATCTTGTTCCCGCATATACTGATATCTTCATACTATAGCCATACTGAGAAGAATGAAGAACGATGATGGATGAACTATGAATGAGGTGAGTACATATAGAAAACCCTAATTGGGTTGTACCCCCTATGGGATACCCCACTATAGCCTACACAACAGCATAAGCTATATAATGTTCTGACACACCCCCATAGGCAAAGTGGGGGAGAACAAGGGGTCACAAGACCAGTCAAGCAAAGCAGAGCAAGCTCAGGGTGGATCACAACGTCACCACACAGTCCGAGCACAACGACAAGGCCACAAGGCCAGTTCACATGCAGGAGTACACATATATATATAGAGCTAGACAAGCAAGAGCAGGTATATATATGTGACAGTACAAGTAAGGTCAAGAGGAGAGCAAGTGAGGCAAGACAGGTACAAGACCCAGCTGAGTGCAGAAGCGCTGATGGTCACAAGGCGCAAGTGCCTTGGTGAACACATCAGCAGTGTTGGCCTGAGAGGCCACGTACGCAAGTCGCAACTGACCACGCTGCTGCAGCTCACGAGCAAGAAAGTAACGGAGAGCAATGTGCTTCGTTCTGTGCTCCAAGCGCTGCTCTCGACACAAGGCCAGCATGGCCTTGTTGTCTACGTACAGCACTGGAGGAGAACGAGGCGGCTCTCCAAGGTCAGTCAGCAGGTAGGTGAGCCAGCGAAGCTCCTGTGCAGCCATGGCCCCGGCGTAGATCTCAGCCTCACAACTGGAGCCGAGAACAGAGGACGAGCGAGTAGCTCGCCACGAGACAGAGCCGGAACCAAAACTGAAGGTGTAACCCTGCGACGACCGCTGCGTAGCCTGGTCGTCAGCCCAAGAAGCGTCCGCGTGCCCAGTGAGGACCACTGGACTCCGCCCTCCAAGCACTAGTCCCATGCCCGACGTACTGCACAAGTATCGCAACACCCTCTTCGCTGCAGCCATGTGCTCTGGTCGGTGTCTCCCAGGAGCAACATAGCGTGCAAGAATGCTAAGAGGGTATGCAAGGTCAGGTCGTGTGCAGGTCATCAGGTACATGAGGCAGCCAACAAGCTCTGGATACGGGCCACTCGACTCTACGGACTCATCCGAAGGCAGAGCTGAGAGTGAGTGGCGAGTAGGCAGAGGAGTGGCCTGAGGCGAGGAGTACGTGAAGCCGAAGCGCTGAAGGACCTGCTGCACCATGTGTGACTGAGTCAGGGTAATGGTGCGGCGTGCTCTGTCCCGGGTGATCTGCAAGCCAAGGTAGCTGCGCAGTTCACCCAGGTCTGTGCACGTGTGTCTCTTCTGCAGCTCGGACTTCACGTGGGCGAGTCCAGTAGTGTCAGCTGTGGCAAAGACCAAGTCGTCGACGTACACGAGGATGTAGAACGGCGGCAGAGAGGTGTCGGTGCGTAGAAACAGCGACGGGTCGGCAGTAGAAGGAGCAAACCCAAGAGCCGCAAGCGTAGTCCTCAGTGTGTCGTGCCACTCACGTGGCGCCTGGCGGAGACCGTAGACTGGACGCCGGAGACTCCACTGGGTACCAGGAGGGAAAGACCCAGTGAAGCCAAGTGGGCGGCGCAGCCAGATCTCCTCGTGCAGGCTGCCCTACAAGAAAGCAGTGCTGAAGTCGAGAGAGTGCAGCTCGTAGTCACGGTGAGCAGCAACGTGTAGCAGCACCCGAAGAGTGGTCATCTTCGGGGTGGGGGAGAAGGTCTGAAAGTAGTCAACTCCCTGTCGCTGACTGAAGCCACGAGCCACGTAACGTGCCTTGAAGACAGGCGGAGAACCCGGCGGCCGCTTCACCCTGAAGATCCACATGCCACTGACGATGTTCGCCCCAAGAGGGGGGACAGCGTCAACGTAGGTGCCTGTGGACTTCCAGGAAGCCATCTCTGCATCCATAGCTGCCTGCCACTGAGAGGAGTAGGGACCCTCTATCGCCTCCGCGTAAGAGCGCGGAGTCGGGATGTCAAGTGCATCCGGGTCTCCCTCAGGGGTAAGCAGTACGGACACGAGATGAGGTGAAGCAGCTGCCAGACACTGGAACTCCTCCTGCCTGTCCTCAAGGACGTCCGTGCCAAGGGCACACTCACCCCCGACTGACGGAGGACAGGCAGACCCAGACTCAGCGACAAGACTAGCAGCGTAGTCTAGGCGACAGCGAGCAGCAAAGTCGACGAGCTCAGTAACTAGGGCAGACGCAGCAGTAGACTCGAAGGAAGGGTCAGTGACGACAGTAGCAAGGAGACGCGTGACAGTAGGACTGGCAGCACGAAGAGAGTCCGACGCAGGGTCGGGAAGAGCAGGAAGAGAGGACTCAGGAGGAGAAGGCAAAGGGGCACGCAGAGGAGCAGTAGACGGACGCAGAGACATCCTGTGCGTGCCAGGGACAGGAGGAGGACGCTGACGCGAACCACGACCACTAGCGCGAGCAGCACGGACAGGCGACGCAGGGCGAGACGCAGGCTCACGACGCTCAGTAAGACCTCCAGTAGGACCAGTGTAGGGAGAAGGAGCAGGCAAAGGGGAGGTAGGCTGTAGCAGTGACCGCGACGGGACAGGCTGTGGACCCTCCAAGAGAGGAGGAGGACCAGGAGAGGGCGGAAGACCAAGAACCTGCTGCAGGAGTGGAACGAAGTACGGTCGAGGCCGCGTAGCTACGCCAGAAACAGCAGGGACAGCACCAGTACCCCCAGCAGGAGCACCCGCTCCAGCAGCACCTCCAGTAGCTCCAGAACCTCGAGCAACACCAGGAGCACCCCCAGCAGGACCGCCAGTGGTAGTCTCAGCGACAACACCCTCAGCAGCACCAGCTCCAGTCGAACCCGCAGGCCCAGCAGCTCCAGTACTCCCAGTACGAGCACCTCCGGGACCCGCAACAGCAGCACCCTCAGTAGCCGACGAACCTCCAGCACCAGCAGCACGGCTCCAGCGCCGGGCAAACCACTCGCGCAGCTCCTGTGGAGAGAGTGGCTCCCGGCGAGACAAAGCACGCGTAGAAACTCGAGGCGGAGGACCTCCAGGCGCAGCACTCCCAGGTCCAGCACCCCCAGGCAAAGCACCCCCAGGCGTAGCACCCCCACACTCAGCACCCCCAGGCTCAGCACCCCCAGGCTCAGCACCCCCAGGCTCAGCACCCCCAGGCTCAGCACCCCCAGACTCAGCACCCCCAGACTCAGCACCCCCAGGCTCAGCACCCCCAGGCCCAGCACCCCCAGGCCCAGCACCCCCAGGCTCAGCACCCCCAGCAGCACCAGAGTCACCAGTGACCTCGACAGGCTCGACTGCGTCTACCTGGGACACACCTGAAGGGGCAGGACCCTGAGGGGGGAGGGGGTCTACCGGGGGGGGACCTGGTACAAGGAAGAGCGGGGGCGGGGGGGGGGGACGGAGTGCGGTAGGGGAAGAGGCGGTAGTAGGGTACCGACTCGTCGAACGTGACGTCCTGAGAGGACAGAACACGGCGAGAGGTGGGGTGGTAGAACTGCCACCCAGGCGCGTCTGGGGGGAACCCCAGGAAGACGCAAGGAGCAGCACGAGGGGTCAGTTTGTCCGCAGACAAGTCGCGGACAAACGCCCGAGATCCCCAGACCCGGAACGCCGACGCATCGCCCACCTTCCCGGTCCACAGCAAGGCTGGGGAGGTCTCCGGCCTGGAGACCCTGGGGTGAAGGTTGATCTGACGTGCCGCGTACCTCACCGCAAACGGCCACAGAAAATGGGGGGCAGCCGCATGCATCATAGACGTACGAGCGACGTCCATGACCATGCCAATGCGGCGCTCAGCAATCCCATTTTGCTGCGGAGAGTCCGGGAGCGTGAAGGTCTGACGGATGCCTCGTGCACGACAGTAGGCTCGCAGAAGGCCAGAGGAGAACTCTCCGCCTCTGTCCGAGTGCAGACGCAGAACAGGAAAGTCGGAGCCAAAGCTCTGCCTGAGCTGGAGACGAGCTGCGCGGATCCAGTCGATCAGCACCTCAGTGACATCACCCTTGCCGCGCAAGGGGAAGACTGCTGTGTAACGCGAGTAGTCGTCAACAACGAGCAGGAAGTAGCGCTCGTGACCCTGCCCACGGACGCGGGCTGGGCCCCACACGTCCATGTGGAGCGTCTGCAACGGGGCCTCTGTCGGAGGAAACTGGGAGGAGTGAGGGGCAGCACGCTGGCGCCCCTCGACACAGGGGACACAGGTAGGGCCAGGGCCCTGAGGAAGGGGAGGGAGGGACCGGGGGAGACCAGACACTAGAAGACGGGAGGCCATGCCTCTGAGTCGAAGCAGAGAGGGGTGACCAAGACGGTGGTGCCAGAGAAGAGTCTCGTGAGACAGGAGACGACAAGAACAGGGGGCAGACTCAGGACCAGACCTGGACGCAGCAGCAAACACCTGACCCGACGAAGCGACTCTACCAGACTCAGTAACGGGAGGAGACGCAGTGGTCAGTGTGTACAGGCTCGACCCCGGCTGACGGGTAAACGTAGCCAGGTGTCGGCCTGTGCGAGCCTCTGTACAGTGCGTCACCCGCTGACGCGCAGGAGTGAACTGGTGTACACCCGCATCCTGTAGGTCAGCACCACTCACCAGGTTCGTAGAGAACGAGGGGAGGTAGAGACCAGACAGGGTGCCAGAGGGAGCCGCCGGACACGGGAGGACTGTGGAGAAGCGAGACAGGACAGGACCCCCAGAGGGGTCAGCCAGAGACACTGCAACCGGTCGACTCAGCGGTGTGAGTGTGGTGCGGTCCCTAAAGAAGGAGCGAGACGCCCCAGAGTCAAGGGTGAAGGTGAGGGAGGCCGAAGCCGACGTAGTACCTGAGAGCGCAGACTCACCAGTACCTGAGGACGCAGACACACGAGCACCTAGGGCAGCAGCGTCGCAAGCACCTAGGGCAGCAGCCTCACCAGGACCTAGAGCAGCAGTCTCAATACCCGGATCGGGCGGGAAACACCGGTAACAGTCACCCTCATCACTAATAGACACAGCATACATGGCAGAGAGAATAGCATCAAAGTCAAGATCATAGATGGCAACACCCGCCCTGGACAGGTCACCCCAACGAGGGATCTCTGAGGCCTCCGGGAACTGGTGACGCCACGCGTCCGTCAGGCGGCCAAAGCAGCGCTGAGTGGGGTGGGGACCCCCACACTGCTCACCCGCACGGTCGCCGGTGCGCAAAACGTAGGAGCACGGACCAAAAACCCCACCTCGCTGACGCGCAGTGTACCACTCACGAAGCTGCTGAGGGGACAAGGTGTCACGACCACGCTGCTGCTGCTGGCGCGAGCCACCACCGGAGCCACTCCTCTGCGAAGACCCGCGACCAGCACCACCTCCACCCCCGCCGCCTCCTCCGCCTCCGCCGCCTCCGCTACTGCCGCCGCCTCCACCTCCGCCTCCGCCGCCGCCACCTCCGCCACCCCCGCTCCCACTGCCACCGCCGCCGACACCTCCGCCTCCACTGCTGCCACCGACTCCTCCACCCCCACCTCCACTCCCACCGCCACCCCCACTCCCCCCACTGCCGCCACCTCCACCTCCACCGCCCCCGCTCGCTCCTCCAGCGCCCTTGCCCCCCCTTGCCCTTGCCAGAGCGGCGTCTCCCACTAGGGGCAGACGCCACACCGACCGACTCAAGACCAAGGAGGTCGGCCGCAGCAGCAGAGGCAACAGAGGGCAGAAGGGGGGAGGGGGGACACCCCTCAAAGATGGGGGTGCGCGGGTCACCACGAGAGGCCCCTACAGCGACTATGCTCTTCTCGGCCGCTAGGAGGGACTTCTCGAGGAGGTCAACAGTGAGAGTGGTGGGACAGACAGAGAGAAAGTGGTCCCTGACTACGCGAAGGGAGTCAGGAAGGCGAGTGACTATGTAGTAAAGAGTGATGTACATGGGGGGGGGGTTCTTGGCGCAGAAGTCAGCAGGGAGTGCAGCGCGGTAGCGAGTGTCACTAGTGCGGAGGTGCGTAATGAGGTCAGCGACTGTGGGAAAGGCAGCAAGGTCAGGAAAGAGGTACGGTAGCATGAGACGGCTCAGTGCAGCAGTGGCAGGGGAGGAGTAGCGCGCAACTACAGCGTCGTACAAGGTCTGAGCACTCTTGTACTGACTAAAGTGTGCACGCTCGGAGGTAGGGAGGTGGCGACGCACAGCAAGACGTGCAGCAGCGTCGCGCGTGGCCCACTGGGAGCGAACAGTGGCGTCGGCGTCAGCAGCAGGGGCAGTGGAGGCGCCAGAGGTGAGGTCAAAGAGAGAGAGACCATCTGCCCTATCGCACTGTAAGAACAGCTGCAGGTCATCCACCCAGACCTCAAAGTCAATGGCCCGACCCTCAGCGTCAAAGACTAGAACACTAGGGGTAGCCATGACCCTAGACGACTGGCAGCGCAAACAGTAGGGTGAGGGCAGTGCAGTGAAAGGGCGCTGTGCTCACCAGACTGGACAGGTCGGGCGGCCCGGAAGGAGGGCGGCGCGGCGGCTCGGCGGCTCGGCTGCCGGGCGGCTCGGCGGCTCGGCGGCTCCGCTGCTGGGCGGCACGGCTGCTGGGCGGCTCGGCTGCTGGGCGGCTCGGCTGTTGAGCGGCTCGGCTGCTGGGCGGCTCGGCTGCTCTGCTGTCGGGCGGCTCGGTTGTGCTGCTGAGGGGCAGCACGGCTCGGGCTGCTCGGGCGGTGCGGGCGGCTCGGGCGGCTCGGGCGGCTCAGCTCCTCAGCGGCACAGGCGGCGTGGGGACCGAGACGGCGGCGCGCGGCTGGGACGGGCGGCGCACGGGCGGCGTGGGGCCGGGACTGCGGTGCGCGGCCGGGACGGGCGGCTCACGGGCGGCGTGGGGCCGGGACGGACGGCGCGCGGGCGTCGAGGGGCCGGGACGGGCGGCGCGCGGGCGTCGAGGGGCCGGGACGGGCGGCGCGCGGGCGTCTAGGGGTCGGGCCGGGTGGCGCGCGGGCGTCTAGGGGCCGGGACGGGCGGCGCGTGGGCGTCGAGGGGCCGGGACGGGCGGCGCGCGGGCGTCTAGGGGCCGGGACGGGCGGCGCGCGGGCGTCTAGGGGCCGGGACGGGCGGCTCACGGGCGGCGAGGGGCCGGGACGGGCGGCGCGCGGGCGTCGAGGGGCCGGGACGGGCGGCGCGCGGGCGTCGAGGGGCCGGGACGGGCGGCGCGCGGGCGTCGAGGGGCCGGGACGGGCGGCGCGCGGGCGTCTAGGGGCCGGGACGGGCGGCGCGCGGGCGTCTAGGGGCCGGGCCGGGCGGCGCGCGGGCGTCTAGGGGCCGGGCCGGGCGGCGCGCGGGCGTCGAGGGGCCGGGACGGGCGGCGCGCGGGCGTCTAGGGGCCGGGACGGGCGGCGCGCGGGCGTCTAGGGGCCGGGCCGGGTGGCGCACGGGCGTCTAGGGGCCGGGACGGGCGGCGCGCGGGCGTCTAAGGGGCCGGGACGGGCGGCGCGCGGGCGTCTAAGGGCCGTGACGGGCGGCTAAAGGGGCCACTAGGGGCCAAGAGAGAGGGGAGCGCGACTCGGGTAGGGGCAGAGTGCGCTCCGGGCAGGAAAAAAAAACGGTGGGCCCTAGGAACAGTTCCCACGAGGGAACCTGCTCGATACCATGAGAAGAATGAAGAACGATGATGGATGAACTATGAATGAGGTGAGTACATATAGAAAACCCTAATTGGGTTGTACCCCCTATGGGATACCCCACTATAGCCTACACAACAGCATAAGCTATATAATGTTCTGACACATACTATACGTCCAGCTCTTTTGCTGACTTGCCTGCCGACGTGGCTGCTTGAAAGCCGAGCAGCTCCACCAATCGCGGTCCGGAGCTGCCGTGCTGACACGTGTAACGCGGATCGGAACATCCCGGTTTCCGCGGGAAGACCGGGAACAGCAGTCGATGCAGCTGACACCGCGGAGAGCGGCGACTCGAGCATGGCCCGCGTGTCGAGTCGCAACGGGCACTTGCGGTCGACAAGAAAAAGCCTCCCAAACCACTATTGAGACAGAAGTGGAGTATTGATTATAACTAACTGAAAATAGTGAGGAGGGGGAAGGAGATGCGAGAGAGACAGTGGATCACCTTGGGATCATTTTTGGGTAATTACCTTCGCGGTAACACACTTAGAGCTCGATCGCGCCGGAGGTGAGCCCCGTGTCCAGATCGTAACAAAGGTATCGTATCCTCGCCAATGTGGTAACCATTATGCCTACATGGTCAATATTATTGCCTGAATGGTAATGAACAGTGCATCCGGAATTCCTGGCTGGTAACTTCGCGTTTCAAACTGACTGTACACCGTACAAGTAGGGTTTGACTCAGCGAAACGAAACTGTTTGTCCACGTGTACACCAACAGAATGCACAATTCTCTTAGTGTACGAACGCTAACAAACGCAAAGCCTTACATGCACGTATAGGATACAATTATAGCAAGGATCTTACAGACACTCTGTTAAAAAAAAAAAAAAAAAAAGTCACAGGATCAGCTTCATCCTTCAATTATATTAATGAAATCACAACATATCATTTCAGGATATGATAGAAATGAAGTCTTGGCAATATCATGATTTGATAAACTTGCATAAAACTATTTTAACATATCTTATAGTTAAGGATATGCATTAAATGTATTACTTAATGTATAAATAAATATTTTGATTTTTTATGCAACTTTAAATGTCTGGAATATGCAAAAATATTAAATTGATACTAAAATCAATGTAAATTAATCTAGCTCCATTTCTTAAGATTCATAAGAAACATTCTGGTACAGTAATATAATTCGTTTTACAATATTTATCACTAGGATAGCTTTGCGGTTTGACATAGTTAATGTTTTTCAGTGTTATTTTTTCTTAAACAGATAACGTGTTAGCATAGCGAGGTTTTATCGTTGTGATTGTAAACGCCGCTACTATAAACAGAAATGCGCATTTTTTGGAGTACACGTGGACAGTCAGTTTCGTTTCGCTGAGTCAAACCCTACTTGTACGGTGTACAGTGTCAGAATCCCAACCACTAGACCATTGGGATAAAAGGGCTTGTTAAGTAGCGGGTCAGTGCGCCCATAACCCCCCAGGACAACGAGCCTGTAACCCTTCCCTACGATCAATCGGGGATCACCAGTGGACCTCTGACACCCCCCCGCACTGGGATGCCCGAAGTGCACATACTGGGATTCGAACCCGTGACCTTCGCTCTGATACCATGTCAGAATCCCAACCACTAGACCATTGGGATAAAAGGGCTTGTTAAGTAGCGGGTCAGTGCGCCCATAACCCCCCAGGACAACGAGCCTGTAACCCTTCCCTACGATCAATCGGGGATCACCAGTGGACCTCTGACATACAGTTTGGTTGGAACACGAAGTTACCAGCCAGGAATTCCGGATGCACTGTTCATTGTTGAGATAATATCGAGACTTATGCACTTCAAGGAATTCGTATAGTTAGTACAGTAAAAGTACCGATAGACTGACGTCAGCAAAGCGCTACGCGCCTTAGGATGACGTCATCAGTAGCTGTAGGTATCGCGAATAGTCACGTACCTTTTCAGAACAGGAATAGCGCGAATAAATACAGCACAGTAGGCGAACAGGTACTTTAGTCTAGTTATATATTCTGTATGCTTGTCATTTTATTATATACTTGATTTCAGAGACTTTTTGATCCTGTTACAAGTCACTCATATAAAAAGACTTCCACTGCTACAGGAAGCTACCATTCTAAGACTACGATCCTATTCAAACAGTTCAGTTTCTAACATGGTATGAGAGCAACTTAGGATTAAAACAGCTTCCATCTGCCTATTCTACAACTATGTCTGGATCTCCAAGGTCCAACAATGGCTCTTCTGTTACGAGCCCATCACGCCCAACTGCGTCTCCAGCTGCTGATAATTCACATCTGCAGCAACAACAACAACAACAACAACAACAACAACAACAACAACAACAATATCAGCAACCGATGTACGGCATGCCATTGAGCAGTCAGCCCGTACACACAACTACAGCAGCGGCATCATCGACAGCAGCCGCCGCGACAGCAGCATCAGCAGCCTCAACAGCTGCAGCTGCAGTCCCTGGTTCTTCAAGTCAACCGGGACAACAGTCTAACTTCGTTCCGACTGGACCTTACCAATATCAAGGTGCTTACCAACCAGCAAATCTTCAACAACGTGTTAACGCTGCCGTCTTGTCGCTTAACCAGATGTTTCTGTCAGAACATATAGCTCATGCATATTGTGTAGGCTATAGTGGGGTAGCCCATAAGGGGTACAACCCAATTAGGGTTAGTACTTGTACCCAATTCATTCATAGTTCATTCATTTTCCTCGTTTCTTCTCATGGTATCGAGCAGGTTCCCTAGTGGGAACGCTTCCTAGGGCCCACCACGAAATTTTTTTTTTCCTGCCCGGAGCGCGCTTCGCTCCCACAGTCGCGCCCTCTCACGACCCCTCACGGCCCCTCGCGTCGCCCTTAGCGGCCCCTTACGGCCCCTCGCGCCGTCCCTTACGGCCCCTAGCGCGGCCCCTTACGGCCCCTTACGGCCCCTAGCGCGGCCCCTTACGGCCCCTTACGGCCCCTCGTGCCGCCCGTCGGCCCCTTACGGCCCCTTACGGCCCCTCGCGCGGCCCCTTACGGCCCCTTACGGCCCCTCGCGCCGCCCGTCGGCCCCTCGCACCGCCCTCAGCGGCCCCTTACGGCCCCTTACGGCCCCTCGCGCCGTCCCTTACGGCCCCTCCCGCGGCCCCTTACGGCCCCCCCCCCTACGGCCCGTCGCCGCCCTCCGCGGCCCCTCGCGCCGCCCCTGCACGGCCCGTCGCCGCCCTCCGCGGCTCCTCGCGTCCAACCCCTCGCACCGCCCTCTCCGGCCCACTGTCGCCGCCCCTACCGCAGCGGCCGCCGCCGTCCCTGCAGCAGCAGCCGCAGCCGTCGCCAGCAGCAGCCGCCACCACCTCCCTCGGGGCCGCGGCTGCTGCCGCAGCTGACTGCACCCGCCGACGCCGCTCCACTCGGCCCCGCCGCCGCTCCCCACGCGGCCTCGCCGCGCCACCTGAGCCGCCCGTACCGCCGAGCCGCCGTACCGCCCGAGCCGCCGTACCGCCCGAGCCGCCCGAGCCGCCGTGTCGCCGAGCCGCGCTTGCTGCCGAGCCGCCGTACCGCCGAGCCGCCCGAGCCGCCCGAGCCGCCGAGTTGCCGAGCCGCCGAGCCGCTGAGCCACCCGAGTCGCCCTGTCCGGTAAGTGCAGCGCCTCTATCCCTGCACTGCCCTCACCCTACTGTTCGCGCTGCTAGTCTACTGCTGTCATGGCTACCCCTAGTGTCCTCGCCTTTGACGCTGAGGGTCGGGCCATTGACTTTGACGTCTGGGTAGATGACCTGCAGCTTTTCCTACAGTGCGATAGGGCAGACGGTCTCTCCCTCTTTGACCTCACCTCTGGTGCCTCTCCTGCCCCTGCTGCTGATGCCGACGCCACTGTTCGCTCACAGTGGGCCACTCGCGATGCTGCTGCACGTCTTGCTGTGCGTCGCCACCTGCCTACCTCTGAGCGTGCGCACTTTAGCCAGTACAAGAGTGCTCAGACCTTGTACGACGCTGTAGTTGCGCGCTACTCCTCCCCTGCCACTGCTGCACTGAGCCGCCTCATGCTACCGTACCTCTTCCCTGACCTTGCTGCCTTTCCCACAGTCGCTGACCTCATTACGCACCTCCGCACTAGTGACACTCGCTACCGCGCTGCGCTTCCTGCTGAGTTCTGCGCCAAGAACCCCCCCCCCATGTACATCACCCTCTACTACATAGTCACCCGGCTCCCTGACTCCCTTCGCGTAGTCAGGGACCACTTCCTCTCCGTTTGCCCCACCACTCTCACCGTTGACCTCCTCGAGAAGTCCCTCCTAGCAGCAGAGAAGAGCATAGTCGCTGTAGGAGCCTCTCGTGGTGACCCTCGCACCCCCATCTTTGAGGGGTGTTCCCCCTCCCCCCTTTTGCCCTCTGTTGCCTCTGCTGCTGCGCCCGACCTCGTTGGGCTTGAGTCGGTCGGTGCGGCATCTACCCCTAGCGGGAGACGTCGCCCTGGCAAGGGCAAGGGGGGCAGGGGCACTGGAGGAGCTAGCGGGGACGGTGGAGGCGGCGGTGGAGGCGGTGGAGGGGGTGGGGGTGGCGGTGGGAGTGGTGGCGGGGGCGGAGGTGTCGGTGGCGGCAGTGGAGGCGGAGGCGGCGGTGGCGGTGGCGGTGGGAGCGGAGGTGGCGGCGGTGGAGGAGGAGGCGGCGGAGGAGGTGGAGCTGGTCGGGGTGGCGCTGCACAGAGGGGCGACTCCGGTGGTGGTCAGCGCCAGCAGCAGCAGCAGCAGCAGCAGCGCACTCGTGACATCCCCTCCCCTCAGCAGCTCCGTGAGTGGTACACTGCACGCCAGAGGGGTGGGGGTACTGGCCCGTGCACCTACGTCCTACGCACCGGCGACCGCGCGGGTGAGCAGCGCACTCCACCCAGCGCTGCTTTGGCCGCCTGACGGACGCTTGGCGTCACCAGTTCCCTGAGGCCACTGAGATCCCCCGCTGGGGTGAGCTGTCTAGGGCGGGTGTAGCTGTCTTTGACCTTGACTTTGATGCTATTCTTGCTGCCATGTATACTGTGACTATTAGTGATGAGGGTGACTGTTACCGGTGTTTTCCGCCCGACCCGGGCATTGAGACTGCTGCTCTAGGTACTGGTGAGGCTGCTGCTCTAGGTGCTAGCGAGGCTGCTGCTCTAGGTGCGTCTGCTCCCTCAGGTGCTGGTGAGTCTGCTCTCTCAGGTTCTGCATCGGCTTCGGCCTCCCACACCTTCACCCTTGACTCGGGGGCTTCTCGCTCCTTCTTTCGAGACCGCACCACACTCACGCCGCTTGGCCGGCCAGTTGCAGTCTCTCTGGCAGACCCCTCTGGGGGTCCTGTCCTTGCTCACTTCTCCACTGTCCTCCCGTGTCCGGCGGCCCCCTCTGGCACCCTGTCTGGTCTTTACCTTCCCTCGTTCTCTACGAACTTGGTGAGTGGTGCTGACCTACAGGATGCGGGGGTTCACCAGTTCACTCCTGCGAGTCAGCGGGTGACCCACTGCACGGACGCTCGGACAAGCCGACACCTGGCCACGTTTACCCGTCGGCCGGGGTCGAGCCTATACACCCTGACCACTGAGTCTCCTCCAGCCACTGCGTCTGGTCAGGTAGCTGCATCGGGTCAGGTGTTTGCTGCAGCGTCCAGGTCTGGTCCTGAGTCTGCCCCCTGTTCGTGTCGCCTCCTGTCTCACGAGACTCTCCTCTGGCACCACCGCCTTGGTCACCCCTCCCTGCTTCGTCTCCGAGGCATGGCCTCCCGTGTCCTTGTCTCTGGTCTTCCCCGGTCCCTCCCTCCCCTTCCTCCGGGGCCTGGCCCTACCTGCGTCCCCTGTGTCGAGGGGCGGCAGCGGGCTGCCCCTCACTCCTCCCTGTTTCCTCCGACAGAGGCCCCGCTGCAGACGCTTCACATGGACGTGTGGGGCCCGGCCCGCGTCCGTGGACAGGGTCACGAGCGCTACTTCCTGCTGGTGGTTGACGACTACTCGCGTTACACCACAGTCTTCCCCTTGCGCAGCAAGGGTGATGTCACTGAGGTGTTGATCGACTGGATCCGCGCAGCTCGTCTCCAGCTCAGGCGGAGCTTCGGCTCGGACTTTCCTGTTCTGCGTCTGCACTCTGACAGAGGCGGAGAGTTCTCCTCTGGCCTTCTGCGAGCCTACTGTCGTGCACGAGGCATCCGCCAGACCTTCACGCTTCCGGACTCTCCACAGCAAAATGGGATTGCTGAGCGCCGCATTGGCATGGTCATGGACGTCGCCCGTACGTCCATGATGCATGCGGCTGCCCCCCATTTTCTGTGGCCGTTTGCGGTTCGGTACGCAGCGCATCAGATCAACCTTCAGCCCAGGGTCTCCATGCCGGAGACCTCCCCAGCTTTACTGTGGACGGGGAAGGTTGGCGATGCGTCTGCGTTCCGTGTCTGGGGATCTCGGGTGTTTGTCCGCGACTTGTCTGCGGACAAGCTGTCCCCTCGTGCTGCTCCTTGCGTCTTCCTGGGTTTCCCCCCTGACGCCCCAGGGTGGCAGTTCTACCACCCCACCTCTCGCCGTGTTCTGTCCTCCCAGGACGTCACGTTCGACGAGTCGGTCCCCTACTACCGCCTCTTCCCCTACCGCACTCCGTCCCTCCCCCCGCCACCGCTCTTCCTTGTACCAGGTCCCCCCCCGGTAGACCCCCTCCCCCCTCAGGGTCCTGCCCCTTCAGGTGTGTCCCAGGTAGACGCTGTTGAGCCTGTCGAGGTCGCTGGTGACTCTGGTGCTGCTGAGGGTGCTGAGCCTGGGAGTGCTGACTCTGGGGGTGCTGAGCGTGTGGGTGCTACGCCTGGGGGTGCTGAGCCTGAGGGTACTACGACTGGGGGTGCTGAGCCTGGGGGTGCTGAGTCTGGGGGTGCTACGCCTGGGGGTGCTGAGCCTGGGGGTGCTGAGCCTGGGGGTGCTACGCCTGGAGGTGCTGAGCCTGGGGGTGCGGAGCCTGAGGGAGCTGGGCCTGCTGGTGCTGTGCCTGGCGGTTCTCCGGGTGCTTCTTCTCGCCGGGAGCCACTCTCTCCACAGGAGCTGCGTGAGTGGTTTGCCCGGCGCTGGAGGCGAGCTGCTGGAGCTGGAGGAGCTGCGGGTACTGGAGTTTCTGTTGCTGCTGAGGGAGCTGGTGCAACGGGTCCCGGAGGTGCTCGTACTGGGCGTACTGGAGCTGCTGGACCTGCGGGTACTTCTGGAGCTGGAGCTGCTGCGGGTGTTGGCGCGGAGGCTACTGCTGTCGGTCCTGGAGGCGGTCCTGCTGGGGGTACTGCTGGTGCTGCTGGGGGTACTGGAGCTGGAGCTGCTACTGGTGCTGGTGCTGCCACAGGGGGTGCTGGTGCTGTCCCTACTGTGTCTGGAGTCGCCGCGCGGCCTCGGCCGTACTTCGTTCCGCTCCTTCAGCAGGTTCTTGGTCTCCCGTCTTCTACTGGTCCTCCTCCTCCCTTAGAGTGTCCACAGCCTGTCCCGTCGCAGTTACAGTTACAGCCGGCCTCCCCACTGCCTGCTCCGTCTCCCTACACTGGTCCTACTGGAGGTCTTGCTGAGCGTCGTGAGCCTGCGTCTCGCCCTGCGTCGCCTGTCCGTGCTGCTCGCACTAGTGGTCGCGGTTCGCGTCAGCGTCCTCCTCCTGTCCCTGGCACGCACCGGATGTCTCTGCGTCCGTCCACTGCTTCTCTGCGTGCCCCTTTGCCTTCTCCTCCTGAGTCTTCTCTTCCTGCTCTTGCCGACCCGGAGTCGGACTCTCTTCGTGCTGCCAGTCCTACTGTCACGCGTCTCCTTGCTACTGTTGTCACTGACCCTTCCTTTGAGTCCACTGCTGCGTCTGCCCTAGTTGCTGAGCTCGTCGACTTTGCTGCTCGCTGTCGCCTAGACTACGTCGCCAGTCTTGTTGCTGAGTCTGAGTCTGTCTGTCCTCCGTCCGTCGGGGGTGAGTGTGCCCTTGGCACGGACGTCCTTGAGGACAGGCAGGAGGAGTTCCAGTGCTTGGCCGCTGCTTCACCTCATCTCGTGTCCGTACTGCTTACCCCTGAGGGAGACCCGGATGCACTTGACATCCCGACTCCGCGCTCTTACGCGGAGGCGATAGAGGGTCCCTACTCCTCTCAGTGGCAGGCAGCTATGGACGCAGAGATGGCTTCCTGGAAGTCCACAGGCACCTACGTTGACGCTGTTCCCCCTCCTGGGGCGAACATCGTCAGTGGCATGTGGATTTTCAGGGTGAAGCGACCGCCGGGTTCTCCGCCTGTCTTCAAGGCGCGTTACGTGGCTCGTGGCTTCAGTCAGCGGCAGGGAGTTGACTACTTTCAGACCTTCTCTCCCACCCCGAAGATGACCACTCTTCGGGTACTGCTGCACGTAGCTGCTCACCGTGACTACGAGCTACACTCTCTTGACTTCAGCACTGCTTTCTTGCAGGGCAGCCTGCACGAGGAGATCTGGCTGCGTCGCCCACCTGGTTTCACTGGGTCTTTTCCTCCTGGCACCCAGTGGAGCCTACGGCGGCCAGTCTACGGTCTCCGCCAGGCACCGCGTGAGTGGCACGACACACTGAGGACTACACTTGCGGCTCTTGGGTTTGCTCCCTCTACTGCCGACCCGTCGCTGTTTCTGCGCACCGACACTTCTTTGCCGCCGTTCTACATCCTCGTGTACGTCGACGACTTGGTCTTTGCCACAGCTGACACTGCTGGACTCGCCCACGTGAAGTCCGAGCTGCAGAAGAGACACACGTGCACTGACCTGGGTGAACTGCGCAGCTACCTTGGGTTGCAGATCACTCGGGACAGAGCACGCCGCACCATTACCCTGACTCAGTCACACATGGTGCAGTAGGTCCTTCAGCGCTTCGGCTTCACGTACTCCTCGCCTCAGGCCACTCCTCTGCCTACTCGCCACTCGCTCTCAGCTCTGCCTTCGGATGAGTCCGTAGAGTCGAGTGGCCCGTACCCAGAGCTTGTTGGCTGCCTCATGTACCTGATGACATGCACACGACCTGACCTTGCATACCCTCTTAGCATTCTCGCACGCTATGTTGCTCCTGGGAGACACAGACCGGAGCACATGGCTGCAGCGAAGAGGGTGTTGCGCTACTTGTGCAGTACGTCGGGCATGGGGCTTGTGCTTGGAGGGCAGAGTCCAGTGGTCCTTACTGGGCACGCAGACGCTTCTTGGGCTGACGACCAGGCTACGCAGCGGTCGTCACAGGGTTACACCTTCAGCCTTGGTTCCGGCTCTGTTTCGTGGCGGGCTACTCGCTCGTCTTCTGTTCTCAGCTCCAGTTGTGAGGCTGAGATCTACGCAGGAGCCATGGCTGCACAGGAGCTTCGCTGGCTCACCTACCTGCTGACTGACCTCGGAGAGCTGCCTCGTTCTCCTCCAGTGCTGTACGTAGACAACAAGGCCATGCTGGCCTTGTGTCGGGAGCAGCGACTGGAGCACAGAACGAAGCACATTGCTCTCCGCTACTTTCTTGCTCGTGAGCTGCAGCAGCGTGGTCAGTTGCGACTTGCGTACGTGGCCTCTGAGGCCAACACTGCTGATATCTTCACCAAGGCGCTTGCGCCTTGTGACCATCAGCGCTTCTGTACTCAGCTGGGCCTTGTGCCTACCTTGCCTCACTTGCTCACCTCTTGACCTTGCTTGTACTGTTACATATATATATACCTGCTCTTGCTTGTCTAGCCTTTTTATATATATGTACTCCTGCATGTGAACTGGCCTTGTGGCCTTGAACTTGTGCTCGGAATGTGTGGTGACTTTGTGATCCACCCTGAGCTTGCTTTGCTGTGCTTTGCTTGACTGGTCTTGTGACCCCTTGTTCTCCCCCACTTTGCCTATGGGGGTGTGTCAGAACATATAGCTCATGCATATTGTGTAGGCTATAGTGGGGTAGCCCATAAGGGGTACAACCCAATTAGGGTTAGTACTTGTACCCAATTCATTCATAGTTCATTCATTTTCCTCGTTTCTTCTCAGTTTCCAACTCCGATGAGCATTGATGGCTCCAGTTATCAGCGTGGTCAGATGCCACAAGGAAGTGATGGGTCGAATAACTCTTTCTCCTTTGGTCCTACTGGACAAGGACAACAAACACAACAAGGGTCACAAGCGCCATCACTCTATCAGCTACAATCAGCTGACGGTACCGGAAGTTATATTCCTGCTTCTGCAAATCCTACAAAAATCAAAACGACAATGCCTTTTAACGGTCAAGATTTTTATACCTGGAGCTTTGAGTTTGAGCTTCTTGTTCAGACCGCGGGGTTCTGGCAGCTGTATGACGGCACAGCACCATTTCCATCACACGGGTCACCACTTCAACAAGCCACTTTTCGATCGGCGTCGTTGACTGCATACACAGTTCTCGTTCGTAATCTGACTCCGACTGAACAGCTCGGAATTCGTTCTTTTCGTAACAGTGTCGCTCCCGCTGAAGCAGCTTGGTTATACCTGCAAGGGGTTCACATGGCAAAAGATACTGTCAACCAGAGTAAAATTTTGACGCAGCTGTCAAATATACAGATGATAAACGGCGAGAAGGTGACGCAGTATATTAACCGCGCTCGAAATCTGCGCGATCAACTTCAGAATTGTGGAGGGTACTTTCCCGACGCTATGTTCCACACGGTGCTACTTGCGGGTCTTGGACCAGAATGGCGACAGTGTCGCTCTATACTTCGGATGCAAGCACAGTTGTCCGAGGGGGCACTCTGTGCCGCTCTCATCGCCGAGCAGCAGGATATGGATCTGCACAACGCTCGAGGAGGGAAAAAGATGGTAAACAATACAGTCAGTTTTTATTCTAATCCACGTCACAAGCTCGTTTGTACTTTTTGTCGAAAACCAGGACACACTATTGATACCTGCTGGTCGAAAGACAAACCAACTTGGAAGCGGTCTGCTTCAAAACATAATAAAGATTCTTCAAGTGAAGCAGAGAAGCTGGAAGCAGAGAAGCCGGACGCTGAGAAGCAGAATACTGCGAAGCTGAACTCTGCGAAGCCGACTACTGCACCTGCCAAACCACAAACAAAAGCAGTTATTAATTGCATGACATCAGTGTCAACGGTTTATGATCCTGATGCTGAAGAGCGGATTCACAACCGGTTCAACAACGAACTCAACACACCGATTCCACCTGAGGTTTATGCAAATCTTGCACATACCATTGCAGGTCCCAATACTTGGTACCTCGACAGTTGCTGCGGTCAGCACATGTGTTCGTCAGAGACGCGTTTCATCGTGAATCAACGCCGTCTGGAGAATCCCGTTGTCGTCACGGTCGCCAATAACCAACGACTTACAGCTCACTGGATGGGAAGTATTGTTCTGGACTCAGTTGAAGAAGACTTCAGTCTTCACCTGAACGAAGTTCTTCTGGTCCCTCGGCTTGGCTTCAACCTCATGTCATCTGCACAGCTCATGAAGAACGGGATTTTACTTCTCGGTGAACCTGGAAAATTCACTCTGAAATACGGTGAAAAGAAACTTGGCACGGCAGTTGAGCAAAACGGTGTTTTCGTTTTGAACTTCATACCTGAGCGTACTACTGCTGACTCTGATAACATTCTCTCGCTTGGTCCTTGGGAGCATCGTGATGATATTGATTACACCGACGATACAGTTCCACGTGAGGGAGTTGTCCCGACGTCTTCAACCACGGCTGCCGCCGTCATGTTGACCTTTGACAATCAAGACTTGAATGATGTTGAGAACTCTCGGGAGTACATGGCTGCAGTTGAAGGTTGGGGTGATCCGACGAACATGCCGACTGATGACGGCATATGGGGGGCTGACGAACCTGATGAAACAACTTGGGGCGAGACACCTGCTGAACGCGATGCTCGTCTTCTCGCTGAAGCTGAACAACGCGTCGCTGAAATGGAGATTCTTGACTCGGGTCGTCTCGTTGGAGTTGAACCTGTACCTGCAGCATCCGATCAAGAAAGCGGCGAGTTAGTACTTGCTCCAGGCGAGTACGTGGATGTTGAGGTTCGTGTTCCACCACCAAATCTTACTCGTTACGTCGCACCTGCTTTCGATCAGATCCGCTCCGATGGTCATCAGCTTCTGTTGTCGTTCTTCGCTAACGCCGAGTATGTCAAACATTATATGTTTAAATTGTGTAGGCTATAGTGGGTTTAACCTTAGGGGGTACAACTTTGTTAGGGTTTCCTACTTGTATCCCCCTCCTACCTAGTTTCATCCATTCTCGTTCACCTCTACTTTACAACATGGTATCCGACGCCTAGGTCAGGACCTAGGACCGAAGTTGGTTTGGGCCCACCGTTCCACCGCGCCGTCGAGCGCCCCTTCTCGCGCCGTCGAGCGCCCCTTCTTGCGCCGTCGAGCGCCCCTCCTAGCGCCGTCGAGCGCCCCTTCTAGCGCCGTCGAGCGCCCCTACTAGCGCCGTCGTGCGCCCTAGTGGCCGCCGCCCGTAGGCTGCCCATCGCCTGTAGGCTGCCCGTCGCCTGCCGTCGCCCGTAGGCCGCCCTTACGCTGCCCGTACGCAGCCCGTAGGCCGCGGCCGCCCGTAGGCCGCCAGTACGCCGCCCGTAGGCCGCTGCCGCCCGTAGGCAGCCTGTACGCCGCCCGTAGGCCGCTGCCGTCCGTAGGCAGCCCAGTGGCGGCCCGTACGCCGCCCGTAGGCCGCTCACGCGCAGGCCGTGACCCGCGCGCCGCGGCTACTTCACGCCGACGCCTGCAGCCCGCCGGAACCCGTGCGCGTCGCCCCCCTGCCCCTTCGCGACGCCCTTACGGGACCCGCGCGTCGCCCCCGCCTCGTCGCGACGCAGCTGCGGGACCCGCGCGTCGCCCCCGCCTCGTCGCGACGCAGCTGCGGGACCCGCGCGTCGCCCCCGCCTCGTCGCGACGCAGCTGCGGGACCCGCGCGTCGCCCCCGCCTCGTCGCGACGCAGCTGCGGGACCCGCGCGTCGCCCCCGCCTCGTCGCGACGCAGCTGCGGGACCCGCACGCGTCGCCCCTGCCTCGTCGCGTCGCCCCCGCGCGCGACCCGCGCGTCGCCCCTGCTCACCGTGGCGCCCTGCCCTACCCCGCGCCCGCCCTTGGGACGGCCGCCCCTGGCCCCTAGAGCAGCCGCACCTACAGCAGCCGCCCCTGGCCTCTGGAGCAGCTGCACCTACAGCCGCCCCTGGACCCTGGAGCAGCCGCCCCTGGCCACCTGGAGCAGCCACCACAGCAGGAGCCGCCCCTGGACCCTGGAGCAGCCGCCCCTGCAGCAGCCGCCCCTGGCCTCTGGAGCAGCCGCCACTGCAAGAGCCGCCCCTGGCCCCTGGAGCAGCCGCCCCTGCAGCAGCCGTCCCTGGCCCTTGGACCAGCCGCCACTGCAAGAGCCGCCCCTGGCCACTGGAGCAGCCGCCCCTGACCCCTGGAGCAGCTGCCGTCGCGGCCCGGCCCCGCCCTGCAGCAGCTGCCGCGGAGCTCCCTGCCGCGGCCCAGCCCCGCCCTGCAGTTGTAGCGGCCCCGCTGTCGCCACCGTCTTGCGCCTACCGCGCCGACCACTGGTGAGCATTACCCTGCCCGCACTGCTACCACTACTACTGCTGCTACTGCCTCTACTGCTCCTACTGTTACTGCTGTTACTGCCGCTACTGCTGCTACTGCTGCTCCTGGCGTGGCCAGATGCAGCTCCAGGGCCGTGCGCGTGAGTCCCTCACGCCCCAGCAGCTTCGTGAGTGGTACGCTAGTTGGGGCTGTCGGGGTGGCCGTAGTGGTAGTCGCTCTCGAGTGGGTCGTTCGGGAGCTCCTGGTAGTGGACAGGTGCAGCTGTCGTGTCCTCTTTCGCCCCAGCAGCTTCGTGAGTGGTACGCTAGTTGGGGCTGTCGGAGTGGCCGTAGTGGTAGTCGCTCTGGAGTGGGTCGGTCGGGAGCTTCTGGTAGTGGACAGGTGCAGCTACCGTGTCCTCTTTCGCCCCAGCAGCTTCGTGAGTGGTACGCCAGTTGGGGCTGTCGGGGTGGCCGTAGTGGTAGTCGCTCTGGAGTGCGTCGTTCGGGAGCTTCTGGTAGTGGACAGGTGCAGCTGCCGTGTCCTGTGAGTGAGGCTGCCGCTCTAGGTGCTAGTGCGTCTGTTGCCCTAGGTGCTGGTGAGGCTACCACTCCCGGTACTCGCGTGTCTGCTACCCCAGGTGCTGGTGAGGCTGCTGCTCTAGGTGCTAGTGAGTCTGCCCCCCCTGGTACTCAGTCGACTGAGGCACTGCACACCTTCACACTGGACTCAGGTGCTTCTCGCTGTTTCTTTCGTGACCGCATTACCCTTGAGCCGCTTGCTCGGCCAGTTGCTGTCTCTCTCGCTGACCCCTCTGGGGGTCCGGTCATTGCGACCTCCTCCACTGTCCTTCCTTGTCCTGCGGTCCCGTCGGGCACACTGTCAGGTCTCCACCTCCCCTCGTTCTCTACGAACTTGGTGGCGGGTTGTGCGCTCCAGGACGGGGGTGTTCACCAGTTCACCCCTGCCTACGAGCGCGTGACACACTGCACGTGTGCTCGGACGGGCCGTCACCTGGCTACCTTCACTCGGCAGCCGGGGTCGGACCTGTACACACTGACCACTGAGTCCCCTCAGGTAGCTACGTCTGCGTCTGCGTCAGGTCAGCTGTCACCCCCCTGCTCGTGTCGCTCTCTGGCGCACGAGACCGTCCTCTGGCACCACCGACTTGGTCACCCGTCCGTGCAGCGCCTTCGTGCCATGCACAAACGGTACCTTGTCTCTGGTCTTCCCAGGGTTCTCCCTCCCCTCCCACCCTCGCCTGCTCCTCCCTGTCTTCCCTGTGTCGAGGGGCGGCAGCGCGCCGCTCCTCACTCCTCCTCGTTTCCCCCGACGACTGCTCCCTTGCAGACGCTCCACATGGACGTGTGGGGCCCAGCCCGCGTCCGTGGTCAGGGTCAGGAGAGGTACTTCCTGATAGTTGTTGACGACTACTCGCGCTACACCACGGTCTTCCCCTTGCGCACCAAGGGTGAGGTCCCTGATGTTTTGATCCCTTGGATCCGCGCTTCTCGTCTCCAGCTCAGCGAGCGTTTCCACTCGGACTTTCCTGTCCTGCGCTTGCACTCTGACAGAGGTGGTGAGTTCTCCTCCGACCTCTTGGCAGCCTACTGTGCGGAGCACGGCATTCGCCAGTCGTTCACGCTTCCGGCCTCTCCACAGCAGAATGGGGTTGCTGAGCGCCGCATTGGCTTGGTCATGGAGGTCGCTCGTACCTCCTTGATCCATGCGGCTGCCCCCCACTTTCTGTGACCGTTTGAGGTCCGCTACGCTGCGCATCAGCTCAACCTCTGGCCCCGTGTCTCCGTTCCGGAGACTTCGCCGACACTGCGTTGGACGGGAGAGGTTGGCGATGCGTCACGCTTTCGGGTCTGGGGATCTCGAGCTTTTGTCCGCGATACGTCTGCGGACAAGCTCTCCTCCCGCGCTGTTCCTTGTGTCTTCCTTGGCTTTGTCCCGGACGCGTCTGGTTGGCAGTTTTACCACCCCACCTCGCGCAGTGTCCTGCCTTCTCAGGACGTCACGTTCGACGAGTCCGTCCCCTACTACCGCCTCTTCCCCTACCGCACTGCCCCGCTTCCCCCCCCGCCTCTCTTCCTCGCGCCAGGTGCTGCTGTGGTAGACCCCCTCCCCCCTCAGGGTGCCGCTCCCTCAGGTGTGTCCCAGGTAGACCCGGTTGAGCCTGTCGAGGTAGCTGTCGACTCTCGTCCTGCTGAGGGTGCTGAGCCTGAGCGTGCGGAGCCTGGGGGTGCGGAGCCTGGGGGTGCGGAGCCTGGGGGTGCGGAGTCTGGGGGTGCTGAGCCTGGGGGTGCGGAGCCTGCGGGTGCTGAGTCTGGGGGTGCTGAGTCTGGAGGTGCTGCGCCTGGGAGTGCTACACCTGGAGGAGCTCTCTCCTCACAGCAGCTGCGTGAGTGGTACTTACAGTACTGCAGCCTCAGGAGAGGTGCTTCTGGAGCTAGGAGTACTGCTGGAGCTGGGGCTAGTGCTTCCCCTCCTAGGCGGGAGCTACCCTCTCCCCAGCGGCTCCGAGAGTGGTACGCACGGCGCTGCAGTCTCCGGAGTGGCGCTCCTAGTGTCGCGGACCCTGGAGCTGGAGGTGCTGCTGCTGCTGGCGGTGCTGCTGGTGCTAGTGGAGGTGCTGCTGGTGCTGGAGCTGCTGGAGGTGCTGCTGCTACTGGTGGTGCTGCTGGTGCTGCTGGAGTTGCTGGAGGTGCTGCTGGTGCTGTTGCTGTTGGAGCTGCTGGAGGTACTGCTACTCCTGGAGGTGCTGCTGGTGCTGCGGACCCTGGAGTTGGAGCTGCGGCTGGTGCTGCGGACCCGGGCGTTGGAGCTGCTGCTGGTGCTGCGGACCCTGGAGTTGGAGCTGCTGCTGGTGCTGCGGACCCTGGAGTTGGAGCTGCTGCTGGTGCTGAGGACCCTGGAGTTGGTGCTGCTGCTGGTGCTGACGACCCTGGCGCTGGTGTCTCTGCTGGTTCTGGAGACGCTGCGCGGCCGCGGCCGTACTTCGTTCCGCTCCTTCCGCAGGTTCTTGGTCAGCCTCCTCCTCCTTGTCCTCCTCCCTCCTTAGAGTGTCCTCCGTCTGTCCAGTCGCAGTCACAGTTACCGTCTGCCTCCCCTCTCCCTGGTCCTTCTCCTTACACTGGTCCGACTGGAGGTCTTACGGAGCGTCGTGAGCCTGAGTCTCGTCCTGCGTCGCCTGAGTCTCGTCGAGCGTCGCCTGTTCGTGCTGCTCACACTGGTCGTCGTGTCCCGCGTCAGCGTCCTCCTGCTGTCCCAGGCACTCACCAGATGGCGCTTCGTCCTTCCACTGCTCCTCAGCGTGTCCCTCTCCCGTCTCCTCCTGCGTCCTCTCTTCCTGCTCTTGCTGACCCTGAGTCTGACTCCCTTCGTGCTACCAGTCCTACTGTCACGCGTCTCCTGGCTACTGTTGTCACTGACCCTTCCTTTGAGTCCACTGCTGCGTCTGCCCTAGTTGCTGAGCTTGTCGACTTTGCTGCCGCTTGTCGTCTAGACTACGCCGCTAGCCTAGTTGCTGAGTCTGAGTCTGTCTGTCCTCCGTCCGTCGGGGGTGAGTGTGCTCTTGGCACGGACGTCCTTGAGGACAGGCAGGAGGAGTTTGAGTGCTTTGCCGCTGCTTTACCTCATCTCGTATCCATGCTAGTTGCCCCTGAGGGAGACCCGGATGCACCAGAAATCCCGACTCCGCGCTCTTACGCAGAGGCGATAGAGGGTCCCTACTCCTCTCAGTGGCAGACAGCCATGGACGCAGAGATGGCCTCCTAGAAGTCCACAGGCACCTACGTCGACGAGGTTCCCCCACCTGGGGCGAACATCGTCAGTGGCATGTGGATTTTCAGGGTGAAGCGGCCGCCGGGTTCTCCGCCTGTCTTCAAGGCGCGTTACGTTGCACGAGGCTTCAGTCAGCGAGAGGGAGTTGCATTCTTCCAGACCTTCTCCCCGACCCCGAAGATGACCACTCTTCGGGTTCTGCTGCACGTCGCCGCTCAGCGTGACTACGAGCTCCACTCTCTTGACTTCAGCACTGCTTTCCTACAGGGCAGCCTGCACGAGGAGATCTGGCTGCGCCGCCCACCTGGCTTCAATGGGTCGTTCCCTCCTGGTACCCAGTGGAGCCTCCGGCGGCCAGTCTACGGTCTCCGACAGGCGCCACGTGAGTGGCACGACACACTGAGGACTACACTTGCGGCTCTTGGGTTCGCTCCTTCTACTGCTGACCCGTCGCTGTTTCTACGCACCGACACCTCGTTGCCGCCGTTCTACATCCTCGTGTACGTCGACGACTTGGTCTTTGCCACTGCTGACACTGCGGCACTCGCCCACGTGAAGTCGGAGCTGCAGAAGAGACACACGTGCACAGACCTGGGTGAACTGACAAGCTATCTTGGCTTGCGGATCACCCGGGACAGAGCACGGCGCACCATCACCTTGACTCAGTCACACATGGTGCAGCAGGTCCTTCAGCGCTTCCGCTTCACGTACTCCTCGCCTCAGCCCACTCCTCTGCCTACCGGTCACTCGCTCTCAGCTCTGCCTTCGGATGAGTCCGTAGAGCCGAGTGGCCTGTATCCAGAGCTTGTGGGCTACCTCATGTACCTGATGACCTGCACTCGACCTGACCTTGCATACCCTCTTAGCATCCTTGCACGCTATGTCGCTCCTGGCCGTCACCGGAAGGAGCACATGGATGCCGCTAAGAGGGTGTTGCGCTACTTGTGCAGTACGTCGGGCATGGGGCTAGTGCTTGGAGGACGAGACCGAGTTGTACTCACTGGGCACTCAGACGCGTCTTGGGCTGACGACCAGGCTACTCAGCGGTCGTCTCAGGGTTACACCTTCAGCCTTGGCTCTGGTTCAGTTTCTTGGCGTTCTACACGCTCGTCTTCTGTTCTCAGCTCCAATTGTGAGGCTGAGATCTACGCCACAGCCATGGCTGCACAGGAGTTACGCTGGCTCACCTACCTGCTGACCGACTTGGGAGAGTGGCCTCGTTCTCCTCCAGTGCTGTACGTCGACAACAAGGCTGCCATTGCCTTGTGTGAGGAGCACAGACTGGAGCACAGAACGAAGCATATCGCTCTGCGCTACTTCCTTGCTCGAGAGCTGCAGCAGCGCGGTCAGCTTCGTCTGCGTTACGTGGCCACTCGGGCCAACACTGCTGATGTGTTCACCAAGGCGCTTCAGCCTTGTGACCATCAGCGCTTCTGTACTGTTCTAGGCCTTGTGCCTACTGGGCCTCACTTGCTTACTTCTTGACTCTGCTTGTACTGTGATCTCTATATATATATACCTGCATGTTTACTCTTGCTAGGTTGTGATCGCTGTATCTCTTGTTATACTATCAACCTGCATGTGAACTGGTCTTGTGACCACTTGCTTGTGCTCAGAATTTGTGTGGTTTCCTTGAGATCCACCCTGAGCTTGCTTTGCTTTGCTTTGACTGGTCTTGTGACCATCTGGTTGTCTCCCACTTAGCCTATGGGGGTGTGTCAAACATTATATGTTTAAATTGTGTAGGCTATAGTGGGTTTAGCCTTAGGGGGTACAACTTTGTTAGGGTTTCCTACTTGTATCCCCCTCCTACCTAGTTTCATCCATTCTCGTTCACCTCTACTTTACAACAGAGTACTATCTGCGCGCACAAGGTCACAAAGCCACGGGAGAAACATGGCATAAACGACTTGGTCATCCGTCGCAGTCTACGCTAAACAACACGATCAAGGCTGCAGTGCTTGACAAAAAATCGTTACTCTTACCGAGCGGTCTCGAACTGAAGCCGATGAATCGCCCGGCACCCTGCACCATCTGCCCTGCGGCAAACCTACCACACGAGCCGTTCCCGACTCATTTCCCTGGAGCTGACGATTATCAACTGATGGATAAGGTTTACAGCGATATACTTAACTTACCTGAGGATGGTTTCAACGGCGAACGCTACGTTATCACATTTACAGACGCTTCTACTCGTTACGTTTGGACTGGAAACATGACTAACCGTTTTCTTGCGTTTACAGCTTTTCGCACCTGGCTTCCTCTCGCCGAACGAGAGTCTGATACTAAGCTCAAGGCGTTTCAGTGTGACGGCGCCGGCGAGTATCGCAGTACTGAGTTCACGGCCTATCTGCAAAAACGCGGGATAAGACGACTTTTTTCGTTGCCTCACGCTCATCAGCAGAGTGGCGTAGCAGAGAGGCTCAACAGGACTCTGCAAGAGAAGATGCGAGCCCTTCTTGCCCAGGCTCAACTCGGCCCACTCTACTGGCCTTTCGCCATGGACCATGCAACGCTGTTGCACAATCTTCTTTCGTCCTCGGCCCTGCCCAACAACGCATCACCCCACTTGCTGTGGACGGGCAAGTTGGGTACCACTAAATTACTCCGTGTTTTCGGGTGTGTTGTTCAGTACCGTCCTCCTACCGCTCCGCTCGGGAAGTTCGATCAGCGTGCTAAGTGGGGACTACATCTCGGCATTGAAAAACAATATTTTGCCTGGCGTATCATGGATTACCGCAGCCGTCTTCTTGTTCCTGCTCGCGACTGTATTCTCTACGAGAATCTGACGCTGCCCGTCTTCGAACAGCATCTTGCCATGCAGCAAAACCCTGCCATGCTTTTCCACGGTGTTCGTTCGTTTGCTAACGCCGATGTCGAAATTGCTGCCAGCGAAGAACCTGACTCTGACGGTGCACGTGAAGCTGCTCCCGACCCACCTATCCCCGTCACGTCATCTGGAATTCCGGAGTTTATTCCTCTTGCTGGCGCGGGACCTGAGGATGTCCGCGAAGTTCATCATACTTACCTCGTGGATGAACAACGCCAGCCAATGCCGGTGGTTTCCAATAGCAGCATCCGTTTCAACCCTGACGAAATTGGGGGGGCAAGTGGAGACCAGAATGATTCTGTCAATTTCGCAGGTCGTCCCGACGATAATCCACATTATCAGACCGGACTGCAAATTCTGGGACTCGCAGCAGCGGTACAGCACAGTTCTACAGTAAATTTGGAGCCGAAAACTGCCCGACAAGCTCTCTCAGGGCCTCATCGCGAAAAATGGCGTGAAGCGATGGATCGCGAACTGGCTGCCCTGGAGAAAAGGGGAACTTGGGATCTTATACCCATTGAAAAAACGGTAAACAAAAATGTTCTTACCGGTAAGTGGGTCTTCAGGGTAAAGACTAAAGCGGATGGTACTTACGAGAAACACAAGGCACGATGGGTGGTTCGTGGTTTTGATCAGACTCATGGGATCGACTACACACTTACCTTCGCCCCGGTCAGTCGACATACGAGTGTTCGACTTGTTCTTTGCGAAGCAGCCGCGAAGAATTTTCCACTTCGACAAATTGATGTTTCTAACGCCTTTCTGTACGCTGACGTCGATGCCGAAATCTACGTCGAATATCCGCACACATATCCGACAAATCCGCCAAGTGTCTGCAAGCTCAAGAAATCACTGTATGGCATCAAACAAGCACCGCGATTGTGGCAGCAGCATTTGAACAGGAAGCTGACGGAGGTTGGGTTTCGACAACTGCCGCACGATCCCGGAATGTACCGACTAGACGACAAGGGGAGCTATGCGTTGTTAGTGGCTTACGTGGACGACATCCTCTACGTCAGCTCGTCTACTTCGCTGGGAGATCGTATCGAAGCCGATCTGAAGAAATCACTTGACTTAACCATTTCCACCAAAGTAACTCAATTTCTGGGGTTAAACGTTTCGCGAACTTCTTCCGCTATTCATCTCACGGCTTCGAAGTATGCGGAGTCACTCGCTAAGCGTTTCAACATTTCCACGGATTTCGTTGCTACACCTTATCGGTCTACACTCACTGGGCACGTTCCCAATCTGAAAAATTTGTCAGCAGCTGGTCTTCAACTGTATCAGCAGCAGCTGGGATGTCTTCTTTTCGCAGCAGTCACTTGTCGCCCTGATCTTGCCTACGTCGCAAGTCACCTTGCGCAGTTTTTACGCTGCCCGAAAGAAGAACACTCTCTCGATTTACAGCGTGCGCTACGCTACTTCGTCTCTACACCAACACTCGGATTGATTTTCAATGCTGGGAAGCTGACCGACAAAATGTACCTCAGCGGGTACGTTGACGCAGACCACGCTGGCGACACGTCAGATCGACGGTCACGCACGGGTTATATTTTCCGTCTCGAGCCGATTGGTCCGATTTCCTGGAATTCCTCAAAACAGGAACTGGTGTCACTTTCATCGGCTGAAGCAGAATTCATCGCCGCTTGTGCTGCAACTCGCGAAGGTCTGTACATGCAGGAGTTACTTGACGAAGCAAAATTCGTCACGCCGAATCAGTTTACGTTGCAGTGTGACAACCAGAGTGCAATTACCATCGCCAACAAGCCTGGTTTCGTCAATCCCACGAAGCATATTTCGCTGCGTTACTTCTTCGTAAAAGACGCGATCGACAAGGGGAGAATGCGTCTTGTCTACTGCCCCACCAGCTGTCAGAATGTACTTGTATACATTACTATAACTGCCTGTAGTGTAGACCTAGTGTAGCTCTATGTTCTTGTTTGGTGGTGCACTCTCATGCTTGCCTATTTGTACTGCTCGCTCTATAGTGAACAACCTCTTTTGGCTAATCTCTCGACCCCTTCCTCTCGTAACTCTCGTTCTACCCTCAACCCAAGTCCTAAGTCAACTTAGGTTTCTAACATGGTTTCAGAGCACTTAAGCTCCTAAGACCTGTTGTCCATGGGCCCACCGCTGTTACTTTCTCGCTCCTGCATGGCGCCTTCGCCCCCATTCGATCCCTGCTTCGTGCTGCCCGTCGCGCAGCTTCCGTCCGTCACGCTGCCCATGACGGCGAGCTGCGCGATGGCGCCAGATGCGGCCCCGTTTCGGCCCCCTCGTCGCAGCCCGTCCGTCCCTCGCTGCCCCGGCCCGTCCCGTCCCCGTCCAGCGGTGCGCAGTGCGCACAGCCGCACGCACGCAACCGCGAACGCGCAGCTGCACACACGTCACCAGTCACGCGCGCGACTGCAGCGAATTGCGCAGCTGCAGCCGCACGCGCAGCAGCAACCTCTCGCGCGACTGCAGCGACACCTGCAGCTGCAGCCACACGCGCAACTGCAGCCGCCTGCTGCACCCTCGCCCGACATTTTTCCCCTTTCTCACTGCTGCTCGTGCACCAGGGGGGGGGGGGGGGGGTGTTGGGGGGCGGGGGTGGTTGACGCCACTCTGCTGCTGCGCTACGCCGCCGCCAGCCTTCTCCCTCTCCCTGCTGCTGGTGCAGCCGTGAAAGGGGTGGAAGGAGGGTGTGGGGGTGGGGGGTGTGACACGCCAACAGCCGTCCCTCCACCTCTCCACTCCTACTGCAGTGGGGTGGGGGGGAGGGTGAGGGGGTGGCAGGGATGACCAGCATGCGCCAGCCCACCTCCTCTCTCTTCCTGTCGCCCCTCCTGGGGTGGGGGGGAGGGGGGGGGGGGGGAGGGTGAGGGGGTGGCGTTGGAGGAAGGGTGGGGGGAAGACGTGAGGTTCCAGGGGCGGTTGACAAGGGGGGTGAGGTTGACAAGGGGGGTGGCTGAAAGGGGGCGTGGAATTAGGGGGTTAGTAAGAGGGGCTCGCCGCGCTAGGCTCCCCCCCACCTCCTCTCCTCCCTCTCTCACCACCCCCCCTTGTAAACAGGGGGTTCGTAAGAGGGGCTCGCCGCGTGGCTCCCCCACCTCCTCTCCTCATCCCTCTCTCATCCCCCCCCTTCGTAAAACGGGGGTTCGTAAGAGGGGCTCGCCGCGTGGCTCCCCCACCTCCTCTCCTCATTCCTCTCCTCTCCCCTCTCTCTCTCTCGTCTCCTCCTCCTCGCATTCCTCTCTACCGTCTTCCGCTGCGCTTGGTGTACCCCTTCCGGGGGTGTTTCTGCACATGGTTCTTCACTGCAGGCAGTTAGGGGGTGTGTCAGAATGTACTTGTATACATTACTATAACTGCCTGTAGTGTAGACCTAGTGTAGCTCTATGTTCTTGTTTGGTGGTGCACTCTCATGCTTGCCTATTTGTACTGCTCGCTCTATAGTGAACAACCTCTTTTGGCTAATCTCTCGACCCCTTCCTCTCGTAACTCTCGTTCTACCCTCAACCCAAGTCCTAAGTCAACTTAGGTTTCTAACACCAGCGACATGGCCGCTGATTCGCTTACTAAGAAGCTGACACGTCAGAAATTTCATCACTGCAACCAGCTCAGTGGCATTTCCGAGTCAACAGGGTGACTACACCGAACTCCTAGAAGTGAAAGGGAGTGTTGAGATAATATCGAGACTTATGCACTTCAAGGAATTCGTATAGTTAGTACAGTAAAAGTACCGATAGACTGACGTCAGCAAAGCGCTACGCGCCTTAGGATGACGTCATCAGTAGCTGTAGGTATCGCGAATAGTCACGTACCTTTTCAGAACAGGAATAGCGCGAATAAATACAGCACAGTAGGCGAACAGGTACTTTAGTCTAGTTATATATTCTGTATGCTTGTCATCTTATTATATACTTGATTTCAGAGACTTTTTGATCCTGTTACAAGTCACTCATATAAAAAGACTTCCACTGCTACAGGAAGCTACCATCCTAAGACTACGATCCTATTCAAACAGTTCAGTTTCTAACATTCATTACCATTCAGGCAATAATGTTGACCATTTAGGCATACTGGCTACCACGCTGGCGATGAGAAGATACCTTCGTTACGATACAGACACGTGGCTTACCTCACGTGCGATCGAGCTCAATGAGTGTTACCACGGAGGTAATTGCCCAGCATCTTTGGTATCCTGGCCCCTGGGTTCATCTCGAGTTTGTTCCAGCTTGGCAACCTTGGGTTCCCTTGGGTTGGCAACCAGCCATGACGTGGCTTTGCTAGAGCTGGGTGCTGCTCAAATATACTCGTCAACAGAAAGGTGATACCTATGTCCGAATTTGTCACGCCAGAGTGTAGATCTCAAAGATATCATAATAACTAGGGAGTCGATTTCAGCAAACTTGTCACAAAACATGCGCATTAAGTAGCATTAGTATTGAACTTGAGAGCCAACCTATTTCACCCTAGCTTTCCTGACCAACCAGCCTATGGTTGGCAAAGAACCCTACAACTAAAGCCTAAAGCCATTCCAGCATACCAAGGCTAGAGTTTGATATGAACACCAACAAGCTACGGTAAGTTTCGTGACCTGCTAGCTTCTACCAGTCTGTACAAACCCTGCAACTCCAAAACCCAGTCACACTCCCCATACCTGTTCTGTCAAAACTGCTCATTGCTTGCAGCTCTTCTCCTTTGCTATCTCTTCCGCAATTAGCCTCTCCTTAGTTGACGGTATCCGTGCTGCTTCAGTCTTGGCTGATGTGATTAGGTTATGTAACCGGGACGCCATAGAACCAGCCTTCTTAGCAACCTCTGAAACCATGGTCGTTGTCTCCTCACCTTGCTCCAGAAGGGACTGCATACGCAATCGAATCGCGCTCGTAGCTGGCATGATATACAGAAAATAATTAGCGCATTAGAAGCTGAAAAGTGATTCTGAAGAGCAAGAACAATGAAGAACCCAAAAATCGGTCAGAATGACAAAAATACCTCGTGTACATTTCGCAGCTGCAGCACCATACATCTTCTGTGACTTCTTCAATCGCTCTAGCTTAACTCCCAGTTTATTTCGGACTTTCTCCAGCATCTTAGTCCGTCGCTGCTTTACTAATACAGCCAGCTCCTTTATTTCCGACTCAAGAGCCTCCGCCTGCGCCTTGGATAACACTGCGTACAACCACAGACCAGCACAGAGTGAATCAAATTAGTACAATTCATCCATAATAAGGGACTAAACTGTTCGCCTCCGCTACTAGCTTACCTAAAAGCTGGTTGTCGTCGGGGCCCGGAAACGCTGTTTCCTGTAGACCTTGATCTTTCGTAACAGAAGCGACGGAGTCTACGGCAGAAGTTAGGCGGGACGAGAGCTGCTTCAGCTCGATCTGCGCTGCCTTAGGTATAACGTTCGAAGACTTATCTTGCTCGCCCGAAAGCTCCGCCGCATGCTGGCTGCACATATCTCGACACCTCGTCGTCACTCTCTGAACTAACTCTCGAAAGTCCTTGGGTCTTAACGAGTCCCCCATTCTTTTAATTGGCCAAGACGATTCTCTGACGGAAAAAAAATCTACGGTATGTGAAATGTTGAGGCTCCACAAACAGGCGTGAAATGGTCACAAGCTAATGGCAGCTTGATGCGCGATACCAGTAGTCTTCCCAGAATGGTGTCAGGCACACGAAATTTTGGCGCGAAAACCTGGGATCGCGTACACCAGAGAGCGAAGGTATTGGATGCTTCGATAAAGTCATATTATGTTTTTGATGCAGCAGGATTCCAAATGAAGACATTCTTTTGTGTACATACCAGAATTGTTTTGGCTACGTGCTACATGTATTTAATTCAATATTCAAGCATTATCTTCTTATTCGAAATATCGTTTTTTCAATTTAATTTATTCCATCCCCATGTTTTAACTGGGATTCATGTGCGTAAAATGGAGTCACAAATGTAAATGTTATTTGTTAAAGGCCCCGTGTGGAGCACCTTCTCTGCTCATTGTGCTCACCTAGTATCGAGAAGCCTACAAAGGTGTCCCGGCACCCTCGATATTGCCGCGGTGTCACATTGGGATTCTAACGCAACAGCAAGCCTTCTATTGCCGCAAGATTCGAATATTCCTTAGACCACATATTGCAGAAACTAGGGAGTAGAAGACGAGAAGGAGCGTACGGAAAGGAGAGCGAGAGAGGGGAAGTGAAACATCTTAGTTCCAGTCACCTTTTCCGTCCGCTCTTTCGTCGCTTTGTTTCGGCTTCGATCCTGCATTTCCCTCATTCGTTCAGGACGTAGATCATCTCTTCTCCAATCCGTCCCTCCTTCGGTCATTTTTCCACCGATCGCTCCCATACAGGATTGAAGTACCCATCTTATAAGCAGATTCTCAAACAGCAAGCAGTCCTTTTTCATTCAACGGGCGATACACCTCAAATATAGCATTCTCTAGCATTTTCGACACAGCATCGCAAAGAACCACCTTTTATTGCAACGAGGAGGCAGAGGAGGCAGAGGAGGTAGAGGAGGCAGAGGAGACATCATGGGGGTGGCATGGAACAGACTGAAGAAGTTCGCTCCGCAGGCTCTGCTGCTGCTGGTCATACTACAAGTACCGCTCTTCAGGTGAATTCACGTGTCAAGTACTGCTTTCAGGTGGATCCACGTGTCAAGTGCCGCATTTCAGGCAGATCCATCGAGCTCCTTCAGGTGATAATCCCCATGTCTAGCACCTCTCTTCAGGTAGGTTCTATGTCATGGGTCGCTCTTCAGGAGAACCTCCTGTCAGGGCAAATCGTTAATTGCGTTTCCATCCAAACCGCCTCTTTTTCAGGGAACTCCTAGAATCTCCACTTTCTTGATTCGTGTGAGCCCTTGTTCCACTTTGCTTCGTGCCGACTGCTCGACTGTTTCAATCACCTTTCCTCGGTCGCACTTTCAGTCCGCGCCCGCTCCCCCAACCCCCCCGGCGTCCCGCACAAACCATCTCCCCTCGTCCCGAACCCCCGAGTCTCGTCCCCACGTTTCGGTTTCGAAGTCAGCACGCCATATTCAAGCGCGGGGTTAATTCGCCCATCGCCGTCGTTATCACGAAGCTCTGGCACATCATATTCCTGCCACCTGTCCTCCTCCCCTCCCTTATCCGTTTCCCCCCTCAGCCACCCTCACCCTATCCTCCAACACCCTCACGTTTTCTCCCTCGCCCCACACTCTTCGCTACACACTCCCTTCCCCACGTCCCGTTGTGCCATGCTGGCAACATAACCATATCGAACCGCCAGGTGGATTCACCCATAGCAGTGGTCATCACACAGCACTGCCTCTTCCCTCCTGCCATGCATCCCCACTCCTCCCTCTCCCGTTCCCCCCTGCTTTCCCCTCCCCCTCCCCCTCCCCCTCCCCCTCCCCCTCCCCCTCCCCCTCCCCCTCCCCCTCCCCCTCCCCCTCCCCCTCCCCCCTGCGGTCCCCTCCCCTTCCCGTCCTGCTGTTGATCCATGCTGTCAGCATAACCATATCCAACCGCCAGGTGGACTCACCCTTAGCTGTCGTCATCACATAGCTCTGCCACCCCATCTGGCTGCCACCCCTCCTCCTCCTGTTCCCCATCTTCCCACCCTCAATCACCCTCCAACCCTCTCCCTTTTCTCCCCTCCTGCTGTGCTTCCCCAACCTCCCCACACTCCTTCCCCACCCTCCTCCGCACCCCCATCCTTCTGTGCTGTGTTGTCAGCATAACCATATCCAACCGCCAGGTGGACTCACCCATAGCAGATGTTATCACGCGGCTCTTCCATATCCAACACCCTCTCCTTTCTCCCCTCCTGCCATGCTTTCCTCCTCCCAACCCCACCCCCCTTCCTCCTGTCCTGCTGCTGTTCCGTGCTGCCAGCATAACCATATCGAACCGCCAGGTGGACTCACCCATAGCTGTCGTCATCACACAGCTCTGCCACCCCATCTGGCTGCCACCTGTCCTCCTCTCCGCCGTCGTCTACCCCGGTGAGGTGGCGCGCCACGTGGGCGCCGCCCTGCTGGACGGTGACGTGGCGGCGGCAATGCGCCTGCCAGCGTGGCACTCCGTGCTGGAGCAGTACGAGAGGGCGTTTGACGGGCCAGAGGATCCCACTGACCCCGGCCTGCCTCTGCTGCGCCTCGAGGTGAGAAAATTCGGGTTTGGATGGGGTAGGGGTTTCGGGTTCAGGGTTGAACAGCAGCGGCACCCCTGCGGTTGCAGCACGCCTGGGGCAGTCTGTGCTGGAGCAGTACGAGAGGGCGTTCGATGGACCAGAGGATCTAACTGACCCCGGCCTGCCCCTGCTGCGCCTTGAGGTGAGAGGACTAAAGTTCGGGGTTCAAAATTGGGTTTGGGGTTGAAACTTGGGTTCGGGTTAGGGTTCAGGTTCAGAGCCGCCCGCATGCCGCTGCTGGGCTTCCTGCTGCTCCTCTAGAAGCTGCTGCTTGCTTCTGGTGACACGTCAACGACCCTCTTCTGACCCCTTCCCCTCCTCTGCCGCCCTCCCCAGCTGGTGGTGGGCAGTTATTTCGCGGTGGGGGGAGCCATAGCCGCCCAGTTCAGAGCGGCCCGCATGCCGCTGCTGGGCTACCTGCTGCTGCTTTGGGGGTTGCTGCGCCCCATATTGCTCCCTCACACCTACCCCGACCCATCCAAGGTACCGCGACCCATCCAAGGTACCTCAGACCCTGAGAGGTACCCCAGACCCTGAGAGGTACCCCAGACCCTGCGAGGTACCCCAGACCCTGAGAGGTACCCCAGACCCTGAGAGGTACCCCAGACCCTGAGAGGTACCCCAGACCCTGAGAGGTACCCCAGACCCTGAGAGGTACCCCAGACCCTGAGAGGTACCCCAGACCCTGAGAGGTACCCCAGACCCTGAGAGGTACCCCAGACCCTGAGAGGTACCCCAGACCCTGAGAGGTACCCCAGACCCTGAGAGGTACCCCAGACCCTGAGAGGTACCCCAGACCCTGAGAGGTACCCCAGACCCTGAGAGGCACCCCAGACCCTGAGAGGTACCCCAGACCCTGAGAGGTACCCCAGACCCTGAGAGGTACCCCAGACCCTGAGAGGTACCTTAACCCTTCCAAGGTACCTCCAACGCCCTGATGCCACCGAGGTAACTGTGGCCTCGTCAAGGTTAGTTTTCAACCTCCATTGAGCCCACTGTCAGCTTCAAGGCTCCTCAAAAGTCGCCTTTGTATACACGAATCCGTGTATTGAAAAAAATACTCTGTACCTGTTTTTTTATATTTTTTTGGTATCAATCTAATATCTTAGGCACCTCAAAGATCTGTGCTCCTCCCCCACACGCCTCTTCCCCCGGGCCCTCCTAAGGTGCAACCACCTACCATCCAGCCCGCCTTCTTTCATTACCCTGCTGCTGTCATGTTTCAAGGTGCCTCAAAACTCATCTCTACCCTTCCCTCCCACCCCCCCCCGACCCCTCCAAACTCCCTCCTCCTTCCACCCCCCTTGTTCCTCCTAGGTGCAACCACCCGCCATCCAGCCGCCTGCTTCATCGCCCTCCTGCTGTTACCTTTTGAGGTGCCTCAATCCAATCCCTATTTACACCCCTTCTAATCAACCCCCCTTCTAATCAACCCCCCTTCTAATCAATCCCCCTTGTTCCGCCAAGGTGCAACCGCCTGCCATCCAGCCCGCCTTTCTCATCGGCCTCCTGCTGGCTTTTCTCTGCCTGCCCGGCGAAGGGGGCAGCTCGAAGAAAAAACTCAAGCAGGCGACGATCAAGGCTGGCTCAGATGCTGCCAAGGCGGAAAAGAAGACAAACTGAGCGGAGTTGGCTGATCTGGGATAATTGTCCCAGTCCAATCGAAGGAATGTGATCTTTGAGTCAACTCAGAAATGGATACTTGAGCGTACCGGCCGGTAAGCAGAAGGCCTGGGTGAAGTACCGTGTGGTTGTTGCTCAGAATTGTGGAGGTTTTATTGGGAATTGTAGTATATGTGATACTGTTTAGTTTTTGTTCCAATGAGATGATATAATCACAAGAGCCCATGGGCCGAATTGGTCAAAGTAGGAGGTGCTGTCTGCCTGTCCGACCAACCTGTGCTGTAGTGGTCCGGATTCTGGTGTCCTCGACGAGGGAGTAGAGCAACATGCACATGGGAATCAGGATGTGTCGTCATGATTAGGAATCAAGAAATGGTACGGGACTTGGCATGGCAGCCTTTTCCAGAGAAGAATCAGCTTTGCAGCAGCTACAATTTGAGAGAAGTGCCAGAATTTCTGTACTCTTTACAAGGCACTACAACAACCAGAATCGGCAAAACCAGCCATACAGAAGGACCACCAGGCGTGGCATTCATTTATTCCCAGCTTCACATGAATACCATACTGGATGGGACACAGTACAAAACAAAGAGGGCAGCACTTCATTCCTCTATCCCTTCACCCCATCATGCCTTCCCTTCCATCCATTCATCCCTACACCCGTTCAACTCTCCACTCTGCTGTAGCCTTACTGGAAGCAGGTTTTCGGAGTGCACGGCAGCTCAGGAACATCCCCGTTTCTAGGCCCTGCGTTAACGCGTATAAAATGTGCGAGCTCCCGGTCCGCAGTGTGCATCGGCAGCCAATACGGCGGGTCGAAAATCGACAAATCCGCGTTAAACTCGGTAAAAGTCGCGCCGTTCACCAGCAAATCCCCAAACGACCGGATCACGGGAGTCGTGTCGAACCCCTCCGTCCAAAGGGCGCGTTCGCCAAACCACGGGGTCAGTTCTTTTCGCGCGTCCCCGGCGATGAAAATGTTGCGATCGGAGCGAATCGCCGCGTACATACGGCCGCCGAGGCAGTAGTAGGACCATTTGGAATATAGGCTGCTGGCCACGTGGACCTTACCCCACCGTGCCTTGGGCTGCCGTTGCCCCGACTTGTCAAACCAGTTGCGGTAGAGGGTTACCCTCATGTCCACGTCGTATACCCCATCGTCCTCTGCTCCCAGCAGCATGGTGAGGTTGCTGTGTGAGTGGAAGGTGGGGTTGGAGTTTTGGGGGGAATGGACGCAGGGAAATGGGTATACGTTTGTGGGTGGGGGGGGGAGGGGGGTAGAGCGTTACTGGCATGTCCACGTCGTATACCCCGTCGTCTTCTGCTCCAAGCAGCACGGTGAGGTTGCTGTGTGGATGGATATGAGGGAGGTGAGAGGGAGCAGATGAGCAGCTACATGTGGCAACCCAGCAGTAGCAGCATTGCGGAGGTATATATGTACATGTATATGTAAGTGTTATGTATCTACGTGTACTTAGACGTATATATGTATAAGGCGCCTCTTACCGGTTGCTGATATACGAATTGCTGATGGTGATATCCGTTGAGCCATAAACGGCGTCCACTGTACCGCGTATGGCCTTGTACACCTGGCAGTGGTCCACCCACACGCGCGTCGTGCCCGAAATGTGCACCACGTCGTGATCGCCGCGCTGGTCGCCGACTGCGAGGGTGACAGGAGCGAGGGGGGGGAGTGTGTGGATGGGGAAAGGGGGAATTTCGGGGGGTTGACTCATTCCGATGTGCACCACGTCGTGGTCGCCGCGCTGGTCGCCGACTGCACGGGTTGGGAGGGCGGGAACGGGGGGTGTGGGGTGGATGGGGAGAAAGAGGATGTTGGGGTCGGGGCCATTCCGATGTGCACCACGTCGTGGTCGCCGCGCTGGTCGCCGACTGCACGGGTTGGGAGGGCGGGAACGGGGGGTGTGGGGTGGATGGGGAGAAAGAGGATGTTGGGGTCGGGGCCATTCCGATGTGCACCACGTCGTGGTCGCCGCGCTGGTCGCCGACTGCACGGGTTGGGAGGGCGGGAACGGGGGGTGTGGGGTGGATGGGGAGAAAGAGGATGTTGGGGTCGGGGCCATTCCGATGTGCACCACGTCGTGGTCGCCGCGCTGGTCGTCGACTGCATCGACACGTGAAGGGGTGGGTTTTAGTGGGTGGAGGCTCTTGAAGAGGGGGGTAGAGGGAAGTGAGGGAGGGGGATTCTGGGGTTGACTCATTGCGATGTGCACCACGTCGTAATCGCCGCGCTGATCGCCGACTGCCAAGGCGATTTTTGAGATGTCTCAAAATACACTTCTTTCAGACGGCAGAACGCGAGAACCGCGGGAGAAGACGTTGATGCAGTTAGCAATTGCGGGGAGGGGGGGCTGGGGGCGGGGGGTGGGGTGGTGGTGGAAGGGGGGAGGGGAGCTGGCGGAGGGGGTGGTTCGGGGACGCGAGACTGCGCGCATACCTCGTCAGCCACTAGACTCAAAACCCCCTGCGAAAATACGAACGAAAAACGTTCCCCTGACTTCCGTGTTTCCTCGCCAAACCCCTGAAACGAAAATGCCATGACATCAAACCTCTCAACCTCGTGCATTTACCGCTCACATCCTACCCCGCTCAATTCCGCGCTCCGTCTATACACACGCCCAACCAAACAACAGCCCTCTCCCCAACCCCACTTTCCCCCTTTCCCCGACCCCACATACCCCCCCCTCCCCCTCTCCCCCAACCCCACTCTCCTCTCCCCCTTGCCTCGCCCGCTCCCACCGTTACACTCACTCGCCACGTTGTGTATGATCACATTCGTGATGTTCTGCAGAACCATCCCTCCGCGTATAATCACATTCGCGCCGCGACCGTCGATCGTCACGTGCGACTGCAGAAACAGCCGCTTCTGTAGCTTAATCAGCATCGAGCTATTAAAGCGTATGATCACACCCTCGGGATAATTACTCAAACCCCATCTTAGCGAGCCCTGCGGAACGTCGTCGGCCTTATCCACGTCATTAGTAACCACATAAACCGGCTTCCCCAGCCCGCCAGTCACGCCGGCAAGTGCGGCGTAACCCATGGCGCATCTGTACAGATTCTCTCCCGCGCCGCGTGACCGGTACGGACAGTCCACGTTCTTCTCCCCCGCTTCTATCACATCTTGGTAAGGCGTCATAGGAAAACCATCCCCCGTTACGGGGAGCACCCACGAGTCTTGCCCCACTGAACCGCCTTCCACCGTGCCTGGGTTCGTCTTTCCTCCCACATCCTCCTCCCGCTCGCCCTTTCTCCGCTTCCCCTTCCGCCGCGGCAGCCTCACGGGGAAGTTCCGCTCGGTGAAGAGCTCCGTGGGTGGGAATTCCGCGCGCCCCGCGCTTGCGCCGTCCCCCGGGTCCAGCAGCCAAGTCCCCGCTTCTCCCCCTTTTTGCCCCACCCCTGCGTCATCCGCTTGCCCCCGCTTCTTCTCCCTTGCGCCATCGCTTGCGCCATCTCCCCGCGTTTTCCAGATGCTGTCGGGGGCGGAACCGAAGAAGCGATCGAGGCGGAACAAGGGAGGGAGACGCACCAGCTCCTGCTCCTGCTCTTGCTCTTGCAGTTTCTGCTGCTGCTTTTCTAAGCGGGTTGTCTGGTGAGATACGGTCGCCACTGGCGACGCAGTTGCGACAAAGGGACGAACGCCGCTGCCTGGCGGTTTGAGAGTAGCGAGTGACAGTATAGAGAGGTTCCAGGTCCAGAAGAACAATAGTCGATGTAATCTCCTCGTACGGTTGACAACGGTTCTAAAGAATGTATTACAGCGAGCGGAATTCTTACAACGGTCGGATGTCGCTCTGTACACAGAGGCGCAGTGTGCGGCCCCGCGTCGCGCGCCCTGGCTGTAACAACTTCTACTATGAGCAGGGGTAGGCTTACTGCAATCAGGGGTGCTATGAGCACGAGTGCAAAAGACGCGCGTGCTACTAACGTGCGGTTGACTCACAGAACTAGGGCAGCATTGAGAGGGCTTAAGGTCAACCGCGCGAGGGAGACGGGTGGCCATAGTAATGTACAATGGCGAAACGAGAGCAACAACAGCTACCTTTGGGTGAACGGGTGATGGCGAAGAGAGGAAGCACAGCTAGTAATGTACATTGGAGAAGCGACCACGCCCGTTAGCGGGAAAATGACAGCTCGACAAATTCGGTTGACCTGCTTATGCCGCGTATGACACGAGCTAGTAGGCGCTATTGTTGCCCTGCTGATGATGGTCATCTAAGCGCTTCAAGGGAGTCGAAATCTTTTCGAGGTGCGAAGTGGGTACTCTATTGCTGCTAGCATTCTCATTCCATATGTTTCCCCCTGGAAAGGATGTAACTTGCTGTGGAGGAATTGGTGATGGTGAGTGAAAATGGCATGGTTGCCCCTCAGGGTTTAGCCTATAGGAGTTGAGCAAGCGGGGGGGAGGGATGAGCTCGGCCAATTGAGTTCAGTACAAGATGATGTCTGTGATTGTACCGAATGGAATAGAGAGTTGAAGCAACACGGCAGATGCGGTGCTGGTGGAGGAGCGAGGAGAAGGGGTGAGGAGGAGAGGAGAAGCACCGTGTGTAACAAACCAACAGGCCCACCGACCGAGCCGCGTCCGCAGCGGAATTGCAGACATTGACCAACATGCGGTGTGAGAATCGTGGCAAGGAGGACGCGAAACTTGCCTCGTTTCCGTGCCCGCCACTTGCCGCCGCCACAGGTTCACCCAAAAAACCCGTTTGCTTGAACACGACGCGACGACATCCTTCGCGTTGCAATAGCGAGTGTTGAGACTGGATACCTCCAAAGGATGGAGCTGTAGATAAAAGGAGATGCATAGGATATCAATACAATAAAAATATTGGCAAGGGCGTGGAACTTTGCCAGAGAACATTGAGAAATGTTCGCAGCTTTGCCAGTCTATGAAATATTTTTCTATAAAGCCCAGATATGGGCGCTCATATAAAAATTTCAACCAATAATTTGTCGCTCTCCCCATCTTTGATCGGGCAGTGTGGGCGGTCTGTGTGCGTGGCGGCCAAGGAGTGGGCGTGGAGGCCAAATAGTGGGAGCGACGGAAGGCGAACGATTACGCGCCGTTGCTAGCGAGCAATTGTTGGAAACACATGTTGGAAACAAGTAACTTCAAACGCTTCTGAAGTATCGAAGTGTCGATACGAAACGGAGCGGACTACAGCGAAGAAACACACGAGTCAACAAAAGCAACCGCTGGAGCTTACGCGAAGGTCAAAGGTCGCTGACCTTTGACTTGACGAAAAGTACAGTGCGACAGCAAGGACACATAACTGACTCGCTACTGAGCAGTTACCCGAGTCGGCACTGTATCGAACCGCAACAGAAAAAACAGTTAAAGTATAACTTTTCATATTCCATTGTAATCATATAGAAGGCTTGTATCACTTTGCCATTATCATCTTATCTTGTTCTCACACACTAGTACAAGGTGGTTCAAAAACTCTGATATCAAACGCTTCCGCAATTACAACATTCCTACTTCAACCCTGATCTTAGCCTTGAAAGACCCTAAGGGCTTTTCTCAGCCGAACATGGTATGAGAGCTAACAGGGCAAGATCGATTTCTCAAAAACCTACAACAACCCAAGACATGGCAACACAGAAGGAGAGGAGCTCCTCTAACGGATCTCTCGGCACTACTCCTACTCCACCTCCAGCCTCTGGCCTACAGACAGAGGAAGGCACAACAACAAGTCCAGTTGAGGAGTCAACCGAAACTCTCGGGAACCAAGCAGCAAGCTTCGACCCAAACATGATGGAGAAGTTCTTCTCCTTCATGTCCTTCTATGAGCAACACCAGCAAGCAGCTCCTGCACAATCAAACAACAGCGACAACAACAACAGAGCAACGCCGATGAGCCTTGACGGTTCCTCTTATGCGCGCGGAAATCAGCAGCAACCCACCTTTGCTCCGTACGAGCCTCAACGTGGCTCCTGTCAGAATATTATGCTCTAGCCTGTAGTGGGGTGCTCTATAGCGAGTACAACCCTTCTAGGGTTTGCTATTTGTATCCTCATTCTTGCTAGTGCAACCCTCCTTCTTCTCTTAAAATTCCACATGCTATCAGAGCAGGTCGATCCCCTTGGATCGATCCTGTGGGTGGGCTCACCACCTCGTTGCTTCCGCTGCAACTTCCACTACTACCTTCTGTGCCGCACGCCCCGTGGCGTGCGGCAGTTTTTCTTCCCGCCGTGCGCCCCGAGGCGCGCGGCGGTTTTCTGCCCGCCGTGCGCCCCGTGGCGCGCGGCGGTTCTCTGCCCGCTGTGCGCCCCGAGGCGCGCGGCGGGCTTCTACCCCGTCACTCGCCGCGTCGCCCTCGGGAGGCGCTGCGACGCGCGACGGGGACCCGCGCGTCGCCCCCCGTCGCCCGTCGTGGCCTGCGCGCGGCCCGTACAGCCGGCGCGCGGCCCGTACGGGCTGCGCCAGGCCCGCGCGCGGCCCGTACGGGCTGCGCCAGGCCCGCGCGCGGCTCGGGCCGCCTGCGCGCGGTTCGGGAGGCTGTGCCAGGCCCGTGGGCGGCCCTTTCCTCGCTGCCCCTGCCCTCCCCGCTGTCCCCCGTGCTTCTGCTGGCGCCCCACCCCTCCTACAGCCCGTTCTCCTGAATTAGGGTTTGGGGGTGAGGGGTATGGGGGTGAAACTACTGTGTGCCGTTCCCTGCTCCTCCTCCTCCTTCGTCTCCCTGTGCTGCAGCTGCCGCTGAGGGGGGGTGGACTTGTTGGAGCCGTTGGAGTGGTGCTAAGGGGGGGTGAAGGGGGAGTGGAGCTAGCGGTGTAGCAGCGGGTGTGTGTCAGGAGGGGTGGTACTGTTTGGGGGAGGTCGAGTGGAGGCAGCAGTCTTGTCGTCAGCAGCAGCAGCAGTCCGGAGGCTACAATCTCCGGTAGTCGCCAGTCGCCCGTGGGTCCGTTGCTCGTCTGCCGCTACTTTTAGCCGCGGGGCCAGTTACCCCAGTAGTCCGGAGCGTTGTTCCGGTAGCCACTGAGCCAGCAGCTCGTCTGTGTGTCTGCAGCGTCAGCAGTCGCCTCCCATCTTCTCTCCCCCACAGTCTCTCCTCCTCCTCACTTGCCCTCTGCGATAGCCTCTAGCTTTGCTCATAATTGTGAACTTTAAACTATTGCTTCTTGAACTTGTGCTCAGAATGTGTGGTGACATTGTGATCCACCCTGAGCTTGTACTGCTGTGCTTGCTCTGCTGATTACACCCCACTTTGGCTATGGGGGTGTGTCAGAATATTATGCTCTAGCCTGTAGTGGGGTGCTCTATAGCGAGTACAACCCTTCTAGGGTTTGCTATTTGTATCCTCATTCTTGCTAGTGCAACCCTCCTTCTTCTCTTAAAATTCCACAGCTCCATCAGCTTCGCGCCACAACCACAGTCTTCACCTGGACAAGAGAAGACATTGGATGCACTTCAAGTTCAATCACAATTCGCACACGTGTAAAAACTACAAACGTCAACGCTCTTCGACGGAAATGACTTCTATACCTGGTCATTCGAGTTTGAGCTGATGATGGAGGGCGCGCAATGTGAAGATGAGCAGTAGAAGAAGGCGCCATAGCTAGGAAAGCCCTAGCTAGGCAAGAAACAGTTTAGGCAAAGAAGGAGAAGTTGCACTAGCAAGAATGAGGATACAAATAGCAAACCCTAGAAGGGTTGTACTCGCTATAGAGCACCCCACTACAGGCTAGAGCATAATATTCTGACACACCCCCATAGCCAAAGTGGGGTGTAATCAGCAGAGCAAGCAAAGCAGAACAAGCTCAGGGTGGATCACAATGTCACCACACATTCTGAGCACAAGTTCAGGAAGCAATAGTTTAAAGTTCACAATTATGAGCAAAGCTAGTGGTAGTCACAACGGGCAAGTGAGGAGGAGGAGGGACAGTGAGAGGAGAGGAGATAGGAGGCGACGGCTGAAGCTGCAGACACACGGGCAACAGGAGGCACACTGGCACAGCGGCTACCGGAACAGCGCTCCGGACTACTGGAGTAACTGGCCCCGCGGCTAAAAGTAGCGGCAGACGAGCAACGGACCCACGGGCGACTGGCACAGGTGGCTACGACTGGGCTACCGGAGCAACTCCCCGGACTACAGGTGCTGCTGGCGACACGACGGCAACCTCCGTTCAACCTCCCCCAAACAGTACCACCCCCCCTGACACACACCCCCTGCTTCACCCCTAGCTCCACTCCCCCTTCACCCTCCCTTAGTACCACTCCGACGGCTCCAACAGGTCCACCCCCCCTCAGCGGCAGCTGCAGCACAGGGAGACGGAGGAGGAGGAGGAGCAGGGAACGGCACACAGAAGCTGCACCCCCATACCCCCCACCCCCAAACCCTAATTCAGGAGAACGGGCAGAAGGAGGGGTGGGGCGCCTTCAGAAGCACGGGGGACAGCGGGGAGGACAGGGGCAGCGAAGAACGGGCCGCCCACGGGCCTGGCGCAGCCTCCCGAACCGCGCGCAGGCGGCCCGAGCCGCGCGCGGGCCTGGCGCAGCCCGTACGGGCCGCGCGCGGGCCTGGCGCAACCCGTACGGGCCGCGCGCGGGCCTGGCGCAGCCCGTACGGGCCGCGCGCGGGCCTGGCGCAGCCCGTACGGGCCGCGCGCAGGCCTGGCGCAGCCCGTACGGGCCGCGCGCCGGCTGTACGGGCCGCGCGCAGGCCACGACGGGCGACGGGGGGCGACGCGCGGGTCCCCGTCGCCCGTCGTAGCGCCTCCTGGGGGCGACGCGCCGAGTGACGGGGCAGAAACCCGTCGCGCGCCTCGGGGCGCACGGCGGGCAGAAAACCGCTGCGCGCCTCGGGGCGCACGGCGGGCAGAAAACCGCCGCGCGCCTCGGGGCGCACGGCGGGCTGAAAAACCCTAATTTCGACGCCGCGCACCACGGGGCGCACGGCGGACAGGGAGTAGCAGTAGCAGCGGAAGCAGTGAGGTGGGGCCCACAGGCCAGGAGCATATCGCTCTAATACCATGTGAAGATGAGCAGTAGAAGAAGGCGCCATAGCTAGGAAAGCCCTAGCTAGGCAAGAAACAGTTTAGGCAAAGAAGGAGAAGTTGCACTAGCAAGAATGAGGATACAAATAGCAAACCCTAGAAGGGTTGTACTCGCTATAGAGCACCCCACTACAGGCTAGAGCATAATATTCTGACACGCAAATTCTCGGATTCTTCGACGGGTCCTTGCCATATCCAGCACATGGAACACAGTATGACAAACAGCAGTACACGTATCACTCGCTGATGGCGTACACGATAGTTCTTCGAAATTTAACGCCAAACGAGCAGCATAACATTCGGTCTTATCGAGGATACGGCAACTCTGCCGAGCTGGCATACGACCACCTGAAGAGCCTGTATCAAGCAACAGACAGTGTTAATCAAAGCCGCCTCATGGCACAGCTGACAACAGTGGAAATGAAACACGGCGAAAAAGGAATGGCGTATATCAGCCGTTGTCGCGGACTGCGCGACAGACTCCTTCGATGCGGAGGAGCAATATCCGAAGAAGCCTTCATAACAATCATCATTGCCGGCCTCGGTCCTCATTGGCGCTCCACTCGAGCACTCCTTCGAGCTCACGGGAAGGTCTCCGAAGCGGCACTCTGCGCCGAAATTCACGCTGAACAACATGATATGGATCTGCACGAGGAAAGACACAAGAAGAAAGCGTCAGCACCAGAATTCGCGTACCACACTCAACGACGCTACAACAACAACAGCAATTGACAAAACAACCGTCAGACTCAACACTACGTCCCACCGTTTTGTCACCTCTGCAAGACGTCTAGACATCCTCGCACACACTGCCCGAACCAGCAGCAGTCGACAACGCTGCAACGTCAACTTCGGCCTTCAAGCAGCCAAGTAGCCTCTACACAGGCACATCCTACCAATCAAGTGCAGTCTTCAACGTCTTCAACGACAAAAACTGCACAAGGAACAAGAAACACCGTGAGCTGCATGACAAAAACGACGGACTCTTGCATCACCGGGTCACCACCCCACTACTCACCAGAAGAACAACTCGATGAAAGGACTCCTCGTCGCGAATCACTGGAGCCCAACCCGACGTATGCAGCCATCGCCCAGAGCGAGCCGTCCGGGAAAGACACTTGGTTCTTGGACAGTTGCTGCGGACAGCACATGTGTTCCTCGGGTCGCTTCGTTCAACAAGAACATCAACTTCAGCGCGAAGTTGTAATCACCGTCGCCAACAATCAGAACCTGCACACACGACGACAAGGGATCATGCAACTTCAGTCTCGAGAAAGTAACGTTATCTTGCAAATGTCTAAGGTTCTAATTGCAGAAGGACTCGGCTACAACTTACTCAGCGTCAGTCAACTGATGGCAAAGGGTATTCACCTCGAAGCAGACAGCACCACTCAGGAGTTCAAGTTATTCCATGGAAAAGGTGGACTCTACATCGGCAAGGCAGTCTTGAATAATAATGTCTTCGTTCTTGATTTCGTTCTGGACCAAGGTACCGCCGACAGCGACGCCATCGTCAACTTCGCTTCTTGGACACATCCACCCGACCTCGATCCCGACTTCAGCCCTGGAGGATTTTGGTATTCACATACCATACCTGAAGCAGAAAGAACACAGGCATTAGCAACAATCCGGCAAGAAGAGACACCATCGTGAGCAGCAGCAACAACATCAACAGCAGCGGAGACAACATCGACAGCAGCAGCAACACTTACGGCACCAATCGCAGGCTTTTCAACGGCACCAGTTCTCATCGACGACACTCCACCGACTCCTGCGCAGCAGTTATCTCCCACTCCACGCGAAGTTCACAGAAGCGCCAACTTCACCGCAGGATTTTACTCCAACTCCGACCTGTACAGGCGCTCACCAGGACATCGTGCGAGCGAATCACCGTGGCACGAACGACTGGGACACCCGAGCAACACAACGTTAAATAACATGGTCAAGGCGGCAGTACTCGACAAAGATTCACTCCTACCCGACGGCAGAGAACTCCAACGAGTTCGAGGCACATGCTTTACGTGCGCCGAAGCTGACTTACCTCATCAACCATTTGTCCATCACCACAATCCAAGCGCGCCAGCCTACGCACCACTCGAGAAAGTATACAGCGACATCCTGTATACTCGCGAAAAAGGACAAGGAGCATATAATTACGTGATTACTTTCATCGACGCCGCCACCCGTTACGTCTGGCACCTTAACCTCCCAAGTCGCGGCATGGCCTTCGAAGCCTTCGTCGCCTGGCTACTTGTGGCAGAACGAGAGTCTGGAGCAAAGCTGAAAAGCTTCCAGTCAGACGGAGGAGGGGAATATCAGTCACAAAGGTTCAGGCAGTACCTCATAGAACGAGGCATCAAGTGACTCATCTCGCTTCCCTATGCCCATCAACAGCAAGGCGTGGCAGAACGGATGAACAGAACTCTCCAGAACACCATGCGCAAACTGTTGCGTGGCATGCGACTGCCCAGCCACCAGTGGCCTAAGGCGATGGACCACGCTGTCATGCTGCACAACTTGCTCTCGTCATCATCGCTCCCGAACAACGCATTACCGCACCTGTTGTGGACAGGAAAATTGGGCAACACAAAAATGTTACGAGTCTTTGGGCAACAATGCGAGAGCTGGAAGATTTTCTCAACGCGCACAGTGGGGACTACACCTTGGCATCGAAAAGCATTACAACGCATGGAAGATTTTTGACGTCCACTCGAAGGAAACAGTAGCAGCACGTGATGTTATCTTCTACGAGCGACTCACACTTCAAACGTACCTGGACAACCTGGCAGCAAATTGAGACCTCACAGGCGGCTTCCGTGGCAACCGAGCCTTCGCTTCAGCAGCAGACGAAGCTGACTGGGATGAGCAGAACGTGGACGGAGCTTCGGAAGAAGCCGGACCTCTCCCGTATTGCTCCGTGCCCATCCCGATGGACGACGAAAACCCTTGCGAAAGTGTCAACGCCGAAACCTACTTCGACTTCGCCGACACCGGTTACGTTACACCTCAACCGGTTGACACCAACGTCTTCAAACGCATAGGACCAAACTTCTTACCGGATCCAGAAGCAGGAGACGAAGCAGCTTATCTCAAGGACGCAAATCTCCCCCGCTACACACAGAGTGGACTGCAGATACTGGGACTCGTGACCGTTGTCCACGGAGCAGCACCGCCTAAGGAGCCTGCCAACGTTCAGCAGGCTCTGGGGGGGGAACACACGGAAAAATGGCGAGAAGCCATGGACAGAGAGTTAAAGGCGCTGTAAGAACGCAACACCTGGAAAATTGTGCCTGTCGAAGCGGAACGTAACAAGACCATTCTCACGGGAAAATGGGTTTTCCGTGTGAAAACAAAAGCCGATGGAACAATCGACAAATTCAAAGCACGCTGGGTTGTGCGAGGCTTCGACCAAGAGCAAGGACGAGATTTCACGGAAACGTTTGCACCGGTGAGCCGACATACCTCACTGCGGATTCTCCTCGCGATAGCAGCCATGAACCGGAAGAAGCTTCGGCAAATCGATGTCGCCAATGCCTTTCTCTACGCCCCTGTTGATGCTGAGATCTTCGTCGAACTCCCGCACGGGTCTAACACAGACCCCAACCAGGTTTGTCAGTTGGAAAAGCCTCTATACGGCATCAAACAAGCCCCGAGACTGTGGCAGCAGCATCTTTACGCCCGCTTAATCCGCATCGGATTCCTTCAACTACCGCACGACCAAGGGATGTACCGACTTACGAAGGGTACCGACTACATTCTACTCATCGTCTATGTCGACGACCTCCTCTACATAGGCTCCACCGACGCCATAACGACATGGTTTGAAGGGGAGCTGCAGCGGGATCTTACACGCACCGTCGCGACTACCGTAACACAGTACCTAGGATTGAACATTCAAGACTGCGACAACGCAATCCACCTCAGCGCCGAAAAGTACACAGACACTATCGCTAAACGTTTCAGTTTCACTCCAACCGTCATCTCCACGCCATACCGCTACACCGACGGAAAACGAAAAGCCTCCGCTCTACTCAAATCTGCCGGCATTCGCGACTACCAACAAAAGTTAGGCTTGTCAGAACATTATATAGCTTATGCTGTTGTGTAGGCTATAGTGGGGTATCCCATAGGGGGTACAACCCAATTAGGGTTTCCTATATGTACTCACTTCATTCATAGTTCATCCATTCGCGTTCTCCTTACCACATGGAATCAGAGCAGGTCCCCTCCTAGGGACTGTTTCTAGGGCCCACCGAAGCGCGCCCCGAGGCGCGCTTTCCTTTTTTTTAGCGACCCTCCGTGTCGCCCCTAGCGGCCCGTTGCGCCGCCCTTACCTACGCGAGCCCGCCGCCCTTACGTCGCGGCCCAGCCGCCCTCACGTCGCGGCCGCGCCGCCCTCACCTACGCGGCCCCGCCGCCCTTAAGTCGCGGCCCCGCCGCCCTCACGTCGCGGCCCCGCCGCCCTCACGTCGCGGCCCCGTCGCCCTTGCCTACGCGGCCCCGCCGCCCTCACGTCGCGGCCCCGCCGCCCTCACGTCGCGGCCCCGCCGCCCTCACCTACGCGGCCCCACCGCCCTTGCCTACGCGCCCCCCCCGCCCTCACCTACGCGGCCCCGCCGCCCTCACGTCGCGGCCCCGCCGCCCTCACGTCGCGGCCTCGCCGCCCTTGCCTACGCGGCCCCGCCGCCCTCACCTTCGCGGCCCCGCCGCCCTCACGTCGCGGCCCCGCCGCCCTCACTTCGCGGCCCCGCCGCCCTCACCTACGCGGCCCCGCCGCCCCACTTCGCGGCCCCGCCGCCTACGGTACCGACCCCGCCGCCTATCCTCACCGGCCCCGCCGCCTACGACCGCCGAGCCGCCCTGCCGCCGAGCCGCCCAGCAGCCGAGCCGCCCGGGAGCCGAGCCGCCCTGGCGCTGAGCCGCCCTGCCCCTGAGCCGCCCGGGAGCCGAGCCGCCGAGCCGCCCTGCCGCCGAGCCGCCCTGCCGCCGAGCCGCCCTGCCGCCGAGCCGCCCGGGAGCCGAGCCGCCCAGCAGCCGAGCCGCCGAGCCGCCCAGCCACCGGGCCGCCCTACTGCCGAGCCGCCCGACCTGCCCTGCCTGGTGAGCACAGCACCACTGTTACTGCGTGCCCTTCCCCTACTGCTTGCACTACTACACTGTCGTCGTCATGGCTACCCCTAGTGTCCTCGCTTTTGACGCTGAGGGTCGAGCCATTGACTTTGAGGTCTGGGTCGACGACCTGCAGCTGTTCTTACAGTGCGATAGGGCGGACGGTCTTTCCCTCTTTGACCTCACCTCTGGCGCCTCTCCTGCCCCTGCTGCTGATGCTGACCCCACTGTTCGCTCTCAGTGGGCCACCCGCGATGCTGCTGCACGTCTTGCTGTGCGTCGCCACCTGCCTACCACTGAGCGCGCGCACTTTAGTCAGTACAAGAGTGCTCAGACCTTGTACGACGCTGTAGTTGCGCGCTACTCTTCCCCTGCCACTGCTGCCCTGAGCCGCCTCATGCTACCGTACCTCTTTCCTGACCTTGCTGCCTTTCCCACTGTCCCTGACCTCATTACGCACCTCCGCACTAGTGACACTCGCTACCGCGCCGCCCTTCCTGCTGAGTTCTACGCCAAGAACCCCCCCCCCATGTACATCACTCTCTATTACATAGTCACACGCCTCCCTGACTCCCTTCACGTAGTCAGGGACCACTTCCTCTCAGTCTGTCCCACCACTCTCACTGTCGACCTCCTCGAGAAGTCCCTCCTGGCGGCGGAGAAGAGCATCGTCGCTGTAGGAGCCTCTCGTGGTGACCCTCGCACCCCCATCTTTGAGGGGTGTTCTCCTTCCCCCCTGCTGCCCTCTGTTGCCTCTGCTGCTGCTGCCGACCTGCTTGGTCTTGAGTCGGTCTGCGCGGCGTCTGCCCCTAGCGGGAGACGCCGCCCTGGCAGGGGCAAGGGGGGCAAGGGCGCGGGTGGAACTGGCGGGGGCGGTGGAGGTGGCGGTGGAGGCGGTGGAGGGAGTGGGGGTGGCGGTGGGAGTGGTGGCGGGGGCGGTGGTGGCGGTGGCAGCAGCGGAGGAGGAGGCGGTGGTGGCGGCAGCGGTGGGAGCGGAGGCAGCGGTGGTGGTGGAGGTGGAGGCGGCGGTGGCGGAGGGGGTGGAGCTGGTCGGGGTGGTGCCCCGCAGCGTAGCGGCTCTGGTGGTGGCCAGCGTCAGCAGCAGCAGCAGCAGCAGCGTTCGCGGGACATCCCCCCGCCCCAGCAGCTCCGTGAGTGGTACACGCAGCGTCAGCGGGGTGGGGGTTTTGGTCCGTGCACCTACGTCCTTCGTTCCGGCGACCGCGCGGGTGAGCAGTGTGGGGGTGCCCACCCCACCCAGCGCTGCTTTGGCCGCCTGACGGACGCTTGGCGTCAGCAGTTCCCCGAGGCTAGTGAGATTCCCCGTTGGGGAGAGCAGTCTAGGGTTGGCGTAGCTATCTTTGATCTTGACTTTGATGCTATCCTTGCTGCCATGTATGCTGTGACTATTAGTGAGGAGGGTGACTGTTACCGGTGTTTCCCGCCCGACCCGGGCATTGGTACTGCTGCGCTAGGTACTTCTGCGGCTGCTGCTCTAGGTGCCAGTGCGTCTGCACTCTCAGGTACTGGTGAGGCTGCGCTCTCAGGTACTGCGTCGGCTTCGGCCTCCCTCACCTTCACGCTTGACTCAGGGGCTTCTCGCTCCTTCTTTCAAGACCGCACCACACTCACGCCGCTTGGCCGGCCGGTTGCAGTCTCCCTGGCTGACCCCTCTGGGGGTCCTGTCCTCTCTCACTTCTCCACTGTCCTCCCGTGTCCGGCTGCCCCCTCGGGCACCTTGTCTGGTCTGTACCTCCCCTCGTTCTCGACGAACTTGGTGAGTGGTGCTGACCTGCAGGATGCGGGGGTTCACCAGTTTACTCCTGCGAGTCAGCGGGTGACCCACTGCTCGGACGCCCGCACAGGCCGACACCTGGCCACGTTTTCGCGTCGGCCGGGGTCGAGTCTCTACACCCTGACCACTGAGTCTCCTCCTGTCCCTGCGTCTGGCCAGGTAGCTGCGTCGGGTCAGGTGTTTGCTGCTGCGTCCAGGTCTGGTCCTGAGTCTGCCCCCTGCTCGTGTCGCCGCCTGTCTCAGGAGACTCTCCTGTGGCACCACCGTCTTGGCCACCCCTCCTTGCCTCGTCTTCGGGGCATGGCTTCCCGTGTCCTTGTCTCTGGTCTTCCCCGGTCTCTCCCTCCCCTTCCTTCGGGACCCGGACCTTCCTGTGTCCCCTGTGTCGAGGGGCGGCTCCGGGCTGCCCCTCACTCCTCCCAGTTTCCCCCGACAGAGGCTCCTCTGCAGACGCTTCACATGGACGTGTGGGGCCCGGCCCGCGTCCGTGGGCAGGGTCACGAGCGCTACTTCCTGCTGGTGGTTGACGACTACTCGCGTTACACCACAGTCTTCCCCTTGCGCAGCAAGGGTGATGTCACTGAGGTGTTGATCGACTGGATCCGCGCAGCTCGTCTCCAGCTCAGGAGGAGCTTCAGCTCGGACTTTCCTGTTCTGCGTCTGCACTCTGACCGAGGTGGAGAGTTCTCCTCTGGCCTTCTGCGAGCCTACTGTCGTGCACGAGGCATCCGCCAGACCTTTACGCTTCCGGACTCTCCACAGCAAAATGGGATTGCTGAGCGCCGCATTGGCATGGTCATGGACGTCGCTCGTACGTCCATGATGCATGCGGCTGCCCCCCATTTTCTGTGGCCGTTTGCGGTTCGGTACGCGGCGCATCAGATCAACCTTCACCCCAGGGTCTCCCGGCCGGAGACCTCCCCAGCTCTGCTGTGGACGGGGAAGGTCGGCGATGCGTCTGCGTTCCGTGTCTGGGGATCTCGGGCGTTTGTCCACGACTTGTCTGCGGACAAGCTGTCCCCTCGTGCTGCTCCCTGTGTCTTCCTCGGCTTCCCCCCTGACGCCCCAGGGTGGCAGTTCTACCACCCCTCCTCTCGTCGTGTTCTGTCCTCCCAGGACGTCACGTTCGACGAGTCAGTCCCCTTCTACCGCCTCTTCCCCTACCGCACTCCTTCCCTCCCCCCGCCACCGCACTTCCTTGTGCCAGGTCCCCCCCCGGTAGACCCCCTTCCCCCTCAGGGTCCTGCCCCTTCAGGTGTGTCCCAGGTAGACGCAGTCGAGCCGGTCGAGGTTGCTGGTGACTCTGGTCCTGCTGCGGGTGCTGAGCCTGGGGGTGCTGACTCTGGGGGTGCTACGCGCATGGGTGCTGAGCCTGGGGGTGCTGAGCCTGGGGGTGCTGAGTCTGGGGGTGCTGAGCCTGGGGGTACTGCGACTGGGGGTGCTGAGCCTGGGGGTGCGGAGTCTGGGGGTGCTGAGCCTGGGGGTGCTGCGACTGGGGGTGCTGAGCCAGGGGGTGCTGCGACTGGAGCTGCTGAGCCTGGAGCTGCGGAGCCTGCGGCCACTGGACCTCCCCTTGTGGCGTCTGGCGGTGCGGGACCTGGCGGTTCTCCGGGTGCTTCGCCTCGGCGGGAGCCCCTCTCTCCACAGGAGCTGCGCGAGTGGTTTGCTCGCCGCTGGAGACGTACTGCTGGAGCTGGAGCTCCTTCGGCTGCTGAGGGTACTTGTGCCGCTGGTCCCGGAGCTGCTGGGCCCTCGGGTCCGCCTGGAGCTGGAGCTGCTGCGGGTGTTGGTGCTGAGACTGCTGCTGTCCTTCCTGGCGGTGGTCCTGCTGCGGGTGCTGCTGGTGCTGCTGGAGGTCCTGCCGCTGGAGGTGCTGTTGGCGCTGGTGCTGCTGCTGAGGGTGCTGTCCCTGCTGTGTCTGGAGTCGCCGTGCGGCCTCGGCCGTACTTCGTTCCACTCCTACAGCAGGTTCTTGGTCTTTCTCCTCCTGCAGCGTGTCCACCGCCTGTTCAGTCACAGTCCCAGTTAGAGCCCGCCTCCCCACTTCCTGCTCCCTCTCCTTACACTGGTCCCACTGGAGGTCTTGCTGAGCGTCGTGAGCCTGCGTCTCGTCCTGCGTCGCCTGTTCGTGCTGCTCGCGCTAGTGGTCGCGGTTCGCGTCAGCGTCCTCCTCCTGTCCCTGGCACGCACCGGATGTCTTTGCGTCCGTCCACTGCTCCTCTGCGTGCCCCTTTGCCTTCTCCTCCTGAGTCCTCCCTTCCTGCACTTACCGACCCAGAGTCCGACTCTCTTCGTGCTGCTAGTCCTACTGTCACACGTCTCCTTGCTACTGTCGTCACTGACCCCTCTTTTGAGTCCACTGCTGCGTCTGCGCTTGTTGCTGAGCTCGTCGACTTTGCTGCTCGCTGTCGTCTAGACTACGCTGCCGGTCTTGTTGCTGAGTCTGCGTCTGTCTGTCCTCCGTCCGTCGGGGGTGAGTGTGCTCTTGGCACGGACGTCCTTGAGGACAGGCAGGAGGAGTTCCAGTGTCTGGCTGCTGCTTCACCTCATCTCGCGTCCGTACTACTTGCCCCTGAGGGAGACCCGGATGCACTAGACATCCCGACTCCGCGCTCTTACGCGGAGGCCGTAGAGGGTCCCTACTCCTCTCAGTGGCAGGCAGCTATGGATGCAGAGATGGCGTCCTGGAAGTCCACAGGCACCTACGTTGACGCGGTGCCCCCTCCTGGGGCGAACATCGTCAGTGGCATGTGGATCTTCAGGGTGAAGTGGCCGCCGGGCTCTCCACCTGTCTTCAAGGCGCGGTACGTCGCTCGTGGCTTCAGTCAGCGGCAGGGAGTTGACTACTTTCAGACCTTCTCTCCCACCCCGAAGATGACCACTCTTCGGGTGCTGCTGCACATAGCCGCTCAGCGCGACTACGAGCTCCACTCTCTTGACTTCAGCACTGCTTTCTTGCAGGGTAGCCTGCACGAGGAGATCTGGCTGCGCCGTCCACCTGGCTTCACTGGGACTTTCCCTCCTGGCACCCAGTGGAGCCTCCGACGGCCAGTCTACGGTCTCCGCCAGGCACCGCGTGAGTGGCACGACACACTGAGGACTACGCTTGCGGCTCTTGGGTTTGCTCCCTCTACTGCTGACCCGTCGTTGTTTCTGCGCACCGACACTTCTTTGCCGCCGTTCTACATCCTCGTGTACGTCGACGACTTGGTCTTTGCCACAGCTGACACTGCTGGACTAGCCTACGTGAAGTCCGAGCTGCAGAAGAGACACACGTGCACAGACCTGGGTGAACTGCGCAGCTACCTTGGCTTGCAGATCACTCGGAACAGAGCACGCCGCACCATTACCTTGACTCAGTCACACATGGTGCAGCAGGTCCTTCAGCGCTTCGGCTTCACGTACTCCTCGCCTCAGGCCACTCCTCTGTCTACTCGCCACTCGCTCTCAGCTCTGCCTTCGGATGAGTCCGTAGAGTCGAGTGGCCCGTACCCAGAGCTTGTTGGCTGCCTCATGTACCTGATGACCTGCACACGACCTGACCTTGCATACCCTCTTAGCATTCTTGCACGCTATGTTGCTCCTGGGAGACACCGACCAGAGCACATGGCTGCAGCGAAGAGGGTGTTGCGCTACTTGTGCAGTACGTCGGGCATGTGGCTAGTGCTTGGAGGGCGGAGTCCAGTGGTCCTCACTGGGCACGCGGACGCTTCTTGGGCTGACGACCAGGCTACGCAGCGGTCGTCGCAGGGTTACACCTTCAGTCTTGGTTCCGGCTCTGTCTCGTGGCGGGCTACTCGCTCGTCCTCTGTTCTCGGCTCCAGTTGTGAGGCTGAGATCTACGCCGGGGCCATGGCTGCACAGGAGCTTCGCTGGCTCACCTACCTGCTGACTGACCTTGGAGAGCAGCCTCGTTCTCCTCCAGTGCTGTACGTAGACAACAAGGCCATGCTGGCCTTGTGTCGAGAGCAGCGCTTGGAGCACAGAACGAAGCACATTGCTCTCCGTTACTTTCTTGCTCGTGAGCTGCAGCAGCGTGGTCAGTTGCGACTTGCGTACGTGGCCTCTGAGGCCAACACTGCTGATGTGTTCACCAAGGCACTTGCGCCTTGTGACCATCAGCGCTTCTGCACTCAGTTGGGTCTTGTACCTGTCTTGCCTCACTTGCTCTCCTCTTGACCTTGCTTGTACTGTCACATATATATACCTGCTCTTGCTTGTCTAGCTCTATATATATATGTGTCCTCCTGCATGTGAACTGGCCTTGTGGCCTTGTCGTTGTGCTCGGACTGTGTGGTGACTTTGTGATCCACCCTGAGCTTGCTGTGCTTTGCGTGACTGGTCTTGTGACCCCTTGTTCTCCCCCACTTCGCCTATGGGGGTGTGTCAGAACATTATATAGCTTATGCTGTTGTGTAGGCTATAGTGGGGTATCCCATAGGGGGTACAACCCAATTAGGGTTTCCTATATGTACTCACTTCATTCATAGTTCATTCATTCGCGTTCTCCTTTCCACACTAACATCGTAGTAGCTCTTAATACCATGTTAGAATCTTAGCTAGGGTGTAGGAGGAAGTTTAGGAGCCATGCTAGAGTTTGGGCTAGGCATGACTATCGAGAGAGTTGGAGAGAAAGAAGAGGTGTTTCACAATAGAGAGTGAAGTACAAATAGGGTAGGAAAGGGGGGTACACCACCAAGCAAGAAATTAGGATAACTACGTTACAGCTAGAACTACATGCAGTTATAACAATATAATTCTGACATGTTCAACTGTTTGTTGCGAGCACCTGCGCAACTACTCCTGGACAGGTAGAAAATACACCTGACGGTACTTTCACATGATGGCGTTTTCATCTGGCGGTGCCAACATGGAACCACATAATAGAGTAGGTGCTTGCACGTTGCACTTGAACAGCGTTCTTCATGAACAACGTTCTCGTAGAACGTTCTCGCACACGTCACTATGTTTTCTATAAGGTTCATGTTGGATATGTTGTAATCAATCAATTAATGAATCACTTTCCTTTCGTTACTGGATATCAAGCCTGTTGCTGCATATCAAGCACGCTGTTGTCCGAATACCAATATCCGGTCTCCAACAAGTCCGTACACGGAAAACTTGCACCTCTCTCTCTGATCGTGCAACTTTTTGCCTAGGCTCTCCCACAATCGTCTATTCTCCGCAAAATTCCCCTAAACCCGAAGTCTCTCGCTAGTTTTACAAAGCGTTTAGGGTTAGCTTGATACGAGGTTAGCTTGATACGAGGTGTAGGAATACGCACTTAGCCCGCTTCATGAACAAGTACATCTCTGAATAGGTACTTTCCTAGACTAAAAATCTCATGTATTTTTTCTTTATTATAAATTATTCTTCTCACATTTGACTAGCACAGGCAGTCGAGTCTTCCGCAGCATAATATTACAAGGACTAAACTCTAAAAGATCCTAATGCATTTTCTGAGCCCAACATGATCGAAACAAAATCTTGTTTTTAGCTTTCCCGATTCAGCGATATTGCAAGATTCGAATAAAATTTTAGGGTTTCAGCATAAGCAGATAAATGAGGCACACCCTAAATGTTTGCTCACATTTGTACTAGTTTGACACCTTAGTGCAGTCTTCACTAACTAGTTCAAGTGTATAGTGTCAGAGGTCCACTGGTGATCCCCGATTGATCCTAGGGAAGGGTTACAGACTCATTGTCCTGGGGGGTTATGGGCGCACTGACCCGCTACTTAACAAGCCCTTTATCCCAGTGGTCTAGTGACAGGGATTCTGACATGGTATCCGAGCGAAGGTCTCGGGTTCGAATCCTAGTGTGTGCACTTCGGGCATCCCAGTGCGGGGGGGTGTCAGAGGTCCACTCGTGATCTCCGATTGATCCCAGGGAAGGGTTACAGGCTCGTGTTAGAATCCTTAGGTGAGAATGATCGACTAGGAAGTAAGGAAGGGTACAAGTAGAATGTCGAGAGAATTCTGTACCCCCTAAGGCTAAACCCACTATAGCCTAGACAAATGTAAACACATGAACTAAGCCTAGATATAACTAAGCATATATGTTTGACACACCCCCATGGGCGAAGTGGGGGATAACCAGAACAAGTAATGGTCACAAGACCAGTCAAGAAAAGCAAAACAAGCTCAGGGTGGATCACAAAGTCACCACACAGTCCGAGCACAAGCAAAGGGCCAAAAGGCCAGTTCACATGCAGAGTTATATACAGTGAACAAACAATACAGTGATCATACCCTAACAAGTGTAAGCATGCAGGTATATAGATAGATCACAGTACAGGCAGAGTCAGGCAGTAAGTAAGTGAGGCAAAGTAGGCACAAGGCCTAACACAGTAACAAAGCGCTGATGGTCACCAGGCGGAAGGGCCTTGGTGAAGACATCAGCAGTGTTGGCCCGAGTGGCCACGTACGCTAGACGAAGCTGACCACGCTGCTGCAACTCTCGAGCAAGGAAGTATCGTAGAGCGATGTGCTTCGTTCTGTGCTCCAGTCTGTGCTCCTGACACAAGGCTATCATGGCCTTGTTGTCTACGTACAGGACTGGAGGCGAACGAGGCTGCTCTCCCAGGTCGGTCAACAAGTAGGTGAGCCAGCGTAGCTCCTGAGCAGCCATGGCTCCAGCGTAGATCTCAGCCTCACAGCTGGAGCTGAGAACTGAAGACGAGCGGGTAGACCGCCAAGAAACCGAGCCGGACCCAAGGCTGAAGGTGTAACCCTGCGACGACCGCTGCGTAGCTGAGTCGTCAACCCAGGAGGCGTCTGCGTGACCAGTGAGGACAACAGGACCCCGTCCTCCAAGCACAAGCCCCATGCCCGTCGTACTGCACAGGTAACGCAGTACCCTCTTCGCAGCATCCCAGTGCACCTTTCGGTGCCTACCGGGAGCCACGTAGCGAGCCAGAAGGCTGAGAGGGTACGCGAGGTCAGGTCGTGTGCAAGTCATCAGGTACATGAGGCAACCCACAAGCTCTGGGTACGGACCACTCGGCTCTACGGACTCGTCCGAAGGTGGAGCTGAGAGCGAGTGGCTGGTAGACAGAGGAGTGAGCTGTGGCGAGGAGTACTGGAAGCCGAAGCGCTGAAGGACCTGGTGCACCATGTGTGACTGAGTCAGTGTGATGGTGCGCCGTGCTCTGTCCCGGGTGATCTGCAGGCCAAGGTAGCTGCGCAGTTCACCCAGGTCAGTGCAGGTATGTCTCTTCTGCAGCTCGGACTTCACTAGGGTCAGTGCCTCAGTGTCAGCCGTGGCAAAGACGAGGTCGTCGACGTACACTAGGACATAGAAGGGCGGCAGCGAGGTGTCGGTGCGTAGAAACAGCGACGGGTCTGCTGTAGAAGGAACAAACCCAAGAGCCGCAAGCGTAGTCCTGAGTGTGTCGTGCCACTCGCGAGGCGCCTGGCGGAGACCGTAGACTGGCCGGCGGAGGCTCCACTGGGTACCTGTAGGAAACGACCCAGTGAAACCAGGTGGTCGGCGCAGCCAGATCTCCTCGTGCAGGCTGCCCTGCAAGAAGGCAGTACTGAAGTCCAGGGAGTGTAACTCGTAGTCACGCTGAGCAGCTACGTGCAGCAACACCCGAAGAGTAGTCATCTTTGGGGTGGGGGAGAAGGTCTGGAAGTAGTCAACTCCCTGTCGCTGACTGAAACCTCGAGCAACGTAACGCGCCTTGAAGGCAGGCGGAGAACCCGGCGGCCGCTTCACCCTGAAGATCCACATGCCATCGACTATGTTCACCCCAGGTGGGGGAACCTCGTCGACGTAAGTGCCTGTGGACTTCCAGGATGCCATCTCGGCATCCATAGCTGCCTGCCACTGAGAGGAGTAAGGACCCGTAATCGCCTCTGCGTAAGAGCGCGAGGTCGGGATGTCAGGAGCATCCGGGTCTCCCTCAGGGGCAAGCAGCAAGGAGGCAAAACGAGGTACAGCAGCTGCAAGACACTCAAAGTCCTCCTGCCTGTCCTCAAGGACGTCCGTGCCAAGAGCACACTCACCCCCGACGGACGGAGGACTGGGAGGCACAGACTCAGCAACTAGAGCAGAGGCGTAGTCGAGACGGCAGGCAGCAGCAAAGTCAAGTAGCTTAGCAACGAGAGCAGAAGCAGCAGCAGACTCAAAGGACGGGTCAGTGACAGCAGTGGCAAGGAGACGAGCGACAGTGGGACTGGCAGCACGCGCTCGGTCAGACTCAGGGTCAGGGACCTCAGGAAGAGAGGACTCAGGAGGAGCAGGCAGAGGAACACGCAGTGGAACAGAGGAAGGACGGAGTGCCATGGTGTGCGTGCCTGGGACAGGGGGAGGACGCGAACGAGGAGCGCGACGAGGAGTGCGAACAGGTGAGACAGGACGAGACGCAGGCTCACGACGCTCTATAAGACCTCCAGACTGCTCAGTGTAAGGAGAGGGAACAGGCAGTGGGGAGGCAGGTTGTAACGGCGGCTGCGACTGGTCAGGCGGTGGACACAGGAAGGGAGGAGGAAGACCAGTAGAAGATGGGACACCAAGAACCTGCTGAAGCAGGGGAACGAAGTACGGGCGCGGCAGCACAGGGCCTCCAGCACCTCCAGCACCAGGGTCAACAGCTCCAGCTCCTGCAGCTCCAGCGCCTCCTACGCCAGGGCCTCCAACTCCAGCTACTCCAGCTCCAGCGCCTCCAGCGCCAGCTGCTCCAGGCTCCCTAGGGTCTCCAACTCCAGTAGTAACAGCAGCACCTCCAGCTCCAGCGCCTCCAGGCTCGCCAGCTCCGGGAGCCCCACTCCGACGGTGTGCGCGCTGAACAAGCCACTCACGCAGCTGCTGCGAGGACAATCGCGGTGAAGCACCAGTAGGACCTCCAGACGAAGCAACACCCCGAGGCTCAGCACCCCCAGAATCCGCACCCTCCGACTCAGCACCCTCAGGCTCCGCACCCTCCGACTCAGCACCCCCAGGCTCAACACCCTCAGGCTCAGCACCCCCAGACCCAGCACCCTCAGACCCCGCACCCCCCGGCTCCGCACCCCCAGACGCAGCACCCCCAGACACAGCACCTGGAGCAGCACCTGAGACGACAGCTACCTGAACAGGCGCAGTACCTGGGAGAGGGTCTACCTGAGACACTCCCGAGGGAGCAGGACCCTGGGGCGGGAGGGGGTCTACCGGAGGCGGACCGGGAGCAAGGAAGAGCGGCGGGGGCGGGGAAGGGGCAGAGCGGTAGGGGAAGAGACGGTAGAAGGGAACCGACTCGTCGAACGTGACGTCCTGAGAAGGGAGGACACGGCGCGAGGTGGGGTGGTAAAACTGCCAGCCAGGCGCATCAGGGACAAAGCCAAGGAAGACGCAGGGAATAGCGCGGGCGGAGAGCTTGTCCGCGGACGTATCGCGAACAAAGGCACGAGAACCCCAGACCCGGAACACCGACGCATCGCCAACCTTCCCCGTCCAACGCAGTGTGGGCGAGGTCTCCGGCAAGGAGACACGGGGCCAAAGGTTGAGCTGATGCGCAGCGTACCGGACCGCAAACGGCCACAGAAAATGGGGAGCTACCGCATGAATCATGGAGGTACGAGCGACCTCCATGACTAAGCCAATGTGGCGCTCAGCAATCCCATTTTGCTGAGGGGACTCCGGAAGCGTGAACGACTGGGTGATGCCCTCCCCACGACAAAAGTCCCGCAAGAGGTCGGAGGAGAACTCACCACCTCTGTCAGAGTGCAGACGCAGGACAAGAAGGTCCTGGCCGAAACGCGCACGCAGCTGGAGACGGACTGTGCGGATCCAAGGGATCAAGACAGCAGAGACTTCACCCTTGCTGCGCAAGGGGAAGACTGTGGTGTATCGCGCGTAGTCGTCAACTACCAGCAGAAAGTAGCGCTCGCGGCCCTGTCCACTGACGCGGGCTGGGCCCCACACGTTCATGTGGAGGGTCTGCAGGGGAGCAGTCGTCGGGGGAAACGTGGAGGAGTGAGGAGCGGCGCGCTGCCGTCCCTCGACGCAAGGAAGACAGGGCGGGGCAGGCGAGGGCGGCAGGGGAGGCAGAGACCTGGGGAGACCAGAGACAAGGAGACGGGAGTGCATGCCACGAAGGCGTGGCAGGGAGGGGTGACCCAGGCGGTGGTGCCAAAGAAGAGTCTGGTGCGACAGGAGGGGACACGAGCAAGAGGCGGCTACCTGACCTGACGCGGACACCTGAGCAGACGCAGCGACCTGAGGAGGCTCGGTAGCCAATGTGTACAGACTCGACCCTGGCCGACGAGTGAACGTAGCCAGGTGACGCCCCGTCCGCGTGCACGTGCAGATCGACACACGCTGACCCCCAGGAGTGGTGGTAGTGACCATCGCATCCTGAAGGGCAGCGGTACTCACCAAGTTCGTAGAGAACGAGGGGAGGTGAAGACCTGACAGAGAGCCGGACGGAACCGCCGGACACGGGAGGACAGTGGAGGAACTGGCAACGACCGGGCCCCCAGAGGGATCAGCCAGTCTGACCGGAACAAGTCCAGGAAGAGGAGTGAGAGTGGTGCTGTCACGAAAGAAACAGCGCGAGGCGCCGGAGTCTAACGTGAAGGTGTGCAGGGCCTCAGCAGGCGCAGTACCAGGGGGGGTACCAGACGCACTAGCACCTAGAGCAGCAGCGGCTATACCTGGGTCAGGCGGCACACACCAGTAACAGTCACCCTCAGCACTAAAAGACAAAGCATACATGGCAGAGATAATAACATCAAAGTCTAGGTCAAAGATGGCAACTCCCGACCTAAGCAACTCCGCCCAGCGAGGGTGCTCGACGTCATCACCAAACTCAGTGCGCCAGGCGTTGTCAAGGCGGGCAAAGCAGCGGCGCTCAGTGTGAAACCGCCCGCATGTCTTGCCCGCACGGGCACCCGTGCGAATGACATACGGGCAGGTCTCACTACCCTCGCCCGCCCCACGCTGAACCAACCACTCACGGAGCTGCTGAGGCGTCTGAGTCTCGCTCCGACGCTGCTGCTGCTGGCCCCGACCGCCACCAGGGCCGCCACGCTGAGGTCCAGACCGACTACCACTGGTCCCACCGCCTCCACTGCCGCCACCCCCTCCGCTGCCTCCACCGCCGCCACCAGAGCCTCCACCTCCGCCACCGGTCCCACCTCCGCCACCACCTCCACCGCCTCCGCCTCCTCTACCGCTGCCCCCACTGCCACGCCCACTGCCACCTCCACCACCACCGCTGCCTCCTCCACTACCCCGGCCACCCTTGTCCTTGCTGTTGCAGCGCTTCGTACTAGTCGAAGCAGCACCGACGTCCTCAGGAACAGAGACGTCTGCAGCAGCAGCAGAGGCGAAGGAGGAGGAAAGGGGGGAGGGGGAGCACCCCTCAAAGAAGGGTGAGCGCGGGGTGCCACGAGCAGCACCCACAGCAACTGCACTAGTCTCAGCTACGAGGAGATGCTGCTCGAGGAGGTCAACAGTGAGGGAAGTGGGGTCGAGGGTGAGGAAGTGGTCCCTGACAGAGCGAAGGGAGTCAGGGAGGCAAGTGACTATGAAGTAGAGGGTGATGAACATGGGGGGCTGGTTCGTGGGAAGGAACTCAGCAGGAACGGTAGCGCGGTAGCGGGCGTCGCTAGTGCGCAGGTGGGTAACCAGGTCCGCTACTGTGGTAAAAGCCGACAGCTCAGGGAACAGGTAGGGCAGTAGCAGTCTGCCAAGAGCAGCAGTGGCAGGGGAGGAGTAGCGAGCAACGACAGCGTCGTACAAGGCCTGTGCTGTCCTATGCTCGCCAAAGTGAGCACATCTTGTTGCGGACAGGTGGTTGCGAATGGCCAAGCGGGCAGTAGCATCACGAGAGAGCCACTGGGAACGAGTCGAAACGTCAGCTGTGGCGGGAGAGGCTGGAGCGGCACCGGACACGAGGTCAAACAGCGAGACACTGTCCCGACTGTCGCTCAGTAGGTACAGTTGCAGATCGTCGTGCCATGTGTCAAATGCTACAGGTCTGCCCTCCGGGTCGAACGGGAGAACCCGAAGCAACGCCATAGGGGCAGAGGAGCCTGGGGGGCCGCGGGGCCAAACAGGGGGCCGAGGGACCTAGGGGGCCGAGGGGCCAAACAAGGGGCCGGGTGCCGGTCTCTGAGGTGGGGCCGAGTGGCCTAGGGGCCGCGGGGCCAAACAGGGGGCCGGGGGGCCTAGAGGGGGCCAAGGGGCCTAGGGGGCCGAGGGGCCAAACAAGAGGCCGGGGGGGGGCCGGGCGCCGGTCTCTGATAAGGGGCCGAGGGGCCTAGGGGCCGCGGGGCCAAACAAGGGGCCTGGGGGGCGTTAGGGGGGCCGAGGGGCCTAGGGGGCCGAGGGGCCAAACAAGGGGCCTTGGGGGCCGAGGGGCCAAAGTAGGGGCCGGGGGGCCTAGGGGGCCGAGGGGCCAAAGTAGGGGCCGGGGGGGTTGGGGGGGGCGGGCGCCAGGCTCTGAGGTGGGGCCGAGGGGCCTAGGGGCCGCGGGGCCAAACACGGGGCCGGGGGGGGGCCTTAGGGGGGCCGAGGGGCCTAGGGGGCCGAGGGGCCAAACAAGGGGCCTAGGGGGCCGAGGGGCCAAAGTAGGGGCCGGGGGGCCGGACGCCAGGCTCTAAGGTGGGGCCGAGGGGCCTAGGGGCTGCGGGGCCAAACAAGGGGCCTGGGGGGCCTTAGGGGGGCCGAGGGGCCTAGGGGGCCGAGGGGCCAAACAAGGGGCCTAGAGGGCCGAGGGGCCAAAGTAGGGGCCGGGGGGCCGGGCGCCAGGCTCTGAGGTGGGGCTGAGGGGCCTAGGGGCCGCGGGGCCAAACAAGGGACCTGGGGGGGGCCTTAGGGGGGCCGAGGGGCCTAGGGGGCCGAGGGGCCAAACAAGGGGCCTTGGGGGCCGAGGGGCCAAAGTAGGGGCCGGGGGGCCTAGGGGGCCGAGGGGCCAAAGTAGGGGCCGGGGGGGGCCGGGCGCCAGGCTCTGAGGTGGGGCCGAGGGGCCTAGGGTCCGCGGGGCTAAACACGGGGCCGGGGGGGGGGGCTTAGGGGGGCCGAGGGGCCTAGGGGGCCGAGGGGCCAAACAAGGGGCCTAGGGGGCCGAAGGGCCAAAGTAGGGGCCGGGGGGCCGGGCGCCAGGCTCTGAGGTGGGGCCGAGGGGCCTAGGGGCCGCGGGGCCAAACAAGGGGCCTGGGGGGCCTTAGGGGGGCCGAGGGGCCAAAGTAGGGGCCGGGGGGCCTAGGGGGCCGAGGGGCCAAACAAGGGGCCAAAGTAGGGGCCGGGGGGGGGGCCGAGGGGGGGCCGAGGGGCCTAGGGGCCGCGGGGCCAAACAAGGGGCCGAGGGGCCAAACAGGTACAGGGCCGGGCGCTGGGCAGGTACAGGGCCGGGCACGAGGCTAGGTACGGGCCGAGCGACGGGCTAGGTACAGGCCGGGCGACGGGCTAGGTACAGGCCGGGCGCAGGCAGGAGACGAGGCCGGGCGCGGGCTAGGTACGGGCCGGGCGACGGGCTAGGTACGTGCCGGGCGCGGGCGTCGAAGTTGGCGGGGCCAGCTGGGCCGAGGCGACAGGCTAGGAACGGGCCGGGCGACGGGTTAGGTACGGGCCGGGCGACGGGCTAGGTACTGGCCGGGCGACGGGCTAGGTGCGGGCCTGGCGCGGGCGACGAAGTTGACGGGGCCAGTGGGGCCGAGGTGACGGGCTACGTACGGGCCGGGCAACGGGCTAGGTACGAGCCGGGCGACAAGCTAGGTACGGGCCGGGCGCGGGCGACGAAGACGGCGGGGCCAGCGGGGCCGAGGCGACGGGCTACGTACGGGCATGGCGACGAGCTAGGTACGCGCCGGGCGCGGGCGACAAAGACGGCGGGGCCAGCGGGGCCGAGGCGACGGGCTACGTACGGGCCTGGCGACAAGCTAGGTACGGGCCGGGCGCGGGCGACGAAGACGGCGGGGCCAGCGGGGCCGAGGCGACGGGCTACGTACGGGCCGGGCGCGGGCTTCAAAGTCGACGGGGCCAGCGGGGCCGAGGCGACGAGCTAGGTACGGGCCGGGCGACGGGCTAGGTACGGGCCGGGCGCGGGCGACAAAGTTGACGGGCTAGGTACGGGTAGTGCAGTAGGTGGTGGGCCCATTGAGACTAGGTCCTAAGACTTAGTTGCTCTTAATACCATGTTAGAATCCTTAGGTGAGAATGATCGACAAGGAAGTAAGGAAGGGTACAAGTAGAATGTCGAGAGAATTCTGTACCCCCTAAGGCTAAACCCACTATAGCCTAGACAAATGTAAACACATGAACTAAGCCTAGATATAACTAAGCATATATGTTTGTCAGCTCGTTGTCCTAGGGGGTTATGGGCGCACTGACCCGCTACTTAACAAGCCCTTTATCCCAGTGGTCAAGTGACTGGGATTCTGACAGACATTTCTATTACGAATAGAAAAAAATGAAGCATTAGCATGCACTCCTTACCGCAGCACACACTACCGAGGCTGAAGACGAAGAGGTGGAAGTGACGCAAAGGGTCGTACGGTTACGAAGGTATCTGGACCGTCGGGCAGACAGCATCAGGCAGCAGTAGTGACGAGGATTTTGCTCAGGCAGTTTGTAACCGTCTGGAGTCGCACGGTTGGGTTTCGCTGCAATAAGGGAATGTACCCCTTAGAGTATATGGCTAGCCTAGGTCGATTCGAATTCCCTTGTACTCTTATTTATATTCCTGTATTCGCATGTTATTATCATCTCAAGCATTTTACATCCACTCTGCTATTGAGGTCAAGGGCCCACCACTACTCAGACGTGTGCAAACCTTCCTGAGGTGATCCTAGGTACGATCAACATCTAATCGCAACATGGTATGAGAGCGACTCGGGAATCCTTCGCGCTGCCACCTCCGAAATCTTCGGCGAACGGAAGGTGGCGTTCGGCACACGCTCGCGCGTGAGAATGGCAGGAGGATCTGGTGGTCAGACGAATTTGACGGCTGCAGCGCAGACCAACCTGGCTGCGACAAGCGAAGAAACGACGACGATTGGAACCGCCGCCCTCGCACAGATGCTTCAGCGACTCACCAGCCTGGAGCAACAACTCCAAACATTGCGGAATGGCGACGCGGGAACATCTTCCCAACCCACTCAACCGACCTCGAACGGCCACAATACCGCCCCGCACACCTTCTCCCTCGACACAAATGGCTCAACACCCAAGACTCCCTGTCCCAGCGAAGAAGCAATTCTCTCTGCGCAATCAAGGTTTTTGAGCATATCTAAAAGAAAGACAAGTGTGCGTTTTGACGGCAGAGACTTCTATACGTGGAGCTTCGAGCTGGAACTACTGCTGCAAAACGCGCAGATATTTCATTACTTCGACGGGAGCTACTCGGGACGTGCTGAGGGCACTGCTGATGCCCGGGCGCAGTACTTCAACGAGTCGTTGATGGTGTACGGCGTCCTCCTGCGGAATATGTCGCCGGCGGAGCAGTTGAGCATTCGCTCATACAAGACGACTCCTGCTCCAGCCCTCGATGCTTGGCGCCATCTAAACGGCGTGTACCAACCGAAAGATTCGGTTTCATCGAGCCGCCTGCTCCAGCAGTTACTGGAGACTAAAATGGCCTTAGGGGAGAAGGTCAACAGCTACATCAACCGCTGTCAGAGCTTACGCGATCAAATCGCGAAATTGGGAAGCACAATCTCATAGGAGATATTGGGAAACATCATGCTTCAAGGCTCGGACCAGAGTGGCAGCCCTGCAAGGCGCTTCTCCGACAGCAGGGGGTCATCTCGGAGGCCGCCCTATGCGTCGCCCTTCTCCTTGAACAAAGGGAAATGGATCAGCAGCGACCAGCGCCGTGACGAAACTAGGAACGCCTCGCTTTCTACGCCGACAACACGGAGGAGCGACGGCCGCGACGCCCTTACTGCAAGATTTGCAGAAATTTCGGGCACCTGGCAGATCGATGCAAATTCCGATCTCGCCCTCGTCAGACCAATCCGAGCAACTGGTCCGGCCGACAAGACGCACGAAATGACACGCGTCAAGCCCAACGGCACCAACCCCCACCGCGCAACCTGAACCCAGCCGTTTAGCATCAGCATCAGCAGTCGCCACAGACTGCCCCAGTCCGCAATGTCATGGGCAACATGACAATGACAAGCGGATCCCGTCGTCCCCGCGCACGCTTACCGTCACCTGAGCCAGCACGCCAGCCAATCAGAGCATTCTCGAACAACAATCCGTTCAGCACGCGCCACGATTTCACCGACGACGAAGAACATGACTGGAATCTCCCAGTCCCGTTGCTTGAAAGTCCTCCGCACATACCTGATCAGCGGGCGGCTTCGATCGATTGGATCTCGTGCGAGCAATTTCTGAAATTTGTCACACCGCATATCATTACCCCGCGACTGGCGCTGCTCGCACGTAACGACAACAGGCGCTACAACACGTGGTACCTGGATAGCTGCTATGGGCAGCATATGGTGGGTTCTGAGCTTTACACATCCAACGCTGTCTCCACCCCTGCCGTGACCTATGTCACCGTGGCGAACAACACGCGTCTGTGCGCAAGCGCGCAAGGAATCGTGGTGCTCAAGGCCCGAGGGAGAAGGACGCACATCACACTGAACGACGTGCTGATCGTGCAGAATTTGTGCTTTAATCTCTTCTCAGCGGCGCAACTCATGGATTGCGGAGTCGACCTCAGCACCGAACCCGAGACACGCGGCATCCTGCTCCACTACACGATGCCGAACAAGATGCACAAGCAGATCGGACGAGCGCACTCCAAAAACGGCGTTTACATCCTCGACTTCGGAATTCCCGACTTCAGCGGTGATTCACAGGAGCTCATCGACCTCGTCCCTCTGCGCTTCAAACATATTCACCACCGCAATTGGAAACATCCAAACGGAAGACCGTGGGTGCCGCATCATGCTCACCTGCACGAGGTGGCGCTGCACGACCCTGATCCCGACGGCATCTGCAGACATTGCCATACGCCCACAGCCTCAACGAGCGAAATTGCTGGCCGTGGTCTTGCCGCCATCGCCGAAGCAGAGCGGGAAGCACTGCCTGAAGAAGGACTGTCCAACCTGGAGCTTGAAACCGCCACACGCGTCATCTTCGGCACGGAGGAAAATCCCCTCCCCAAACCTGCATCACAACATCTTTGGGGCATGCTGCGCGGCACCGGCGTCGGCACCTTCGATGCACATGGAGTCCCGCGACCCAAAACAAAGGAGAAATTTCTGGAGATCTACTCTCACCAGTGCGACTCCGCGAAGAAGCTTACCGTGGCGCAAGAGGAGGAACTGGCGCGTCGCGAAGCGGAAGAGCTTCGCCAACGGAGTCTTGCGGATTCGCGTGGCACATTCGCCTGGAGCGGATGGGGAGAAGAGGAGAGCGCCTCCAATGAAGGGGGGTGGGGAAGCGCCAGCGGATGGGGCACGAGCGACAATGGCGGATGGGGTGCGGCAAATGGCGGCGAGACAAGCAAATGGTGCACTTCCGGCGAAGGCTGGGGGGCTTCCCGCGAGGACCAAAGGGGGGAAGAAGAGGAAATCGAGGCGGAACCTCCAGTTGTTCCTCTTGGTCGACCTCCAAGCCGCGCTGCACCTGCACTACCCTCTCGTGACATCCAGCCAGGGCAACGAGCCCTCTACTCCCATCGCACTGTCTACGGACCTGTCCCTGAGCCGCGCGAACCAACCTTCTTCCTTGGAACTATCCCTGGAATCCATATTCCCCTCTCCAACATTCTCGACAGGGAATTTATTGCGCTGATGCTGACGATGGCGAACGGAGACGATGAAGCTGAAGAAACAGTGGCAGAACCTGCCCAAGCACCTGATGAGGACCCCGCAGAAGCACACGCGCGCTACATGCGCACCTCTGGATTCCGCGCCGACGATACCATTTGGCACCAGCACCTCGGTCACCCCTCGCGCGTAACGCTGAAGAACTGCATCGAGGCTGGCGTGTGCAAGCCTGACGCACTCTTGCGCCATGATGGCACCGAAGTAAGGGGCGCGACACATCCGCGCAACTGCACCGTCTGCCCCGAAGCTGCGCTAAGCCACCAACCATCCCCCCTGCTCGAGCTCGGAACCAACCGCTACGTAAAATTGGAGAAGGTATAGAGTGACTTCCTCAACGTAGGACCTGCGGAATTAACGATGAGCTGTATACGCTCACCTTCGTCGACGCTGGAACGCGCTACGTGTGGGTCGTAAACGTGGAGGCGCGCAGCAGAGCATACGAAATGTTTCGTCTATGGTTGGCACACGCGCAGCGGCAATCCAGGGAGAAACTGAAAATCTGGCAATCTGACGGCGCAACGGAGTTCAGGAGCAAGGAGATGCAGGATTACCTGGCGAATAAGGGAATCGAGCATCATGTTTCCCTCCCCTACGCGCACCAGCAGTAAAGCGTAGACGAGCGCACGAACCGCACACTCATGACCAAGGTGCGGGCGTTGATGAAGCAGTCGAAGCTTCCGCCAACCTACTGGACCTACGCGATGCACCATGCCATGCGAGTGCACAACCTGCTGTCGACCACGGCCATCACCGACAACTCATAGCAGCTGTTGCCGCAACAGCAGTCGCCGCTGCAACTGTCGTCGCCACTTGCCTGCGCTTCTCCTTCTTAGTCTTTCTTACCTGGCCGACCACATGCTCCCCCCTCACCGTCTCTCCCGCTCAACAGTCCCATGTTTCCTCCTCTGGTCTCGTCTCCAGCTCGTCCTCCACCTTGACAGCGATCTCCTCCTCTGTCTCCTGACCCGACTCCTAATTCCCGCCACTGGATCCGTCGTCCCTCTCGGGCTCACCCTGTGTCTCCTATTTCCTGTATCCACTTTATGCTCCTCCTCGTCCCTCTCGTGTTCCGCCACCCACTGTTCTCCTGTTACCTCCTCCATTGTCCCTCGCTGTCTCCTCTACTCCGTTCGCTGGCTTCCTCAGTGTCACTCGCCCTACGGTCTCTCGTGTCCTTTCCTTCTTCGTTACCGAACTCATTGCCCCTCTTCCGCAAGTCTCTGCTCTTGTCGCTGACCTTGCCTCCACCCACTGCCTTGATTACGCCACTCGGTTGATCTCCGCACCTGCCCGTCCTCCGTCCGTCAGGGACGACCCAGAGGGCACGCAGTACGAGATTGTTTTCCTTGCGGACTCTGATCCTCATCTCTGTGCCATGCTGCTAGCCCCTGAGGGTGACCCATACGCTTTTGACATCCCGACCCCTCGCACCTACGCTGTGGCACTCTCAGGAACTCAGTGGATAGCAACCATGGACGCAGAGGAGGCATTTTGGAGGTCCACACGCACCTGCGCCGACGAAGTTCCACCTCCTGGGGCGAACGTAGTCGATGCCATTTGGATCATCAAGGTGAAGCGACCACCTGCAGAGCTGCCTGCCTTCAAGGCGCGCTACGCGGATAGAGAATTTAGTCAGAAAGAGGGGTTAAACTTCTTTCTGACCTTCTCCTCCACCCCATAGAGTATTGGCCCTACCTAACCACTTGACAGCTTTATACATTTGAATGCTGTGACAATTTATTATATGGAAAGCGAGTCCGCTTTTGGGAGAACATTTTTGGTGGATGAGCTTGTTGTCTGCTGATTTGTTGGCGCCCAGTCAGCCAAAACTCTCACTTAGCTGGAGGTGACCAATAACATCATAAAGGCTTCGTGGTGCTGCCAGCCCAGTCACCAATCGTAAAAAACCATTTAGTTGTAAAGCCCCCAAGAACGCCGCTGCGAAAGAGTGTACGACTTCACAAAGAGTACTCAGCGATGTCGTAAGGTTCTTCGTTGAGCTGTCAAATGCTGCTTCGCTCGAAACAGCACTTCAGTCCCCCGTACTGCAGCGTCGTACAAAGTCGTCCAGTCTAGCTTCGCGTCGCAGCCCATCGTACACGTAGTCGTAGCACGTCGTCCTGACGACGAAATTGGCGGGGGAACAGAAGCAGAGTCTTGTTTCGTTCTTCCTCCTTTCGCAAGAAACATCGTCTCTATCTGGCGCCGCCATTCCGCACGACCATCCGTAAAATTTGCGACAGCGCTTTATCTGCGCGACCTGCGCTAAGTGGCACGCGCATGAGCTGCTCACATAGAAATGGGACGACCTGCATTGCCATAACAGCCGACAGTGGATGAGGAGAGAGCACGTAGAATAGAGGCCGTTTTTCGCCAATCGCACCAAGCTGTAGGAGGATAAGAGTTCCTTCAATTAGGTTTGCGCCTTCTAGCCACCATCCTTATTATTTATTCCTTCACTGCGCGCCGTCCAAATTGCTTCGAAGACCATTACGCTGCCATTCCTATTGGCGTTTTCGACCTCTCTGTTGCTGCCATTCCCATTGGCCTTCTTTGTTGTCGCGTATTTCGCGAACCGTCACGCATTTCGCGAGGAGGCTGTCAATATCAACTTTAAGAAGCGGTGACCCCTGTCGGAAGGTACTCCAACAAGTAAGTCGAGCGGAGGTGTCAACTTTAAAGCGCAGGTGCCAAGGTGCGTTGTTGACATGACTTGAATTCAATCCATCGTCGCATGTTGCGATTGATTCTCGCCCGCGTTCCACCGCGTTGTTGCTTCTGCGATTTGATACGCTGCTGGTAACCAGTCGTACGACCAGTAACCGCGAGTAACCAAGTCGCGAGCATCGCCTCACATTGCCCCGACCTTCTGCCTCCGTCATTCCGTCCTTTCGACACCGCCCGTGTCGCTGTTTGAAAAAAAAACTTAAAATAGCAGACTCGTCTCATTCCGTCCTTGCTACACCACCCGCCGTCTCGCGCGCTCCTCTCCCCCTACCTCGTCTCTCGCAGCGATGATTTCGTTCGACCCGTGCGTGCGTGCCCGCGGTTCGCGCGAGTCCCCTGCGCCCCCCATGAGTCGTTCACGCTCCGCGCCTCTCTGCTCCCCTCACCCCCCCCCTTTCTCTTCCCCTTTTCCTCCCCTCTCCTCTTCCTTCCCCCCCGCTCTCCCTTCTCCCACCGGCCCCCCTGCGCGCAGCCATGAAGGCATTCGAGCTGCTGGGGCTGGGCGCGCAGGACACGGTGCAGTACGCGCAGGTGGGGGAGGTTGCCTCTCCTCCGCCCTTCGTCGTTCTCCCCCTCACCTCCCCCCTCCCATCCCCCCACCCCTTCCCGCGCAGCATCGCGCCATGAAGGCATTCGAGCTGCTGGGGCTGGGCGCACAAGACACGGTGCAGTACGCGCGAGTGGGGGAGGTTCGCTCTTCCCCACCCCCTTTCCTTTCCCCCCACCCTCACCCGCCTCCCTGCACCCAGCCATGAAGGCATTCGAGCTGCTGGGGCTGGGCGCGCAAGACACAGTGCAGTACGCGCGGGTGGGGGAGGTGGGTGGGGACAGCGCAGGGGATGGAGCGGGCGACAACGACCACGATCTCGACCCCCTCGACCACGACAGCCATAACCACGTCGCCAGCTCCCCCCTTTCCCCCTCTACCCTCCCTCTCCCCCCCACAGCCATGAAGGCATTCGAGCTGCTGGGGCTGGGCGCGCAGGACACAGTGCAGTACGCGCGGGTGGGGGAGGTGGGGGGCGACGGCGCGGGGGACAACGACCACGATCTCGACCCCCTCGACCACGACAGCCACAACCACGCAGGGGGTGGCGCGCGGGGGAGCCCGCAGCTGGGCGCGTCCGCGCGGGGGAGTCCCCCTCCGCGGAAGCAGCAGCAGCAGCAGCAGCAGCGGGTGCCCGGGGTGGTGTTTAAGACAGAGGCTGCTCGCGCTGCTGCTGCAGCACTGGATGAGGAGATGGCGGGGGGTGGGGACGGGGGAGGGGGAGGGGGAGGGGGGGGCAGAGGAGGGGGGAATGGTGTGGGGGAGGTGCGGAGGCCGCGACAGGCTGCTGCTGCGCCGTTGTGCTCTGTGAGTGAGGGAGTGAAAGGTCCCTGCCCGTCCCCCCATCCTCCCCCTCCTCCCCCCTTCTCCTCTCTCACCAGAAGGCCACCCACCTGTCTCTTCTCCGGTTGCTCGTCACTCTCTTTCTTTCCCTCTTTCTAACACGCTGGAAGGAAGTTACCTTCGCGGTTACCAAGCCTAGCACTTTCATTAGAAAACGCTTAAAAAACAACGGTTTTTCTCCGTCCCTCTCACTAGAAGGACACCCATTTCTTTTGTTCTTGCGCTCCCACTCGCTCGACCGAACACTTTCTCATAACCAGTGGCCTTGAAACTGGTTCCTGGCCCTCCCCTCCCCTCCCTCTCCCCCTCCCTTCTCTCTCACCAGAAGGCCACCTGTCTCTGGGTGCTCGTTTCTCTCGCGCTCTCCATCACACTCACTCAGGTGGGTGGATGGGTGGATGGGTGGGTGGGTGGGTGGATGGGTGGGTGGGTGGATGAGGGGGTGGGTGGATGAGGGGGTGGGAGGATGAGGGGGTGGGTGGATGAGGGGGTGGGTGGATGAGGGGGTGGGTGGATGAGGGGGTGGGTGGATGAGGGGATGGGTGGGCCAGTGCAGACCACACTTGCACCTGGCTTGCAGGTATTTCAGGTGTTTCAGGTGTTTCAGGTGTTTCAGGTGTTTCAGGTGTTTCAGGTGTTTCAGGTACGTTTGACGTTAACCATGTACGTTCGTTTGACGTTAACCATGTACGTTCGTTTGACGTTAACCATGTACGTTCGTTTGACGTTAACCATGTACGTTCGTTTGACGTTAACCATGTACGTTCGTTTGACGTTAACCATGTACGTTCGTTTGACGTTAACCATGTACGTTGGTTTGACGTTAACCGTGTACGTTCGTTTGACGTTAACCATGTACGTTCGTTTGACGTTAACCATGTACGTTCGTTTGACGTTAACCATGTACGTTGGTTTGACGTTAACCATGTACGTTCGTTTGACGTTAACCATGTACGTTCGTTTGACGTTAACCATGTACGTTCGTTTGACGTTAACCATGTACGTTCGTTTGACGTTAACCATGTACGTTCGTTTGACGTTAACCATGTACGTTCGTTTGACGTTAACCATGTACGTTCGTTTGACGTTAACCATGTACGTTGGTTTGACGTTAACCATGTACGTTGGTTTGACGTTAACCATGTACGTTGGTTTGACGTTAACCATGTACGTTGGTTTGACGTTAACCATGTACGTTGGTTTGACGTTAACCATGTACGTTCGTTTGACGTTAACCATGTACGTTCGTTTGACGTTAACCATGTACGTTCGTTTGACGTTAACCATGTACGTTCGTTTGACGTTAACCATGTGCGTTGGTTTGACGTTAACCATGTACGTTGGTTTGACGTTAACCATGTACGTTGGTTTGACGGTAACCATGTACGTTCGTTTGACGTTAACCATGTACGTTCGTTTGACGTTAACCATGTACGTTCGTTTGACGTTAACCATGTACGTTTGTTTGACGTTAACCATGTACGTTTGTTTGACGTTGACTAGATGCCGATGCCACTCAGGCCTGACCCCTGACCTGACCCAATCTTATAAACCCTCTCTGTCTTTGCACCAGCCTCCATGTTTTCTCCCTCCTCTCTTTGCCTTTTCTGAGTCGAGCCTATGCCCTCCCCCTACCCCGTTTCTCGCCACCCACAGCGCCTCATGGGCATGTGCGGTGACAAATGTCGCTTCAAGGCTGCATGACTCTTCTCTGCTTACTCAAACCCATCTCCTCTCTTCCCCACCCGCTTTTCCTCCCCTCTCCTCCCCCTGCCCCCCTCACCCTCCCCCCTCTCTCTTTGCCCCACCCACAGCTCCTCATGGGCATGTGCGGCTACAACCTCCGCTTCAAGGGCGCGTGGGTCACTCTCGTGTATGATGTGAGTGGCTTTTGGGAATCATTTGAAGCACATGGGTCACTCTTGCGTGCTTTTTAGGCGCCTCAGTAGTCGCTTCAAGGCCGCGTTGGTTACTCTCGTGTACGATGTGAGTGGCTTTTGGGAATCATTTGAAGCGCACGCACGGGTCTCTCTTGCCTGCTTTTGAGGCGCCTCAAAAGTCGCCTCAAGTGCGCGTTGATCACTCTATGCGTTTGAGATGGTTCAAAACCTCCGTCATCTACCCTCCCACGCTGCTCCTGCTATGGGATGGTTCAAATCCCGCTGCTCTCATGGGACTTCGTGGCTCACCTCATGGTCTAGAGCACACTAGGATCACTGTCTGTCACCCATCCTCTCTTCCCCTACATCCCCTCCCCTCCCTTCCCCTCCCTTCCCCTTCCTTCCCCTCCCTTCCCCTCCCTTCCCCTCCCGTCCCCCCCCTTCTCCCTTTTCCCTGCTCCTTGTTCCCCCCAACTCCATCTCCCCAACACAGCCCAGCACGCGGGCGCAGACGACAGAGTCGGTGGCGAGTTTGGAGCACAGCGTGTATGACGAGTCAGGTGCGGATAGTGATGAGTCAGGTGCGGGTGGTGATGAGTCAGGTGCGGGTGGTGATGGCGAGTGATGACGTGTCTGTCAGGTGCGGATGGTGACGTGTCAGATGCGCATGGTGACATGTCAGGTGCGCATGGTGACGTGTCAGGTGCGCATGGTGACGTGTCAGGTGCGTATGGTGAGGTGATGTGCGTCCGTTTTGAAAGGTGAGCAAAAAATGGCACAAGGAACTGCGTCGCAGCAGCCCAGCCTTTGACACGCCGGAGTGTGTCACTCTCCCTCCACGCCAGGGGAGGGGAGGAGATGCCGGAGCTCCCTCCCAGCCGCTCCTCGTCTGCAACTCTAACCGTTTCTCCCCATGTGCCCCCTCTTTTCCCTTTGCTGCATCCCCCCCCCTCCTCGCCCGCAGGCGTGTTCCAGGTGACGTTTGACACGCTGGAGGAGGAGATTCGCGAGATCAGGGACCAGCTCAACGGCAACCAGGTGGGTGCTGCTGCAAGTCAATGCTGCTGCAAGTCAATGATGGTGCAGCAGCACACCATGTGAGTCCATCCAACACTCTGTGCTCCTGTTCTTTCCCTTCTCCCAACCCCTCTTCCTCCACCCCCCGCCCCTCTGCTCCATCTCGCGGCTTGGCTTGGCCCCATTCGCCCCTTTCCCTCATCCCCTCTCCCTCCAGGTTCATCACCCCCGCTCTCCCCGTCTCCCATTCGCCCCTTCCCCGGGTCCCCTCTCCCGTCCTATCCTATCTCCCCACTCCCCTCCCCTCCCCTGTCGCCAGCTCACCACTGTCCCTCTCCCCATCTCCCATCATATCCCCCCCTTCCCTCTTCCCAACGTGGCCTGCTGTCCGCCTCACATCTTATTCCCCCACTAGCACAACCCCGTCCCATCCCCCTTCTCCTCTCCCCCTCTCCCGTCCCATCCCATCCCCTTCCCCGCCCCCCCTCTCTCTCCCGTCCCATGTCTCACTTTCCCCCTCGCCACCAGGAGACGGGAGCCAACCCAGCAGCCCCCGTCCCTCCAGTGGTGCAGCTAGCAAGGCTCAGGGTGCAGGTGGCAGAGCTGTCGTCGCAACACGCGCTGCTGCCCTACTGCTGTCCTGTTCCCCCCCTTCCCCTCCCCCATCCTATCCCACGTTTCCTCTCCCATCTCCTGTCACATACCCCCTCTCCCCCCCACTTTCCCCGCTCCTCCCCCCTCTCCCCCCTTCACCACCAGAAGACGGGAGCCAAGCCAGCAGCGCCAGTTCCCCCCGTGGTGCAGCTAGCGAAGCTGAGGGTGCAGGTGGAGGAGCTGTCGTCGCAACACACGCTGCTGCCCTTCTCCTGTCCCATTCCCCCTTCCTTTTCCCCTCTCCCCCTGCCCCCGTCCCTTGCCTCCTCTCTCCCCCCCTCACCACCAGAAGACGGGAGCCAAACCAGCGGCCCCAGTTCCCCCCGTGGTGCAGCTGGCGAAGCTGAGGGTGTAGGTGGAGGAGCTGTCGTCGCAACACACGCTGCTGCTGTCGCCCCCCCTCCCTGTCTCCCCTCCCATTCCCCCCATCACCACCAGAAGACGGGAGCCAAGCCAGCAGCGCCCGTGCCTCCAATGGTGCAGCTAGCGAAGCTGAGAGTGCAGGTGGAGGAGCTGTCGTCGCAACACGCGCTGCTGCCTCCTATCCCATTCCCCCACTCCCCTCCCTCCCGTCCCAACCCCCCACTCCCCCTTCTACTACCCTCACCACCAGAAGACGGGAGCCAAACCAGCAGCGCCAGTCCCCCCAGTGGTGCAGCTAGCGAAGCTGAGATTGCAGGTGGAGGAGCTGTCGTCGCAACACACGCTGCTGCGTGGGAAGCTGGACTCCCTTGTTGCCGCTGCTGGGAGAGCTCCTGGGGAAAGTGCTGCTGGTGACGCCGCTGCTGCTGCTGCTTTTGCCGCTGCTGCTGGTGGTGTTGCTGCTGGTGCTGGCGGTGTTGCTGGGAATGGTAGTAGCGGCATGAGTGGGGTTGTTGTTGGGCAGGCGGTGGGGAAGCTGCTGGAGCCGCTGAAAGCGCGGGTGCAGCGCGGTGAAGAGCGGTTGAAGAGGGTGCAGGAGAGGGTGGACGTGGTTGAGAAGGAACTGGCGGATAGCACGGAGGTGCTGCAGCAGCTGCAAGTGGAGGTGGTCACTGGTGGGGGGAAAGGTGAGAGACCCCTCCCCCTCTTTTGTCTTTCGTGCTAACTCTCTCCCCGTCAGCTCTCACCTGATTAGCTGGCGGATATCTCAGAGGTGCTGCAGCAGCTGCACGGGGTGACCGTTGAGTCGACTCAAAAGTCACCTCGGATAGCTCAGAGGTGCTGCAGCAATGTAGCAGCTGCACTGCAGGTGGAGTGGAGGTGGTCACTGGGGGCCAGGGGGAAGGTGAGACCCGTATCGGTGGGTTGGAAGGTGAGACCCGTATCGGTGGGTTGGAAGGTGAGACCCGTATCGGTGGGTTGGAAGGTGAGACCCGTATCGGTGGGTTGGAAGGTGAGACCCGTATCGGTGGGTTGGAGGTGAGACCCTATCGGTGGGGGGGAAGGTGAGACCCGTATCGGTGGGTTGGAAGGTGAGACCCGTATCGGTGGGTTGGAAGGTGAGACCCGTATCGGTGGGTTGGAAGGTGAGACCCGTATCGGTGGGTTGGAAGGTGAGACCCGTATCGGTGGGTTGGAAGGTGAGACCCGTATCGGTGGGTTGGAAGGTGAGACCCGTATCGGTGGGTTGGAAGGTGAGACCCGTATCGGTGGGTTGGAAGGTGAGACCCGTATCGGTGGGTTGGAAGGTGAGACCCGTATCGGTGGGTTGGAAGGTGAGACCCGTATCGGTGGGTTGGAAGGTGAGACCCGTATCGGTGGGTTGGAAGGTGAGACCCGTATCGGTGGGTTGGAAGGTGAGACCCGTATCGGTGGGTTGGAAGGTGAGACCCGTATCGGTGGGTTGGAAGGTGAGACCCGTATCGGTGGGTTGGAAGGTGAGACCCGTATCGGTGGGTTGGAAGGTGAGACCCGTATCGGTGGGTTGGAAGGTGAGACCCGTATCGGTGGGTTGGAAGGTGAGACCCGTATCGGTGGGTTGGAAGGTGAGACCCGTATCGGTGGGTTGGAAGGTGAGACCCGTATCGGTGGGTTGGAAGGTGAGACCCGTATCGGTGGGTTGGAAGGTGAGACCCGTATCGGTGGGTTGGAAGGTGAGACCCGTATCGGTGGGTTGGAAGGTGAGACCCGTATCGGTGGGTTGGAAGGTGAGACCCGTATCGGTGGGTTGGAAGGTGAGACCCGTATCGGTGGGTTGGAAGGTGAGACCCGTATCGGTGGGTTGGAAGGTGAGACCCGTATCGGTGGGTTGGAAGGTGAGACCCGTATCGGTGGGTTGGAAGGTGAGACCCGTATCGGTGGGTTGGAAGGTGAGACCCGTATCGGTGGGTTGGAAGGTGAGACCCGTATCGGTGGGTTGGAAGGTGAGACCCGTATCGGTGGGTTGGAAGGTGAGACCCGTATCGGTGGGTTGGAAGGTGAGACCCGTATCGGTGGGTTGGAAGGTGAGACCCGTATCGGTGGGTTGGAAGGTGAGACCCGTATCGGTGGGTTGGAAGGTGAGACCCGTATCGGTGGGTTGGAAGGTGAGACCCGTATCGGTGGGTTGGAAGGTGAGACCCGTATCGGTGGGTTGGAAGGTGAGACCCGTATCGGTGGGTTGGAAGGTGAGACCCGTATCGGTGGGTTGGAAGGTGAGACCCGTATCGGTGGGTTGGAAGGTGAGACCCGTATCGGTGGGTTGGAAGGTGAGACCCGTATCGGTGGGTTGGAAGGTGAGACCCGTATCGGTGGGTTGGAAGGTGAGACCCGTATCGGTGGGTTGGAAGGTGAGACCCGTATCGGTGGGTTGGAAGGTGAGACCCGTATCGGTGGGTTGGAAGGTGAGACCCGTATCGGTGGGTTGGAAGGTGAGACCCGTATCGGTGGGTTGGAAGGTGAGACCCGTATCGGTGGGTTGGAAGGTGAGACCCGTATCGGTGGGTTGGAAGGTGAGACCCGTATCGGTGGGTTGGAAGGTGAGACCCGTATCGGTGGGTTGGAAGGTGAGACCCGTATCGGTGGGTTGGAAGGTGAGACCCGTATCGGTGGGTTGGAAGGTGAGACCCGTATCGGTGGGTTGGAAGGTGAGACCCGTATCGGTGGGTTGGAAGGTGAGACCCGTATCGGTGGGTTGGAAGGTGAGACCCGTATCGGTGGGTTGGAAGGTGAGACCCGTATCGGTGGGTTGGAAGGTGAGACCCGTATCGGTGGGTTGGAAGGTGAGACCCGTATCGGTGGGTTGGAAGGTGAGACCCGTATCGGTGGGTTGGAAGGTGAGACCCGTATCGGTGGGTTGGAAGGTGAGACCCGTATCGGTGGGTTGGAAGGTGAGACCCGTATCGGTGGGTTGGAAGGTGAGACCCGTATCGGTGGGTTGGAAGGTGAGACCCGTATCGGTGGGTTGGAAGGTGAGACCCGTATCGGTGGGTTGGAAGGTGAGACCCGTATCGGTGGGTTGGAAGGTGAGACCCGTATCGGTGGGTTGGAAGGTGAGACCCGTATCGGTGGGTTGGAAGGTGAGACCCGTATCGGTGGGTTGGAAGGTGAGACCCGTATCGGTGGGTTGGAAGGTGAGACCCGTATCGGTGGGTTGGAAGGTGAGACCCGTATCGGTGGGTTGGAAGGTGAGACCCGTATCGGTGGGTTGGAAGGTGAGACCCGTATCGGTGGGTTGGAAGGTGAGACCCGTATCGGTGGGTTGGAAGGTGAGACCCGTATCGGTGGGTTGGAAGGTGAGACCCGTATCGGTGGGTTGGAAGGTGAGACCCGTATCGGTGGGTTGGAAGGTGAGACCCGTATCGGTGGGTTGGAAGGTGAGACCCGTATCGGTGGGTTGGAAGGTGAGACCCGTATCGGTGGGTTGGAAGGTGAGACCCGTATCGGTGGGTTGGAAGGTGAGACCCGTATCGGTGGGTTGGAAGGTGAGACCCGTATCGGTGGGTTGGAAGGTGAGACCCGTATCGGTGGGTTGGAAGGTGAGACCCGTATCGGTGGGTTGGAAGGTGAGACCCGTATCGGTGGGTTGGAAGGTGAGACCCGTATCGGTGGGTTGGAAGGTGAGACCCGTATCGGTGGGTTGGAAGGTGAGACCCGTATCGGTGGGTTGGAAGGTGAGACCCGTATCGGTGGGTTGGAAGGTGAGACCCGTATCGGTGGGTTGGAAGGTGAGACCCGTATCGGTGGGTTGGAAGGTGAGACCCGTATCGGTGGGTTGGAAGGTGAGACCCGTATCGGTGGGTTGGAAGGTGAGACCCGTATCGGTGGGTTGGAAGGTGAGACCCGTATCGGTGGGTTGGAAGGTGAGACCCGTATCGGTGGGTTGGAAGGTGAGACCCGTATCGGTGGGTTGGAAGGTGAGACCCGTATCGGTGGGTTGGAAGGTGAGACCCGTATCGGTGGGTTGGAAGGTGAGACCCGTATCGGTGGGTTGGAAGGTGAGACCCGTATCGGTGGGTTGGAAGGTGAGACCCGTATCGGTGGGTTGGAAGGTGAGACCCGTATCGGTGGGTTGGAAGGTGAGACCCGTATCGGTGGGTTGGAAGGTGAGACCCGTATCGGTGGGTTGGAAGGTGAGACCCGTATCGGTGGGTTGGAAGGTGAGACCCGTATCGGTGGGTTGGAAGGTGAGACCCGTATCGGTGGGTTGGAAGGTGAGACCCGTATCGGTGGGTTGGAAGGTGAGACCCGTATCGGTGGGTTGGAAGGTGAGACCCGTATCGGTGGGTTGGAAGGTGAGACCCGTATCGGTGGGTTGGAAGGTGAGACCCGTATCGGTGGGTTGGAAGGTGAGACCCGTATCGGTGGGTTGGAAGGTGAGACCCGTATCGGTGGGTTGGAAGGTGAGACCCGTATCGGTGGGTTGGAAGGTGAGACCCGTATCGGTGGGTTGGAAGGTGAGACCCGTATCGGTGGGTTGGAAGGTGAGACCCGTATCGGTGGGTTGGAAGGTGAGACCCGTATCGGTGGGTTGGAAGGTGAGACCCGTATCGGTGGGTTGGAAGGTGAGACCCGTATCGGTGGTCTTGCCTTGCCGGCATGTACATTCCCCATTCTCTCTCCTCTTGTTCCCCATTCTCTCTCCTCTTGTTCCCCATTCTCTCTCCTCTTGTTCCCCATTCTCTCTCCTCTTGTTCCCCATTCTCTCTCCTCTTGTTCCCCATTCTCTCTCCTCTTGTTCCCCATTCTCTCTCCTCTTGTTCCCCATTCTCTCTCCTCTTGTTCCCCATTCTCTCTCCTCTTGTTCCCCATTCTCTCTCCTCTTGTTCCCCATTCTCTCTCCTCATTCTCCCTTGTAACTCCTCAAACATTCAGTCACACCAGACCCAGCGACAGCATCCGTTGTAGCAACAGATATCCCAGCCACCACAGCAGCGCTTGCAACACCCAACGTTCCTGCAGCAACAGTCATTCCTGCATCAGACGAGCTTGCAGCAGTTGTAATCCCAGAGCCTACCGAACCTGCAGCAGTGGTCGTACCACCACCAAAGAAACCCGCAGCAATACCAGCATCAAATGAGCCTACTGCGGTTATTATCCCAGACGCAAGCGAGCCCGCTGCGGTTGTAATCCCAGAGCCTACGGAACCCGCAGCAGTTGTCGTTCCAGAAGCAACCGTACCCGCAGCGGTCGTTTTTCCAGCACCAAAGGAGCCCCTTGCCGGCGCGGTTGCTCTTCCCGAAGCAGGCGAACCTGCAGCGGTTGTGGTGCCTTCTCCAAACGAACCTGCTGCGGTTGTCATTCCCGAACCTGCGGACCCTGCAGCGGTTGTTGTCCCGGGTCCCTCTGATGCTCCTGGTCCTGATTCTCCTGCTGTTGCTGGTGCGATGGGAGGGACGGGTGGAGGAAAGGAGGGCGAGGATGATGCTGACTTGGGCCCTCCAGAGGATTACCCTGGGGAAGGGGATGTGGGAGAGGAAGGAGAGGAGGGGGGAGAGGAGGAGGGAGAGGAGGAGGAAGGAGAGGGGGAAGCAGGGACGGCTGAGCAGGTTGGGAAGAAGAGTGCTGGGACTGCAGGGGAGACAGAGGCGGGAGGTGAAGAGGAGGCGGGGGAGGGGGAGGGGGAGGTGGGGGAGGAAGGGGAGGAGGAGGGAGAGGAAGTGGGGGAGGATGAGTCACCAGCAGTGGGAGGCATAGATGTGGCGGAGGTGCAGCAATGCGGGGATGAGGTGAGTTGATGGATGGCAGCGCGGTGGTAGTGAGTGGTGGTGAGTGGTGGTGAGTGGTGGTGAGTGGTGGTGATGGTGATAGTGATGGTGATTGGAGTGCTACGAGCAACACCCGGAGGCATAGATGTGGCGGAGGTGCAGCAGTGCGGTGATGAGGTGAGTTGATGGTGATGGTGATGGTGATGGTGATTAGAGTGTGTGTTTTGGCATTTTCATTTCTTCCCTCCCTCCCACTGTCCGACCGTTTTTGCCTTCGTTACTCTTTGTCTCTCCTTTGTCCCGTCCCCCCTGCCCCCCGCACTTACCTTCTCCCCCACTCATGTTCAACATCCCACTCGTGTTGAGCATCCCTCACAACTCCTCTCACCCATTCATCCATGCCACGCCAGGTTCACACCCTTCACACCCTCGCATTCATCCATGCCTTGCCAGACTCTCGACCTGCCACCGGAGGCCAAGGCATGGAAGCAGCTTGTTATTAATCAAACTTCCCGCCTCTTCCCTCCCCTCCGTCTCACCCCTCTCATTCCTCATCTCATCCCCCTCACACACTCGCATTCATCCATGCCTTGCCAGGTGCTCGCCCTTCCACCAGAGGCCAAGGCATGGAAGCAGCGCTCCCTCGTGCAGATCACACCAGACCTGCAGCTCTTCAGGTGTGTGTGTGTGTGGGTATGTTTGTGGGGGGGGGGCGGGTTGTGTGTGTATGTGTGGGGGGGGGGGGGCGGGTTGTGTGTGTGTGTGGGGGGGGGGGCGGGGTGTGTGTGTGTGTGGGGGGTTGTGTGTGTGTGTGGGGGGGTGTGTGTGCGTGTGGGCCGGCGGGGTGTGTGTGTGTGGGGGGGGAGGGTGTGTGTGTGTGTGTATGTGTGGGTGTGTGTGTGTGTGGGGTGTGTGTGTGTGTGGGGTTGGGTGTGTGTGTGTGGGGGGTGTGTGTGTGTGGGGTTGGGTGTGTGCATGTGTGTGTGTGAACAATGCCACCACTACAGTCCATGCCGCTACAACCCGCGCACCATAGCACTCGTGGGGTTGCTACCTCCAGCCGTGCCCATCGTGCCTCTCCCCTCTCCCCCTACCCCTTCTCCTCCACGCTCCCTCTCAGTGCATACAGCTACGACCCGCACACCAAAGCACTCGTGGGGTTGCTACCTCCAGCCGTGCTCATCGTGCCTCTCCCCTCTCCCCCTACCCCCTCTCCTCCACGCTCCCTCTCAGTGCATACAGCTACGACCCGCACACCAAAGCACTCGTGGGGTTGCTACCTCCAGCCGTGCCCATCGTGCCTCTCCCCTCTCCCCCTACCCCTTCTCCTCCACGCTCCCTCTCAGTGCATACAGCTACGACCCGCACACCAAAGCACTCGTGGGGTTGCTACCTCCAGCCGTGCCCATCGTGCCTCTCGACGCCTGTCTCTTCTGCCAGACTGATGGCTCACGTGCCTCTCCTCCCCTCTCACCCCTCCCTCTCTCCCCTCCCCTCTCTTCCCTCCCCTCTCCCCCGTATCCTCTCCCCCCTCCTCTGTTTCCCCTCCTGGGCCTCCCCCCTCCTCCCCGCTCCTCGCTTCGCCTCTCCCTCCTCCCCCACAGTGCATACCGCTACAACCCGCACACCATAGCACTCGTGGGCTTGCTATCTCCCGCCGTGCCCACCGTACCTCTCGACAACTGCCTCTTCCGCCAGTCAGACGGCTCCCAGCCGATCCCAGGCTCGCTGCTGCGCCTGCAGGTGGAGGTGAGACGAGGCTGCTGGGTTGCTTGGCTGCTGGGCTGCTCGGGTGGTGGGCTGCTTGGGTGGTGGGCTGCTCGGGTGGTGGGCTGCTTGGGTGGTGGGCTGCTTTGGTGGTGGGCTGCTTGGGTGGTGGGCTGCTTTGGTGTTGGGGCGTGTTTGTGCATGATTGCAGGCTCGCTGCTGCGTCTGCAGGTGGAGGTGAGATGAAACTGGTTGGCTACTGGGTTAGGTGGGCTGGTGGAGGTGTGCAAGGGGGGCGCATGTGTAAGTGTGTGTGGGTGCGCATAGGGGCTGTGCATAGGTCCTGAGCAGGGGTACTCGCTTTCAAGGCGAAACCGCCATCGCTTCTACTCAACCCAACCCAACCCTCCCTCCTCCCCTGCCTCCTTCCCCTTCCCCCCCCCCTCCCCCCTTCATTTTCCCCTCCCCCTCGATTCCCCCTCAGAACACCTCGGCAGTGGTGCTGAAATTTGAGGGCGACACTGTTGTTCCCCCCTGTGGGGGCTATCTGGAATGCACGGCTCCTGCTGCTGGTGGGGCGAAAGTGGTTGTGTATGCTGAAGGCCGGGGGGAGGTGAGTGATAGAGTAGGGAGGGGAGGAACTGGGTTGCTCATTCCTGGTTTACCTGGAGAGATTGTTTATGACGAGAGGTGGTAGGCGAAGGGGGAGGCGAGGTGAAAGGAATGTTCTTTGAAGGTGGAGGACGGGAAGTGGTTTTGTTGTGTGCACAAAAGGCCGAGGGGAGGAGAGAGAAGATTTTCCATCTTTCCGCTCTTCCCCACAATTCCCGACCCGTCCCGTCACCCCTCACCATGCCCTCACCTTTCTATCACTCCTCATAACAAACAGCGTTTTTTGTTCCTTCCCTCATCCTTGGTCCTTAGAGCTGGTAGTGTCATTGGTTTACAGAACGTAAATGGGTCAAGGACAAAACGATCAGTACCGAAAACGACTCCACTGGGGATCGAACCCAGAATCTCTGGTTCCGTAGACCAGCGCCTTATCCATTGGGCCATGGAGTCATGTACATCTCTTTTTCCCTTATCATCCCCACGCCCTTCACCACGCTCCTCATAACAAGCAGAATCTCCTTTCCCTTCTCTGCAACCCTTTCGTCCCACTCTTTCCTCCCTTCCACAGCTCATCACACTGCCTTCACCCCATCCCCTTGCCCCTCACCATCTGCTCACTCCCCCCTCTTCTTCCCTGCCTCTTTTCCTTGATTTTTCTCTTTCCCCACAGCTCTCCACATCCCCCTCACCCCGTCCCCTTGCCCCTCACCATCCGCTCGCTCCTCAAACCAGCGTTTCCTTTTCCTTCCCTTTGCCCCTCGCATCCCACGTCTCCCTCCGTCCCTCTTTCCCTCCCTGCATCAGCTCTCGACCCCGCCCTCAACGACCCCCCACGCCCCTCACCATCTGCTCTGCTCGCTCCTTATAATAAACGGATTTCCTTTTCTTTTTTTTTTTCGTTCCCTGCACTCTTTGCACCCCACGTTCCTTCCCTTCCCGACAGCTCTCCACTCCCCCCTCGCCCCTCCCCACGCCCCTCACCATCTGCTCGCTCCTCATAACAAACGGCGTTTCGCCGCCCCGCCTGCGCGAGTGGCTGGACTACCACCGGGCGGTGGCAGGGGCGGCGAGCTTTGTCCTTTACCGGCACAGCAAGAGCCACTGGCCTACAGAGCTGCGGCAGGCAGTGGGGGAATACGAGCGGATGGGGATGGTGGAGGTGACAGATATTGTTGGGGCAGATAAGGAACAGGAGAAGGTACGTGCTTGTAGCAATGGGAGATGGGATGATGGGAATGTTTTGTTGTTGCTGCAGGAGCACAGGGGAAGCGAGGTGGCAGTGGGGTGGGGGAATACGAGAGGATGGGGATGGTGGAGGTGACCGATATTGTTGGGGCAGATAAGGAACAGGAGAAGGTACGTGCTTGTAGCAATGGGAGATGGGATGATGGGAATGTTTTGTTGTTGCTGCAGGAGCACAGGGGAAGCGAGGTGGCAGTGGGGTGGGGGAATACGAGAGGATGGGGATGGTGGAGGTGACCGATATTGTTGGGGCAGATAAGGAACAGGAGAAGGTACGTGCTTGTAGCAATGGGAGATGGGATGATGGGAATGTTTTGTTGTTGCTGCAGGAGCACAGGGGAAGCGAGGTGGCAGTGGGGTGGGGGAATACGAGAGGATGGGGATGGTGGAGGTGACCGATATTGTTGGGGCAGATAAGGAACAGGAGAAGGTGAGGACGTGTGAGGATTCTCCTGCTTGCAAGGGTGCTTGGAGCAAGGAGAGAGAGGTGCTGTGTGCGTGCGTGTGTGTGGGTGCTTCCTTCTGAGACGTCTCAAAAGTTGCTTGTAGCAAGGAGTGGGGTGGTGTGCGTGCGTGTGTGCGGAGGTGGTACCTTAAAAACAGCCCCCCCCGTCACCCTCCACCCATCTTTTTCCCTGTACCCTTCCTCCCCTCCTTTGCCGCACGTCCCTCTTCCTACCTCCCCTCCCCCCGCCCCTTCCCTCCCCCCTCTTCGACCTTGACAATTACCTCTCTGCCTTGCCCCCCAGCCTCCTTTCCCTTGCTCCTCTCTCCTCCCGAAACTCACCACCTCCTCCCGCACCTCCGCCCCCCCCCCCCCCCCCCCCCCCCCCCCCCCCCCCCCCCCTCCCTTATCCCTCCCCCAACAGCAGATGCTCGCCCTACAGGACTGCCTCTATCGCACCTCCCTCTCCTCTGCCTGGACTCTCCCCCTCGACCTTTCCTCACTCCTATCTGCACAAGCCCCCTTCCTTACCGTTTCTAGCCCCTGTTTTCCCTTGCCAACGCCAGATACTCGCCCTACAGGATTGTCTCTACCGCACCTCCCTCTCCTCCGCCTGGACTCTCCCTCTCGACCTCCACGTGTACCTCTCCGTCTCGCCCCTCTTCCACCCTCCCCTTTGTTCATTCTTCCCCATTTTCTTTCCCTCCTTTCACCCCCCTCCGCCGAACCCTTCCCCCTCCCCTTTCCCCCCCCCCTCCCCCCCCCTCCCCCCCCCTCCTCCCCCACCCCTTCCCTTCCCCCCTTACCCTTCCCCACTCACCAGATTCTCGCCCTGCAAGATTGTCTCTACCGCACTGCCCTCTCCTCCGCCTGGACTCTCCCTCTCGACCTAGACGAGTATCTCTCCGCCTCGCCCCCCGCCACCCTCCCCTCGCTCCTCTCCGCCTCCTCCCCCTCCTCCCTCGCCGCCTCCTCCTACCTTTCCCTGGGTGCAGTGCGGTGGAGCACGGAGGTTTGCCTGGGGGAGGCAGATGTGGTGAAGGTGGAGAGGGAGGGGATTGGGGGGGAGGGAGGAGAGGAGGATGAAGCCGATGCTGCTGGTGATGGTGGTGGCAGGGGTAATAGCAGCAGCAGTGGAATTGTATTTGCTGTAGAGAGGGCCGTGTTTAGAGAGGCGGCTCCTGTGTGCAGTGCAGATGCGGCAGGAGGAGGAGGAGAGGCGGATGCGGCATTGTGTGAGGGCGATGCGGGCACACGGCGCGTCATTGTTAACCCGCGCAAGGTGAGGATGGGGGTGGGTTGTGGGGTTAAGGAAGGGGCAATATTGGGAGGACCAATGCGCTCCTTCATGTGAGTTTGAGTGTAAGTGTGGGGGTTATGCCGCAACACGGTGAGTCAGTATCTACCATGCAACACGGTGAGTCAGTATCTACCATGCAACACGGTGAGTCAGTATCTACCATGCAACACGGTGAGTCAGTATCTACCATGCAACACGGTGAGTCAGTATCTACCATGCAACGCCCGCAACAACCTCAACAACCGAGTATGTTTTTTGAGAATTCTAAGAAAACAGCCTTCCCCCAAACCCTCCTCCCCCCCTGTGCGTCCTCTCCCCATCTCTTCCCCAGGTGCCCCTCCTTTCTCGCTCCACCAGGCTACATACATTCGCAGCACCCGACTCAACGCCAACATCCATAAGAGCAATCCACCAAGCCAAGCTTCTCAAAGCATCCTCTTCCCCGCTCCTCGCCCTATCCCCTCCCTTCCCCAACTATCCCTCCTCTCCCTCCACCACGGCACACCCCCAAGGGCGGTACCCCTCTCAACGCCAAGCCAACACACAGGCGCAAGTCAACCGAGTCAACCGCATTCTTTCACCCTTCCCCAGCTGTCCCTCCTCTCCCTCCACCGCGGCACACCCCCAAGGGCGGCACCCCTCTCAACGCCAACACGCAGGCGCGGGTGAACCGCTTCTTGGGCCTTTCCAGCGTAAAGCAGGCGGGGCGGCTGTGCGGCAGCGAGGTGCAGCAATTGGGTGACACTGCTGCTGCTGATGTTGATGTTGTGTTGGCTCATAACTTGCCTCTTTCCTCTCCCCATCTCCTCCCTTCCCCAGGTGGATCTCCTCGCCCTCCACCATCCCATACCCCCCAAGGGCGGTGCTACTCTGGACGCCCACACGCAGGCGCGGGTGAACCGGTATCTTGGTCTCTCCAGTGTCAAGCAGGCGGGGCGGGTGTGCAGCAGCGAGGTGCCGCAATCGAGTGATGCTGCTGCCGCTGCTGTGGATGCTGCTGCTGCCGGTGCCCCGAGGGGGTCCGTGGAGAGCCTAGAGGTGGCTGAAGGGGCGAGGCTTGCCAGAGAGTGCCCCATTGAGAAGAATAGAGAGGTGAGTTTGATTGGCAAAGCAAGGGGTGGTTGCGTGAACTGGGGAGGGGCGCGGGGAAGGGGCATGTGAGGCTTGGGGAGGAGGGGGGGGAAGGAAGGGTTGAGGGGGCGGGTGTGCAGCAGCGAGGTGCCACAGACGGGCGACACTGCTGTGGATGCTGCTGCTGCCGGTGCCCCGAGGGGGTCTGTGGAGAGCCTAGAGGTGGCTGAAGGGGCGAAGCTTGCCAGAGAGTGTCCCATTGAGAGGAACAGACTCTAGAAGTTTAGATTTTAGGTTTTAGGGTGTTTCATGCCAGGCTCGCTAGGTGTTCCATTGGGCGGAAGGAACAGGGAGGTGAGTGGAGCGACGTGGGTGGGCGGAAGGGAGTGCTGATGGTGCAGCTGGGCAGGCAGGTGGCTGGTAATGCCAGGCTCGGTAGAGGGTGTTCCATTGTGCGGACGAAGCAGAGAGGTGAGTGGAGCAACATCACGTTGGTTACACGGGGAGAAGGGGGGAGGGGGGACCTGTTTCGAGGCTCGGTAGAGGGTGTTTCATTGAGCGGAAGGAACAACAGAGAGGTGAGTTGAGCAACATCATGTTGATTAAATGGAAAGCGGGAACCTGTTTCGAGGCGTCTCGAAGCAAATCGATCCTCAGTGGCAGGGATAACCTGTTTCGAGGTTCTCGCATGTGGCTGGTCTGGCATGGAGTGCAGCGAAAATGGTAGGAGAGATGAGCAGGGATGGGAACGTATGCATGAGAAGGAGGCAAGTTTCTTTGTTACATACTGATATCTGCTTGATTCTATTGTTTCCCTGGACTGTCTCGTGCACCCTTCTTATCTCAAATCCCCGGTTCCCTCCTTCCCTGACTGTGATTTCCTTCCTGTGCTGCCTGTATGTGACGGCATGTGTGTGTGTGTGTGTGTGTGTGTGTGTGTGTGTGTGTGTGTGTGTGTGTGTGTGTGTGTGTGTGTGTGTGTGTGTGTGTGTGTGTGTGTGTGTGCAGTGTGCCGTTTCCTTCACGCCGTGACACCCATCCTGCACCTGAGAGCGGATCACACCCAAGAGCACATCCCATCCCATCCCATCCCATCAACGCTATTCAAATCTGATATTTGAGCTGACATGGACTGATCCGCTTCGGAGGCGCCAAACGCTCCAGAGACACAAGCACATCATCCTGACACGGTACCCACCATGGCTCAAACCATGCAGTGATGCTCGTGTGCAATTCAGTGGCACGGTTTGAAAGACCTGTTAACCCACCTTCATACGTTCCCTCTAGCCCTTGACAATGGCTGAACCACCTACTCCTGTCAATGCATCTATAATTGTTCCTCTTCTCTCTAGCAAACCTGTAATGCCCCATTGCAATTGGTTTCTTCTCCTACGCTGCTCTTAGCCGTTATGCTTTCCCGGTTGTCAATATTGAGGTGTAGTCCAAGACCCTAGATTTTAGCAGTAGTCACAGATTCTTTACTTGCTTCGTAAGTTGTAACTCTTAGAGATAAACTCTTAAATATTCAAGACTTGATTTTAGCTGTGGCCTCTCACGTTTTTTCCTGAGCATTCTTAAAAAGAAGGTAACAGCCTGGAAGATGTTTAGTAGAGATGACTCAGGGCGCCACGCAGGGAGAGAGAATGTTGTGTTCTTTTCCTGAAGTGGGGGTCAGGATGATGGCGAGAGAGAGGCAGGACGGGTGGGAAGTCAGTTACCGGGAGAGGAAGAACTAGTTGTGGGACAAGGAAGGAAGGGGGGGAGGAGATGGAAGGGGTGGGGGACTATGAGACCTGAGACGGGACGCGAGGAGAAGGGAGTAAGGGGACACTGGATGAAGGATATTTGCGTAGTTCTATTCAGCCAAACGTGATATGCACAGTGGTTACGTGCCCCTTAGATAAACGCGGCGGCGCTTCCAGAAGAATGAACGTGTGATTCTGACATGCGAACATGATCTCCGTGGTACAATGCACGAGGACGGATGGAATTCCCGCACTGTAGTAGGCTAGAGGTAACGTCCTGTCAGTGAGGACCACACTGCCGAGCACCGACACTGCGAGAGGAGTGGAGAGCCTCTGTCGGTGGGCGGAGTAGACTGGACTTAATCGGTGATGGTGTCTTCTAGGTTTTGGCGGGCTCAGAGTATAGGTAGAGAATGAGATGAGGTGAGGACCGCCTGACGATTCGCTTGGTAACGGCGGCAACATTTCATACTGGCCGTTTAAACGCCGTTTTCCGTCGGTCCAATGGAACGGGGGTTTTGCTGCTTGCTTGTCATTGCCACGCGCTGGAGCTCCTGAAGCGCGAAGCGCGGCAGTACAGTGCTGCGCCGCCGATCAAGGAGCTCTAGGCAACAGCAGACAGCGACAGTCCAGTGAACTTGGGGACTTGTCTGGAGAACGGTGCGTTTGAGAGTGGTGGATTCTCGAGTCGCCGCCAATCTGGATGGCCCGATAATGCGGCAAAATGCCAAGCTGCATTTCGACACCGAATCGCGTGGTGGTGTCTATTCGTGTTGTCCAAATACGGGCCATGTCGCTCCTAGTAGTGTGCCAGCCTGTCCAGATCCAGCTGGCATGTTCGCGCCCAGCCGAGACGCGGCTTCAGCTTCACAATGTTCGCGATGTGGTAGCCAACTGAACGACGAGGTGTATGTTCGCGACTTCATAACATTTCGCAGATATTTCGCCAGCATCTTAACCTACATCACGTTGCACCAGTTACCCTAGCAGATCTAGCAGCACTGCGTGCGTGCGTTCGACCCGCGTGGCAGCATTTATCTTGAACACATCACATTTCTCCACACACCCGATCGCCGATCACCCGTATCTGGACATTGGAGGTTCGGTATAAGTGCTCGATCCATTCCCACGAGTGTGGTTATCTGCATATGGACTCCACGTTTCGCAGCTTGATCACGAACATTGTATTTAGCGCATGATAAAATCTACTCTTCTACTACACCCCTCGTCTATCACGGAGTGGTGTACACAACACATACAGTACTCCCTTCTCTTGCTGAAGAACCGCGCGACTCGGCGTCCGAACCGCATTTCTGATGTGCAATTTTCGGTTCGAGTCAGGACACTCGACTCAACCTTCCCAGTTCACGGCAGCATCCACCAGAAGGAACCAACATAAAACCCAACGCGAAACTAACATTGAGAAATCATCCCTTCTGTTTATCAGTCCCTGTTCAACTGCTAAACTCTCTGCCTTCTGCTACTGCAGTCTGAGACTTCGCATCCCAATGGCTCCGATCGCTCGTGGCGCTGTGCTTCTGCTCGTGGCCCTGTCTCTGGCCGCGTCTACCTCTGCCGTCATCAGTCCCTTCTGGGGTGGAGCGCAGCCTCTTGAGCCAGTACGTGTTATTACTCTTTTTCAACACCCAGAGCTCAGGGAAATCTGGCAGTCTCACTGATTCTTTTTGCAGCATTCTCACAATCAAACCCTTCTGGCAGTAGAAGCAATTTGCCGCATCGGAAGTTCTTTACCACTTATCTCTCATCAAAATCACTCGCACCCATTTGTATATAAACCGCATATTTAATCCCAAACAGGTGGCGCTGATCCTTTTGTGGAAACGAGGCGCTGAGTCTTTTCGCATCTACCGCACTCACCACAAGATTATTCCTTCTTATTTCCCAAATTCGATCCGCAAATCCTGCAGGTGGCGAAGGCGCTGATCGCCCAGTGGAACGCGGCGGCCAAGAAGACGCCGGCGCTGCTGGTGGGTGCCTACGACCCCTCTGGCTCTAGCAACGGCATCAAGGGTTTCTACAACGGTACCTACCTCATTGGCGCCGCCTCCGAGCCCATCACCACCGCCGTGGAAAGCCAGAATTCAGGCGTTGGGAAGATCACTCTTCCCGTTGCCGTCGCCGCGTACAACTTCTTCGTCCATGGGCCCACCATTGTTCTCAGCGCGGCCGAGAGTTACAACATTTACAGCGGCAGCGTAACCACTTGGAGCGGCATTCCCGCCGCGAAGGGCAAGATTACCGGCGCCATTAGCCGCTATGCGCGCTCCGACAAGGTCGGCACGACGGCCATCATCCAGCAACTGTGGCTCAAGGCGGGCACGGGCTACACCGGCAAGACTGACGGCTCGCCGCTGACTTTCTCGGGTCTCCTGACGGTGGCGTCAAACGCGGCGATGTGCAACGCGGTGGTGGCGAAGGTGGGCGCGATCGGGTACGCGCACGTGAGCGCGTGCGCGGCGCAGGTGAAGAAATTCAAGAACAAGATCTCCGAGGTCGCGCTTAAGAACGCGCTCGGGCAGGCGCTCACGTCCGCCACCTGGATCGCGACGAACGCGCTCAACGGCGTTACCCTCCCCGCGCCCGACGCTTCGTGGGATCAGGTGGATCTGATCTGGAAGTCGAACGCCAAGGCACCCGCCGCTGTGTCCATGCAGTATGTGTTTGTCAAGAAGGTTCTGCCCAAGGCTGGAGGCGCCGTCGCGAAGCAGTTTCTCGTGAGCTCGCTCGCCAAGTTCGCGGGCACAGCCAAAGCGAATGGGTTCAACTCGGTGCCGCCCGGCTGGTTCAACCCGTCTGCCAACGCTGTCAAGGTCGTCACTGTGTCAACCTCCTAGAGTGGCGAGGCGGGTTGTGGAAGGAGAGAGGAGAGGGTGGGGTTCTGCATTGTTCCCGCGGTGATAGGAGGATGGGTCAAACAGGTGGATGTTCAGTCGGATTTGGGGTAACAGTAGAGGATGACGTGGGTGGGTGGCGAGCAACTACTTAGCTACGTCACTTAGCAAGGACCTCAGTCTCTGCGCGTTTGACAATTGTATTGCAGTGCAGGATGGAAACTATGTCTCCCCTCCATTGGCCCATGTTAAACAATTATATTGTTACTGCTTTTAACCTTGGTTGTGTTACGAATGGCCTTACAGAGTGCGCAATTATACGAATAACGAGAGACTGAATGTCGATACGACAAAAGTGACAGGTAAATACAGGGGAGAATATGCCATTCGTAACCATCATGGGACGCGAGAACATCTTTGGTAAAACGTTACATGAATCAACCCTAAACATATAACTCGACAGTTACGACCGCGATGTTTTTGCATTGTACGTGTATAGTGCATAGTTCACCTACCAAAAAAAAAAAACATCTAACTCTTCAGGTGTCTAGGGTTGATTTCCAAAGCGCATCCGATACCGATTGGGTTTTAGTTTTTTTAGAAGTTAGCATATTGGTTGGGCGCGAGCGGGGATTTTGTTGAGTTTCAAGTATTTTTGGCAGTAGTTACATGTGTGACCATTCGCGTGATTTTGTACCTGTTGTTAGTGACTGAATCCGTGACCCCGCTTACCAAACCCGTCAGAAAACCCGATACAACGACCGTACGCGTTTTTTGTTTTACCATTCACGTTATCGAGTCCCAAGTTGGTTACTTATGGCATATTTTCCCTGAATATAGGGACAACCCTGCTCTTGGAGATGAACCAACTCGGGAGTGGTTTGGTGGTACTAAGTAGGCCGAACCCAACTGGCACGTGGCCCTCCGGATGTACGCGCTAAAGGTCATGCTCCAGTAATTGCAATTCCTTACACTCTCCCACCTTCCAAATAAGGCCTCCCTGTACTTAGAGGAGTCCTTCAATAAAGAGAATGCTTCGACCTTCAGTGAAGGTGAATCTGACTGCTGAAAAATGCTTAATTGAAGGTTGGAATGTGTACTGTCGATGACATCGGCTGCCGTTCTGACGATATTTGGGAGAGAACTAGTTGACGAGATAGTCAATCGAAATTGATCAGGGACGGTAGATTTTGATGAGGCGGTTGCAGTCGTCCGTCGTGATGTAGGAAACTGACGAAGTCGAAAAATCGGAGTCCTCGTTGATCAAGATGTCCTTGTTCTCGCCCGCGAGACGAACAGTTGCGCCACCGGCCACGATAACAATGCCATGACCCTTCAGAGCTTCCATGGGATCCATGAGATTCCTGCGTTCGCGAATCATCCTACACGCGCAAAAAGGGTACCCGACGCGAACACGGGGGAAAAATCATCAGAGTAGACACACGCGGAAACACGCTCTGCGGAAAAGCAACATGCAGCCAAGGCCACGCGGAAACACGATAGAAATCGCCACACGCGGAAATGAAAACGCAGAAATACAATAGAAGAACACGGGCTCGCGGAAAGATGCGGAAACGGACGAATGTTGGGCACGTTGTCGGATGGAGAAAATCCGCACGCGGTAACAAACGCGAGAAACCAGTAGTGAAAAGCGACCGCGATTTCCGAAACGAGAGTTAATGAAGACACGCAGCGGAAACCGATGAGGCAGAAGCAAGAACGAAGCAAGTCGGAAATACTTGCCAACGATTCCGCGGCCGACCACCCACGTGCAACAATCTAGTCGTGCACATCAGTGTCAAATGTTGTAGCCTTTAGTGATGCGTGTCATATGGGGTACATCAGTGAGGGTTAGGTTTAAGTACCCCAACCCACAATAGTCCATCATCCATTCAGTTTCTAACATGGTATCACCTAGGTCAGGATCCTGTGGGATCCCGTTCCTCCCGTACCCTAGCGTCCAGAGCGCCCGTACCGTCCCCTAGCGCATGTCGCGCCAGTTCGTCTCGTTCCCTAGTGCCCGTAGCACCTACCCGTAGCGTCGCGCTGGTCTATCCCGACGCGTCCCGTCGCGCCTGCCCGTCCCGTCCCTTCACGTCGCGCCTGCCGGTCGCGTCGCGTTCGTCCCGTCCGTCTCGTCCGTCCGCCGCGTCGCGTCCGTCCGTCGTGTCGCGTCCGTCGCGTCCGTCCCGTCCATCCGTCGCGTCGCGTCCATCCGTCCCGCCGCGTCGCGTCCTCCCGTCCTGTCCCGCCGCGTCGCGTCCTCCCGTCCCGTCCCGTCGCGTCACGCCTCCCAGTCGCGCCACGCCTGCTCTTCCCGTCGCGCCGTGCCCGTCCTGTCACGTCCCTCTCTTCTCGTCACGTTACGCACTGCTTGCCGCACCCTACTCCGGTCTTCTAGGCCGTTTTCACCTGTCATTTCTCCACGCTTCCGCTATGGGGACGCATAGAGTCCTCCGATTTGACGCCGAGGGTAGGCCGCTCGAGTTCTCTGTTTGGCTCTTGCGTGCGCAGCGCCTCGTAGAGAGTCAAGTTCAGGCAGACGAGTCCTTGTGGGCGCACGCTTCTGGTGACCTCCGTGCGCCCCCCAATCCTGATTCCTTAGGCGCTGTCGCCACCACTGCGGACAGAGATCGCGTTGCACGTCAGCGTGCTGCGCTGATAGCCTGGAGGTCGCGCGACGCTGCGGCCTGCATCGCCCTCAGCAGCCTCCTCCCTAAGTATGAGGAGACCCACTTCACCCAGGTTTGCACGGCTAGTGAGTTCCTGACGGCGATCAAGGCCCGCTACGCTACTCCCACCACTGTCTCTCTCGGTTGTGTACGCCTCCCCTTCCTGTTTCCTGACCTCGCCTCGTTTGAGTGCTCTGCTGACTTGATTGCTCACCCGAGTTCACTGGATTCTAGCTACCGCGCTGCCTGCACTAACGCACAGCTTGCACTGCTCCCCCCCCCCCCCCCCCCCCCCCCATGGCGATTACTATCTATTTCATCGCCACTAGCCTCCCTGACCGCCTTGCCTTGGCTCGTGACATGCTTCTTCTGAAGCACCCTAGCGAGCTCACTATCGACGTTCTTGAGCCTGCCCTTAAGGACGTCGAGAGCAACCTCTGCTCGGTAGCCTCCGCCTCTGGTGCTGTGCCCTCGCCACTGATCCACGGGTGCACTGTCCCTCAGCTGCCCACCTTTACTGCCTCCCTCGCCACTGCCGCTACTGACGTGACTGCGGCTGCTGTTACGACTTCTGCGTGGTCTAGAGCTCGGAGTGGTAGGAGGGGCGGCCTGGGTGCGGGCGGCAGCGGAGGCGGCGGAGGTGGCGTTGCGAGCGGCAGTGGTGGGAGTGCAGGAGTTGGTGGAGCGCCTAGTGCCGCGTCTAGTGACTCACCTACTGCGGCTAGTGGAGGTGCCGCTCGGGTTAGACGGGCACCTGCGAGACTGTCAGCTACAGGTGCTGGAGTGGCGGCTTGGTACCTCGCTCAGCGACAGCAGCAGCAACAGCAACCACTCCTCTCGCAGTGGCCACAACAGCAGCAGGGGCAGCAGCAGGGGTCAGGACCACGTCAGCTGTCGCGTGGTGACGCCCACCCTCCCTGTCCCTACATAATTCAGACAGGTACTCGAAGCGGCTTCCGCTGTGACCGCCGCCACCTACCGGGTCAGTGCTTTGCTCAGTTCACTGACACTCTTCAGGATATGGACCGCTGGACTCAAATGGCCATGATCCACAGCAAGAGGGGTGAGCTGTACCTTGGAGAACAGGAAGCGGAACCGCGTGAGGATCTGCTCGACCATATGCGACTGCGTTAGCATAATGGTGCGAGCTGCCCTGTCCCTGGTGATCTGCAGGCCAAGGTAGCGCTGCAGCTCACCAAGGTCAGTGCAAGCGCGTCTTCTCTGCAGTTCCTCCTTCACGGAGACCATTGCGTATCGGTCGGGAGTGGCGAAGACCAGGTCGTCAACGTAAACAAAAACAAGGAACGGGGTCGAGCCATGGCGGACGAAGAGCGACGGGTCAGTAGACGACGGAAAGAAGTCAAGCGCGTTAAGTGTCGTGCGAATTGTGTCATGCCACTCACAGGGATCCTGGCGCAGGCCATAGACCGGTCAACGCAGCTGCCACTGGTTCCCAGAAGGGAAAGAGCCAGTGAAGCCAGGCGGGCGACGCAGCCAGATCTGCTCGTGCAAGCTCCCCTGAAGGAACGCTGTGGAGAAGTCCAAGGAGTGTAACTCGTAGTCGCGCTGAGCTGCAATGTGCAGTAACACCCGAAGAGTGGTCATCTTTGAGGTGGGAGCGAAGGTATGGATGAAGTCTACCCCTGCGCTGTCTGAAGCCTCTCGCCACACAGCGCGCCTTGAACACCGGTGGTGATCCAGGCGGCCGCTTCACCTTGTAGATTCACATGCCACTGACGACGTTTGTCCCAGGTGGTGGGACGGCGACAACGTAGGTGCCAGTGGACCTATAAGATGCCATCTCTGCCTCCTCAGCTGCTATCCAGTACGAGGCCCAAGGTCCCGAGACTGCCTCAGCGTGATTGCGAGGGATCGGGATGTCAAGAGCGTCTTGATCCCCCTCAGAGGCAAGCAGCATGGCGCAGAGATGAGGAACAGCGGTCGCAAGGAAACCAAGCTCGAACTGCCTATCCTCCAGGACCTCCAGGGGAAAAACAAGGAGACCCCTAGTGGACGGAAAACAAGCAGTGCCGCTCACCATGTGGGAGGCGTAGTCAAGTCGTTGGGAAGAGGTAAAGCCAGCGACAGTAGTAACAAGAGCTAAGACAGACGACAGAGGGGCAGGCGGGTGAGTGACCAATGCGGACAGAACACGAGAGACGACATGATGGGAGGCACGGAGGTAGTTGGACAACGGGTCGTGAAGCACAGTGAGGGACGACTCAGGAGGCTGTGGAAGGACCGGAGGAGGTGGAACACGAGAGCGGAGTACAAGGTGAAATGGGTCGTCAGCACGGTAACGAGAACGACGGGGTTCTGAAGACACAGCAAGACTGAGGGGAGAAAAACGAGTCCACTAGGACGAGGAAAGGGACTGAACGGGGGGAACACGAGGAGACGGTAGGGAACCATGAACCAAATGCGCAGGTGCTGGGTCGGGCAGGTCGCGCAGACGCAGTCGCTGCCGCCCCGCCTCCTCTGGCGTCTGCTGTGATGGTACCTGCCCCTGCTGCAGCTCCTGTCGATCCTCCTCTGCCCTCTCCTACTGCGGCTGCAGCTGCACCCGTTGCTTCCACCGGGACTCCTGCTCTACCCTCTCCTGCTGCGGTCGTGACTCCTAAACTCTCTCCTGCTGTGTCAGTAACTGCACTTGTTGCTGCGGGCGGGACTCCTGCTCTACCCTCTCCTGGTGTGTCCGTGACTCCTCCTCTACTCTCTCCTGCTGTCACTGCAACTGCACCCGCTGCTGCACTCGTGACTCCTCCTCTACTCTCTCCTGCTGCGGCTGCAACTGCACCTGCTACTGCTGTCGTGACCCCTCCTCTGCTCTCTCCTATTGCTGCTGTGACTCCTCCTCTACTCTCTCCTGCTGCTGCGATTGAGACTGCTGCTGCTGCTGTTGTGCCCTCTCAAACCGCTCACGCTCCTCCCTCTCCAAATGGAGGAGACGCTGCTCACGGGTCAGGAAACTTACATTGCGCGATGTAGGCGCCACAGTGCCAGTGCCTCTTGCTCCAGCACCCCAAGAACCAGCACCTCCACCATTGACACCCTCGGGGCCTCCAGTACCTCCCGCAGGAACACCCCCACGATCCGCAGCAACCGGCCGCAAAGAAGAACGAAGAGGGAGCTGCGGGACAGACGGGAAGCCAGGGGGTGACGCGGGGCGAGGCCGCCGACTCGAGGCTGCCGTGTCCTCCACGGGAGTGACCTCCACTTGTTCGCGCCAAGGGCGCGAACGTGGGCCAAGGAACCCCTGACGCGGTAGTCAGCTCCTACACCTGTCCAAAGGGTGACCGGCGTCACCCGTGGCCGTGCGTCACTAGGGGACTGCCTGAGGCCACAGGAACTGGGGGGCACTGGCATGGCACATGGAGGTTTGGGCAACCTCCATGACCAAGCCGATGCGTTGCTCGGCTACCCCGTTCAGCTGCAACAAGTCTGGTAGCGTGTAAGACTGGAAATCCCCCGACCCTGACAGAACGTCTCCAGGCGAGTGGAAGAAAACTCACCACCACGGTCCGAGTGCAGGCGGAGCCCACAAAGGGCCTGGGCGTCACCCCTCGCTAGTAGCCATGGCACGAGGACGGTAGGCACGTCGGCCTTCCGGCGCAAAGGTAAAACCGTGGTGTAGTGGGAGTAGTCATCCACCACAATCAGGAAGTTGCGCTCGTGACGTGGGCCACGGACTGGGGAGGGGCCCCAGACGTCCAAGTGCAGGGTCTGGAAGGGAGCCTTGGTGGGGGGGAACAACGAGGAGTGAGGGGTAGCGCGCTGCTGACCCTCGACGCAAGGAGTGCATGGCGGTGCAGGTGAACGAGGAAGCGGGGCAAGCGACTCTGGGAGACCTGAGACCAGACGGTGACGTACCATCCTACTGAGACGTGGGAACGACGGGTGACCTAGACGGTGGTGCCAAAGGACCGACGGGTGGGTGAGTGACTGACAGTCGCACGACACAGCAGCTACCTGACCTAACATGACCTGACCTGACCCAGTGTGGTGGGACCCAGTGTGAAACGAGTACAGACCAAAGTCCGGCTCCCTGTGGAAAATGGCCAGAGGCGCACCAGTGGCACCGACTGTGCGGGAGGCAACAGGCTCGTCCAGAGGGAAAGTGGTGACAACTCCGAGGTCGTGGAGGTGACTGACACCCACCAAGTTCCTATAGAACGAGGGGGTGTAGTAACCTGTGAGAAATCCAGAGGGAGCCGCCGGACACGGGAGAATGGTGGTGCTGTGGGCAACTACAGATCCCACAGAGGGGTCAGCCAAGGCGACAGTGTCTGGAGTGTGCAGTGGCATGAGGTTTTTCAGTCGCGAATGAAACAGCTGGACGCTCCAGAGTCTAGAGTGAAGGAAAGCTGTGCAGTCGATGAGGTTGCACCCGAGCTAGCGACTAAGGCTAGGACTAGACTAGTGGTAGCTGCAGCTTCGACACTAAGAACCTGTGAGGCGCCTGGACTGGAAACCACACAAGCACCAAGACTGGAAACACAAGTCTCAACCTCAGCTGCAGCTCCCACGTACCGGTGTGTGAACTGGCCGGGTCCGACAAGGCCCCGCGGTGGAGGCTGCCGCTGGCACTACTGTTGCTGCTGCGGCCACGGCTGCTGCTGCGGCCACGGCTGCTGTCGCGGCCACTGCTGCTGCTGCGGCCACTGCTGTCCCGACCACTGCTGCTGTTGCGGCCACTGGTGCTGCTGTCACTGCTGCTGCGGCCATTGCTGCTGCTGCCGCTATCGCCACATCAACATCGCACGCTAGTACGGGGGGGTAGGGGTTAGTTGAGGCGGCAGTACGTGTCAAACTTATATATGCTATAGTCTGTTTAGGCTGTAGTGGGGTAGTCCTTAGAGGGTACAACACTTTTGTGTTTGCTACTTGTACCCCACCTGTTTCCTAGTTCATTCATTCCTCTCATTATTCTCACATAGTGTAGAGCAGGTTCCCTAGTGGAACTGTTTTTTTTAGGGCCCACCACTAAGATTTTTTTTTTTTCCTTACCTGCCCGAAGCGCGTTTCGCGTCTGTCTTAGCGGCCCTTTGCGCCCCCCCTTCGCGGCCCGTCGCGGCCCCTTTCGCGGCCCTTCGCGGCCCCTCGCGGCCCTTCAGGGCCCCTTCACGGCCCTTCGCGGCCCCCTTCGCGGCCCTTCGCGGCCCCCGTTCACGGCCCTTCGCGGCCCCTCTCTGCCCTTCGCGCCCCCTTGCGCGGCCCTTCGAGGCCCTTTCGCGGCCCTTCGCGGCCCCTCGCGGCCCTTCGCGGCCCCTTCACGGCCCTTCGCGGCCCCTTGAGCGGCCCTTCAAGGCCCCTTCGTGGCCCTTCGCGACCCTTCGCGGCCCTTCGCGGCCCCCTTGCGGCCCTTAGCGGCCCTCTTCGACGGCTCTTCGTGGCCCCTTCCGGCCCTCTGCTGGCGCGCCCCTCTGCTGACGCGCCCCTGCCGGCCCCTGCAACCGAGCCCCTGCCGGCCCCTGCTGGCGCGCCCCTGCCGGCCCCTGCACACGAGTCCCTGCCGGTCCCTGCTGGCGCGGCCCCTGCTAGCGCGCCCCTGCCGGCCCCTGCACACGAGCACCTGCCGGCCCCTGCTGGCGCGGCCCCTGCTGGCGCGCCTCTGCCGGCCCCTGCTGGCGCGGCCCCTGCTGGCGCGCCTCTGCCGGCCCCTACTGGCGCGCCCCCCTACAGTCCCGGCCCGCCCCTGCACCCGTTTCTGGTAAGCCGAGCCGCGCCACCCAGCCGAGCCGCGCCGCCCAGCCGAGCCGCGCCGCCCAGCCGAGCCGCGCCGCCCAGCACTGACTTGCGCTACTGCTGCTACTGCTGCTACTGCTGCTACTGCCACTACTCTTGCTACTGCTCCTACTACTGCTATGGCTAGTCCGACTGTTCTCACCTTTGATGCTGAGGGACGTGCAGTTGATTTTGACGTGTGGGTTGAAGACCTACAGCTCTTTCTTCAGTGTGATTCTAGGGATGGGGTATCCCTTTTCGATCACACGTCCGGTGTTTCCACTGCTCCTGCTGCCACTGCTGACAGTACTGTTCGCTCGCAGTGGACCACTCGTGACGCTGTTGCTCGTCTTGCTGTTCGTAGTCACTTGCCGCCTGCTGAGCGTGCGCACTTTGGCCAGTACAAGACTGCTCAGTCTTTGTACGACGCTGTAGTTGCACGCTACTCCTCCCCTGCCACTGCTGCCCTCAGTCGCCTCATGCTGCCGTACCTTTTCCCTGACCTTGCTGCCTTTGCCACTGTCGCTGACTTAGTTGCTCACCTTCGCGCTAGTGACGCCCGCTACCGCGCTGCCCTTCCCACTGAGTTCTGTGCCAAGAATCCCCCCCCCATGTACATCACCCTTTACTACCTAGTCACCCGCCTCCCTGACTCCCTCTCTTCAGTCAGGGACCACTTTCTCTCCCTTTGCCCCACCGAGCCGACTGTCGACCTGCTAGAGGAGCGCCTTACTGCAGCAGAGAAGAGTATCTTAGCTGTAGGTGCTTCTCGCGGCGACCGTCGCACCCCCTTCTTTGAGGGGTGTTCCCCTGTCCCCCTTCTCCCCTCTGTTGCTTCTGCTACTGCTGTCGACCTCGTTGGCACTGAGGAGGTCGGCGCTGCGTCTGCCCCTAGTGGGAGACGCCGCACCAGCAAGGGCAAGGGGACCAAGGGTGGTGGAGGGGGCGGCGGGGGAAGCAGTGGAGGAGGTGGAGGCGGCGGAGGAGGTGGCGGTGGAGGTGGGAGTGGTACCGGGAGTGGGGGCGTCAGTGGCGGCGGTGGAGGTCGTGGCGGCGGTGGCGGAGGAGGTGGAGGCAGCGGCAGCGGTGGTGGAGGTAGCGGCGGAGTTGGTGCTGGTCGAGGTGCAGCCGCGCAGCGTGGAGGCTTTGGTGGCAGCCAGCGCCAGCAGCAGCTGCGCACCCGTGAGACCCCGTCAGTTCAGCAGCTTCGTGAGTGGTACGCTGGGCGTGGGAGGTCTGGGGGTGCAGGTCCCTGCACTTACGTTCTTCGCACCGGCACTCGTAGTGGGGAGGTGTGTGGGCTCCCACACACCACGCAGCGCTGCTTCGGTCGCTTGACTGACGCTTGGCGTACCCAGTTTCCTGATGCCGTTGAGCTTCCTCGTTGGCATGATCTGCTTCTGCAGAATGTGCCTATCTTTGATCTAGACTTTGATGCTATCCTTGCTGCCATGTATGCTCTTGCTGATAGTGCTGAGGGTGACTGTTACCTGAGTGTCCCGCCCGACCCGGGCATTGCGGCTGCTGCTCTAGGTGCTAGTGCGTCTGCTGCTCCAGGTACTAGTGCGTCTGCTTCTCCAGGTGCTGGTGCGTTTGCTCTCTCTGGTACTACACCTACTGAGGCCTTGCACACTTTCACACTTGACTCTGGTGCTTCGCGCTCTTTCTTTAGAGACAGCACCACGCTCACGCCGCTCAGTCGGCCTGTTGCAATCTCCCTTGCTGACCCCTCTGGGGGCCCAGTCCTTGCACACTCCTCCACGGTTCTCCCTTGTCCTGCGGCCCCGTCGGGCTTGCTGTCGGGACTCCACCTCCCCTCGTTCTCTACAAACTTGGTGAGTGGAGCTGACCTCCAGGACGCGTGGGTTGACCAGTTCACCCCTGGAGGTCAGCGTGTGACCCACTGCACTTGCTCTCGGATGGGCCGCCACCTGGCCACGTTCACCCGTCGGCCAGGGTTGAGTCTGTACACACTGACTACTGCGCCTCCTCCGGTCCCTGCGTCTGGTCAGGTAGCTGCGTCCAGTCAGGTGTTTGCTGCCGCGTCCAGGTCGAGTCCTGCGTCTGCCCCCTGCTCGTGTCGTCCTCTGGCGCACGAGACTCTCCTTTGGCACCACCGCCTTGGTCACCCCTCCCTGCCTCGTCTTCGAGGTATGGCCTCCCGTGCTCTTGTCTCTGGACTCCCCCGGTCCCTCCCTCCCCTTCCTGCGGGGCCTGCCCCCACCTGTGTTCCTTGTGTCGAGGACCGGCAGCGCGCCGCTCCTCACTCCTCCTCGTTCCCTCCGACAGAGGCCCCTCTGCAGACTCTTCACATGGACGTGTGGGGCCCAGCCCGCGTCCTTGGACAGGGTCATGAGCTCTACTTCCTGCTGGTCGTTGACGACTACTCGCGTTACACCACAGTCTTCCCCTTGCGCAGCAAGGGTGAGGTCCCTGAGGTATTGATCGACTGGATCCGCGGTGCTCGTCGCCAGCTCAGTGAGAGTTTCGGCTCAGACCTTCCTGTTCTGCGTCTGCACTCAGACAGAGGCGGGGAGTTTTCCTCCGACCTCCTGAGAGCCTTCTGTCGTTCGGAGGGCATCCGCCAGACGTTCACGCTTCCGGCCTCCCCGCAGCAAAATGGGATTGCTGAGCGCCGCATTGGCATGGTCATGGATGTCGATCGTACGTCCATGATCCATGCGGCTGCTCCCCATTTTCTGTGGCCGTTCGCGGTTCAGTACGCTGCGCATCAGATCAACCTTCAGCCTCGTGTCTCCTTGCCGGAGACCACACCTACTCTGCGGTGGACGGGGAAGGTTGGCGATGCGTCCGCGTTCCATGTCTGGGGATCTCGAGCTTTTGTCCGCGATACTACAGCGGACAAGCTGTCCTCCCGTGCCGTTCCCGGTGTCTTCCTTGGCTTCCCTCGTGACGCACCCGGGTGGCAGTTCTACCACCCCACCTCGCGTCGTGTTCTGTCCTCTCAGGACGTCACGTTTGACGAGTCGGTGTCGTACTACCGTCTCTTTCCCTACCGCACTGCCTCTCCCCCCCCCCCCCCGCCGCTCTTCCTGGCACCAGGTACTCCCCTAGTAGACCCCCTCCCCCCCCAGGGGCCTGCCCCCTCAGGTGTGTCCCAGGTAGACCCTGCCGAGCCGGTTGAGGTAGCTGTCGACTCAGGTGCTGAGTCTGGGGGTGCTGAGCCTGCGGGTGCGGGGACTGGGGGTGCTGAGTCTGGGGGTGCTGAGTCTGGGCGTGCTGTGCCTGGGGGTGCTGAGCCTGGGCGTGTGGAGCCTGAGGGTACTGTGTCTGGAGGTGCTGAGCCTGCACGTGCTGTGTCTGAAGGTGCTCTAGGTGTCCCGCCGCGGCGGGAGCCTCTCTCTCCACAGCAGCTTCGTGAGTGGTACTCTCGGCTCTGTCAGGGTGCTGCTGGAGCTACTGGAGGTACTGCTGGGGCTTCTGGAGGTGCTGCTGGTGCTGGTGCTGCTGGAGGTGCTGCTGGTGCTGGAGGTGCTGCTGGAGGTGCTGCTGATGCTGGAGGTGCTGCTGGAGGTGCTGCTGGTGCTGGAGGTGCTGCTGGAGCTTCTGGAGGTGCTGCGGGTGCTGGTGCTGCTGGAGGTGCTGCTGGTGCTGGAGGTGCTGCTGGATCTTTTGGAGGTGCTGCTGGTGCTGGTGCTGCTGGAGGTGCTGCTGGTGCTGGAGGTGCTGCTGGAGCTTCTGGAGGTGCTGCTGGTGCTGGTGCTGCTGGAGGTGCTGCTGGTGCTGGAGCTGCTGCTGTTGCTGTAGGTGCTGCTGGTGCTGGAGCTGCTGGAGGTGGTGCTGGTGCTGGAGCTGCTGGAGGTGGTGCTGGTGCTGGAGCTGCTGGAGGTGCTGCTGGGACTGGAGACCCTGGGGCTGAGGGTACCGGTTCTGTCTCTGCTGTTTCTGGAGGCACTGTGCGGCCGCGGCCGTACTACGTTCGGCTTCTTCAGCAGGTTCTTGGCTCCCCGCCTCCTAGTCCTCCTCCTCCTTCCCTGAGTCCACCGCTTGTCCCGTCTCAGTCGCAGTTACAGCCGGCCTCTCCACTGCCTGGTCCTTCTCCTTACTCAGGACCAACTAGAGGTCTTACGGAGCGTCGTGAGTCTGCGTCGCGTCCTGTGTCGCCTGTGTCTCGTTCTACGTCGCCTGCCCGTTCTGTTCGCGCTGGTCGTGTTTCGCGTCCGCGTCCTCCTCCTATCCCTGGCACTCACTCTATGATTCTGCGTCCTTCCACTACTTCACAGCGTGTCCCTCTGCCGTCTCCTCCTGCGTCCTCTCTTCCTGCCGGTCCGGACCCTGCGTCTGACTCCCTCCGTGCTGCTCGTCTTGCTGTCACGCGTTTTCTGGCCACTGCTGTCACTGACCCTTTGTTTGAGTCCACTGCTGCGTCTGCTCTCGTTGCTGAGCTTGTTGACTTTGCTGCTGCCTGTCGCCTAGACTTCGCCACTAGTCTTGTTGCTGAGTCTGCGTCTGCGTCTGTCTGTCCTCCGTCCGTCGGGGGTGAGTGTGCTCTTGGCACGGACGTTCTTGAGGACAGACAGGAGGAGTTTTGAGTGCTTTGCCGCTGCTGTACCTCATCTCGTGTCCATGCTGCTTGCCCCTGAGGGAGACCCGGATGCACCAGACATCCCGACCCCGCACTCTTACTCAGAGGCGATAGAGGGTCCCTACTCCTCTCAGTGGCAGGCAGCCATGGACGCCGAGATGGCTTCCTGGAAGTCCACAGGCACCTACGTCGACGAGGTTCCCCCGCCTGGGGCGAACATCGTCAGTGGCATGTGGATCTTCAGGGTGAAGCGGCCGCCGGGTTCTCCGCCTGTCTTCAAGGCGCGTTACGTTGCACGTGGCTTCAGTCACCGACAGGGAGTTGACTTCTTCCAAACCTTCTCCCCTACCCCGAAGATGACCACTCTTTGGGTACTGCTGCACGTAGCTGCTCAGCGTGACTACGAGCTCCACTCGCTTGACTTCAGCACAGCCTTCCTACAGGGCAGCCTGCACGAGGAGATCTGGCTGCGCCGCCCACCTGGCTCCACTGGGTTGTTTCCAGCTGGTACCCAGTGGAGCCTCCGGCGGCCAGTCTACGGTCTCCGTCAGGCACCTCGTGAGTGGCACGACACACTCAGGACGACTCTTGCTGCTCTTGGTTTTGCTCCTTCCACTTCTGACCCTTCTATGTTCTTACGCACTGACACTACTCTGCCGCCGTTCTACGTTACCGTGTACGGAGACGACCTCGTCTTTGCTACTGCTGATACCGAGGCACTTGCCCACGTAAAGTCCGAGCTGCGGAAGAGACACACGTGCACAGACCTGGGTGAGCTGACAAGCTATCTTGGCTTGCGGATCACCCGGGACAGAGCACAGCGCACCATTACCTTGACTCAGTCACACATGGTGCAGCAGGTCCTTCAGCGCTTCGGCTTCACGTACTCCTCGCCACGGTCCACTCCTCTGCCTACCGGTCACTCGCTCTCAGCTCCACCTTCGGACGAGTGCGTAGAGCCGAGTGGCCCGTATCCAGAGCTTGTGGGCTGCCTCATGTACCTGATGACTTGCACACGACCTGACCTCGCATACCCTCTCAGCCTTCTGGCTCGCTACGTGGCTCCCGGCAGGCACCGAAAGGTGCACTGGGATGCTGCAAAGAGGGTGTTGCGAAACTTGTGCAGTACATCGGGCATGGGGCTCGTGCTTGGAGGACGGGCTCGAGTTGTCCTCACTGGTCACGCTGACGCCTCCTGGGTTGACGACTTGGCTACGCAGCGGTCGTCACAGGGTTACACCTTCAGTCTTGGCTCCGGTTCTGTCTCTTGGCGGTCTACCCGTTGTTCTTCTGTTCTCAGCTCCAGTTGTGAGGCTGAGATCTACGCTGGGGCCATGGCTGCACAGGAGCTACGCTGGCTCACCTACCTGCTGACCGACTTGGGAGAGGCGCCTCGTTCTCCTCCAGTTCTGTACGTCGACAACAAGGCCATGCTGGCCTTGTGTCAGGAGCACAGATTGGAGCACAGAACGAAGCACATTGCTCTGCGCTACTTCCTTGCTCGAGAGTTGTAGCAGCGTGGCCAGCTTCGTCTTGCTTACGTGGCCTCTCAGGCCAACACTGCTGATGTTTTCACCAAGGCACTTCAGCCTTGTGATCATCAGCATTTTTGTACTGTTCTAGGCCTTGTACCTACTGTGCCTCACTTGCTTACTTCTTGACTCTGCTTGTACTGTACTCTGTATACATATACCTGCATTCTTACACTTGCTAGGTTGTGTTCACTGTATTGTTTGTTCTCCTTTATATAACTCTGCATGTGAACTGGCCTTGTGGCCATTTGCTTGTGCTCAGACTGCGTGGTGACTTTGTGATCCACCCTGAGCTTGTGATCACAAGTCACCACGCAGTCTGAGCACAAGCAAATGGCCACAAGGCCAGTTCACATGCAGAGTTATATAAAGGAGAACAAACAATACAGTGAACACAACCTAGCAAGTGTAAGCATGCAGGTATATGTATATAGAGTACAGTACAAGCAGAGTCAAGAAGTAAGCAAGTGAGGCACAGTAGGTACAAGGCCTAGAACAGTACAGAAACGCTGATGATCACAAGGCTGAAGTGCCTTGGTGAAAACATCAGCAGTGTTGGCCTGAGAGGCCACGTAAGCAAGACGAAGCTGACCACGCTGCTGCAACTCTCGAGCAAGGAAGTAACGCAGAGCAATGTGCTTCGTTTTGTGCTCCAGTCTGTGCTCCTGACACAAGGCAAGCATGGCCTTGTTGTCGACGTACAGAACTGGAGGAGAACGAGGCGCCTCTCCCAAGTCGGTCAGCAGGTAGGTGAGCCAGCGTAACTCCTGTGCAGCCATGCCCCCAGCGTAGATCTCAGCCTCACAACTGGAGCTGAGAACAGAAGACGAGCGGGTAGACCGCCAAGAGACAGAGCCGGAGCCAAGGCTGAAGGTGTAACCCTGTGACGACCGCTGCGTAGCCAAGTCGTCAACCCAGGAAGCGTCTGCGTGACCAGTGAGGACAACTCGAGCCCGTCCTCCAAGCACTAGCCCCATGCCCGACGTACTGCACAAGTAACGCAGTACCGTCTTAGCTGCATCCCAGTGCACCTTTCGGTGCCTGCCGGGAGCCACATAGCGTGCCAAAAGGCTCAGAGGGTATGCGAGGTCAGGTCGTGTGCAAGTCATCAGGTACATGAGGCAGCCCACAAGCTCTGGATACGGGCCACTCGGCTCTACGGACTCGTCCGAAGGTGGAGCTGAGAGCGAGTGACTGGTAGGCAGAGGAGTGGACTGTGGCGAGGAGTACGTGAAGCCGAAGCGCTGAAGGACCTGCTGCACCATGTGTGACTGAGTCAAGGTAATGGTGCGCTGTGCTCTGTCTCGGGTGATCCGCAAGCCAAGATAGCTTGTCAGCTCACCCAGGTCTGTGCACGTGTGTCTCTTCTGTAGCTCAGACTTCACGTGGGCGAGTGCCTCAGTGTCAGCAGTAGCAAAGACCAAGTCGTCTACGTACACGAGAACGTAGAACGGCGGCAGAGTGGTGTCAGTGCGTAAAAACAGCGAAGGGTCAGCAGTGGAAGGAGCAAAACCAAGAGCAGCAAGAGTCGTCCTCAGTGTGTCGTGCCACTCACGGGGTGCCTGGCGGAGACTGTAGACTGGCCGCCGGAGGCTCCACTGGGTACCAGCAGGAAACGACCCAGTGAAGCCAGGTGGGCGGCGCAGCCAGATCTCCTCGTGCAGGCTGCCCTGTAGGAAGGCTGTGCTGAAGTCAAGCGAGTGTAGCTCGTAGTCACGCTGAGCGGCGATGTGCAGCAGCACCCGAAGAGTGGTCATCTTCGGGGTAGGGGAGAAGGTCTAGAAGAAGTCAACTCCCTGTCGCTGACTGAAGCCTCGTGCAACGTAACGCGCCTTGAAGAGAGGCGGAGAACCCGGCGGCCGCTTCACCCTGAAGATCCACATGCCACTGACGACGTTAGCCCCACGCGGGGGAACCTCGTCGACGTAGGTGATTGTGGACTTCCACGAAGCCATCTCGGTGTCCATGGCTGCCTGCCACTGAGAGGAGTAGGACCCTCTATCGCCTCTGCGTAAGAGCGCGGGGTCGGGATGTCTGGTGCATCCGGGTCTCCCTCAGGGGCAAGCAGCATGGACACGAGATGAGGTACAGCAGCGGCAAAGCACTCAAAACTCCTCCTGTCTGTCCTCAAGAACGTCCGTGCCAAGAGCACACTCACCCCCGACGGACGGAGGACAGACAGACGCAGACGCAGACTCAGCAACAAGACTAGTGGCGTAGTCTAGGCGACAGGCTGCAGCAAAGTCAACAAGCTCAGCAACGAGAGCAGACGCAACAGTGGACTCAAACAAAGGGTCAGTGACAGCAGTGGCCAGAAAGCGCGTGACAGTAGGACTAGCAGCACGAAGTGAGTCAGACTCCGGGTCCGGACCGTCAGGAAGAGAGGACGCAGGAGGAGACGGCAGAGGGACACGCTGTGGAGCAGTGGAAGGACGCAGTGTCATAGAGTGAGTGCCGGGGACAGGAGGAGGACGCTGACACGGAACACGACGACCAGTGCGAACAGCGCGGACAGGCGACTCAGAACAAGACTCAGGTGACGCAGGACGAGACTCAGGCGACGCAGGACGTGACTCAGGCTCACGACGCTCCGTAAGGCCTCTAGTTGGTCCAGAGTAAGGAGAAGGACCAGGCAGTGGAGAGGCCGGCTGTAACTGCGACTGTGACTGGACAGGCGGTGGACTCAGTAAAGGAGGAGGAGGACCAAGAACCTGTTGAAGGAGCGGAACGTAGTACGGCCGCGACCGCGCAGCGCCTCCAGAAACAGCAGAGACAGCACCAGTACCCTCAGCTCTAGCAGCACCTCCAGTAGCAACAGCTCCAGCACCTACAGCTCCAACTCCTGAAGCACCACCAGCCCCAGCAGCTCCAGTACCTCCAGTACGAGCACATCCGGGACCAGCGGCTCCAGCACCTCCAGCAGCTCCAACAGCACCAGTACCTCCTGCACCAGTACCTCCAGGACCAGCGGCTCCAGCAGCTCCGGCACCAGCAATACCTCCAGCAGCTCCAGCTCCAGCAGCACCTCCAGCAGCTCGAGCTCCAGCAGCACCTCCAGCAGCTCCAGCACCTCCAGCAGCTCCAGCTCCAGACGCACCACCAGTAGCCCCAGAAGCACCTCCAGTAGCTCCAGCACCAGCAGCACGGCGACAGCGCAGAGTGTACCACTCACGAAGCTGCTGCGAAGAGAGGGGCTCCCGCCGTGACGGGACACCCGGAGGACCTTCAGACTCAGCACGCTCAGGCTCAGCACCCCCAGGCTCAGCACTCCCAGACTCAGCACCCCCAGGCTCAGCACCCCCAGGCTCCAAACGCGCAGGCTCAGCACCCCAAGGCTCCGCACCCTCAGACACAGCAACCCCAGGCCCAACACCCTCAGTCCCCGCACCCGCAGGCGCAGCATCCCTAGCAGCACCTGAGTCGACAGCTACCTCGACAGGCTCGACAAGGTCTACCGGAGGAGTACCTGGTGCTAGGAAGAGGGGCGAGGGGGGGAGAGAGGCTGTGCGGAAGGGAAAGAGACGGTAGTAGGAGACCGACTCGTCAAACGTGACGTCCTGAGAGGACAGAACACGACGTGAGGTGGGGTGGTAAAACTGCCACCCAGGTGCGTCAGGGGGGAAGCCAAGGAAGACGCAGGGAACGGCACGGGAGGACAGCTTGTCCGCTGAAGTATCGCGGACAAAAGCTCGAGATCCCCAGACACGGAACACAGACGCATCGCCAACCTTCCCCGTCCACCGCAGAGTAGGTGTGGTCTCCGGCAAGGAGACACGAGGCTGAAGGTTGATCTGATGCGCAGCGTACTGAACCGCGAACGGCCACAGAAAATGGGGAGTAGCCGCATGGATTATGGACGTACGAGCGACGTCCATGACCATGCCAATGCGGCGCTCCCATTTTGCTGAGGGGAGGCCGGAAGCGTGAACGTCTGGCGGATGCCCTCCGCACAGAAGGCCCTCAGAAGGTCGGAGGAAAACTCACCACCTCTGTCTGAGTGCAGACGCAGAACAGGAAGGTCCGAGCCGAAACTCTCGCTGAGCTGGCGACGGGTACCGCGGATCCAGTCGATCAACACCTCAGTGACCTCACCCTTGCTGCGCAAGGGGAAGATTGTGGTGTAACGCGAGTAGTCGTCTACGACCAGCAGGAAGTAACGCTCGTGACCCTGTCCACGGACGCGGGTTGGGCCCCACACGTCCATGTGAAGAGTCTGCAGGGGAGCCTCTGTCGGAGGGAACTCGGAGGAGTGAGGAGCGGCGCGCTGCCGGCCCTCGACACAAGGAACACAGGTAGGGGCAGGCCCCGGAGGAAAGGGAGGGAGGGACCGGGGGGGACCTGAGACAAGGGTATGGGAGGCCATACCTCGAAGACGAGGCAGGGAGGGGTGACCAAGGCGGTGATGCCAAAGGAGAGTCTTGTGTGACAGAGGACGACACGAGCAGGGGGCAGACACAGGACTAGACCTGGACGCGGCAGAAAACACCTGACCAGACGCGGCTACCTGACCAGACGCAGCAACCGGAGGAGACGCAGTAGTCAGTGCGTACAGACTCGACCCAGGCCGACGGGTGAACGTGGCCAGGTGGCGGCCCGTCCGAGAGCAAGTGCAGTGGGTCACACGCTGACCTCCAGGGGTGAACTGGTCAACCCACGCGTCCTGGAGGTCAGCTCCACTCACCAAGTTCGTAGAGAACGAGGGGAGGTGGAGTCCCGACAGCAAGCCCGACGGGGCCGCAGGACACGGCAGAACCGTGGAAGAGTGCGCAAGGACTGGACCCCCAAAGGGGTCAGCTAGGGAGACCGCGACAGGCCGACTGAGCGGCGTGAGTGTGGTGCTGTCGCGAAAGAAAGAGCGCGAAGCACCAGAGTCAAGTGTGAAAGTGTGCAAGGCCTCAGTAGGTGCAGTACCAGAGAGAGCAGACTCACCAGCACCTGGAGCAGCAGACTCACCAGTACCTGGAGCAGCAGACGCACTAGCACCTAGAGCAGCAGCCTCAATGCCCGGGTCGGGCGGAACACTCAGGTAACAGTTACCCTCAGCACTATGAGTCACAACATACATGGCAGCAAGGATAGCATCGAAATCAAGATCAAAGATAGCAACATTCTGCCTAAGCAGATCACCCCAGCGAGGGAGCTCAACAGCGTCAGGAAACTGGGCGCGCCAGGCGTCAGTCAGGCGACCGAAGCAGCGGTGCACAGTGTGTGGCAGCCCGCACTTCTCCCCACGACGCCCGCCGGTGCGAAGAACGTAAGTGCAGGGACCAACACCCCCAGACCTCCCACGCCCAGCGTACCACTCACGAAGCTGCTGGGCCGACGGAGTCTCACGGGAACGTGGCGGCTGCTGGCGGTGGATACCACCAACGCCTCCACGCTGCGCGGCTGCACCTCGACCAGCACCACCGCCGCCGCCACCTCCACAACCACTGCCGCTGCCTCCAGCACCCCCACCGCCGCCACCGAAGCCTCCACTCCCGCCACCACCCCCACCTCCACTGCCACCCCCTCCGCCTCCTCCACCGCCTCCACCGCCTCCCCCACCGTCCCCTCCACCACCCTTGCCCCCCTTGCCCCTGCTGGTGCGGTGCCTCCCACTAGGAGCAGACGCAGCCCCAACCTCCTCAGTGCCAACGAGGTCGAAAGCAGCAGCAGAAGCAACAGAGGGGAGAAGGGGGACAGGGGAACACCCCTCAAAGAAAGGGGCGCGACGGTCACCGCGAGAAGCACCTACAGTTAAGATACTCTTCTCAGCCGCATTGAGGCGCTCCTCTAGCAGGTCGACAGTGAGCTCGGTGGGGCAAAGGGAGAGAAAGTGGTCCCTGACTGAAGCAAGGGAGTCAGGGAGGCGGGTGACTAGGTAGTAAAGGGTGATGTACATGGGGGGGGGGGGTCTTGGCACAGAACTCAGTAGGAAGCGCAGCGCGGTAGCGGGTGTCACTAGTGCGGAGGTGGGTAATGAGGTCAGCGACTGTGGCAAAGGCGGCAAGGTCAGGGAAAAGGTACGGCAGCATGAGGCGGCTGAGGGCAGCAGTGGCAGGGGAGGAGTAGCGCGCTACGACAGCGTCGTACAAAGACTTAGCAGTCTTGTACTGGCCAAAGTGCGCGCGCTCAGCAGACGTCAGGTAACTACGAACAGCAAGGCAAGCAACAGCGTCACGAGTGGTCCACTGCGAGCGAACCGTACTGTCAGCAGTGGCAGCAGGTGCAGTAGAGACACCGGACGTGTGATCAAACAGGGATATCCCATCCCTAGAGTCACACTGAAGAAAGAGCTGCAGGTCATCAATCCACACGTCAAAGTCAACTGCACGCCCCTCAGCATCAAAGGTGAGAACAGTAAGGCTAGTCATAGTAGCAGCAGTAGCAGCAGTAGTAGCAGTAGCAGCAGTGGCAGCAGAAGCAGTGCAAGCAGAAGGGCAGCGCGGCTCGGCAGGGCGGCGCGGCTCGGTAGTGCGGCGCGGCTCGGCAGGGCGGCGCGGCTCGGTTCCTGGCGGTGCGGCGCGGCAGCAGGCGGCGCGGCGCGGCAGGGCGGCGCGGGTGCTTACCAGGGCCGGGTGCAGGGCAGGGCCGGGTGCAGGGCAGGGCCGGGTGCAGGGCAGGGCAGTAGGGCAGGGCCGCGACAGGGGCGGCTGCAGGGAAGAGCCGCGACTAGGGCGGCAGTAGGGCAGGGCCGCGACAGGGCGGCTGCAGGGCAGAGGCCGCAACTGGGGCGGCAGTAGGGCAGGGCCGCAACGGGCGGCTAAGGCAGGGCCGCGACAGGGGCGGCAGCAGGACAGGGCCGCGACAGGGGCGGCTGCAGGGCAGGGCCGCGAATGGGGCGGCAGCAGTGCAGGGCCGCGACAGGGCGGCTGCAGGGCAGAGGCCGCGACAGGGCGGCTGCAGGGCAGAGGCCGCGATGGGCAGCGAAGGCAGGGCCGCGACTGGGATGGGCCAGCGACGGGCGGCGACGGGCCGGCGACGGGCGGCAACGGGCCGGGACGGGCTGGCGACGGGCCGGGACGGGCCGGGTCGGGCCGGGACTGGCCAGTGACGGGCGGCGAAAGGCAGGACAGGGCCGCAGTGGGCGGCTAAGGCAGGGCCGCGACGCGTGGCGATGGGCCAGCGTCGGGCGGCGACGGGCCGGGACGGGCCAGCGACGGGCGGCTAAGGCAGGGCCGCGACGGGCCAGCGAAGGCAGGGCCGTGACGGGCCGTACTAGGGCAGGGCGCGAGGCGCGCTTCGGGCAGAGCGCGAGGCGCGCTTCGGACCAGGGCAGGAAAAATTCGTGGTGGGTCCTAAAAAAACGTTCCCACTAGGGAACCTGCTCAGAATACCATGATAGAATAGTGAACGAATGAAACGAGCGAACCAACGGGCGGCGAGCGCGCTACGGGCGGCTATCGAGCAATGAACGGGGCGTGCGAAGGTGTGCCCGTGGGAACGAACTAGGCTCCATAGCATGTCAAACATAGAACTGGAAGAATGAACGAGTAGAAACAAGCAGTACAAGGGAGGATATAGCAAACCCTAAGGGGGGTTATACCCTCTACAACATAACTCAGTGTAACACCTAGACCAAACTAACAAACTGTAACAATTATAGTTTAACAGTACTCGCAGCGGCTTCCGCTGTGACCGCCGCCACCTACCGGGTCAGTGCTTTGCTCAGCTCACTGACACTCTTCGCGCGGCCTACGGCCTCAACGGCCCTGCCCCTGACTGGCTCCCTCTTGTTCACTCGCACGGTGCCGCTCTGTGGGCCATGTCTGCTTCTCAGTTGCTTGATCTCTTAGGAACTCCTCATGCTATGTATGCTGTTGTTGACTCTAGTGCTTCTGACTCTTTTTACTCGCGTGTTTTTAGCTTAGGTGCTACTGTTGATCCTGTGCCAATTGCTAGTGTAGGTACTTGCTTGATCCTGGTGCTGCTCCGGAGGACGCTTCGCAATCTTTCACCTTGGACTCCGGAGCTTCTCACTGTTTCTTCCGCGACCATACGACTCTTACTCTGCTTCCTGCGCCAGTCTCCGTAGCACTGGCTGATCCCAATTCAGGACCAGTCACTGCTCGCTACACTACTACGCTTCCGTGCCCGGCTATTCCTTCAGGTTTCCTGACCGGCTTTCACGTCCCCTCGTTCTCCAGGAACTTGGTGGGTGTGAGGCCGCTCGTGGGTAGTCACGTGGGTGCTTGGTTTGAGTCTTCTGGGGACTTTGCGACCTGTGTAGACCGTGACACGTACGCGCCCCTGGCCACCTTTCACGCTGAGCCGGGCTCTGGTCTCTACACACTTCACACTGGCCCCTGAGAGAGGCAGCAGCAGCAGCAGCTACCTCCGACCCCTGTCAGTACCCCCCGTCAGGTCCCCGCATCTCACCAGGTTGCCGCCTCCCACCAGATAGCTGTGTCTCGTCAGGTTCCAGCGTCTAGTCCGGTTGCTGCGTCTTGTTCGTGTCGGTCGCTTTCCCACCCCACTTTTCTGTACCACCACCGCCTTGGTCACCTGTCCATTCCTCGCCTGCGCACTATGTCTAGTCAGCGTCTCGTCTTAGGCCTCCCGCGAGTCTTGCCGTCGCTGCCGCCTTCGCTTGCACCACCTTGCGTGTCAGAGGTCCACTGGTGATCCCCGATTGATCCTAGGGAAGGGTTACAGGCTCGTTGTCCTGGGGGGTTATGGGCGCACTGACCCGCTATTTAACAAGCCCTTTTATCCAAATGGTCCAGTGGTTGGGATTCTGACATGGAATCAGAGCAGGTCCTCCGCTAGGACCGTTTTCCTTGGGCCCACCACAAGCGCTACCCCGCTAGCCGCCCATTGCAGCCCTCGAGCTGCCCCAACTACCTGTCGCGACCCTTAGGCCCCTAGGCCCGTCGCCCTCGGCCCGTCGCCCCCCCCCCCCCCCTTCGTTCCTGGCCCCGCGGCCCGTCGCCCCTAGGCCACTCAGCCCCTTCGCTCTGCGGCCCGTCGCCCTAGGCCCCGTCGCCCCGCGGCCCCCGTCACCCCGCGGCCCCCCGTCGCCCTAGGCCCCGTCGCCCCGCAGCCCCCGTCGCCCTAGGCCCCGTCGCCCCGCGGCCCCCCGTCGCCCTAGGCCCCGTCGCCCCGCGGCCCCCGTCGCCCTAGGCCCATCGCCCTAGGCCTCGTCGCCCCGCGGCCCCCGTCGCCCTAGGCCCCGTCGCCCGCGGCCCCCGTCGCCCTAGGCCCGTCGCCCTAGACCCCGTCGCCCCGCGGCCCCCGTCGCCCTAGGCCCCATCGCCCCGCAGCCCCCGTCGCCCTAGGCTCTGTCGCCCCGTGGCCCCCCGTCGCCCTAGGCCCCGTCGCCCTCGGCCCCGTCGCCCTAGGCCCGTCGCCCTAGGCGCGGCCCCGTGGCCCTTCGTTTCTGGCCCCGCGGCCCCCGTCGCCCCTAGGCCCCCGGCCCCTCGGCCCCCTTAGTTCCTGGCCCCGCGGCCCGTCGCCCCTAGGCCCCAGGCCCCTCGGCCCCTTCGTTCCTGGCCCCGCGGCCCGTCGTTTTAGGCTCCCGGCCCTCGCCCCCCCCCTTCGTTCCTGGCCCCGCGGCCCGTCGCCCCTAGACCCCCCTGGCCCCTCGGCCCATTGCTCCTGGCCCCGCGGCCCGTAGCCCCTAGCCCCCCCGGCCCCTCGCCCCGTTGCTCCTAGCCCCGCGGCCCGTTGCCCCTAGGCCCCCGGCCCCTCGGCCCCCCCCTTCGTTCCTGGCCCCGCGGCCCGTCGCCCCTAGGCCCCCCGGCCCCTCGGCCCATTGCTCCTGGCCCCCCGGCCCCTCGGCCCCTCTGCTACTGCTACTACTACTACTAGTGCTACTGCTGCTACTGCTGCTGCTGCTGCTGCTGCCTGCCCTGTGCTCTTCGCTCCCCGCTCGGCGTGCTGCACCGCTATGGTATCAGAGCGAAGGTCTCGGGTTCGAATCCCAGTGTGTGCACTTCGGGCATCACAGTGCGGGGGGGGTGTCAGAGGTCCACTAGTGATCCCCGATTGATCCTAGGGAAGGGTTACAGGCTCGTTGTCCTGGGGGGTTATGGGCGCACTGACCTGCTAATTAACAAGCCCTTTTATCCCAATGGTCTAGTGGTTGGGATTCTGACATTGCGCCCCTTGCGTCGAGGGTCGGCTGCGTGCCACCCCTCCCTCCTCCTCCCTCCGTCCGGCCACCGAGCCCTTCGAAACTCTCCCCTTGGACATATGGGGCCCCGCCTCTCGCCCTGGCCCTGAGCGAGAGAGTTTCTTTCTGGTGGTCGTTGACAACTACTCTTGCTACACCACCGTGTTTCCTCTGGCGAAGAAGTCCGACGTGACTTCTACGCTAATCGGGTGGTTACTCACCACTGAGGGCACTCGTGGCCGTCGTGTCAGTTGTCTTCACTCCGACCGTGGGGGCGAGTTTCGCTCCAGCGTTCTCGCCGGATTCTGTCGCGAACAGGGCATCCGTCAGTCTTGGACGCTTCCAGAGTCCCCACAGCAGAATGGGGTTGCTGAGCGCCGCATAGGCTTGGTCATGGATATCGCATGCACCTCCATGATTCACGCCCGTGCGCCCCATTTTCTGTGGCCCTACGCGGTTCGGTACGCCGCTCACCAGTTGAACCTCTGGCCACGTGTCTCTAGGCCAGGGGCTTCACCGACTAGTCTTTGGACCGGGTCCCCTGGTGATGCGTCGCGCTTTCGTGTCTGGGGATGCTTGGCACGTGTTCGCGATACCTCCGCGGACAAGATCTCGCCTCGTGCCATTCCTTGTGTCTTCCTTGGTTTCCCCGAGGACTCGTCTGACTTCACCTTTTACCACCCTCGTTTTGACGAGTCAGTCCCCTACTACACCCGGTATCCCTGTCGAGGTCTCCCGGTTCCTCCTCCCTCTCTCTTCCTGACTCCCACTCCCCCCCCGGCTCCTCAGGTACAGCCTCCCCCCCCTGGTCCAGCCCCGTCAGGTGTGTCACACGCTACCCCCCCCCCCCCCCCCCCCCCCCCCCCCCCCCCCTCGGTAGCCCCTCAGGTCTCGTCCCCTTCTCCGCAGTACTCCTCACAGTCACCGCAGTAGCCATCAGCACTTCCTCCGGAGGCTGTTGTAAATTGTGAGGGTGCTGGTGTTCGTAGCGCGGACCCTGGAGGTGCTACCTCTGAAGATGTTGGAGTTGGAGCTGAGAGTGTGCCTGCACGAGGTTCTAGTGCTGGGGGTGTTGGAGTTGGAGCTGAGCCCGGGTCTGCAGGAGGTTCTAGCCTTGGGGGAGCTGGTGTTAGTCGAGCTGTCCCTGGGGTTGCTACGACTAGGGGTGCGGGTGCACCCTCTACTGGACCTGGAGAGCCTGGGACTGGCCGCGTTGCTGGTGGTGGTGCTGGCTCTGGGGGTGGTGCGTCAGGTGCTTTGGAGAGTGGTCCTGGGGCTACCACCACCCCAGACACTACTCCTCCCCCCCACCCCTACCAAACCCAGCACCAGGCCCGTCTTCGCCGTGCACGTGAGGAGCAGCTGGAGTTGGAGCGAGAGGAGGTGGAGTTGGAGCGGCAACAGCTAGAGCTACAGCAGCTGGAGGAGCGGCAGCAGCAGCAGCAGGCGCAGCAGCAGCCACAGCACGAGCAGCAGCAGGCGCAGCAGCAGCCACAGCACGAGCAGCAGCAGCAGCCGCCGTGGCAGGAGCAGCAGCAACAACAGCCGCAGCAGGAGCAGCAGCAGCCGCCACCTCCGCCTCCTGTCTCTGGCCTTCGGACCCTCGGTCTCCCCTCTCCCTCTCCTCCCTCTTCCCCCTCTCCTCCTGTCCACGGTCCCATGTTTCCTCCTCCTGACTCCACCCCAGCTGTTTTCCCCCATTCTCAGCCTCCGTTGTCCCCTCCTCTTTCTCACACTTGGGCTTCTCGCTCTCCTCGTGCCCGTCCCTCGTCCCCTGTCCTTGTCACTGACCTTCGTACTGTCCAATTCCGTCCTAGTCCGCCTCGTTCATCTCCGTCTGTGCTTCCTTCTCCTCTTGAGTCGGCCCTCACTGCTTCCCTCTCTACTCCTGTCACTGACTACTACCGCACGTACCGTCTTGTTCTCTCTCGTGTTCTTGCCTCTCTTGTTACGGACCCTCGTGCCTCTCTATCCTCTGTCTCCGCCCTTACTGCCGCTGTCACTGAGTTCGCTGCTACTCGCCGCCTTGACTACGCCACTTGTCTCATGGCTCCTCCTCCTACTAGTCCTATGGCCATCGGGGGTGAGTCTGCCATTGGCTGTGACGCCCTAGAGGACAGGTAGTTTGAGCTGGAGTTCCTGGCAGCCGCTTCCCCTCATCTCTGTGCCATGGTGCTCGCCCGACGCCCCGACGCCATGAGGGAGACCCCGACGCCCTTGACATACCGACAACTCGCACTTACGCTGAGGCAGTGTCAGGGCCTTGGGCCTCTTAGTGGAGAACTGCCATGGACTCAGAGATGGCCTCCTACAGATCCACAGGTACCTACGTCGACGAGGTTTCCCCCCCCCCCTGGGGCGAACGTAGTCGATGGCATGTGGATCTTCAGGATGAAGCGGCCACCGGGATCTCCTTCGGTCTTCAAGGCGCGCTATGTGGCTAGAGGTTTCAGTCAGCGCGAGGGAGTTGAATTCTTTCAGACCTTCGCGCCTACCCCAAAGATGACTACTCTTCAAGTGTTACAGCACGTAGCAGTATAGAGAGACTACGAGTTACACTCTCTCGACTTCTTCACTGCCTTCCTTCAGGGTAGCCTACACGAGGAGGTCTGGTTGCGTCGTCTCTCTGCCTTCAGTGGCACTTTCCCTCCTGGGACCTAGTGCCACTCACGAGGCACCGTTCGCCTGAGCCTCCTGGGACCGTAGACCGTTCGCCTTAGTTCCCTCCTTAAGAGGTCACACCCTTCGCTCTACCCTGTCTGACCTCGGGTTCCAGCCGTCTTCTGCTGATCCGTCACTGTTCGTTCGTCGTGGCTCTACACCGTTCTTTGTACTGGTCTACGTCAATGACCTGGTTTTTGCCATTGCTGACAGGGTTGCTGTCAAACTTATATACTATAGTCTATCTAGGCTGTAGTGGGGTAGTTCATATAGGGTACAACACTTTTAGGTTTCCCACTTGTACCCACCTGCTTGCTAGTTCACTCATTCATTCGTTCCATATTTTAACATGGTATTCTGAGCAGGTTCCCTCGTGGGAACGTTTTTTTTAGGGCCCACCACTAGAATTTTTTTTTCCTGCCCTGCCCGAAGCGCGCCTCACGCCCGCCTTACCTGCGCCGTTGCGCGCCCTGCCCGTCGCTGGCCCGTCGCCACGCGTCGCGGCTCTGCCTTAGCCGGCCACTGCGGCCCCGCGCTCGCCCGTCGCTGGCCCGTCCAGGCCTGTCCCGACCCGTATTGGCCCGTCCTGGCCCGTCGCCGGCCCGTCCCGGCCCCTTTGCCGCCCGTCGTCGGCCCGTCGCCGCCCGTCGTCGGCCCGTCGCCGCCAGTCGCGGCCCGTTCGCCGCCCGTCGTCAGCCCGTCAGCCGCCCGTCGCGGCCTTTGCCCTGCAGCCGCCCGTTGCGGCCTCTGCCCTGCAGCCGCCCGTCGTCGGCCCATACGCCGCCCGTCGCGGCCCTGCCCTGCAGCCGCCCCCTGTCGCGGCCCTGCCTAGCTGCCGCCCCAGTCGCGACCCTGCCTTCGCCGCCCGTTGCGGCCTCTGCCCTGCAGCCGCCTTGTCGCGGCCCTGCCCTCAATCGCCAGCTGCGGCCCTGCCTTGCACCCGCCCCTGGTAAGCACCCGCCCTGCCCTGCCGCGCCGCGCCGCCTGCTGCCGCGCCGCGCCGCCCGGAACCGAGCCGCGCCGCCCTGCCGAGCCGCGCCGCCCAGCCGAGCCGCGCCGCCCCACCGAGCCGCGTCGCCCAGCCGAGCCGCGCCGCACTGCTCTTCTGCTCCCACTACTGCTCCTGCTACTACTGCTGCTACTGCTGCTACTACTGCTATGGCTAGCCCTACTGTTCTCACATTTGATGCTGAGGGGCGTGCGGTTGACTTTGACGTGTGGGTTGACGACCTGCAGCTCTTTCTTCAGTGTGACTCTAGGGAAGGGGTATCCCTTTTCGATCACACGTCCGGTGTCTCTACTGCTCCTGCTGCCACTGCTGACAGTGCGGTTCGCTCGCAGTGGACCAATCGTGACGCTGTTGCTCGCCTTGCTGTTCGTAGTCACCTGCCCCCTGCTGAGCGTGCGCATTTTGGCTAGTACAAGACAGCTCAGTCTTTGTACGACGCTGTAGTTGCGCGCTACTCCTCCCCTGCCACTGCTGCCCTCAGCCGCCTCATGCTGCCGTACCTTTTCCCTGACCTTGCCGCCTTTGCCACAGTTGTTGACCTCATTACTCACCTCCGCACTAGTGACGCCCGCTACCGCGCTGCCCTTCCCACTGAGTTCTGTGCCAAGAACCCCCCCCCCCCCCCCCATGTACATCACCCTTTACTACCTAGTCACCCGCCTCCCTGACTCCCTTGCTTCAGTCAGGGACCACTTTCTCTCCCGTTGCCCCACCGAGCTCACTGTCAACCTGCTAGAGGAGCGCCTCGCTGCAGCTGAGAAGAGTATCTTAGCTGTAGGTGCTTCTCGCGGCGACCGTCGCACCCCCTTCTTTGAGGGGTGTTCCCCTATCCCCCTTCTCCCCTCTGTTGCTTCTGCTGCTGCTGTCGACCTCGTTGGCACTGAGGAGGTCGGGGCTGCGTCTGCTCCCAGTGGGAGGCGCCGCAACGGCAAGGGCAAGGGGAGCAAGGGTGGTGGAGGGGACGGCGGGGGCGGCGGCGGAGGCGGTGGAGGAGGCGGAGGGGGTGGCGGTGGAGGTGGGGGTGGTGCCGGGAGTGGGGGCTTCAGTGGTGGCGGTGGAGGTGGTGGAGGCAGCGGCGGAGGTGGTGGAGGCAGCGGCAGCGGTGGTGGAGGCAGCGGCAGCGGTGGTGGAGGTGGCGGCGGCGGCGGCGGTGCTGGTCGAGGTGCAGCCGCGCAGCGTGGAGGCTTTGGTGGTAGCCAGCGCCAGCAGCAGCCGCGTTCCCGTGAGACCCCGTCGGCCCAGCAGCTTCGTGAGTGGTACGCTGGGCGTGGGAGGTCTGAGGGTGCTGGTCCCTGCACTTACGTTCTTCGCACTGGCGGGCACCGTGGGGAGACGTGCGGGCTGCCATTCACTGCGCAGCGCTGCTTCGGTCGTCTGACTGACGCCTGGCGCGCCCAGTTTCCTGACGCTGTTGAGCTCCCTCGCTGGGGTGATCTGCTTAGGCAGAATGTTGCCATCTTTGATCTTGATTTCGATGCTATCCTTGCTGCCATATATGCTTTGACTGATAGTGCTGAGGGTGACTGTTACCTGAGTTTCCCGCCCGACCCGGGCATTGAGGCTGCTGGTCTAGGTGCTAGTGCGTCTGCTGCTCCAGGTACTGGTGAGTCTGCTGCTCCAGGTGCTGGTGAGTCTGCTCTCTCTGGTACTGCACCTACTGAGGCCTTGCACACTTTCACACTTGACTCTGGTGCTTCGCGCTCCTTCTTCCGCGACAGCACCACACTCACGCTGCTCAGTCGGCCTGTCGCAGTCTCCCTGGCTGACCCCTCTGGGGGCCCAGTCCTTGCGCACTCATCCACGTTTCTATCGTGTCCTGTGTCAAAAATCCAAGTTTTGAATCAAGAGGCACGTACTTCTCACGGTGCTCGCGACGCACACTCACGACCAAGCGTGCTAAACTCCAGTGCATATGGCCCTGCTCACGTCGTGGTCGCTCTAAGAGGGGGCGACACGCCTTGTAGGAAAGGGAAATGCCGTGCTGTTGGCGGTCTGTATCGTGCCTTTTCACGACCGCACTGCTCGACCATCGTTAGCCAGTCCCTAACCATCGCGCCACGCGCAAGTGCCAGTCGTGCAGAGATATAAGCCGCCATGGAGAGTTCGCGCTTTGGCGATGACCGTGTTGCAGTCACAACCTTCGTTGACGGTGTATATGATGCGTTCACAAACTTCAAACAGGCTAGTTGCTTCATAGGCCATTACTCCACTCTTAGACGGATCCGTAACACATGGGCTCTTTGCCAGGCGTTGTCTGCGAGTTCTGCAACAGATGGTTCCCCAACGCCCAAGTTTATGGCGGTCATAAGTCACGGCGGAACCCTTGTCACGACATTCTCTCGGACGCTCCCGCTGCTCCCGCTTCACCTACCGCGTCTAACGCATCCAACACCATTAGTGTGAGCGGTCCTCCTCGCGTGCCTGAAGCTGACGAGGACGAAACACCCTCGGACGTTAACGAGGGGGCTCCAGAAAATGAACATCAACCGCCACCAGGAACACCTGCAGCTGACACGAGTGAGCATCCTGAGAGCCAGCCTGAAGGGAGTCAAGCCTCGCCGCCTACAACCATCTCCGGACAGAGCGATGCCATGCCCCTCAATCCGCTCGCGTTGAAGCTGCTTCGTTTCGTTCGGCGCGTGAATGGCGGAATGGGAATGGCAGAGGTTGACATCAATGGCTTGCTTCAGCTCGTGGTAGAGCCCGGCCTTGCGCCTCTTGTGACCTCGGAGCTCCGGAACTGCAAGGATCTGGAGCGGTTTGAGATGGAGCGCTTGGCAGGTCTCAATCGCGGATGGTCGGTGGCGACATTCGAGATTGACGGTCATCCGCCTCAGCGCCTGCTATTCCAAAACTCAGCTCAGGTAAGCCGACTCTGAATCCTTGGCAGTGAAATGCTGATGTGGCAACCTTGTGGTGCTTGTATGAAGTTATATTCGTTCTCCTTGTATGAGATCAGACCCACCAATCAACGCATCTAACCATGCCCCTCTTCTCTACTGCCTTCGCCACCGTAAACCAGGCATTCGCTGAACTATTTGGGCATACCAACAGCGCGCCCGGCTTCAAGCTCAAGGCGCGGGTCGATGAGGACCCTGACACAGGCGACCGTCGCTATACCACGCCGGAAACAGGAACGTGGTGGAATGATGCTCAGGTATGGATATACCCCGTTGCCACCCAAAACCAGATCCGTGCTCATGCCTCCATTGCTGCGCTGATGTGTCTGGTGCATGACGAGTGTGTCATGTTCGATGAACATGCTATGAAGGTCGTTTAACCCACCTGGCGACCATTTACCTTGGTGGTGTTTGACCGTGTGTCCATTGTCGCCTTGTCGTGCATTGCAGGAACACTTAGGATGGACCGAAGTCGTGGGGGGAATCATCCTATATTCGGATGTGACGCACATGAGCAACAACGGCCGGAAGAAGGCGTGGCCGCTCATGATGACGCTTGCCAACATCTCCCAGGCCAAACGATGGGGGAAAGCCGGCCACACGCTACTTGCCTTCCTTCCTATCCCCCCTTCTGCAATGTCTGCCGTGGAGAAGGTGATGCTCTTCCAGCGATGCGTCACCACTGTGCTGCAGCCGCTTCTTGATGGCATGGAAAGGTCCGTACCCGGTGCTGCATCTTGCTATGTCGTCACCCAATCACCTGCATAGTATGCAGGGCGTCACGATATGTAGCAGTCCCCTTTGCCCCTCTTCGTACATGCACAAATCATGTCCTCCCAATTCCTGATGCCACTCTACCTGTTCCTCGCAGCGAGTTCCGCCTTAGGGACCCTTTCGGTGATTGGCAAACCGTGCGGCCCCTGCTGTACGCCTGGGTGTGCGACTATCCCGAGAGCGGCAAGATCAGTTGCACACTCTCGCATGGATCGCGGATGCCGTGCAGCATCTGCTATGCTGCAAAGGTGAGCTTTCATGCCAAAGACATTGTCGTTTGAATGTCGCCTTATACAACCCATGAACTCACCACCATTACCTTTGTATCCCATCCCACACCCCCGTGCGACAACAGGAGCATCAAGTTGCTGTCAAGGCACGGAACACGCCGCGCACGCCTGAACAGCAGCAATGGATCGTTAACGAGGCGGCTGGGATGACAACTAACCAGGACAACCCCTGCAAGACCTACTCGACCTACCCTGTTGAGGTAAGCGACATGTTGCCCGGGCTACTGTGCGGTCTATGCACTCCTAAACCTCGAGGAATGGTCAGATGTGCTGTGCCCCATTCAAATCACCAGGCATTTTGTTTACGTTGGCTGCCCGGGTCTCACAAGTACAGATCTCCTCCATTCCCCACCACATCCCTGGTTTCCAGTGTGTGTGCTCTGGAAGTGGGATGTCCCAGGGACCGCATGGGGTAATCCCTACCTCGTTGTCATGCCTGACATCATGCACCAAGCGGACCTGGGCATCATGAGCCACATTGTGGCTGCCGTGCGCAAGATGAAGAAGCGGCGCGTGAAGCAGATGGACAGGTCAGTGTTTTGGGGGATTGGATTCGTTGCTCTTGGTCACAAAAACTCAAAGCAAAACTACTGTGCTCTTACTGACATGTTTCTGGATTTGTGCCGCCGTTAAACTGATGTGTATGGACAGGCGCTTGTCACTCATTCGCGACCGCACGCGACTGAATCACATGCGCATGCCAGAGAGCGCCTACTTCGAGACCGGAGCATGTGTCGCGGCCTATGAGCACAGGGCCGTCATGCAGGTATGAAAGCCTTGATTGTTATCATCGTGTGCGATAGGCTGCACCCTAACCATACAGCATGCTGCTGCCTGCCCCCTCCTCCATTCCCTGTTGCTTGTCCCCACCGCTCCTCAACCAGTCTGCTCATGCTACCACTCCTTGTCCCTACTCCTCACACCATCTGTGCTAACCCTCCCCTTTGCTGCTATCCCCGAATTCTGCAGGTCATGGTGTTTGTTTTTGCCGGCCTGCTTCGCCAGCCCCAGATGGATGCAGTTCGTGCCTATCTTGGATGGTACCTCCTGTGCTCCCAGCCACAGGGGCACACTGAGCGGTCCCTCCGGGAGCTGAAGAAGATGACGTCCCGGTACTAATACCATGCATGTAAACCCCTGTGCATGGGATGAATGCTTGGCTACTGTAAATGTGCTCTTGTAGTAGGCAATCTAGTGAGGATGTTGCTGCTAAACTTTTTTAGGAAAGAATCTAGAATAGGAAAGCCATATGAATATGTAGACTCTGATGTGTTTGCACGTGTTGTCATTCCCCACTCCCATCAGGCTGGTTGAGCAGTTGCAGGCTGCCTTTCCAAAGCAGCCATCCTCTTGGTGCCTTGTGAAAACCCATCTCATGTCGCATTACGTCGACTCCATTCGTCGAGCGGGTCATGTGACCGAATTCAGCACCAACATGTTTGAGCACTTGCACGGACCGTTGGTAAAGAGGATCTACCGTCGGTCCAAAAAGCGCAATGTAGATGGGCAGATCATGAAGTTCCATGCTAGGCGCATTTTGGATGTGGTGCCGGTGGACGATCCTGCTGGCCGGGACACAGCCATGCGGCAGGTAAACATGTTTAGTACTTGAATTGCATGGATATGAATGCAGAATGTAATAAAATCCTTTTCATATGTTGGCAGGCAATTGAGACCGACACACGGACTTCCTCCCTGTGGAGTTACCAGAAGAACCCACCTCCACCAACTGGTTTGCAAGGAAGTGGGCCAAGCAACACCCTGGTGCCTAAGCTGCCCTCAAGGATGCGTTAATACGTTATGCCTGATGCGTCACCAAGATTCGAGTAAGTACTTGAATGTTTGTGCAATCAACCATCATTTGACTGGCCAGTATCAGTGATGACTACCACCAATTGTTATGCAGGCCCATGCATCGCTGGCAATCCCTGCGGCAGATGACGCCAGCTTCTCAAGAGTTTCTCACTTTGTTCGAGCGACTCCTGACTATTTTGAGAGGCCATGGTACTCGGATGTTGCAGTGGAGGGTGTAAGGTATGGTCGGAAAGAGGAGTGGTATGCAAGGTTGCTTCTGTTGTTCCATACAAAAATACGTGGAGAGAGGGAGGAGCTGGCGTACATTAGATATTGGAATGCAAGCGGAGAGGATGCTGCAACAGGATGCCTTCGCCTCAAGTGGACGACAGGAATGTATGCGTACTCCGTGATTCCGATTGAAGCGCTGCTCCGCCACGTCCATGTGGTGAAGGCATTCCATCTGGACAGTACCTATCTCCTTAATAAGTATCAAATGTGATGCATGTATCTTGTAATCAAATGGCCAGCATATTTTCCAGCAGTCACATTTTACAGAAGTCAAAGCTAAGAAAACCAATTACAAATTTACAACCATTTTGGCACGCTCCAAATAAACGACAATGTACCGGAGTCGCGAATTCGATATCGACTCCGACAAACAAACGCGTTCCGATTTCATCCCGTGATTGGTCACGTTTTTGTCGGAACTTCGCCAACCAAAACACCTGAACTGTACCCCCCTTCGAACCCCTTCAAAAACCAAGGTTTTTTGTGATGTCTCTGAACAGCTCCACTCCGTCTGCCACCACTCCCACTGCCGCCACTACCGCCACTCCCACCGCTGCCACCACCGCCGCCACCAAAGCCCCCACTCCCGCCACCACTCCAACCGCTGCCACCACCTCCACTACCTCCACCACCTCCACTGCCGCCCCCACTACCACCCCCGCTGCCACCTCCACTACTCCTGCCACCCTTGCCCTTGCTACTGCGGCGCTTCCCACTAGCAGAAGCAGCCCCGGCATCCTTAGCACCAAGGACGTCAACAGCAGCAGCAGAGGCGTAGGAGGGGGCAAAGGGGGAGGGGGAACACCCCTCAAAGAAGGGCGTGCGAGGAGTGCCACGAGCGGCACCTACAGTGACTACGCTAGTCTCAGGTGCAAGGAGGTGCTGCTCGAGCAGGTCAACAGTGAGGTCTGTGGGGTCAAGTGCGAGAAAGTGGTCCCTGACTGCGCGAAGAGAGTCAGGGAGGCGGGTGACTATGAAGTAGAGAGTGATGTACATCTGGGGGGTGTTCCTCTCAAGGAACTCTGCTGGGAGGGCAGCGCGGTAGCGAGCGTCGCTAGTGCGAAGGTGGGTAACCAGGTTCTCTACTGTGGCAAAGGCAGACAGCTCGGGAAATAGGTAGGGCAATAGAAGACGGCCTAGAGCAGCAGAGGCAGGGGAGGAGTAACGGGCGACTACAGCGTCGTACAGTGCTTTAGTTGTCTTGTGCTGTCCGAAGTGAGCGCATTCGGTTTACGGCAGGTGGTTGCGAATGACTAAGCGAGCAGCAGCGTCACGGGTAAGCCACTGTGAGCGAGTCGCACTGTCAGTTGTGGCGGGAGGGGCGAGAGAGGCTCCAGACGTGTGGTCAAACAACGAAACGCTGTCTCTAGAGTCGCTCAGTAGGTACAGCTGTAAGTCGTCGAGCCACATGTCGAACTGAATTGGACGGCCCTCATGATCGAACGTGAGGACATGGAGAGAAGCCATAGCGGGCAGAGCAGGGTGGCGCGCTACCAGCAGAGTAGCACGCAGGCAGGGCAGGGCGGCGCATGGCTAGGGTGGCCAGCAGCAGAGCGGGCAGGAGCCGGGCGGTGCAAGCAGCAGGGCGGTCTGCGAGCGGGCGGCAAGGGGCGGCGAGCAGGCTCCAAGGGGCGGCGCGCAGGCTGCAAGGGGCGGCGAGCGGACCTCAAGGGCTGCGAGCGGGCCTAGGGGCGGCTGGCGGGTCGCAAGGGGGTAGTGGGGTAGTCCTTAGAGGGTACAACACTTTTGTGTTTGCTACTTGTACCCCGCCTGTTTCCTAGTTCATTCATTCCTCTCATTATTCTTACCTGCCCGAAGCGCGTTTCGCGTCTGTCTTAGCGGCCCTTTGCGGCCCCCCTTCGCGGCCCGTCGCGGCCCCTTTCGCGGCCCTTCGCGGCCCCTCGCGGCCCTTCAGGGCCCCTTCGCGGCCCTTCGTGGCCCCCGTTCGCGGCCCTTCGCGGCCCCTCTCTGCCCTTCGCGGCCCCTTACGCGGCCCTTCGAGGCCCTTTCGCGGCCCTTCGCGGCCCCTCTCTGCCCTTCGCGGCCCCTTACGCGGCCCTTCGAGGCCCTTTCGCGGCCCTTCGCGGCCCCTCGCGGCCCTTCGCGGCCCCTTCACGGCCCTTCGCGGCCCCTTGCGCGGCCCTTCGAGGCCCCTTCGCGGCCCTTCGCGACCCTTCGCGGCCCTTCGCGGCCCCCCTTGCGGCCCTTAGCGGCCCTCTTCGATGGCTCTTCGCAGCCCCTTCCGGCCCTCTGCTGGCGCGCCCCTCTGCTGACGCGCCCCTGCCGGCCCCTGCAACCGAGCCCCTGCCGGCCCCTGCTGGCGCGGCCCCTGCTGGCGCGCCCCTGCCGGCCCCTGCACACGAGTCCCTGCCGGTCCCTGGTGGCGCGGCCCCTGCTGGCGCGCCTCTGCCGGCCCCTGCTGGCGCGGCCCCTGCTGGCGCGCCTTTGCCGGCCCCTACTGGTGCGCCCCCGTACAGTCCCGGCCCGCCCCTGCACCCGTTTCTGGTAAGCCGAGCCGCGCCACCCTGCCAAGCCGCGCCGCCCAGCCGAGCCGCGCCGCCCAGCCGAGCCGCGCCGCCCAACTCAGCCGCGCCGCCCAGCCGAGCCGTGCCGCCCAGCACTGACTTGCGTTACTGCTGCTACTGCTGCTACTGCCACTACTCTTGCTACTGCTCCTACTGCTGCTATGGCTAGTCCGACTGTTCTCACCTTTGATGCTGAGGGACGTGCAGTTGATTTTGACGTGTGGGTTGACGACCTACAGCTCTTTCTTCAGTGTGATTCTAGGGATGGGGTATCCCTTTTCGATCACACGTCCGGTGTTTCCACTGCTCCTGCTGCCACTGCTGACAGTACTGTTCGCTCGCAGTGGACCACTCGTGATGCTGTTGCTCGTTTTGCTGTTCGTAGTCACCTGCCGCCTGCTGAGCGTGCGCACTTTGGCCAGTACAAGACTGCTCAGTCTTTGTACGACGCTGTAGTTGCACGCTACTCCTCCCCTGCCACTGCTGCCCTCAGCCGCCTCATGCTGCCGTACCTTTTCCCTGACCTTGCTGCCTTTGCCATTGTCGTTGACCTAGTTGCTCACCTTCGCGCTAGTGACGCCCGCTACCGTGCTGCCCTTCCCACTGAGTTCTGTGCCAAGAACCCCCCCCCCATGTACATCACCCTTTACTACCTAGTCACCCGCCTCCTTCACTCCCTCTCTTCAGTCAGGGACCACTTTCTCTCCCTTTGCCCCACCGAGCTGACTGTCGACCTGCTAGAGGAGCGCCTTACTGCAGCAGAGAAGAGTATCTTAGCTGTAGGTGCTTCTCGTGGCGACCGTCGCACCCCCTTCTTTGAGGGGTGTTCTCCTGTCCCCCTTCTCCCCTCTGTTGCTTCTGCTGCTGCTGTCGACCTCGTTGGCACTGAGGAGGTCGGCGCTGCGTCTGCCCCTAGTGGGAGACGCCGCACCAGCAAGGGCAAGGGGAGCAAGGGTGGTGGAGGGGGGGGTGGTACCGGGAGTGGGGGCGTCAGTGGCGGCGGTGGAGGTCGTGGCGGCGATGGCGGTGGAGTTGGAGGCAGCGGCAGCGGTGGTGGAGGTAGCGGCGGAGGTGGTGCTGGTCGAGGTGCAGCCGCGCAGCGTGGAGGCTTTGGTGGCAGCCAGCGCCAGCAGCAGCTGCACACCCGTGAGACCCCGTCGGTTCAGCAGCTTCGTGAGTGGTACGCTGGGCGTGGGAGGTCTGGGGGTGCAGGTCCCTGCACTTACGTTCTTCGCACCGGCACTCGTAGTGGGGAGGTGTGTGGGCTCCCACACACCACGCAGCGCTGATTCGGTCGCTTGACTGACGCTTGGCGTACCCAGTTTCCTGACGCCGTTGAGCTTCCTCGTTGGCATGATCTGCTTCTGCAGAATGTGCCTATCTTTGGTCTAGACTTTGATGCTATCCTTGCTGCCATGTATGCTCTTGCTGATGTCAGAATATGTTGTTTGTGTAGCCTGCAGTGGGGTACTCTATAGTGAGTACAGCCCCTTAGGGTTTGCTATTTGTATCCTGCTGCTTGCTAGTTCAATCATTCCTTCTCAATTCTGTTCCTACACACATTCCTAGCTCGTACTTGGCTCCTCCTTACTAGTCCTACTGTGGCCTAGGCTACTAAGCCTAGGCCGTACTCCTACTACTTCTGACATGGTATCAGAGGGCGGCATGTCTGCCGCCTTCATGTGTATGGGCCCACCACCCGCTTCCGCTGCCGTACTGTCCGCCGCGCGCCCCGTGGTGCGCGGCGGCGAAACCCTAATTTCTGCCCGCCGCGCGCTCGGGGCGCCTGGCGGTTTTCCCTTCCGTGGCGCCCGTCGTGGTGCCCTTGGGGGGGCCTCTGCGGTCCCCTCCCGTCGAAGCGCCCGTCGAGGCGCTCTCGGGGACCCGCGCGGCCTCCCCTCCCGTCGCCCGTCGAGGCGACCTCGGGGACCCGCGCGGCCTCCCCTCCCGTCGCCCGTCGAGGCGACCTTGGGGGCCCGCGCGGCCTCCCCACCAGTCGCCCGTCGTGGCGACCACGGGGGCCGCGCGCGGTCCCCTCCCGGCGTCGAGGCAACTTCGGGGGCCGTGCGCGGCCCTCCCCGTCGCCCGTCGAGGCGACTTCGGGGGGCCCGCGCGGCGCCCTCCCCGTCGCCCGTTGAGGCAACTTCGGGGGGCCCGCGCGGCACCCTCCCCGTCGCCCGTCGAGGCGGCTCTGGGGGCTCGTCGCGGCGCCCTCCCTGGTGCCCGTCGCGGCGCCCCGGGGGGGGGGCGCGCGGCTCCATTCTCGTCGCCCCTCGGGGCGCCCTGGGGGCCGTGCGTTTCCCCCCCCCCCTCTTCTGCCTTTCAACTGCGGCGGCCGCCCCTGGAGCCGCCCGCCACTGCAGCAGCCGCCCCTGGAGCAGCCCGCACCTGCAGCAGCCGCCCCTGGAGCAGCCCGCACCTGCAGCAGCCGCCCCTGGAGCAGCCCGCACCTGCAGCAGCCGCCCCTGGAGCAGCCCGCACCTGCAGCAGCCGCCCCAGGACCCGCGCGAGCCGCCTCTGCAGAAGCCCGCCCCGTCCCCCCCCCCCCCCCCCCCCCCCCCCGTGCTGCCCATTGCTCCCATTCCACCGTGCGTTCCGCGGTGGCTGGGGTGTGGGGTGGCGAGCATGGGGGTGAGAGGTGTGGGTTCTCCCCTCCTCCTTTTTCGTCTCCCACTGCTGCAGCTGCCGCTGAGGGGGGTGGAGGTGTGGGAGTCGTGGGGAGTGGCACTAGGGGGGTGATGTGGGAGTAGAGCTAGGGGTGAAGCAGGGGGTGTGTGAGAGGGGTGTGGGACTGTTGGGGGAGGTTGAGTGGAGGCTGCTATCTTGTCGTCCGCAGCACCTGTAGTCCGGGGCGCACTGTCCTGGTAGCTCAGAGAGCCTGCTGCACCTGTTGCCCGTGGGTCCGTTGCTCCTGCCGCTCGTCGCAGCCGCAGAGCCTGTTACTCCTGTATTCCGGGACGCACTGTCTCGGTAGCCACTGAGAGCCTGCTGCACCAGTCGCCCGTGGGTCCGTTGCTTCTGCCGCTCGTCGTAGCCGCAGAGCCAGTTACTCCAGTATTCCGGGGCGCTCTGTCTCGGTAGCCACTGTGTCAGCCGCCACTGTGTCAGCCACTTCTGTTGCCCGTGTGTCTGCAGCTTCAGTCGTCGCCTCCCATCTTCTCTCCTTTCATAGTCCCTCCTCCTCCTCACTTGCCCTCTGTGATAGCCTCTAGCTTTGCTGATAATTATGAACTATTGCTATGACTGCTCATTGTGCTGATTACACCCCACTTTGGCTATGGGGGTGTGTCAGAATATGTTGTTTGTGTAGCCTGCAGTGGGGTACTCTATAGTGAGTACAGCCCCTTAGGGTTTGCTATTTGTATCCTGCTGCTTGCTAGTTCAATCATTCCTTCTCAATTCTGTTCCTACACACATTCCTAGCTCGTACTTGGCTCCTCGTTACTAGTCCTACTGTGGCCTAGGCTACTAAGCCTAGGCCGTACTCCTACTACTTCTGACAGCTGATAGTGCTGAGGGTGACTGTTACCTGAGTGTCCCGCCCGACCCGGGCATTGCGGCTGCTGCTCTAGGTGCTAGTGCGTCTGCTGCTCCAGGTGCTGGTGCGATTTCTCTCTCTGGTACTGCACCTACTGAGTCCTTGCACACTTTCACACTTGACTCTGGTGCTTCGCGCTCTTTCTTTAGAGACAGCACCACGCTCACGCCGCTCAGTCGGCCTGTTGCGGTCTCCCTTGCTGACCCCTCTGGGGGCCCAGTCCTTGCACACTCCTCCACGGTTCTCCCGTGTCCTGCGGCCCCGTCGGGCTTGCTGTCGGGACTCCACCTCCCCTCGTTCTCTACGAACTTGGTGAGTGGAGCTGACCTCCAGGACGCGTGGGTTGACCAGTTCACCCCTGGAGGTCAGCGTGTGACCCACTGCACTTGCTCTCGGACGGGCCGCCACCTGGCCACGTTCACCCGTAGGCCTGGGTCGAGTCTGTACACACTGACTACTGCGCCTCCTCCGGTCCCTACGTCTGGTCAGGTAGCTGCGTCCAGTCAGGTGTTTGCTGCCGCATCCAGGTCGAGTCCTGCGTCTACCCCCTGATCTTGTCGTCCTCTGGCGCACGAGACTCTCCTTTGGCACCACCGCCTTGGTCACCCCTCCCTGCCTCGTCTTCGAGGTATGGCCTCCCGTGCTCTTGTCTCTGGACTCCCCCGGTCCCTCCCTCCCCTTCCTCCCGGGCCTGCCCCCACCTGTGTTCCTTGTGTCGAGGGCCGGCAGCGCGCCGCTCCTCACTCCTCCTCGTTCCCTCCGACTGAGGCCCCTCTGCAGACTCTTCACATGGACGTGTGGGGCCCAGCCTGCGTCCGTGGACAGGGTCACGAGCGCTACTTCCTGCTGGTCGTTGACGACTACTCGCGTTACACCACAGTCTTCCCCTTGCGCAGCAAGGGTGAGGTCCCTGAGGTATTGATCGACTGGATCCACGGTGCTCGTCGCCAGCTCAGTGAGAGTTTCGGCTCAGACCTTCCTGTTCTGCGTCTGCACTCAGACAGAGGCGGGGAGTTTTCCTCCGACCTCCTGAGAGCCTTCTGTCGTTCGGAGGGCATCCGCCAGACGTTCACGCTTCCGGCCTCCCCGCAGAAAAATGGGATTGCTGAGCGCCGCATTGGCATGGTCATGGACGTCGCTCGTACGTCCATGATCCATGCGGCTGCTCCCCATTTTCTGTGGCCGTTCGCGGTTCGGTACGCTGCGCATCAGATCAACCTTCAGCCTCGTGTCTCCTTGCCGGAGACCACACCTACTCTGCGGTGGACGGGGAAGGTTGGCGATGCGTCCGCGTTCCGTGTCTGGGGATCTCGAGCTTTTGTCCGCGATACTACAGCGGACAAGCTGTCCTCCCGTGCCGTTCCCTGTGTCTTCCTTGGCTTCCCTCCTGACGCACCCGGGTGGCAGTTCTACCACCCCACCTCGCGTCGTGTTCTGTCCTCTCAGGACGTCACGTTTGACGAGTCGGTGTCGTACTACCGTCTCTTTCCCTACCGCACTGCCTCTCCCCCCCCCCCCCCGCCGCTCTTCCTGGCACCAGGTACTCCCCTGGTAGACCCCCTCCCCCCCCAGGGGCCTGCCCCCTCAGGTGTTATAGTCACAATAGGCTTGAATGTGCCTAAAACGAAAGATAGAGAGCACAGACGGATTTCTGCACAGCGGATTCAAACGTTGATAGCGTTCTGCTCACAGCTGCAAATGACTTGATTCAAATTGGATCTGGAGCGTCTTTACGTCGTCTACAATTAGCAATTTAGATTGCACGATTTGATAAAGAATTGACGACACAGCGTCGGTTTGAACGAACGGTACTATGGCAGCCACTATAGTCTTAGAACACAAGATAGGAAGAGTTACGAGTTGGGAATGACTCCCAGCTCCTACAAACCCCAAGAGCCGAGGTACAGTGATGTGGAACAGTGCCACACTGTCCCCAACCACGAAGGGTCTCGAAACTACCCTTCACTAGGGCCTACACCAAGTGAAATGTTACACTACACAAAGTAATGTAACTATCTTCAATATCTTGAGGTGTACCCTTTTGGCAAGCTTCGAAATCACTTGAGGCTTGACACCAAGGCTCGGGCTCTTCATCACAAACTCATCCTTGAGTTCTTGATGGGTCTGCTGCACACACCTGCGACACGCCGAACGTTCGACACAGGACAAAATAGAAACCGCGCACGACAAAATAGAAACCGCGCGCGAGACACAAACGACCGCGTAACACGCGTCTAGCGATAACTCGCTATTGACTCGACACACACACTCGACATCATGACTCAACATTCACACACAATTATAAGCATGAAATATATATTATCCCATGCCCTCATACCATTCCATACACACACACATTCACGCACACGGACAACAAGCCGAGTGCAAACCGTAGGGTTGCACCAACATCAGGTGTGTCCCAGGTAGACCCTGCCGAGCCGGTTGAGGTAGCTGTCGACTCAGGTGCTGAGTCTGGGGGTGCTGAGCCTGCGGGTGCGGGGACTGGGGGTGCTGAGTCTGGGGGTGCTGAGTCTGGGCATGCTGTGCCTGGGGGTGCTGAGCCTGGGCGTGTGGAGCCTGAGGGTACTGTGTCTGGAGGTGCTGAGCCTGCACGTGCTGTGTCTGGAGGTGCTCTAGGTGTCCCGCCGCGGCGGGAGCCTCTCTCTCCACAGCAGCTTCGTGAGTGGTACTCTCGGCTCTGTGAGGGTGCTGCTGGAGCTACTGGAGGTACTGCTGGGGCTTCTGGAGGTGCTGCTGGTGCTGGTGCTGCTGGAGGTGCTGCTGGTGCTGGAGGTGCTGCTGGAGGTGCTGCTGGTGCTGGAGGTGCTGCTGGAGGTGCTGCTGGTGCTGGAGGTGCTGCTGGTGCTGGAGGTGCTGCTGGAGCTTCTGGAGGTGCTGCGGGTGCTGGTGCTGCTGGAGGTGCTGCTGGTGCTGGAGGTGCTGCTGGAGCTTCTGGAGGTGCTGCTGGTGCTGGTGCTGCTGGAGGTGCTGCTGGTGCTGGAGGTGCTGCTGGAGCTTCTGGAGGTGCTGCTGGTGCTGGTGCTGCTGGAGGTGCTGCTGGTGCTGGAGCTGCTGCTGGTGCTGTAGGTGCTGCTGGTGCTGGAGCTGCTGGAGGTGGTGCTGGTGCTGGAGCTGCTGGAGGTGCTGCTGGGACTGGAGACCTTGGGGGTGAGGGTACCGGTTCTGTCTCTGCTGTTTCTGGAGGCACTGTGCGGCCGCGGCCGTACTACGTTCGGCTTCTTCAGCAGGTTCTTGGCTCCCCGCCTTCTCCTGGTCCTCCTCCTCCTTCCCTGAGTCCACCGCCTGTCCCGTCTCAGTCGCAGTTACAGCCGGCCTCTCCACTGCCTGGTCCTTCTCCTTACTCAGGACCGACTAGAGGTCTTAGGGAGCGTCGTGAGTCTGCGTCGCGTCCTGTGTCGCCTGTGTCTCGTTCTACGTCGCCTGCCCGTTCTGTTCGCGCTGGTCGTGTTTCGCGTCCGCGTCCTCCTCCTGTCCTTGGCACTCACTCTATGACTCTGCGTCCTTCCACTACTTCACAGCGTGTCCCTCTGCCGTCTCCTCCTGCGACCTCTCTTCCTGCCGGTCCGGACCCTGCGTCTGACTCCCTCCGTGCTGCTCGTCCTGCTGTCACGCGTTTTCTGGCCACTACTGTCACTGACCCTTTGTTTGAGTCCACTGCTGCGTCTGCTCTCGTTGCTGAGCTTGTTGACTTTGCTGCTGCCTGTCGCCTAGACTTCGCCACTAGTCTTGTTGCTGAGTCAGCGTCTGCGTCTGTCTGTCCTCCGTCCGTCGGGGGTGAGTGTGCTCTTGGCACGGACGTTCTTGAGGACAGACAGGAGGAGTTTGAGTGCTTTGCCGCTTCTGTACCTCATCTCGTGTCCATGCTGCTTGCCCCTGAGGGAGACCCGGATGCACCAGACATCCCGACCCCGCGCTCTTACGCAGAGGCGATAGAGGGTCCCTACTCCTCTCAGTGGCAGGCAGCCATGGACGCCGAGATGGCTTCCTGGAAGTCCACACGTACCTACGTCGACGAGGTTCCCCCGCCTGGGGCGAACATCGTCAGTGGCATGTGGATCTTCAGGGTGAAGCGGCCGCCGGGTTCTCCGCCAGTCTTCAAGGCGCGTTACGTTGCACGTGGCTTCAGTCAGCGACAGGGAGTTGACTTCTTCCAGACCTTCTCCCCTACCCCGAAGATGACCACTCTTCGGGTACTGCTACACGTAGCTGCTCAGCGTGACTACGAGCTCCACTCGCTTGACTTCAGCACAGCCTTCCTACAGGACAGCCTGCACGAGGAGATCTGGCTGCGCCGCCCACCTGGCTTCACTGGGTCGTTTCCAGCTGGTACCCAGTGGAGCCTCCGGCGGCCAGTCTACGGTCTCCGCCAGGCACCTCGTGAGTGGCACGACACACTCAGGACGACTCTTGCTGCTCTTGGTTTTGCTCCTTCCACTTCTAACCCTTCTCTATTCTTACGCACTGACACTACTCTGCCGCCGTTCTACGTTCTCGTGTACGTAGACGACCTCGTCTTTGCTACTACTGACACTGAGGCACTCGCCCACGTAAAGGCCGAGCTGCAGAAGAGACACACGTGCACATACCTGGGTGAGCTGACAAGCTATCTTGGCTTGCGGATCACCCGGGACAGAGCACAGCGCACCATTACCTTGACTCAGTCACACATGGTGCAGCAGGTCCTTCAGCGCTTCGGCTTCACGTACTCTTCGCCACAGTCCACTCCTCTGCCTACAGGTCACTCGCTCTCAGCTCCACCTTCGGACGAGTCCGTAGAACCGAGTGGCCCGTATCCAGAGCTTGTGGGCTGCCTCATGTATCTGATGACTTGCACACGACCTGACCTCGCATACCCTCTCAGCCTTCTGGCTCGCTACGTGGCTCCCGGCAGGCACCGAAAGGTGCACTGGGATGCTGCGAAGAGGGTGTTGCGATACTTGTGCAGTACATCGGGCATGGGGCTCGTGCTTGGAGGACGGGCTCGAGTTGTTCTCACTGGTCACGCTGACGCATCCTGGGTTGACGACTTGGCTACGCAGCGGTCGTCACAGGGTTACACCTTCAGTCTTGGCTCCGGTTCTGTCTCTTGGCGGTCTACCCGTTCTTCTTCTGTTCTCAGCTCCAGTTGTGAGGCTGAGATCTACGCTGGGGCCATGGCTGCACAGGAGCTACGCTGGCTCACCTACCTGCTGACCGACTTGGGAGAAGCGCCTCGTTCTCCTCCAGTTCTGTACGTCGACAACAAGGCCATGCTGGCCTTGTGTCAGGAGCACAGATTGTGCACAGAACGAAGCACATTGCTCTCCGCTACTTCCTTGCTCGAGAGTTGCAGCAGCGTGGCCAGCTTCGTCTTGCTTACTTGGTCTCTCAGGCCAACACTGCTGATGGTTTCACCAAGGCACTTCAGCCTTGTGATCATCAGCGTTTCTGTACTGTGTTAGGCCTTGTACCTACTGTGCCTCACTTGCTGACTTCTTGACTCTGCTTGTACTGTACTCTATATACTTATACCTGCATGCTTACTCTTGCTAGGTTGTGTTCACTGTATTGTTTGCTTTCCTTTATATAACTCTGCATGTGAACTGGCCTTGTGGCCCTTTGCTTGTGCTCAGACTGCGTGGTGACTTTGTGATCCACCCTGAGCTTGCTTTACCTTCTTGACTGGTCTTGTGACCTCTTGTTCTCCCCCACTTTGCCTATGGGGGTGTGTCAAACTTATATATGCTATAGTCTGTTTAGGCTGTAGTGGGGTAGTCCTTAGAGGGTACAACACTTTTGTGTTTGCTACTTGTACCCCACCTGTTTCCTAGTTCATTCATTCCTCTCATTATTCTCACAGGGATGTCTGGTGCATCCGGGTCTCCCTCAGGGGCAAGCAGCATGGACGCGAAACGAGGTACAGCAGCTGCAAGACACTCAAAGTCCTCCTGCCTGTCCTTAAGGACATCCATGCCAAGAGCACACTAACCCCCGACGGACAGAGGACTGGCAGACACAGACTCAGCAACTAGAGCTGTGGTGTAGTCGAGACGGCAGGCAGAAGCAAAGTCAAGCAGCTCAGCAACTAGAGCAGACGCAGTAGCAGACTCAAAGGAAGGGTCAGTGACTGCATTGGCGAGGAGACGAGAGACAGTGGGACTGGCAGCACGAGTGCGGTCAGACGCAGGGTCGGGGACCTCAGGAAGAGAGGACTCAGGAGGAGCAGGCAGAGGAACACGCAGTGGAACAAAGGAAGGACGAAGTGCCATAGCGTGCGTGCCGGGGACAGGAGGAGGACGCGAACGAGGAGCGCGACGAGCAGTGCGAACAGGCGAGACAGGACGAGACGCAAGCTCACGATGCTCAGTAAGACCGCCGGACTGCTGAGTGTAAGGAGAGGGAGCAGGCAGTGTGGAGGCTGGCTGTAACGGCAGCTGAACTGGTCAGGCGGCGGACACAAGAAGGGAGGAGGAAGACCAGTAGAAGACGGGACACCAAGAACCTGCTGAAGCAGGGGAACGAAGTACGGTCGTGGCCGCACAGCGCCTCCAGCACCTCCAGCGCCAGGGTCAACATCTCCAGCTCTTGCAGCTCCAACGCCTCCGGCGCCAGTGCCTCCAACTCCAGCTCCGGCAGCTCTATCGCCTCCAGCGCCAGGGCCTCCAACTCCAGCTCCTCCAGCTCCAGCACCTCCAGCGCCAGCTGCTCCAGGCTCCGTAGGGTCTCCAGCTCCAGCGCACCCAACACCACCACTCCCGGCAGCTCCAGCACCACTGGTACGAGCACCTCTAGGACCAGTAGCTGCAGCACCTCCAGTACCACCAGCTCCAGCAAGAACAGCAGCACCTCCATCTCCAGTGTCTCCAGCGCCTCCAGCTCCGGGAGCTCCACTCCGACGGTGTGCGCGCCGAACAAGCCACTCACGTAGCTGCTGCGAAGACAGTCGCGGCGAAACACCAGCAGGACCTCCAGACGAAGAAGCACCCCGGGGCTCAGCACCACTAGACTCCGCACCTTCCGACTCAGCACCCCCAGGCTCAACACCCTCAAAGTCAGCACCCCCAGGCTCAGCACCCCCAGACCCAGCACCCTCAGACCCCGCACCCCCCGGCTCCGCACCTCCAGACGCAGCACCCCCAGACGCATCACCTGAAGCAGCACCTGAGCCGACAGCTACCTGAACAGGCGCAGTACTGGGGAGAGGGTCTACCTGAGACACACCCGAGGGAGCAGGACCCTGGGGTAGGAGGGGGTCTACTGGAGGTGGACCGGGAGCAAGGAAGAGCGGCGGGGGCAGGGGAGGGGCAGAGCGGTAGGGGAAGAGACGGTAGAAGGGAACCGACTCGTCGAACGTGACGTCCTGAGACGGGAGGACACGGCGCGAGGTGGGGTGGTAAAACTGCCAGCCAGGCGCGTCAGGGACAAAGGCAAGGAAGATGCAGGGAATGGCGCGGGCGGAGAGCTTGTCCGCGGACGTATCACGAACAAAGGCACGATAACCCCAGACCCGGAACACCGACGCATCGCCAACCTTCCCCGTCCAACGCAGTGTGGGCGAGGTCTCCGGCAAGGAGACACCGGGCCAGAGGTTGAGCTGATGCGCAGCGTACCGGACCGCAAACGGCCACAGAAAATGGGGAGCGGCCGCATGGATCATGGAGGTACGAGCGGCCTCCATGACTAAGCCAATGCGGTGCTCAGGAATCCCATTTTGCTGAGGGGAGGTTGGAAGCGTGAACGACTGGAGAATGCCCTCCCCACGACAAAAGTCCCTCAAGAGGTTGGAGGAGAACTCACCACCTCTGTCAGAGTGCAGACGTAGGACAGGAAGGTCCGTACCGAAGCGCTCGCGGAGCTGGAGACGGTCTGTGCGGATCTAGGGGATCAAGACATCAAGGACCTCACCCTTGCTGCGCAAGGGGAAGACCGTGGTGTACCGCGTGTAGTCGTCAACGACCAGCAGAAAGTAGCGCTCGCGGCCCTGTCCACTGACGCGGGCTGGGCCCCACACGTCCATGTGGAGAGTCTGCAGGGGATCAGTCGTCAGGGGAAACGAGGAGTGAGGAGCGGCGCGCTACCGCCCCTCGACGCAAGGAAGGCAGGGCGGGGCAGGCGAGGGCGGGAGGGGAGGCAGAGACCTGGGTAGACCAGAGACGAGAACCCGGGAGTGCATGCCACGAAGGCGTGGCAGGGACGGGTGACCCAGGCGGTGGTGCCAAAGAAGAGTCTGGTGCGACAGGAGGCGACACGAGCAAGAGGCGGCTACCTGACCTGACGCGGACACCTGAGCAGACGCAGCGACCTGAGGTGGCCCGGTAGTTAGCGTGTACAGACTCGACCGTGGCCGACGAATGAACGTAGCCAGGTGACGCCCCGTCCGCGTGCACGTGCAGATCGACACACGCCGACCCCCAGGAGTGGTGGTAGTGACCATCGCATCCTAAAGGGCAGCGGTACTCACCAAGTTCGTAGAGAACGAGGGGATGTGAAGACCTGACAGTGAGCCGGACGGAACCGCCAGACACGGGAGGACAGTGGAGGAACTGGCAACGACCGGGCCCCCAGAGGGGTCAGCCAGTCTGACCGGGATAGGTGCAGGGAGAGGAGTGTGAGTGGTGCTGTCACGAAAGAAACAGCGCGAGGCGCCGGAGTCCAACGTGAAGGTGTGCAAGGCCTCAGCAGGCGCAGTACCAGGGGGAGTACCAGACGCACTAGCACCTAGAGCAGCAGCCGCTATACCTGGGTCAGGTGGCTCACACCGGGAACAGTCACCCTCAGCACTAAAAGACAAAGCATACATGGCAGAGATAATAGCATCATAGTCTAGGTCAAAGATAGCAACGCCCGACCTAAGCAACTCCGCCCAGTGAGGGCGCTCGACGTCGTCACCAAACTCAGCACGCCAGGCGTCGTCAAGGCGGGAGAAGCAGCGGTGCTCAGTGTGAAACTTCCCGCATGTCTGGCCCGCACGGACACCCGTGCGAATGACATACGAGCAGGTCTCACTACCCCCACCCGTCCCACGCTGAGCCAACCACTCACGGAGCTGCTGGTGCGACAGGGTCTCGCTCCGACGCTGCTGCTGCTGTCGCTGACCACCACCAGGTCCTCCACGCCGAGGTCCAGACCTGCCACCACCAGTCCCACCGCCTCCACTGCCGCCACTCCCTCCGCTGCCTCCACCGCCGCCACCAGAGCCCCCACTGCTGCCACCAGTCCCACCGCCGCCACCACCTCCACTGCCTCCACCACCTCCACCGCTGCCCCCACCACCGCCCCCACTGCCACCTCCACCACTACCGCTGCCACCTCCACCACCCCAGCCACCCTTGCCCTTGCTGTTGCGGCGCTTCGCACTAGTCGAAGCAGCACCGACGTCCTCAGTAACAGAGATGTCTGCAGCAGCAGCAGAGGCGAAGGAGGGGGAAAGGGGGGAGGGGGAGCACCCCTCAAAGAAGGGCGGGCGCGGAGTGCCACGAGCAGCACCTACAGCAACTGCACTAGTCTCAGTTGCGAGGAGATGCTGCTCGAGGAGGTCAACAGTGAGGGAGGTGGGGTCAAGGGAGAGAAAGTGGTCCCTGACAGAGCGAAGAGAGTCAGGGAGGCGAGAGACTATGAAGTAGAGGGTGATGAACATGGGGGGCTGGTTCGTGGCAAGGAACTCAGCAGGGACGGTAGCGCGGTAGCGAGCGTCGCTAGTGTGCAGGTGGGTGACCAGGTCCGCTACGGTGGCAAAAGCCGACAGCTCAGGGAACAGGTAGGGCAGTAGTAGTTTGCCTAGAGCAGCAGTGGCAGGGGAGGAGTAGCGAGCAATGACAGCGTCGTACAGGGCCTGTGCTGTCCTGTGCTGTCCAAAGTGAGTACATTCGGCCACCGGCAGGTGGTTGCGAATGGCTAAGCAGGCAGTAGCGTCCCGAGACAGCCACTAGGAACGAGTCCCACCGTCAGCTGTGGCGGGAGGGGCTGGAGCGACACCGGACACGTGGTCCAACAGTTAGACACTGTCCTTAATGTCGCTCAGTAGGTACAGTTGCAAATCGTCGTGCCACGTGTCAAATGCAACCGGTCTGCCCTCATGATCGAACGCTAGAACTCTAAGTGAAGCCATAGTGGCGCAGCACTCAGTGTTATAGTCTAGAGTCCACTTAGGGGTCGCGGATGCCCTTGAAACCGCCTAAGCAGAATCTGATGACTTCAAACCACCTCTGTTCAAAATGACGTCACGATCAGCTCCAATAACACACGAAGCTGAAACTTGGAGAGAATATAGCTTCAGGTGTCTGCTTTCCAACGGTATATTGCTTGCTTTCATCAGAGGTGTATGCGCTACGCGGTGAACAAAAACGTAAGCTCGGCTGAAAAACGAGTAGCTTCATTGATGCAAGGAAGAGGTGAGTACAACATTGCCTAGGGGACTCTTAAGGGGTTGGGATCATCCTGGGAACTCAGAAAAGGTTGAGTCCTAGGGGATAAAGGCTAGAGAAGGATGGGAAACGTCCTAGCTAGGTCAGCAAAGCCAACCACACTTGGATGTTCAGAGCTGTACTCAAGGCTACCAATAGTGAGTCAAGCCAACCATGAGTCAGCTTGTCTTCCCACTTGCACCCTCTTGCAAGCTGCTTCCAGGAAGACCACACTTCTCAAAAGGAGGGTGGTAGAGTCCCACTTGACCACCTGTACTTCTTGTCTCATTCTCTGTCCCTGCACCATTGGCATGACAACAATGAAAGGGTGGCAAGGGAAATGCTGCCAACAGTGCACCATGACTACGGAACAGTAACTTTCGACAGCTGTCACGTGCTGCTCCAAAGCTGGGTTGTCCTGAAACTCGGTGACCACCTGGACAAGACGGCAAAGGACTGCCACACCGATTTTCAGACCAATCAGAGCTTGATAGATGAGTCAGCAGCCGAAATGGTGAACTCGGGTGTTACCAAAAAAGAGTAACACACACTTCCGGGATGCCATAAGTCTTGAAACTAAAAATGTTGCCATGCCTTGTAAACTGCTTCAACAATTCTGAAACTTTGAGGGTGTGAAGAACACATGTGGAAGCATCTCCCCACAAAATTCCATAAGCTGATCAGGCTTGTAGTTTGAATGGGAGTGCGATGATTGTGCCACTATAGTGCTTTGGCACAACACTCAGGAGCAGCAGTAGCAGTAGCAGCAGCAGGACCAGCAGCAGCAGTAGCAGTAGCAGTAGCAGTAGCAGTAGCAGTAGTAGTAGCAGCGGGCCTAGGGGCCGAGGGGCCAAGGGGCCGAGGAGCCGAGGGGCCTGGGGTCTAAGGGCCAAGGGGCCAAACACGACGGGAGGGGGGGCCGAGGGGCCAAGGAGTCACGGGGCACCGGGGCCGCTGCTAGGGGCCGAGGGGCCAAACACGAGGGGCCACAGGGCCGAGGGGCCAAGGGGCGAGGGGCCGAGGTGCCTGGTGCCTAGGGGCGAGGGGCCGAGGGGCCAAGGGGCCGAGGGGTCGAGGTGCCTGGGGGCCAAGGGGCCAAGAGGCCAAGGGGCCGAGGGGCCGAAGGGCGACAGGCCGCGGGGCCAGGTACACAGGGGGCCGAGGGCGACAGGGGGCCTAGGTCGACGGGGCCGCGGGGCCAGGGGCTTAAGGGGCGGAGGGGCGAGGTCCGAGGGCGACGGGGCCGTGGGGCCAGGGGCCTAAGGGGCCGAGGGGCGAGGGTCGAAGGCGACGGGGGGCCCTGGGTCGACGGGGCCGAGGGGCTAGGGGCCTAAGGGGCCAAGGGGCGAGGGCCGAAGGGCCGTGGGCCTAGGTTGACGGGGCCGCGGGGCCAGTGGCCTAAGGGGCCGAGGGGCGAGGGCCGAGGAGCCGGGGGCCTAGGTCGACGGGGCCGCGGGACCAGGGGCCTAAGGGGCCGAGGGGCAAGGGGCCGCGGGGCGACGGGTCTAGGTCGACGGGGCCGCGGGACCAGGGGCCTGAGGGGCCAAGGGGCGAGGGCCAAGGGGCCGAGGGCGTAAGTCGACGGGGCCGCGGGGCCAGTGGCCTAAGGGGCCGATGGGTGAGGGCCGAGGGGCCGGGGGCCTAGGTCGACAGGGCCGCGGGGCCAGGGGCCTAAGGGGCCGAGGGGCAAGGGGCCGCGGGGCGACGGGCCTAGGGCGACGGGGCCGAGGGGCCAGGGGCGACGGGGCCGCGGGGCCTGGGGCCTAGGTCGACGGGGCCACGGGGCCAGGGGCCTAAGGGGCCAAGGGGCGAGGGCCGAGGGGCCGGGGGCCTAGGCCGACGGGGCCGCGGGGCCAGGGGCCTAAGTGGCCGAGGGGCGAGGGTTGACGAGGGTCGACGGGGCCGCGGTCGCGGGGCGAGGGCCGAGGGGTTGCGGGGCGACGGGCCGAGGGTGTCACAGGATCGAATTTCCACTCGAGAATGTTGCACTAAAGGTGAGTACAAGGCGTATTTATACTCAGAAATACATAGAAACAATAGATAATCCGAACCTTCGGGAACGCGCTCTTTTAGAATAGATAATCACAAGTGCGCATAAGCACGCAAGCCCATCGGCACTTCGGATTATGGCGAGATTACGCCTTGTATACCACTGTCGGTGCTGTCGGTGCCGTATAATGTAAATGTCGGTGCCGAAAATACCAAATAAGTGAAATAATCGGAAAGCTCTAGAAAATAGATAGTAGTCCGATTGAGGTGAAATAAAGTGCAAATGAAAGAGGAAAATAAGGAGAATAAGATGGAGTAAAAATATGGAAATGAGAAATATGTCGAACGTCGGCGTACTCTCACACTTCCCCCCCTCAAAGCTGGGTGGTAGATGTAACACCCTGCTTGACAAGATAGTCGCGGAGAGAACGTCGGGCGTTACTCATGTCTTCTTCAGAGACCCAGCTGTCCTCAGAAGGATCATAGCCTTTCCAGCGTACGAGAAACTCCAGGGCGCCATGCCGACGACAACGATGTGGAAGCACAGATTCAACCTCGTACTCAAGTTCATCATTCACGAGGACTGGAGGCGGCGGCGGAGGTTGGCGTCCCGTGTACAGCTTATTTGGATCTTGATAGGGTTTAAGAAGCTGCACGTGGAAGGCGTTATGAATCTTCCAAGAAGCTGGTAGGCGCAAGCGGAATGTGACTAGAGTGACCTGCTCTTCTACGAGGAAAGGTCCGCAGAAGCGAGGTCGTAACTTGGATGGAAGGTGACCGAGGTTGAGGTTGCATGTGTCGAGAAGCACATGGTCACCAACCGCAATGGTATGATCACGTCGATGGCGATCGGCCAAGCGTTTCTGTGAAGACTGTATGTCCTGTAGACGCTTGTGTGTCCGATCCCAAAGCTGTTGCATTGTGGTAACGAAGTCGTGCGCGGGTTGGACAGTTGCAGGTACTGTCGGCTGTTGTGGAGTTAGTGGATGTCGTCCGTAACAGAGGAAAAATGGGGTCTCTCCTGTTGCGGCATGCTTCGCATTATTGTAGGCGAACTCCAACACCGGCAAGTGCAAGTCCCACTTGTTAATGTCGTCCTTGCACGCTGCGCGCAAGAGTTGTTCCACAATTTGGTTCAAGCGCTCTGTCTGCCCATCGGTCTGGGGATGATATGCAGATGACATTGCTAGGCGTGTCCCCATGAGCGACATGAGCTCTTTCCAGAACTTGCTAGTAAACTTGGGGTCCCTGTCGGATATGAGGGTTGTTGGGATCCCGTGCTGTGAGATGATGTGTTTGAGGAATAGCTGTGCCGTTTCCTCCATGCGTGCGGTTGTATGTGTCGGAATGAAGTGTCCCATCTTTGAGAATTTGTCGATGACGACCAGGATGGCGTCATGCCCCGCGTTGGTAGGTGGTAAACCGGTGATGAAATCCAAGCTGACCACTTGCCAAGGCTGTTCCGGGACGGGTAAAGGCTGAAGAAGTCCTGCTTTCTTCTGCTTACTGCTTTTCATCCGCTGGCACGTGTCGCACGAAGTGACAAACTTTTGCATGTCGTATGCCATGTGAGGCCAGTAGTAGACTTTCGCAATCCCGGCAAGAGTCTTGTTACTCCCGAAGTGTCCAGCGTAGAGCACGTCATGGAATTCTTCGAGAAGCAACTGCCGAAGAGGCGGGTAGTTGGGTACCCATATCTTTGTTGATCCTTTGCGTAGTGCAACGTCGTGGTCCCACTGCAACAATTTATTTTTCTCTGCTAAGGGAATCTCGGGGTCGATGGTATACCCGTGCGTGAAGAGTCCCTTGAGTAGCGGATTCATCCCCTCAATCTGTATGGCGGCAACGTATCCAGGCCGGCTCAGTGCGTCTGCCTTATTCTTGTGTCCCGGCTTGTACACGATGTCGTAGTCGAAGTGCGTCTCGAGGAAGTCAATCCACCTGACTTGTCGTCTAGAGAGGGTCGGCTGCGTTTTCAGGTATTTTAGGCTGCAATGGTCAGTGTAGACCGTGGTCTTTCTCCCTTCGAGGTAGCATCGCCATGTCTTGAATGCGGTGATGATCGCTAAGGCCTCTTTGTCGTGAATCGGGTAGTTGAGTTGTGGCCCGTGCAATTTCTTGCTGAGGTAAGCGATTGGTTGTAGTCCTTTCCCTTGGTCTTGCATCAAGACTGCTCCAATTGCTTGGTCGCTAGCGTCAGCTTCGATGACGTAGTCTTTTTCTGGATCTGGCAGGATCAGGACGGGTGCGGACGTGAGTGCGGTCTTCAACTGCTCCATGGCTTGCTGGTGCACATCCTCCCACTTGAATGGTGTATTCTTCTTCAGTAGATTGGTGAGAGGTGTTGCAATCTTCGCATACTGTGGCACGAACCGATTATAGTAGTTCGCAAAGCCAAGGAATTGCTGAAGTTCCTTCACGTTCTCCGGTGTCTTCCACGTACGTACGGCTTCGATCTTCTTTGGGTCGACATGGACTCCTTGAGCGCTCACCATGTGTCCAAGGAACTGAACTTTCTTCAAGGCAAACTCGCTCTTGGATAGCTTAACGTAGAACTTCTCCCGTCGAAGTATCTCGAAGACGCGTCGTAGGTGTTCGATGTGCTGCTTCATGTCCCTCGAGTAGATCAGGATGTCGTCCAGGTACACCACCACGCATTCGTCGAGTAGAGGCCTAAGAATATGGTTCATTTCGGCCTGGAATGTAGCGGGTGCGTTGGTGAGTCCGAACGGCAGGACGAGGTACTCGTAGGATCCGTATCGTGTCCGAAACGCTGTTTTATGGATGGAGTTATCCGCCATCCGGATCTGCCAATATCCTGATCTCAAATCGAGTTTTGAGAATACTGTGGCTCCACGAAGCTGGTCAAGTAGATCGTCGATCCGTGGAATCGGATACTTGTTCTTGATCGTCTGCTTGTTGAGGGCTCGGTAGTCGATGCACATGCGTAAGCTTCCGTCAGGTTTTGGTGTGAAAAGCACTGGTGCACCGTATGATGATGTTGATGGTCGAATGAGTCCTTTGTCCAGAAGGTACTCGATCTGCTTCTTCATGTCGGCCAACTCGGTAGGGCTGAGTCGATATGGTGCTCGGAAGGTCGGTTTTGAACCAGGTTCTTCGATGATCTCGTGCTGGTGGGTTCGGTATGGCGGCAACTGGTCTGGAAGGTCGTCAGGGAGAACGTCTTCGAACTCTTCTAGAAGTTTCTGGATTGCTGGTGGAAGCTCGAGCGTTTTTCTCTCTCCTTCGTCCTCGTTGGTAACCAGTGCAACAAACCCTGCCATGGTTCGCTTCACGTCCTTCTTGAAGCGTGCGAGAGTCTCCTCCGGAATATCTCCCGTGTTGCTCCAATTCGGAAGAGGAACTCTTCTGTCTTGATTGTAAATACTCGCCGTGCGGGTGACCCAGTTGATCTCGGGGTTGAACTTCTTCATAAAATCTCTCCCAAGAATCAAGTCTAGCCCTTTGATGTTGATGACGGGTAGGGTCGGTTTCCAGCGAAGAGGACCCATCTGCAGGTGTAACGCTGCTTCGCCGTAGACTTGTAATTTGTTTCCGTCAACCATCGTAGCTGTGAAGTTTGAAGGCGTGTACTTCTCATTGATGCGTTCGAGGGTTGTTTTGTCGCATACTGAATGGGATGCTCTGCTGTCCACGAGTGCTTGGAGGCGTCGTCCATTGCAGATCACCTCGAGCAAAAGTGGTTGGCGTTGCTCGTTGTACCCGTTGATCGTCTCGTTGATTGGATCATAGGGCATTTCCCATAGCTCTGTGTTTTCTCCTGGGGTGGCAGATAGCCGGTCCTGCCGTTCCCTATTGCCATGATTTTTTGTTGTCGTCGACGACGTGGTTCTCGAGCTCGTAGTAGAATTCATAGATGGGGTAGACACCGTAGATGTTTCAGATGTTGCAGATGCATCTGTAGAGGAGGTTTGAGGTCGTCGCAGCTTCATGTTGACCTCCAGCTCCCTCTTGAGCTGCTTCAGCGCCACCGAATTCTTCCGTGGGGACCGGTTGGTCGACATGGGCTGGTTTTTCAGAGAGAGGACGATGTCGTCGTTGGAAGGTCGACCTTCCACGCTCCGTTGTTGGTTCCCCATGCGCAGCTGCTGTAGTTGTCGTACCGGTACATTCTTTTTCTTCTGGAGCCTCTCTCGTGATTTCACAAAGGCCGTGGACCCAAGGGAATTTTTTCCAAGTAAAGCATCCTTGTATGATATTTTGAAGGGGTGCTTACTTTTTACAGGGCCTTTTTGGAGTTGTCCGGGTCCAGCAGGGTCTTGTGTCGCGGAGATTTTATTTCCCTCGGCGATTTTCCCTGGTAGAGTCCGTTCGTGGTTTGAAAAAATCACTCCACGATCCTCCAATATTCGCATTAAATCTGCTCCACTGCTGCGGTCCCTAAGCGCTGAACGTGCAGTTTTCATTTCGTCACAATCGATGAGTCGATGTCCGGGCTTGCCGCAGAAAGAACACTTAGATTTGTTCTTCTTTGGTCTTGCCTTCGCGTCGATTCGATCGAGTTCCATCGGGTCGGCGTACGTGGGGTTAGCCAAGCGTCCTCCATGTCGTCTAGCTCGTCCATGAAGTCGTCGTGTTCCGATCGTGGTTACGTCAAAACGTTCCGCTGCCGAAACGACGTCGTTGTAGCTGCTCCAATTTGCGGCCGCAACATGTTGTCGTGTTTCTTTTTTCAGCCCCGCGTTGAATGCTCTAATTTTTTCGCCTTCTGTGACGTCGGGGATGCGGTTGAACAACTCCTCCATTTGTTGGGTGTAGTTCGCGACGCTCCCGATTTGTCGATGACGATGCATTTTGTCGCGGGCGATTAACGCTGCATTAATCGGCTCAAAACGTTATAGTAATCCTTCACGGAACTGCTGCCACGTCGCTTCACCTTGGTTTAATAAACCGCTTCTGCTTATCCATTCAATTGCTGGTCCGCGCAGTAGTGTTGCTGCAAATTTAATTATGTTTCTGTCGAGTGCTGGTGCTGTCCATCCAATGGCGGCGAAATAAATTTCGATCGCCAAAAGCCAGCGCCTAGCGTCGATTTCCCCATCAAAGGTGCTGGGGGCTCGAATTTCTTGGGCCTTGGGGAAATTTCGGATTATGGCGAGATTACGCCTTGTACATCACTGTCGGTGCTGTCGGTGCCGTATAATGTAAATGTCGGTGCCGAAAATACCAAATAAGTGAAATAATCGGAAAGCTCTAGAAAATAGAATAGTAGTCCGATTGAGGTGAAATAAAGTGCAAATGAAAGAGGGAAATAAGGAGAATAATATGGAGTAAAAATATGGAAATGAGAAATATGTCGAACGTCGGCGTACTCTCACAGAGGGGTCGCGGGGCGACGGGCCTAGGGCGACGGGGCCACGGGGCCGAGAGCCTAGTACAAAGGCCCTAGGACCTTGTCCTAGAGCCTCATTATTCAGTTCTGGGTTCATTTTGCTCCCCTAACCGAGCGGCAGAGAGAGAGGAGAGAGACAGAGAGAGAGAGAGAGAGAGAGAGAGAGAGAGAGAGAGAGAGAGAGAGAGAGAGAGAGAGAGAGAGAGAGAGAGAGAGAGAGAGAGAGAGAGGCCTAGTCCTTAGCCTCTCCAGCCCTCTCCAGCCTAGTATAAAGACCCTAGGACCTTGTCCTAGAGCCTCATTATTCAGTTCTGGGTTCATTTTGCTCCCCTAACCGAGCGGCAGAGAGAGAGCGAGAGAGAGAGAGAGAGAGAAAGAGAGAGAGAGAGAGAGAGAGAGAGAGAGAGAGAGAGAGAGAGAGAGAGAGAGAGAGAGAGAGAGAGAGAGGCCTAGTCCTTAGCCTCTCCAGCCCTCTCCAGCCTAGTACAAAGGCCCTAGGACCTTGTCCTAGAGCCTTATTATTCAGTTCTGGGTTCATTTTGCTCCCCTAACCGAGCGGCAGAGAGAGAGCGAGAGAGAGAGAGAGAGAGAGAGAGAGAGAGAGAGAGAGAGAGAGAGAGAGAGAGAGAGAGAGAGAGAGAGAGAGAGAGAGAGAGGCCTAGTCCTTAGCCTCTCCAGCCCTCTCCAGCCTAGTATAAAGGCCCTAGGACCTTGTCCTAGAGCCTCATTATTCAGTTCTGGGTTCATTTTGCTCCCCTAACTGAGCGGCTCGCGCCGGCCGCCGAAGGCGGCCGACGCTCGACAGCGCGGCCTTCGGCCGCGCGTGAGGGGCGGCAAGAACAAACACACGCAACAGATACTAAGCAAGGACATACACGCAATGGCAGTTTCAATAAGCAACTAGACAGGCAAGGCACCAATGGGGCAACCGGAGCCCGCGTCTACATGCGGTGTGCTCCAAGGGCGTGAAGAACGCCCGTCAGGGAGCGCCACAGCTCCCGGACCAGAAGCGTGCTTGCGCCGATCGCCGCGGCTCCAGATCCTGCGCGCAAGTGCCGCCTCAAGCCCCGGACGGCTTCGTCAAGCTGTCCCGCAGCAGCAGCGCCACCCTCCACGGGCGCAGCCAGCACGGGCGCCAGCAGCACCGCGAGCTGGTCCGCCGCGTCTAGGCACGAGTCACGCTGGCGGCCACGGAAGGTCTCAGGAGGGATCACAGGGAGAGACGAGTGGGCCAGCACCTGAATCAGCAGCAGAGCGTGGAGACTGTCAGCGAGGCGGTGTAGCTGTCCGAGAGTCGCCTCGGGAACACGGGTCTGCGGAGGCTGGAGTGCCTCCGCCAGGAACTGGAGTGGCTCATCAGCAACAGCAGGGAGAGCGAACGGAGCCGCCAACGAGCCGCCACCTGCGGCCACAAATTCCACTCCCGCAACAGGCGGAACCGGTGGCAGATGGAGACGAGAGCCGGGAGCAGGCGCCGATACAGCGGGAGAAGGAGCTGGCAGCGCCTGGATCTGGGGGGGAGGCGCAGCAACAGGCTGCGAGTTTGGGGGGAGCGCAGCCGGACGGGGAGCCTCGCGGGCTGGCAAGGCGCGCAGCGAACTGCTCTGGCTCTGCGCCGCCCTCTCCTCCCGAACCGCCCTCGACACTTCCCGCTGAAGATCCGCCATCGTCACAGGCGGGCGATACCCCCCACCCCCGCCACGAGCACGGGAACCCCTCCAATCCCCTTGACCCCCGGGGTGAGCAGGCCAGCGCGACTGTTGCTGGTACCGCCGTGGAGACTCACGCCGGCGATGAGATGATTTGCGTTCCTGGTGGGGAGCGGGGGAATGGGGCCGCGACGAGCGACGGTCAGGCGACGGAGGGCGTGACGGTTGGCCTGCAGGAACCACCGCCGTCACAGCGGGTGCGGACTGACCCGCCGCCGCAGGCGCAACCGACGGAGCCGGTTCGCCAGTGGTGGCGGACGCCGCCTTTGGTGACGAAGCAGAGGCCTGCACAGGCAGGCAGGGGGCAGAAGCGTTCGGCGCAACACGGGCGCCAGGGACAGGTGCAGGGGGTTCAGCAACACCCCCAGCAGGGGCAGACGCCGACGGCTCGACAAGGGGAGCTAGGGAGCCTGGTGACGCAGGCGGAGCAGACGGGACAGCAGCGGGAGCGGTCGGGCCAGCCTCTGCCCCGGCAAGGGGAGCCGCGGGTGCGTGGGGAGGAGTCTTTTCAGAGACTGCTGTCACGTGCTTCGGAGCCGGCGGTAGAGGGGGCTCCGTTGCCAAGGTCGCCCTTTCGGGCCCTGCCGGAGGCCTGGCGACCACAGCCGACCAGTCGGCAGCGAGCCCTGGCGACGGCTCAGGTGCTCCGGCAATCACCATCTCGAGAGCAGGGAAGCCGTGGGGCGAGGAGAGAAACCGTAAGCGGAACGGGCGGAGGACCAGAGAATGGGTATCAGGTGGCGGCGAGAAGGGCTTTAACGGCGTTAGCAGCAACTAATGAAGAAGAAGATCTAAGGGACCCATCTTATAGGGAAGAATCCCTCCCACCAAGCGAGGACGAGGAATCGGAGGGAGAAGGCAGGGTGAGAGAGGCAGAAGGGAGACGAGCAAACGAGGTGGGCCGCTCGACCATGCGAATACCGCAAGCGGATCAGCGACCGTCAGATGCTGATCGGACGGGTGGCAATCAAACCACCGACGCACCAACACGGGCGAGCCGCGGTCGACGAAATCGAACCGCCGCTGCCAACACCGCGACGCGCCAAACCATTCTGAACCCCCGCTACTTTTCGCCAGACGAGCTGGCGAGACGTGATGACTTGTTCGCAGCCATCGCATGCTGGGACATTGCAGCTCTCTGCGACAGTTGACAGCCCTCGCTGTCACGGGGTTTACCGCCAAATCTATGCCAACTGTTTTCGCAGGCGCTTCTGACACCGTTACTCCACCTCTCACGAAATCCCGAATCTGAAACGGGCTGGCGTCTGCTGCTATTTCTCCCTCGCCTAACACTTCGCCAAGCCTCGCCACAGCGACCAGACTGGCCGGGGGTCAAGGCCCGGCTCCGAGCTTTCCAGCGTGGCGAATGGGAACAGCTGTACCTGGACACGGTGGACGCGGTCAATACACCCCCACCGCCACGACACCAGCCTGACGCGACCGGAGTCATCAGCCGAGCTGAGGGGCTCGCAAAACGGGGGAGTCTACGCCGAGCCGTGCTGGCACTGGAGTCAACGCCGGTCTGCACCCCCAGCCCGGAAATATTGGAGGAGCTTCGCCAAAAACACCCACCTGCTGTACACGAGGCGGTGACCTGGCCTGTGCCACCCGAGTCGAAACTGTCCATCACCCATGCTGAGTTCGCCAAAATTCTAGGAAGATGCGAGAACGGAGTGGGAGCCGGACCGTCGGGAACAACATTTGAGCACATGCGCAACGCGGCCACCACTAACGCCATGATTAGCACCCATCTGCACGCCTTGGTCAACACTCTGCTGGGGGGAAATTTGCCAGGCCCGGTCGCAAACCTCCTGACGGCGTCGCGGCTGATTGCCCTGGCCAAGCCTGGGGAAGGGGCCCGGCCAATAGCGATAGGCGAGTGTTTGACAAGGTTGACAGCCAAGGCAGCCCTGACAGCCATGGGAGAAGCTGCCCGTGAATATTTCCTGCCGCTTCAGTACGGTGTGGCAGTGCCAGGTGGAGCAGAGACGGTAATCCACACAGCCAGGGCATTCCTGGATGCCCGCCCCAACAGCCTGGTCTTGCAAGCGGATATTTCAAACGCTTTCAATAGCATCTCGCGACATGCCATCGCCACAGCGTTACACGACCCCAAACTCTCGCCACTACAGCGGTTTGTGAAATTGACCTACGGTAACTCGTCGCAACTGCTCCTGTACGCGAAATTCAACTGCGAACCACTGCACAGTGAACGGGGCGTGCGGCAAGGGGACCCACTCGGCCCGTTACTGTTTGCAGCAGGGATACACCCCACGGTACGTGACAATCCAGAAGCACACCCCAACGTCCTCTGCTTGGCGTATGCGGATGATGTCACCTTCCTGGGGGACACATCCCGCACTGTAGCTGCCTTCATGTATTTCACAGCCAGACTAGCGCAGCTGGGCCTGACATATAATCCGCAGAAATGCGCGGCTTGGAGCTCAACCACAGTCACACAGCATCAACTTCCGCCTGGGGTGCCGTTTTCCAAGGACGAAGTCCGGCTTCTAGGTAGCTACGTTGGGACCGACGCTGGTGTAGCCGGGTTCCTTTCGGGCCAGTTAGGAGAGATGGCAAGGCCGTTACCGCTGATAGAACGAGCAGACCCCCAGGTGGCCGCACTGCTCCTCACGCGATGTATTTCCAGGCGTGTAGCTTACCTCATTAGGACGACTCCCCTCCACCTACTCCCACGCGCCACCTGGAGCCAGTGGGGCAGGGACTTGCTCATTACCTTACTCACCGTTTGCCAAGCCGCGCTGCACTTCTGCTTGCACTGCTTCTGTTGCCACTGCTGCTACTGCTACTACTGCTGCTACTGCTGCTACTATGACTAGCCCTATTGTTCTCACCTTTGATGCTGAGGGGCGTGCAGTTGACTTTGACGTGTGGATTAATGACCTTCAGCTCTTTCTTCAGTGTGACTCTAGGGATGGGGTATCCCTGTTTGATCACACGTCCGGTGTCTCTACTGCACCTGCTGCCACTGCTGACAGTACGGTTCGCTCGCAGTGGACCACTCGTGACGCTGTTGCTCGCCTTGCTGTTTGTAGTCACCTGCCGTCTGCTGAGCGCGCGCATTTTGTGCAGTACAAGACTGCTAAGTCTTTGTACGACGCTGTTGTAGCGCGCTACTCCTCCCCTGCCACTGCTGCCCTCAGTCGCCTCATGCTGCCGTACCTTTTCCCTGACCTTGCCGCCTTTGCCACAATCGCTGACCTCATTACCCACCTCCGCACTAGTGACACCCGCTACCGCGCTGCGCTTCCTACTGAGTTCTGTGCCAAGAACCCCCCCCTCCATGTACATCACCCTTTACTACCTAGTCACCCGCCTCCCTGACTCCCTTGCTTCAGTCAGGGACCACTTTCTCCCCCTTTGCCCCACCGAGCTCACTGTCGACCTGCTAGAGGAGCGCCTCGCTGCGGCTGAGAAGAGTATCTTAGCTGTAGGTGCTTCTCGCGGTGACCGTCGCGCCCCTTTCTTTGAGGGGTGTTCCCCTGTCCCCCTTCTCCCCTCTGTTGCTTCTGCTGCTGCTGTCGACCTCGTTGGCACTGAGGAGGTCGGGGCTGCGTCGGCTCCTAGTGGGAGGCGCCGCACCAGCAGGGGCAAGGGGGGCAAGGGTGGTGGAGGGGACGGTGGCGGCGGTGGAGGCGGTGGAGGAGGCGGAGGGGGTGGCAGTGGAGGTGGGGGTGGTGGTGGGAGTGGAGGCTTTGGTGGCGGCGGTGGGGGTGGTGGAGGCAGCAGCGGCAGCGGCGGTGGAGGCAGCGGCAGTGGTGGTGGAGGTGGCGGCGGCGGTGGTGCTGGTCAAGGTGCAGCCGCGCAGCGTGGAGGCGTTGGTGGTATCCAGCGCCACCAGCAGCCGCGTTCCCGTGAGACTCCATCTGCCCAGCAGCTTCGTGAGTGGTACGCTGGGCGTGGGAGGTCTAGGGGTGTTGGTCCCTGCACTTACGTTCTTCGCACCGGCGGGCGTCGTGGGGAGACGTGCGGGCTGCCACACACTGTGCACCGCTGCTTCGGTCGCCTGACTGACGCCTGCCGCGCCCAGTTTCCTGACGCTGTTGAGCTCCCCCGCTGGGGTGATCTGCTTAGGCAGAATGTTGCTATCTTTGATCTTGATTTCGATGCTATCCTTGCTGCCATATATGCTTTGACTGATAGTGCTGAGGGTGACTGTTACCTGAGTTTCCCGCCCGACCCGGGCATTGAGGCTGCTGGTCTAGGTGCTAGTGCGTGTGCTGCTCCAGGTACTGGTGAGTCTGCTGCTCCAGGTGCTGGTGAGTCTGCTCTCTCTGGTACTGCACCTACTGAGGCCTTGCACACTTTCACACTTGACTCTGGTGCTTCGCGCTCTTTCTTTCGCGACAGCACCACACTCACGCCGCTCAGTCGGCCTGTCACGGTCTCCCTAGCTGACCCCTTTGGGGGTCCAGTCCTTGCGCACTCTTCCACGGTTTTGCCGTGTCCTGCGGCCCCGTCGGGCTTGCTGTCGGGACTCCACCTCCCCTCGTTCTCTACGAACTTGGTGAGTGGAGCTGACCTCCAGGACGCGTGGGTTGACCAGTTCACCCCTGGAGGTCAGCGTGTGACCCACTGCACTTGCTCTCGGACGGGCCGCCACCTGGCCACGTTCACCCGTCGGCCTGGGTCGAGTCTGTACACACTGACTACTGCGTCTCCTCCAGTTGCTGCGTCTGGTCAGATAGCCGCGTCTGGTCAGGTGTTTTCTGCCGCGTCCAGGTCTAGTCCAGTGTCTGCCCCCTGCTCGTGTCGTCCTCTGTCACACGAGACTCTCCTTTGGCACCACCGCCTTGGTCACCCCTCCCTGCCTCGTCTTCGAGGTATGGCCTCCCGTACCCTTGTCTCAGGTCTCCCTCGGTCCCTGCCTCCCCTTCCTCCAGGGCCTGCCCCTACCTGTGTTCCTTGTGTCGAGGGCTGGCAACGTGCCGCTCCTCACTCCTCCGAGTTCCCTCCGACAGAGGCTCCCCTGCAGACTCTTCACATGGACGTGTGGGGCCCAGCCCGCGTCCGTGGACAGGGTCACGAGTGTTACTTCCTGCTGGTCGTAGACGACTACTCGCGTTACACCACAGTCTTCCCCTTGCGCAACAAGGGTGAGGTCACTGAGGTGTTGATCGATTGGATCCGCGGTACCCGTCGCCAGCTCAGCGAGAGTTTCGGCTCGGACCTTCCTGTTTTGCGTCTGCACTCAGACAGAGGTGGTGAGTTTTCCTCCAACCTTCTGAGGGCCTTCTGTGCGGAGGGCATCCGCCAGATGTTCACGCTTCCGGCCTCCCCTCAGCAAAATGGGATTGCTGAGTGCCGCATTGGCATGGTCATGGACGTCGCTCATACGTCCATGATCCATGCGGCTACTCCCCATTTTCTGTGGCCGTTCGCGGTTCAGTACGCTGCGCATCATATCAACCTTCAGCCTCGTGTCTCCTTGCCGGAGACCACACCTACTCTGCGGTGGACGGGGAAGGTTGGCGATGCGTCTGTGTTCCGTGTTTGGGGATCTCGAGCTTTTGTCCGCGATGCTTCAGCGGACAAGCTGTCCTCCCGTGCCGTTCCCTGTGTCTTCCTTGGCTTCCCCCCTGACGCACCTGGGTGGCAGTTTTACCACCCCACCTCGCGTCGTGTTCTGTCCTCTCAGGACGTCACGTTTGACGAGCCGGTCTCCTACTACCGTCTCTTTCCCTACCGCACAGCCTCTCTCCCCCCCCCGCCCCTCTTCCTAGCACCAGGTACTCCTCCGGTAGACCCCCTCCCCCCTCAGGGTCCTGCCCCCTCAGGTGTGTCCCAGGTAGACCCTGTCGAGCCTGTCGAGGTAGCTGTCGACTCATGTGCTGCTAGGGATGCTGCGCCTGTGGGTGCGGGGACTGGGGGTGTTGTGCCTAGGGTTGCTGTGTCTGAGGGTGCGGAGCCTTGGGGTGCTGAGCCTGCACGTGTGGAGCCTGGGGGTGCTGAGCCTGGGGGTGCTAAGTCTGGGAGTGCTGAGCCTGGGGGTGCTGAGCCTGAGCGTGCTGAGTCTGGAGGTCCTCCGGGTGTCCCGTCATGGCGGGAGCCCCTCTCTTCGCAGCAGCTTCGTGAGTGGTACACTCTGCACTGTCGCCGTGCTGCTGGTGCTGGAGCTGCTGGAGGTGCTTCTGGGGCTACTGGTGGTGCGTCTGGAGCTGGAGCTGCTTGAGGTGCTACTGGTGCTGGAGCTGCTGGAGGTGCTGCTGGAGCTCGAGCTGCTGGAGCTGGAGCTGCTGGAGGTACTGCTGGTGCTGGAGCTGCTGGAGCCGCTGGTCCTGGAGGTACTGGTGCTGGAGGTACTGGTGCTGTTGGAGCTGCTGGAGGTGCTGGAGCCGCTGGTCCCGGATGTGCTCATACTGGAGGTACTGGAGCTGCTAGGGCTGGTGGTGCTTCAGGAGTTGGAGCTACAGGTGCTGGAGCTGTTACTACTGGAGGTGCTGCTGGAGCTGAGGGTACTGGTGCTGTCTCTGCTATTTCTGGAGGCGATGCGCGGCCGCGGCCGTACTACGTTCCGCTCCTTCAGCAGGTTCTTGGTCCTCCTCCTCCTTTACTGAGTCCACTGCCTGTCCAGTCACAGTCGCAGTTACAGCCGGCCTCTCCACTGCCTGGTCCTTCGCCTTACTCTGGGCCGACTAGAGGCCTTACAGAGCGTCGGGAGCCTGAGTCACGTCCTGCGTCGCCTGAGTCTCGTCCTGCGTCACCTGAGTCTTGTTCTGAGTCGCCTGTCCGCGCTGTTCGCACTGGTCGTCATGTTCCGCGTCAGCGTCCTCCTCCTGTCCCCGGCACTCACTCTATGACACTGCGTCCTTCCACTGCCCCACAGCATGTCCCTCTGCCGTCTCCTCCTGCGTCTTCTCTTCCTGACGGTCCGGACCCGGAGTCTGACTCACTTCGTGCTGCTAGTCCTACTGTCACGCGCTTTCTGGCCACTGCTTTCACTGACCCTTTGTTTGAGTCCACTGTTGCGTCTGCTCTCGTTGCTGAGCTTGTTGACTTTGCTGCAGCCTGTCGCCTAGACTACGCCACTAGTCTTGTTGCTGAGTCTGCGTCTGCGTCTGTCGGTCCTCCGTCCGTCGGGGGTGAGTGTGCTCTTGCCACGGACGTTCTTGAGGACAGACAGGAGGAGTTTGAGTGTTTTGCTGCTGCTGTACCTCATCTCGTGTCCATGCTGCTTGCCCCTGAGGGAGACCCGGATGCACCAGACATCCCGACCCCGCGCTCTTACGCAGAGGCGATAGAAGGTCCCTACTCCTCTCAGTGGCAAGCAGCCATGGACGTCGAGATGGCTTCCTGGAATTCCACAGGCACCTACATCGACGAGGTTCCCCCGCCTGGGGCGAACATCGTCAGTGGCATGTGGATCTTCAGGGTGAAGCGGCCGCCGGGTTCTCCGCCTCTCTTCAAGGCGCGTTACGTTGCACGAGGCTTCAGTCAGCGACAGGGAGTTGACTTCTTCCATACCTTCTCCCCTACCCCGAAGATGACCACTCTTCGGGTGCTGCTGCACGTCGCCGCTCAGCGTGACTACGAGCTACACTCGCTTGACTTCAGCACAGCCTTCCTACAGGGCAGCCTGCACGAGGAGATCTGGCTGCGCCGCCCACCTGGCTTCACTGGGTCGTTTCCTGCTGGTACCCAGTGGAGCCTCCGGCGGCCAGTCTACGATCTCCGCTAGGCACCCCGTGAGTGGCACAACACACTGAGGACGACTCTTGTTGCTCTTGGTTTTGCTCCTTCCACTGCTGACCCTTCGCTGTTTTTACGCACTGACACCACTCTGCCGCCGTTCTACGTTCTCGTGTACGTAGACGACTTGGTCTTTGCTACTGCTGACACTAAGGCACCCCACGTGAAGTCCGAGCTGCAGAAGAGACACACGTGCACAGACCTGGGTGAGCTGACAAGCTATCTTGGCTTGCGGATCACCTGGGACAGAGCACAGCGCACCATTACCTTGACTCAGTCACACATGGTGCAGCAGGTCCTTCAGCGCTTCGGCTTCACGTACTCCTCGCCACAGTCCACTCCTCTGCCTACCGGTCACTCGCTCTCAGCTCCACCTTCGGACGAGTCCGTAGAGCCGAGTGGCCCGTATCCAGAGCTTGTGGGCTGCCTCATGTACCTGATGACTTGCACACGACCTGACCTTGCATACCCTCTCAGCCTTCTGGCACGCTACGTGGCTCCCGGTAGGCACCGAAAGGTGCACTGGGATGCTGCGAAGAGGGTGTTGCGCTACTTGTGCAGTACGTCGGGCATGGGGCTTGTGCTTGGAGGACGGGCTCGAGTTGTTCTCACTGGTCACGCAGACTCATCCTGGGTTGACGACTTGGCTACGCAGCGGTCGTCACAGGGTTACACCTTCAGTCTTGGCTCCGGTTCTGTCTCTTGGCGGTCTACCCGCTCTTCTTTTGTTCTCAGCTCCAGTTGTGAGGCTGAGATCTACGCTGGGGCCATGGCTGCACAGGAGTTACGTTGGCTCACCTACCTGCTGACCGACTTGGGAGAGGCGCCTCGTTCTCCTCCAGTTCTGTACGTCGACAACAAGGCCATGCTAGCCTTGTGTTAGGAGCACAGACTGGAGCACAGAACGAAGCACATTGCTCTGCGCTACTTCCTTGCTCGAGAGTTGCAGCAGCGTGGTCAGCTTCATCTTGCTTACGTGGCCTCTCAGGCCAACACTGCTGATGTTTTCACCAAGGCACTTCAGCCTTGTGATCATCAGCATTTTTGTACTGTTCTAGGCCTTGTACCTACTGTGCCTCACTTGCTTACTTCTTGACTCTGCTTGTACTGTACTCTGTATACATATACCTGCATTCTTACACTTGCTAGGTTGTGTTCACTGTATTGTTTGTTCTCCTTTATATAACTCTGCATGTGAACTGGCCTTGTGGCCATTTGCTTGTGCTCAGACTGCGTGGTGACTTTGTGATCCACCCTGAGCTTGCTTTGTCTTTCTTGACTGGTCTTGTGACCTCTTGCTCTCCCCCACTTTGCCTATGGGGGTGTGTCAAACATATATGCTCTAGTCTATCTAGGCTGTAGTGGGGTAGTTCATAGAGGGTACAACACTTTTAGGTTTCCCACTTGTACCCACCTGCTTTCTAGTTCAGTCATTCATTCGTTCACTATTCTAACAAGTAGCTCACCCGACACGTGGGCGTACAGGCAGATGTCGCCCTGGCGCTGGTTTTGCAGGTTGAGATGGACGTCGAGCAGCCATGCGTCAAAGTCGATCGCGCGCTCCTCCCCATCGAGCCGCAGTATGAACGCAGACTCCATATTAGGGGTGAGCAGGGGTACAGCTACAGTGGATGAGAGGGGTAGCCACAAGCGGAGGAGGAGATAGTCCGAGGCAGGCAGGCATAACGAAACCCTAAACCCTCCATTGCGGCTGCAGTCACGGCGGCGGGCAGCAGTGGCAGGCCTGGAGGCAACGGCAGGTGCGGCTGCGGGCACGTGGCAGGCGCGGCGGCAAAGTGCAGTGGTAGGAGCATGGCAGAGCGAGACGGGGCAGCAGGGGACGGCAGCAGGGCGTGGCGGGGTGCGACGGTGGGGCGCGACGGGTCTGCAAGGGCCGCTAGAGGGCTCTAGAGGGCGCTAGAAGGGGGTGGGGGGGCGGGATGAGGGCATCTAGGGAGGTAGGTTCTGCAAAAGCAAGAAACCTAGCCTAATCTGATGTCAACAACAGAATGGATGAGGATTGAGGGCATACATAGGGGGTATATCTAGCAAACCCGTACCCTCTGTAGTGCAACTCAACCTAGCCCAAAGATTACGCATGCAAATGCATATGTCTATATTGACAAATGCGTGTGTATTGTCCTGCTGGGGATTTTGCTGCTCCTTCTTGTATAGTCTATCAGAAATTGTTTAGTACCGCATTCTCCCGTATATAGGACCCTCTGAAAAGAGAGTCCCCCAAGTTTTTAATGCACAGGGTGGAACTCTTATAAGATCAAAATGCAAGGACCCCCTTTTTAATATCAATAGTTTTAAGGCCCCCTTTTTGGTGTATAGTGTAAGTTGCAACCCTTGTCACTTTTGCGCATCGGATTACAAACGATGTGTTCTGGCGTGGTCAATGTGTCGGTGCGTTCCTGAGTTTGGACACCATTCGAAATTTCCCCACGCGACTCGAAATGTTGACGTGGCATTAATTTACATTTGGAAGTTCCCCCATGCGGTTAGACATCCGGGCACTTTCAGCCCAGCCAACCACGATTGCCATCTCCGGCAGCGTGCGACACTCATGAATGTGCCACGTTTAGGATGTTTGGGGTCAATCGTGTTTGAAACGGTTGATTCATGCTAGACGCCGTCGACATTTGTTTCCAATGCTACCACGCAACCCCGTTCTGCCCTGCGTGCGTGACCCACCAAAAACACCAAGGTCTGTCTTGAACAGCTAATGGATGGGAAATACGAAGTACAAGAGAGAGAGGCCAATTTGAACAAAAATAGAGCAACACATTATTGTACCACTTACCAACATTTCACCATGTTCGATTACCTCCGCAGACACGCAGCCGCAGCTATAGCTGCTTTCATGCATTGGAAGGCTATTGATGATGCAGAGACTGACTCCCTCCTAGTCGAGCTTTCTCTTGTGTTTTCCGACAGCGCCTCTAACGACTATCGCGCCGAACGTATTGCTAAGAGAACCCTCGCTGTCAATCGTAACCGACTGGACAGAGCTGCGCATATGGCCCATTGGATCGACCGGATCCCCACAATGTCGGAGACAGAGTTTGTCAACCTATTCCGCATCAATCGCGCCATTCTTGAGCACGTCACTGATGAGCTCAAACCAGCATTCCGCCCGATCACTACCGCCCTTGCCCTCCCCATTCTCTTATGCGTGCTCATACCGATCAAACATCTGGCAACCAGGATGAATTTCATTGACCTTAGCGAATAGTTCGGTGTTTCGAAGACACATTGTCACAAAGCGGTTGACATTTTCCTTCGTGAGTTTCCTCGCAGATTCAAGACCGAGTGTGTGTGATTCCCTATGCATGAAAGAGTGGTAGAAATGGATGCTGAATTTCACGAATGCAAGGGTGTGCCCAACTTCATTGGCGCTGTTAACAGGACCCACATCCAAGTGTGGGGCATCGACGACTACCGGACCGAGTACTATTGCCGGAAGCAAATGTACTCGGTGCAATTGCAACTGACGGTTGATGCCAAGTGTAACATTTGGGACTATGTGGTTGGGTATCCCGGCTCTTCACATGACGCGCGTGTTTTCAAGAAGAGCATATTATATGAGCGATTACAGCAAGGTGACATACAGCCATACCAACTTCTAGGTGATGCTGCTTACCCGCTTACCGATTCCTCCCTAGTACCTATCCATGCAAGTAGTGCAAGGCTTCTGCGCGGGTGGGAGTAGACTTTCAACTACGTCGACTCCTCAACCCGCATGTCAGCGGAGAGAGCGGTGGGGCTCTTCAAAGTTCGGTGGCCCATTTTCTCGAGCTGCCATGAATGCAAGCTTTGGCGGGTGTGTGCGGGTGTTGGTTGCGCGGTCATTATGCACAATATGATAATGACAAGAGAGGAGTGTTGGTGGGAAGCAAGGGGAGGGCGCCGCCAAGCATAGAACTGCAGGAAGAACCGCTGGTGGGACAGTCACGGCATGCAAGATTACCGCTGGATTCCACGCCCGCGGTGAACAGGGCCATTACAGAGGAACGGCGCCGCCAGTTCGGCATCCACATCAATGAGGGATGGTCTTGGCGCCACGAGGGCGATGATCATTCACCACAAGACCGGGATTGAAGGCATTGCTGGGTTTGCATCTGTTGGGTAGGAAAGGGAATAGAGGGGCGATTTAGAGGGCTGTTTTTTTATTTTTTTGCTTTGTAAGGGCTGGTTTATCCTCATAATCCGTACCTCTTTCACAATCTTCTTCGATTGGCTGCAATGGCGCGCCGGGCTCTGTTGGCGCAGCGTTTGCATTCCGAGTCCCACCTTCATCAAGTACGTGCGGCTCCGGCGCCCTATTCGCATTCCACCAGTTGTCGACATACCATAACCATTTAGGCCTAGGCATAGGCTCGTTTCCAATGCCGTTTTCCGCCTCCAATATCTTGTCCAAACGCTGTTTCAAACGAGGCCACTACTTCGACATTGTCTCCGAAGGGCGACGCCACGCAGGGTTGGCAACACGTATGCAATGCCTTAACCTTTTCCAGGATTGCCTGCCTTGTTTCCCCTTCATACTATCCCAGTAGTCTTTCGCCATCCACATGGCAGCAGTGAGTGTAAGAATCTAGAACGAGAATGAATTGCATTGAGCAGAAAGTTGGTACAAGTACTAACCCTAATTGGGTTGTACCCCTTATCACTATAGCCTATACAAAGTAAGCACTATAACATTCTGACACACTCCCATAGGAAAAGTGGGGGAGAACAAGTGATCACAAGACCAGTCAAGAAAAGCAAAGCAAGCTAGGGGTGGAACACGAAGTCACCACACATTCAGAGCACAAGCAAATGGCCACAAGGCCAGTTCACATGCAGTGTTATATAAAAGAGAACAAACAGTACAGTGATCATACCCTAGCAAGAGTAAGCATGCAGCTATATATGTATATATCACAGTACAAGCAAAGTCACGTAGTAAGCAAGTGAGGCAAAGTAGGCACAAGGCCTAAAACAGTACAGAAACGATGATGATCACCAATCTGAAGTGCCTTGGTGAATATATCAGCAGTGTTGGCCCTAGTGGCCACGTAAGCAAGACGAAGCTGACCACTATGCTGTAACTCTCGACCAAGGAAGTAATGCAGAGCGATGTGCTTCGTTCTGTGCTCCAGTCTGTGCTCCTGACATAAGGCAATCATGGCCTTGTTGTCTACGTATAGAACTCGAGAAGAACAAGGCCCGCTCTCCCAAGTCGGTCAGCAGGTAGGTGAGCCAGCGTAACTCCTGTGCAACCATGGCCCCATCGTAGATCTCAGCCTCACAACTGGAACTGAGAACAGAAGACGAGCGGGTAGACCGCCAAGAAACAGAGCCGGAGCCAAGGCTGAAAGTGTAACCCTGTGACGACCGCTGAGTAGCCAAGTCGTCAACCCAAGAAGCGTTTGCGTGTCCAGTGAGGACAACTGGACCCCGTCCTCCAAGCACGAGCCCCATGCCCGACGTACTGCACAAGTAGCGCAACACCCTCTTAGCGGCCTCCCAGTGCTCTGGTCGGTGTCTCCCGGGCGCAACGTAGCGTGCCAGTTTGCTAAGAGGGTAGGCAAGGTCAGGTCGAGTGCAGGTCGTCAGGTACATGAGGCCGCCCACAAGCTATGGATACGGGCCACTCGGCTCTACGGACTCGTTCGAAGGTGGAGCTGAGAGCGAGTGACCGGTACGAAGAGGAGTGGACTGTGGCGAGGAGTACCGGAAGCCGAAGCGCTGAAGGAACTGGTGCACCATGTGTAACTGAGTTAGGATGATGGTGCGCCGTGCTCTGTCCCGGGTGATCTGCAAGCCAAGATAGCTGCGCAGCTCACCCACGTCAGTGCAGGTGTGTCTCTTCTGCAGCTCCGACTTCACAAGGGCCAGTGCCTCAGTGTCAGCACTGGCAAAGACCAAGTCGTCGACGTACACTAGGACGTAGAACGGCCGCAACGAAGTGTCGGTGCGTAGAAACAGCGACGGGTCAGCAACAGAAATAGCAAACCCAAGAGCCGCAAGCGCCGTCCTCAGTGTGTCGTGCCACTCGCGAGGCGCCTGGCGGAGACCGTAGACTGGCCGCCGGAGGCTACACTGGGTACCTGCAGGAAACGACCCAGTGAAGCCAGGTGGGCGGCGCAGCCAGATCTCCTCGTGCAGGCTGCCCTGTAAGAAAGTTGTGCTGAAGTCAAGAGAGTGAAGCTCGTAGTCACGCTGAGCATCGACGTGCAACAACACCCGAAGAGTAGTCATCTTCGGGGGAGGGGAGAAGGTCTAGAAGAAGTCAACTCCCTATCGCTGACTGAAGCCTCGTGCAACGTAACGAGCCTTGAAGGCAGACGGAGAACCCGGCGGCCGCTTCACCCTGAAAATCCACATGCCATCGACTATGTTCGCCCTAGGAGGGGGAACTGCGTCGACGAGGGTGCCTATGGACTTCCAGGAAGCCATCTCTGTGTCCATGACTGTTTGCCACTGAGAGGAGTAGGGACCCGTAATCGCCTCTGCGTAAGAGCGCGGGGTCGGGATGTCTGGTGCATCCAGGTCTCCCTCATGTGCAATCAGCATGGACACGAGATGAGGTACAGCAGCTGCAAAACATTCAAAGTCCTCCTGCCTGTCCTCAAGGACGTCCGTGCCAAGAGCACACTCACCCCCAACGGACGGAGGACAGTCAGACTCAGACTCAGCAACAAGACTAGCGGCGTAGTCGAGGAGAAAGACGGCAGCAAAGTCAACAAGCTCAGCAACTAGGGCAGACGCAGCAGCAGACTCAAACGAAGGGTCAGTGACAACAGTGGCTAGAAGACGAGGGACAGTAGGATTGGCAGCACGAACTAAGTAAGACTCAGGGTCCGAACCGTCACCAAGAGAGGACGCAGGAGGAGACGGGAGGGGGACACGCTGTGGAACAGAGGAAGGACGAAGTGCCATATGGTGCATGCCGGGGACAGGAGGAGGACGTGGACGAGGAACACGACGACCAGTGCAAACAGCGCGAACAGGCAAGGCATGACGAGACACAGGCTCACGACACTCTGTAAGACCTCCGGTCTGCTAAGTGTAAGGAGAAGGAGCAGGCAGTGGGGAGGCTGGCTGTAACAGCGGCTGCGACTGGTCAGGCGGTGGAAACAGTAAGGGAGGAGTAAGGCCAGTAGAAGACGGGAGACCAAGAACCTGCTGAAGCAGGGGAACGAAGTACGGTCGCGGCCGTCCAGTGTGTCCAGAACCAGCACCAACAGCACCAGCACCCCCAGGGCCAGCGCCTCAAGCTCCGATGTCTCCAACTCCAACGCCTTCAGTACCACCAGCTCCAGCTGCTCCAGTACCTCCAGCAGCTCCAGCGCCAGTGTCTCCAGCTCCAACTCCTGCAGCACCACCAGCTCTAGCAGCTCCAGTACCTCCAGTACGAGCACCTCCGGGACCAGCGGCTCCAGTACCTCCAGCAGCTCCAGCTCTAGTGCCTCCAGCTCCAGCTCCTGCAGCACCTCCTGCTCCAGCAGCTCCAGCTCCAGTGCCTCCAGCTCAAGCGCCCGGCCCCGTACCTCGCCCGCGACCTGCACGTACCTAGCCCGCGCCCGGCCCCGTCCCTCGCCAGCGCCCGGCCCCGTACCTCGCCCGCGACCGGCCCGTACCTAGCCCGCGATCGGCCCGTACCTAGCCCGCGCCCGGCCCCGACCCTCGCCCAGCGCCAGGCCCAGTACCTAGCCCAGCGCCCGGCCCTGTACCTAGCCCGTGCCCGGCCCGTACCTAGCCCAGCGCCCGGCCCCGTACCTAGCCCGCGCCCGGCCCCGTACCTGCCCAGCGCCCTGCAGCACCTCCAGCTCCAGCAGCTCCAGTACCTCCAGGACCAGAACCTCCAGTGCCTCCAGCTCCAGCGCCACCAGCGCCAGGGTCTCCAGCTCCAGCTCCTCTAGCCCCAGCAGGAACTCCAGCACCTCCAAGACTAGTAGCTCCAGCACCTCCAGCTCCAGTGCCTCCAAAGGCAGAGTCTCCGGCTCCGGCAGCTCCACTCCGACGGCGTGTGCGCCGAACAAACCACTCGCACAGCTGCTGTGGGGAGAGAGGCTCCGGCCGGGGAGACAGTCGTGGCGAGGCACCCGCAGGACCTCCAGAAGAAGTAGTACCCCTAGGCTCAGCACCCCCAGACTCCGCACCCTTAGACTCAGCACCCCCAGGCTCCGCACCCTCAGGCTCAGCACCCCCAAGCTCCGCACCCCCAGGCTCAGCACCCCCACACCCCGCACCCTCAGACTCAGCACCCCCAGGCGCTGCACCTGCAGGCTCAGCACCCCCAGCTCCGCACCCCCAGGCTCAGCACCCCCAAACGCAGCACCTCTAGAAGCACCTGAGCCTACAGCGATCTGAACAGGCACAGTGCCAGGGAGTGGGACTATCTGATTCACACCGGAGGGAGCAGGACCCTGAGGGGGGAGGGGGTCTACCGGAGGGGGACCTGGAGCAAGGAAGAGCGGCGGGGGTGGGAGAAGGGCAGAGCGGTAGGGGAAGAGACGGTAAAAGGGAACCGACTCGTCAAACGTGACGTCCTAAGAGGGGAGGACACGGCGCGAGGTGGGGTGGTAAAACTGCCAGCCATGCGTGTCAGGGGGAAAGCCAAGGAAGACGCAGGGAATAGCGCGGGCGGAGAGCTTGTCCGCGGACGTATCGCGAACAAAGGCACGAGAACCCCAGACCCGGAACACCGACGCATCGCCAACCTTCCCCGTCCAATGCAGTGTAGGCGAGGTCTCCGGCAAGGAGACACGGGGCCAGAGTTTGAGCTGATGCGCAGCGTACCGGACCACAAACGGCCACAGAAAATGGGGAGCAGCTGCATGGATCATGGAGGTATGAGCGACCTCCATGACTAGGCCAATGCGGCACTCAGCAATCCCATTTTGCTGCGGGGAGGCCAGAAGCGTGAACGCCTGGAGGATGCCCTCCCCACGACAAAAGTACCGCAAGAGGTCGAAGGAGAACTCACCACCTCTGTCAGAGTGCAGATGCAAGACAGGAAGGTCCTGGCGGAACCGCTCGCGGAGCTGGAGACAGACTGCACGGATCCAAGGGATCAAGACATCAGGGACCTCACCCTTGCTGCGCAAGGGGAAGACCGTGGTGTAACGCGGGTGTAGTCGTCAACAACCAGCAGAAAGTAGCGCTCGTGGCCCTGTCCACTGACGCGGGCTGGGCCCCAAAAGTCCATGTGGAGAGTCTGCAGGGGAGCAGTCGTCGGGGGAAACGAGGAGGAGTGAGGAGCGGCGCGCTGCCGCCCCTCGACGCAAGGAAGATAGGGCGGGGTAGGCGAGGGCGGGAGGGGAGGCAGAGACCTGGGAAGACCAGAGACAAGGAGGCGGGAGTGCATGCCACGAAGGCGTGGCAGGGAGGGATGACCAAGTCGGTGGTGCCACAGGAGAGTCTGGTGCGACAGGAGGCGACACGAGCAGGGGGGCGCTACCATACATGACGCGAACACCTGGGCAGATGCAGCTACCTGAGGAGGATCTGAAGCCAAGGTGTACTGACTCGACCCAGGCCGACGGGTGAACGTGGCAGGTGACGGCCCGTCCGTGTACACGTGCAGATCGACACACGCTGACCCCCAGGGGTCGTGGTAGTGACCATCGCATCCTGGAGGGCAGCGGTACTCACCAAGTTCGTAGAGAACGAAGGGAGGTGAAGACCTGACAGTGAGCCAGACGGAACCGCCGGACACGGGAGAACAGTGGAGGAACAGGCAAGAACTGGGCCCCCTGAGGGGTCAGCCAGTCTGACCGGTACAGGTGCAGAGAGAGGAGTGAGGGTGGTGCTATCGCGAATGAAACAGCGGGAAGCACCTAAGTCCAGCGTAAAGGTGTGCAAGGCCTTAGCAGGTGCAGTACCAGGGAGAGCAGACTCACTAGCACCTAGAGCACCAGCCTCTATACCTGGGTCAGGCGGCACACACAGGAAACAGTCACCCTCAGCACTATTAGACAAGGCATACATAGCAGCAAAGATAGCATCATAGTCTGGACTGCAAGAAGGCTGGACACCCGTGGTTCAAGTGTTTCAGCCGGCCTGAGGGATGGGCACCTGGCATGAAGCCGCCAAGTGGTGAACGTGCACGAGGTAGCACTGTGCAAGGTTCAGGTGCACAAGGTGATGGTGCACACGGTAAAGCCGACCCTGGGATGTTCCTCATGGTTGAGGATGTGAAAGGGAGTGAGGGTGATGTGGGCTCAGTTGGGAAGGTTGTGATGCACCCCCTCACTCACTGGGTGATAGATTCTGGTTGCACAAGTCACATGACCCCACGGGCAGATTTGCTTGACGAGGTAAAGCCCCCCGGAAAGATTAAGTTTGTGGCTGCCGCTTCAGGTGCTTTGCTCCCTGTGATTGGTGTTGGGAATGCCAAGGTAATGGGAGCCAATGGGGGGCTTGTGGGGCTGGGGAATGTGCTGTTGGTTGAAGGCTTGTCCGCTAACCTTCTTTCAGTGCGCCGGCTGCAGAAGAGCAAGGCTAAAGTTACCTTTGGTCCAACCAGTTGCCGTGCAAAGCTTGGGAAATTGCTGCTGTGGGATTTGGAGGAGAAGAGCAGCTACATCAAGGACCTATGGCAGCTGCCCATTATCCCTTGGAACGGGAAACTATCAGCAACGGCAGCGGCAGCAGCAACGGCAAAGGCAACTGCAGGAGCAGAGGAGACTGCACCATCTGATGGGGCTCTGGATGCAGTCAAGAAGGTGCAGCAGCCACAGCAGCCACATGGTGAGGTGCTTGCTGGTGTGGATGCGACAACTGCATGGGCAAAGGCTTCATCTGGGAGTGGTGAGGCTGATTGGGAAACGTGGCACGAGAGGCTGTGTCATGTGAATTTTCCTATGCTGCAGAAGTTGGTGAAGGATGGGAGCTTGAAGGGGTTGGGGGTGAAAGGGGCAGTGAAGGAGATTGGGAGACCAAGTTCACAAAGTTTCCTTTCAGCAGCGGCACGGGACTAGCCAAGGCCCCGCTCGCGCTTGTGCACATGGATGTGGTGGGCCCTACGAGGGCCCCTTCTCTCTCGAGCAGCCGCTACTTCTTAACCATTGTGGATGACCACACACGTGCGGTGTGGGTGTACCCTCTCAAGACTAAGGGGGAAGTGGCAGCGGCTGTTCTTAAGGAGTGGATGCCGAGAGCTCAAAGGGAGAGCGGACACAAGGTGAAGGTGATCTGCACTGACAACGGGGGAGAATTCATTGGCGCTGATTTTGAGGCGGTGCTGAAGAAGAAGGGGATCCAGCATCAGCTCACGGTTCCCTACAACCCTCAGCAGAACGGCGTGGCTGAGCGCTTCAACCGGACCTTGCAGGAAGGTGCTCGCACTCTCCTTGGGCGTGCAGGGCTGCCGGATCCGTTTTGGGTGACTGCACTGCGGCAGGTCGCCCTTGTGAAGAACAGGGTGTTGGCGACTGTGGGGGACAAGCAGTGGGTCCCCTACACCAAGTGGTATGGGAGTGCACCAGCAGTCAACATGCTGAGAGCCTACGGCTGCATGGTGGTGTTTCATGTGCCTAAGGAGAAGAGGGGAAAGTTGGAGGCTTCTGGGAGATGGGGAGTACACTTGGGGCTTGCTAAGGATCATAAGGGCTGGTTGATATGGGACTTGACCAGCCAGCAGCTGACTGTGTCAAGGGATGTGAAGTTCCTTGAGTCCTTGTACTACAAGGAGTGGAAGCAGCAGCAGCAGAAGCTTCCTACTACACCGCTGATCATTGAGGCCGATGAGGTGCAGCGGCCTTCGAGGCAAGTGCATGTCACTGTCTCAGATGAGGAGATCTCCGGGGTGACTGAGGATGGGGGAGAACCTGAGGTGGAGGAGCAGCAGCAGCAGCAGCAAGATGCTCCACCACATACCCAACGTCCGCCAGACCGTCCTAGGAGGGATGTGCGCCCTCCTAACAGGCTGACCTATCCTCGTTTTGGAAAGCCAAAGGTGGTACGGGCTGGGAGTGTGGCTGAGCAGTGTGATGAGGATGAGATAGCACACTGCTACTGGGCAGCCGTCCCTGAGCCCAAGACGCTAGCTGAGGCCTTGAGTGGGCCCGATGCTGAGAAGTGGAAGCAGAGTGTGAAGGAGGAGTATGACTCTCTGCTAGAGAATGAAACATGGGAGTTGTGTGAGCTGCCTTCTGGGAAGAAGGCAATCTCTTCGAAGCTGATCTTCAGGCACAAGTATGGACCTGATGGGGAGCTCACCTGCTACAAGTCAAGGCTTGTGGCTAAGGGGTTCCAGCAGACAAAGGGGAAGGACTTTGATGAGATCTTTGCTCCAGTGGGGAAAGGGACTATACTAAGGGTGATGTTGGGAACGGCTGCAAACCGTGGATGGAGGATCAAGCAGATGGACATCACAACTTCTTTCCTCAATGGGATCATCCTAGAGGAGTTGTACATGCTGCAGCCTGAGGGGTTGGATGATGGGAGCGGCAGGGTGTGCAGGCTCAAGAAGGCCATCTATGGCCTGAAGCAGGCTCCTCGCGCATGGTACCACAAGCTGGAGGAGACACTGCTGGCTGGGGGTTTCAAGAAGAGCGAGTGTGATCACAGCTTGTTCTTGCTGCAAGAGAAGGAGCAGTTCCTCATGCTCCTCGTGTATGTGGATGACATCCTTCTCTTCTCTGAGTCGTCTGCAATGATTGAGCGTGTGGAGGAGATGCTGGAGATGCAGTTCAAGTGCTCGAAGATGGGAGATGTCAAGTATTACCTTGGAATGCATGTGGAGAGGGACCTTGACAAGGGAGTGTTGAGGTTGAACCAGAGGAAGTACTGTGAGGGGCTGGCTGAGAAGTATCGGCTGCAAGATGGAGGAAAGCCAGCCACCCCACTACCTTCGGGTTTCACTGTGGAGCCCTGTGCTGATGAGGAGGTGGTGGGTGAGAGTGACAGGAAGCTGTTTCATTCCATGGTGGGGGCACTCAACTATTCGGCAAACCACACGCGGCCTGACATTGCCTTTGCTACATCCAGGCTTGCTAGTGTGGTCTCACGCCCCAGTCATGAGCAGCTAGAAGCGGCCAAGAGGTTGGTCCGCTATGTGAGTGCTACAGCATCTGTGGGTTTGGAGTACAGTGCTGTGCGTCAGAGGCTGCAGAGGGGTGCAGCTGATTTGAGCAAAGGGAAGATGCTCTTGACTTGCTACACCGACGCTAGCTTCAACTCTGTAAAGGTGGATGGCACCAGCATTGGAGGCTATGTGTGCCTGTTTGGAGGTGGTGCAGTGAGCTGGCGCAGCAAGAAGCAGAACGAGGTGGGGTTGTCCTCGTGTGAGACTGAGTACATGGCCCTTCATCATGGGGTGAAGGAGGTGGTGTGGCTGAGGCGTTTGTTGGAGGAGATCGGAGTGTGCCAGAGGGAGCCGACACTAATGTTTTGTGACAATGAGTCGGCTGTGAAGCTTGCAAAGAATGCATGTCTTCATGGCCTGACAAAGCACATCAGGCCAAAGTGGCACTGGGTGAGGAGGCTCCTGGACAAGGAAGTGCGGTTGGAGATAGTGAAGACCCAGCAGCAGGCGGCAGACATTCTCACCAAGCGCCTGGCTTAAAATGAGCATTGGAAGGGGATGAAGCTTGCTGGAATGAGTGTGCATTGAGGGTGCATGCTTGAGCTATGGCATGTGGGATGATGGTAGGCAGCCAGAGGGGGAGTTTGTTATGTGATGCTATCACTTGCATTCACGTCTGTCTGCCTCCCATCATATGTTCATGTGTTGCATGCGTGGTGTGAGCGTGTGCAAGAATTTGTGTTTGTTGTTGTTTGTATTTTCTGAGTGTGTGTTAATATTATTTGGCTTGAGCAGATATCTGAAGTGACTCCTCTGCTCAAGAGCTTCCCGACGAACCGAGAATCGCCTTGATCGGAGCAAGAACGAGAAAGATATTATCGTTCGAAGTTTTGATTGAGATGCGGCGACTATGGGAATTTGCGGGTTGACTCAATATGGGGTACAGAATTTTGGGGGTTGGAAAAATCGTCACCATCACTGTAGATGATGCCAAGTGGTTGGGAGAAGCCAAACCAGGTTGGCAAGTGTGGCCAAGTTGGGTGAGGTGGATGGCATGAGTTGGGAAAGTGACAAATGTCAAAGTTGGGGTGCCTATAGAGAGGGGAATTGTGTGGTATGGGGTTTCCTTGGTTGGGGACTCCCTTGGGACCTTCCCTCTCATCCTCTTCATCCCCTCCTACCTGGTTCAATTGCTACTCCAACTTTCTTGTGTGAACTTGTGAGATAATTGTGATTGAGTTACGTTTTCTATGGCAGCATACCCCCTAGTGCGCCGAAATTCATAACTCGAGTTATACTCCATATTTTGATACTATTCAAATTGGGAAACATAGCCACGGTCAAGGGCTACAACATACTCGAGTTTGAAAGAATTCTAACTGTGCGTTTATCGTCGACGACGTTTCTTGTGAAGTCGACAATTCTGTCCAGAATTGAAGTTGACGATTTTGAGATATCTCGGCCCTTAATCTTCATAGACTCCGCCCTTAGTCTATAACAGTCTCACCAGCACGGTCACCCGTGCGAATGACATACGGGCAGCTAACACTACCCCCAGTCACCCCACGCTGAGAAAACCACTCACGAAGCTGCTAGGGCGAAGGGGTCTCGCTCCGACGCTGCTGCTGCTGCCGCTGGCCACCGCAAGAACCTCCTCTCTGAACGGCTCCACCCCGACTGCCACCACTCCCACTGCCGCCACTACCGCCACCCCCACCGCTGCCACCACCGTCGCCACCAAAGCCCCCACTCCCGCCACCACTCTCACCGCTGCCACCACCTCCACTACCGCCACCACCTCCACTGCTGCCGCTGGCCACCGCTGGCCACCGCCAGAATCTCCTCTCTGAACGGCTCCATCCCGAGTGCCACCACTCCCACTGCCGCCACTACCACCACTACCGCCACCCCCACCGCTGCCACCACCGCCGCCACCAAAGCCCCCACTCCCACCACCACTCCAACCGCTGCCACCACCTCCACTACCGCCACCACCTCCACTGCCGCCCCCATTACCACCTCCGCTGCTACCTCCACTACTTCTGCCACCCTTGCCCTTGCTGCTGCGGCGCTTCCCACTAGCAGAAGCAGCCCCAACATCCTCAGCACCAAGGATGTCAACAGCAGTAGCAAAGGCGTAGGAGGGGGCAAGGGGGGAGGGGGAACACCCCTCAAAGAAGGGCGTGCGAGGAGTGCCACGAGCGGCACCTACAGCGACTACACTAGTCTCAGCTGCAAGGAGGTGCTGCTCGAGCAGGTCAACAGTGAGGTCTGTAGGGTCAAGTGCGAGAAAGTGGTCCTTGACTGCGCGAAGAGAATCAAGGAGGCGGGTGACTATGAAGTAGAGAGTGATGTACATCGGGGGGGGGTTCCTGTCAAGGAACTCTGTTGGGAGGGCAGCGCGGTAGCGAGCGTCGCTAGTGCGAAGGTGGGTAACGAGGTCCTCTACTGTGGCAAAGGCGGACAGCTCGGGAAACTGGTAGGGCAGTATAAGACGGCCTAGAGCAGCAGTGGCAGGGGAGGAGTAACGGGCGACTACAGCATTGTACTGTGCTTTAGCAGTCTTGTGCTGTCCGAAGTGAGTGCATTGGGCTAACGGCAGGTGGTTGCGAATGGCTAAGCGAGCAGCAGCGTCATGGGTAAGCCACTGTGAGCGAGTCGCACTGTCCGCTGTGGCGGGAGGGGCGAGAGAGGCTCTAGACGTGTGGTCAAACAACGAAACGATGTCTCTAGAGTCGCTCAGTAGGTACAGCTGTAAGTCGTCGAGCCACATGTCGAACTGGATCGGACGGCCTTCATGATCGAACGTGAGGACACGGAGAGAAGCCATAGTGGGCAGAGCAGGGTGGCGCGCTACCAGCAGAGCAGCACGCAGGCAGGGCAGGGCAGCAAATGGGCGGCGAGTGGGCTGCTAGAGGGCGGTGCGCAGGCTGCAAGGGGCGGCGAGCGGGTTGCAAGGGGCGGCGAGCGGGCCGCAAGGGGCGGCAAGCGGGCCGCAAGGGGCGGCGAGCGGGCTGCAGGGGGCGGCGAGTGGGCCTCAAGGGGCGGCGAGCGGGCTGCAAGGGGCAGTGAGCGGGCCGCAAGGGCGGCGAGCAGGCCGCAAGGGCTGCGAGCGGGCCTAGGGGCGGCAGGCAGGCCACAAGGGGCGGCGCGCAGGGCTGCAGGGGCGGCGCACGGGGCTTCAGGGGCGGCGCGCTGGGCTGTAGGGGCGGTGCGCGGGGCAGCAGGGGCGGCGCGCGGGGCTGCAGGGGCGGTGCGCAGGTTGCAGAGGCAGCGCGCGGGGCTGCAGGAGCGACGCGCGGGCTGCAGGGGCAGCGCGCGGGGCTGCAGGAGCGACGCGCGGGCTGTAGGGGCAGCGCGCGGGGCTGCAGGGGCGACGCGCGGACTGCAGGGGCGGCGCGCGGGGCTGCAGGGGCGGCGTGCGGGCAGTGAGCACTATAACATTCTGACAGTGAGCTCCGTCAACTCTTCGGGCGTCCAGTGGAGCTTCTTAGGGCAAGCACCAGCTACATTGCGCTTCCCTTTCGCGTCTCCTTGTGGCACTGAATCGGCATCAGGGTCGTCAATGGCGTCGGCGGCGGTGTAGCTGTCAGAGTCGCAGCAAGACTCGTCCTCAAAGTTAATCTCGCCCGTGTCGTTAGTAGACATCTCGGCGTCGCCAGTCGATATGTCGGGTGCGACACTGGTCGACGGACCGGACGCCGAAGGGTCATCACGGTGACGATTGGCATGCGAATAGCTGACGCCGACGAGGCGAAGCTTGTTGATGCCAAGCTCATTTTGCCTTTTCATTCAAACAATGAAAGGTGGGTCCACGCAAGGCGTTTTCGTTCCCTAATCAGGCGTGGATGGAGTAGCATGAGCCCATTTTTTCTTGGGAGCCATGGTTATACTAGAGGTTGGCAACACTAATCAAGCATGATTGTGAGGTTGCAATGCTATAATGTTTGTAGTGCGTGCATGGATAGACGATGGGAAAATATTGAAGGGAGGGATGGCGATGTTGGTTTGCTGGAGGCATAACGAGTTTGGTTTGACAACAGAGATCGAGTTTCGCTTGGCGGGGAAACCCAGCCGCACCGTATACATTGCAAATGTGTTCATTTGATTGTAGCGGCTAAAAGTTTTTGCACAGGCGCGACAGTTAGGTTCGGCCGTTTGAGCTTTGTCTGACAAGTGGCGTCCAACCATGCGTGTGCGAGCGTTGGCGTGAATATCATTGGGGGCGAAGTCGCCCCGGGTGGATACCTGACATGCGATGACGGCGACCACAGTCGCCCGCCAAAAGGAGGTTCGGTCTCCAGAGTGAGACCTTTCCCCCCAAAGACACCATCAGGCTCGTAAAATTGGTCTAGTGGGGCAACTTTGTTGGTGTCCAAACATGAGACTGAGAACATTGTTAACAATTGTTACCCCAAACATTGTTATAGAGCATAATAAACCATTAAATTCCTCCCCACTATGCTCGTGTGCAGGGAAAGTGGCACAGCTGCGGCCAAAGTTGTCTGCGTGGTGCCTCCCCTCTGCGTCGTGCATGCACTCGCCAATAGCTAGGATCAGCTGTCAGAGGTGCATTGGTGATCCCCGATTGATCCTAGGGAAGGGTTACAGGCTCGCTAGTCCTGGGGGGTTATGGGCGCACTGACCCGCTACTTAACAAGCCCTTCTATCCCAATGGTCTAGTGACTGGGATTCTGACATGGTATCAGAGCGAAGGTCTCGGGTTTGAATCCCAGTGTGTGCACTTCGGGCATCCCAGTGCGGGGGGGTGTCAGAGGTCCACTGGTGATCCCCAATTGATCCTAGGGAAGGGTTACAGGCTCGCTAGTCCTGGGGGGTTATGGGCGCACTGACCCGCTACTTAACAAGCCCTTCTATCCCAATGGTCTAGTGACTGGGATTCTGACATCAGCACGCACACCAGCTCTGCTCCGAACTGCAACGTATGGGAGCAAGAGAGGACGAAGGGCAGAATGAAGTGTAAGGGAACGGGGTTAGGGAGCGGGAAAGTGAGGGTGCAGAGAAGCGGGCATGGGCCATCAGTGCATCAGATAGATGTCAGAACATTATAGCTTTCACATTTGTGTAGGCTATAGTGGGGTAGCCCATAAGGGGTACTACCCAATTAGGGTTAGTACTTCTACCCAACTCTTTGCTAGTTCATCCATTCTTGTTCGTTACTTTCACATGGAATCAGAGCAGGTTACTTGGGCCCACCACCTGCTACGCTGTGAGTACCCCCCTAGGCCCGTCGCTCCTAGCCTTCGCGACCCGTCGGCCCTTAGCCCCGCGCCCGGCCCCGTTCCTAGCCCCGCGCCCAGCCCGTTCCTAGCCCGCGATCGGCCCGTACCTAGCCCGTGCCCGGCCGCGTCTCTCGCCCGCGCCCGGCCCGTACCTAGCACGCGATCGGCCCGTACCTAGCCCGCGATCGGCCCGTTCCTAGCCCTGCGCCCGGCCCGTCTCTCGCCCGTGCCCGGCCCGTCTCTCGCCCGCGCTCGGCCCGTCTCTCGCCCGCGCCCGGCCCGTTCCTAGCCCCGCGCCCGGCCCGTCTCTCGCCCGCGCCCGGCCCGTACCTAGCCCGCGACCGGCCCGTACCTAGCCCAACGCCCGGCCCGTACCTAGCCCGCGCCCGGCCCTGTCTCACGCCCGCGCCCGGCCCGTACCTAGCCCGCGATCGGCCCGTACCTAGCCCGCGACCCGCCCGTACCTCGCCCCGCGCCCGGCCCGTCTCTCGCCCGCGCCCGGCCCGTACCTAGCCCGCGACCGGCCCGTACCTAGCCCAACGCCCGGCCCGTACCTAGCCCGCGCCTGGCCCCGTCTCACGCCTGCGCCCGGCCCTTACCTAACCCGCGATCGGCCCGTACCTAGCCCGTGACCCGCCCGTACCTAGCCCCGCCCGACCCCGTACCTAGCCCAGCGCCCGGCCCCTCGCTCAGCGCCCAGCCCCGTTCCTCGCCCGGCGCTCGGCCCCGTACCTAGCCCGCGCCTGGCCCGGTCCCTAGCCCCGCCCGGCCCCGTACCTCGCCCAGCGCCCGGCCCAGACCCTAACCCGCGCCCGGCCCCGCCCCTCGCCCAGCGCCCGGCCCCGTACCTAGCCTGCGCTCGGCCCGGTCCCTAGCCCAGCCCGGCCCCGTACCTAGCCCGCGCCCGGCCCCGTACCTAGCCCAGCGCCCGGCCCCGTACCTAGCCCAACGCCCGGCCCGGTACCTAGCTACTGCTACGGCCCGGTACTGTCACTGCTGCTACTGCTACAGCTGCTACTGCTGCTACTATTGCTATCCTGCGTGCTGCCCAGCTATGGCTTCGCTTCGGGTTCTCGCGTTTGATCCTGAGGGCAGACCAGTTCAGTTTGACACGTGGCTAGACGACCTGCAGCTGTATCTACTGAGCGATTCTAAGGACAGTGTCTCGCTGTTTGACCTAGCGTCAGGCGCTGCTACTGCCCCTCCCGCCACAGCTGACAGTTCGACCCGCTCACAGTGGCTTACTCGTGACGCTGCTGCCCGCTTAGCCATTCGCAACCACCTGCCATTAGCTGAATGCGCTCAGTTCGGACAGCACAGGACAGCACAGGCACTGTACGACGCTGTAGTCGCTCGCTACTCCCCTGCAACTGCTGCTTTAGGCCGCCTCCTTCTGCCCTACCTGTTCCCCGAGCTGTCCTCCTTTGCCATAGTCGAGGACCTGGTTTCCCACCTTCGCGCTAGTGTTGCTCGCTACCACACTGCCGTTCCTGCTGAGTCCCTTGACAGGAACCCACCCCCGATGTACATCACTCTCTACTTTATAGTCACCTGCCTCCCTGACTCTCTTCGCTCTGTCAGGGACCACTTCCTCTCTCTTGACCCCACCTCCCTCACTGTGGACCTCCTCGAGCAGCATCTCCTCGTGGCACTCCGCGCCAGCCCTTCTTTGAGGGGTGTTACCCCTCCCCCCTTGCCCCCTCCTACGCCTCTGCTGCTGCTACTGACGTCTCTGTTCCTGAGGACGTTGGGGCTGCTTCTGCTAGTGTGAAGCGCCGCAACAGCAAGGGCAAGGGTGGCCGGGGTGGTGGTGGTGGCAGCGGCGGTGGTGGAGGTGGCATCGGGAGTGGTGGTGGGGGCAGCAGTGGAAGTGGTGGCGGCGGTGGGAGTGGTGGTGGGAGTGGGGGCTCTGGTGGCGGTGGTGGAGTCAGCAGTCGGAGTGGCGGCAGCGGAGGCGGTGGGACTGGTGGCGATGGGACTGGCGCTCGGCGTGTCGGTTCTGGGGGTGGCCAGCGTCAGCAGCAGCAGCGTCGGAGCGAGACCCTGTCTCCACAGCAGCTTCGTGAGTGGTTTCTGCGTGGGCCATCTGGGGGTAGTTGCCCGTATGTCATTCGCACGGGTGACCGTGCTGGTCAGAATTGCGGGCGGCTCCACACTCAGCACCGCTGCTTCTCCCGCCTCGACGACGCTTGGCGTGCTGAGTTTGGTGACGACGTCGAGCTCCCTTGCTGGGCAGATCTGCTTAAGTCTAGGATTGCTATCTTTGACCTAGACTTTGATGCTATTCTCTCTGCTATGTATGCTTTGTCTGTTAGTGCTGAGGGTGACTTTTACCTGTGTGTGCCGCCTGACCCAGGTATAGCCGCTGCTGCTCTAGGTGCTAGTGAGTCTGGTACTCTCCCTGGTACTGCGCCTGCTCACGCTTTGCACACCTTCACGTTGGACTCATGCGCCTCGCACTGTTTCTTTCGTGACAGCACCACCCTCACTCCTCTTCCTGCACCTGTCCCGGTCAGGCTGGCTGACCCCTCCGGGGGACCGGTCATGGCCCGTTCCTCCACTGTCCTCCCGTGTCTGGCGGTTCCGTCCGGCTCACTGTCAGGTCTTCACCTCCCCTCGTTCTCTACAAACTTGGTGAGTACCGCTGCCCTCCAGGATGCGATGGTCACTGCCACCACTCCTGGGGGTCAGCGTGTCTCGATCTGCACGTGCACACGGACGGGACGTCACCTGGCCACGTTCACACGTCGGCCAGGGTCGAGTCTGTACACCCTTGCTACCGAGCCTTCTCAGGTAGCTGCGTTAGCTCAGATGTCCGCGTCCGGTCAGGTAGCCGCCTCTTGCTCGTGTCGCCTCCTGTCGCACCAGAATCTTTTGTGGCACCACCGCCTGGGTCACCCCTCCCTGCCTCGCCTTCGTGGCATGTGTTATAGTCACAATAGGCTTGAATGTGCCTAAAACGAAAGATAGAGAGCACAGACGGATTTCTGCACAGCGGCTTCAAACGTTGATAGCGTTCTGCTCACAGCTGCAAATGACCTGATTCAAATTGGATCTGGAGCTTCTTCACGTCGTCTACAATTAGCAATTTACATTGCACGATTTGATAAAGAATTGACGACACAGCGTCGGTTTGAACGAACGGTACTATGGCAGCCACTATAGTCTTAGAACACAAGATAGGAAGAGTTACGAGTTGGGAATGACTCCCAGCTCCTACAAACCCCAAGAGCCGAGGTACAGTGATGTGGAACAGTGCCACACTGTCCCCAACCACGAAGGGTCTCGAAACTACCCTTCACTAGGGCCTACACCAAGTGAAATGTTACACTACACAAAGTAATGTAAATATCTTCAATATCTTGAGGTGTACCCTTTTTGGCGAGCTTCGAAATCACTTGAGGCTTGACACCAAGGCTCGGGCTCTTCATCACAAACTCATCCTTGAGTTCTTGATGGGTCTGCTGCACACACCTGCGACACGCCGAACGTTCGACACAGGACAAAATAGAAACCGCGCACGACAAAATAGAAACCGCGCGCGAGACACAAACGACCGCGTAACACGCGTCTAGCGATAACTCGCTATTGACTCGACACACACACTCGACATCATGACTCAACATTCACACACAATTATAAGCATGAAATATATATTATCCCATGCCCTCATACCATTCCATACACACACACATTCACGCACACGGACAACAAGCCGAGTGCAAACCGTAGGGTTGCACCAACAAACTCCCCCTCGGATTGTTGGCCTTAGGATATGTTGCTCTCTCAGTTCAGAGCCATCCCAGCCAGCTTGCAACACTTCCAATGCTGCTGCTCCACCAGCCTCTTGGTCATCATGTCAGCCGGCTGCCCCGTGGTCTTCACGTAGCGCAACTCAACTTCACCCGCGGTTACCATGCTCCTCGTCCAATGCCACTTCACCCTCATGTGCTTCGTGAGTCCATGCAACACAGGGTTCTTAGCAAGAGCAATGGCACCCTGGCTGTCACAGTACAGTGGGGTAGGTCCTTGCTGCTCCTCCCCCAATTCAGCCAACAAACGCCGCTGCCACACAATCTCCCGTACGGCACGGAAGAGTGCCATGTACTCGGACTCCACCGAGCTCAAAGCTTGGTCAACCTGCTTCTTGCTCTCCCAAGCAGTTGGGCCTCCACCAACACAGCATATGAAGCCTCCCACACTTGTCATGTCCTCTGGTTCTGATGCATATGAAGCATCCGAGTAGGCGGTGAGGAACAAACGCCCGGGTTCAACACCATCCGCGCCCTTTTGGCGCCTTTGTGCCGCCGCCGAGTATTGCAGCCCAACAGTCGGTGTTTGGCCAAGATACTTGGCCACCCTCATTCCAGCTGCTACCTGCTCCTCATTAGGGCATTGCACAACCCTAGCCAGCTGCCCGGTAGCAAACGCGACGTCCGGTCGGGTGTTTACCGCCGCATACATGAGGCTGCCCACCAACGAGTGAAATCGGCGCCTCTCCTCTTCACCAACGCTCTCCTCCTCTGGTCCCTTCACACACTTGAACCCAGAGGGAAAGGGTGTAGCCACATGGCCTTCACTCTGCCCAAAGTTGGCAGCCAATGCCTCCAGGTACTTTCGTTGATGCACCCGCATGCACCGCTTCTCCACATCTCGTTCGATGTGGAGCCCAAGGTAGAAGCTCACGTCACCAAGGGCCTTGCACTTGAACTTGTCTTGAAGCTTCAGCATCACCTCCTTCACAAGGTCAGAAGAGGGTGAGAAAATGAGGATGTCATCCACATAAACCACCATGAAACTCCTCTGCTCCCCCTCGCCAAGCATGAACAAGGAGTGATCGGCCGTTGAGGGAGTGAAGCCGATCCCCTCCAACACTTCGCGCAGCTTCATGTACCATTGCCTAGGGGCCTGCTTCAGCCCATAGAGGGCCTTCTTCAGCTTCCACACTCTGCCACTACCATCATCAAACCCCTCTGGCTGCGCCATAAAAATCTCCTCCTCAAGGATGCCGTTAAGGAATGCCGTTACGATGTCCATTTGCTTTACTACCCATCCTTTGATGGCGGCTCCCGCGAATAGGGTTCGCAGCGTCGTCGGCTTCACCACAGGGGCAAACAGCTCCTTGAAGTCCACCTTCTCCTTTTGCTGGTACCCCTTGGCTACAAGCCTAGACTTGTAGCGCTCGATCTTGCCGTCGGCATCCGACTTGATTTTCAAGAGCCACTTGGACGTTATCGCCGTACGCCCCTCCGGTAGCTCCACCAATTCAAACGTGTCATTCTCCTCGATGCTCTTCAGCTCACTCTCCATGGCCTTCTTCCACTCCTCAGCATCACTACTCTCCAAAGCCTCCTTGAGAGTTGCTGGTTCTCCCGGCATCTCCACCGGAGAGAAGAACGCGAAGGCACACTCCTCGTAGTCACTCTCCTCGTCGTCTCCGACCATCATTGCCGCTCCGGCCAGGGCTGTCTTGCCCTGCTTTCCCGGCGCATCATAGGTCAGCCTATTAGGGGGTTGAACTCTCCTCTTCCCCCTTCCTTCCTCCTCAGCTGCAGGGACTTGAAGGCCTTGGCGTTGCTGCGGTGTGGCTCGAATCCGTGGAGCACTCGTAGTACGGGAAGGGAGTGACGGTGCACGCTCGCTCACTTGCTGCACCTCCTCCTCTTCTTCCTCTGCATCATTGGCCTCCTCTCCCCCATTCACAAGGGAGGATTGCCTTGTGGTTGTGCTGCCGCTGCTCAGCTCCAAACGCTGCTCCACATGCTCCAAACCGGAACTCTTCACCTCCCCAAACCGCACGCCTATCTTCGCCTCATTCTCCGCCTTCCAATCCTTGTACATGAAGTTCTCCATGAACTTGCAGTCCCTGCTCACCAAGAACTTCTTGGTGAATGGGTCCCAAAGAAGCCATCCCTTGCTGTTTTGAGCCATGCCCAAGTGCACGGCCCACACCGCCTTGGCACCAAGCTTGTTGTGCCGAAGATGCTTAGGCACGAGCGCCATGCACATGCACCCGAACACCCGAAGCATATCCACCTTTGGCTTCCTTCCTAGCCACTCCACATAGGGCACCCATTTGTCTGCTCCCACATGAGTCAAGGCTCTGTTCTTGGCCACACACGCGCTCCGCACCACATCAGGCCAGAAATAGTCGGGTAGCCCGGCTTCAATGAGCAACCCGCGTGCCGCCTCCGTGATTGTGCGGTTCGCTCGCTCGGCGATGCCGTTCATTGCAGGGGAGTATGGCATGGTGAGGGAGTGCCGAATACCATTCTTCTTCAGCCACAACCCAAACTCCTTGCTCAGGAACTCTCCCCCTCGATCGGTGCGGATTGACTTGACTAGACGGTCTTGTTGCCGCTCCACCATCGGGAACCAATCCGTCTTCAACGTTTCAGCCACGTCGCTCTTCTTGGCCAGCACGTACACCCAAGTCATGCGGGTGTAGACGTCGACAATGGTGAGAAAATACTCAGCTCCAGCAGCTCCAAGCTTCAGGGGGCCCACCACGTCCATCACCACCTCATCAAGCGGTGCCTTTGCCGTTGCCTCCGAACTAGGGAACGGAAACCGGGTGAACTTGGCTTGAATGCACGTTGGGCAGCCAAGCACCTCATCGGGCTCCCCCTTCACACGTATGCCAGCAACCATCTCATTCTTCACTAGCTGCTGCAAGATGGGCAGGGCCACATGCCCCATGCGCCGATGCAAGGTGAGCCAATCACACTCCCCCGTAGCCGAAGTTGGATTGGAGAATGCCGCGCTCGCAATAGCGCCCCACATACTCTCTCCGTAGTCCTCCTCCGCTGCTGCCTCTGGGTTCTCCTCACCCTTTTGCTGCTCCTTGGTTGCTGCACCACTCTCCTTAGGTTCACTGAACTTGCTGGTCCCTCCAGGTTTGCTCTTCTTGAGCTCATTCTCCTTAGCGCGACCGTTCGCGTCATCGTCGCTACCGACCGCTCCATCCTTGGTGCTGATGCTTGCTGCCACTTGCCTCTCCTTAGGCATAGGGACCACTGGGATCTGCCACATCTCGTTGTAGACATCCCTGTCCTCATGAAGGTCCCAAAGAATTCGATCGCCAAGCCTTGCGGTGTAGGTCTTGGCTCCCTTCGAGTTCGTGTCCATGCCGGCCTTTGCCAACCGCCGCACGGAAATCAGGTTTGCAGCAAGGCTGGGCACCCAAAGCACGTTCTTGAGGCCCACCATCTTCCCATCAGCACCCTTGAACATGGCCTTGCCCATGCCTTTCACCTCTGCTCGCTGCCCCAAAGCCGATGTGACATGCTTCACCGGTGACGGCTCGAGTTCGGTGAGCAAGTCCGGGCGAGGTGTCATGCTATAGGTAGCGCCACTATCAATCACCCAATAGTCCAGGGGGTGTAGGGTCACCTTCCCCACAGCTGCTGGCTCCTCAAAGCCTTCATCCTTCTCTGGACCAGCCGGTACTTGCGTCGACACGAAGTAGAATAGACCCGGGTATCGATCGTCGCTCGGGTCCTTGTCGTTGTCTCCGCTCTTCATGTTTGCAGCTCCGCCACCGCGACCGCCACGGCCTCCACGGCCTCGTCCTCTCCCTCCTCCTGCTCCTCTACCCTCTTGGCCTTGAGCAGGGGTCCAACCATCAGGGAGTTTGTAGCAGTCGCGCCACATGTGTCCGCTCTTGTGGCAATAGTGACACTCGCCGTCGAATCGGCCGCGACCGCGTCCGTAGCTCTTGTCGTCGCTGCCGTAACCGCCACTCCTGCGGCCTCCGCCGAAGCTGCTGCCACCAAACCTTCCTCCCCCTCGTCCTCTGCCTCTTCCTCGACCATATCCACGGCCGATGCTCGCTGCCCCAGCGCCATCCGCACTCGCCAACTCACGGCGGCGGAAATCCTCTTGAAGGATAGCTCGCTTCACGTCTTCAAGCGAGAGGCGGGGCAAGTCGCGATTAAGGTTGATGATGAGCGAGGACCATGACTCTGGGAGTAAGGCCAGCAACTTGGTCTTCTTTTGGAGCTCACTGTAGTTCAAATCAGCTCCCTCAAGCCGCGTCAACAAGTCGAAGAATTTCTGCACCCCTTCTTCAACCGCTTCGTCTTCTTCAATTCGTAGTGCCGCCATTTGCCGTTCCAACACCACCGCTACCGCCGCTGTTGCAGGAGCATGTACACCCTTGAGAGCAGCCCATGCCTTTGGTCCTTTCTCTGGTTCACGCTGGAATGGCTTGATGTGACGGATCTGATTGCTCCCCAACGCTTGCCCAAGTAAGAGATAGCCTTGTGCGCTCTTCCGCACCCACGGGCTCTTCTCCGGGTCGTTCTCGGGGCGCTTCTCCGTTCCTTCCATCACCTCCAGCAGGTCATAGTGGTCAAAGATGTTCTCCATCTTGAAGGACCATTCAGCAAAATTGTCACCGTTGAACTTGTCAAGCCCAAACACCCTAGGCTCATCCCTAGGTGGGCCAAGACTTGGTTGCATGGGCGCCATGGCTGAATCACGGGGTTGGCCTTGAGCTTGAGCTTCTCCACTGCCACCAGCACCTCTGCCACCCCTTTCCTCAGGTCCAAACATTGTCGAAACTGCTCCAAGGGGCTCTGATACCACTTGTTATAGTCACAATAGGCTTGAATGTGCCTAAAACGAAAGATAGAGAGCACAGACGGATTTCTGCACAGCGGCTTCAAACGTTGATAGCGTTCTGCTCACAGCTGCAAATGACCTGATTCAAATTGGATCTGGAGCTTCTTCACGTCGTCTACAATTAGCAATTTAGATTGCACGATTTGATAAAGAATTTACGACACAGCGTCGGTTTGAACGAACGGTACTATGGCAGCCACTATAGTCTTAGAACACAAGATAGGAAGAGTTACGAGTTGGGAATGACTCCCAGCTCCTACAAACCCCAAGAGCCGAGGTACAGTGATGTGGAACAGTGCCACACTGTCCCCAACCACGAAGGGTCTCGAAACTACCCTTCACTAGGGCCTACACCAAGTGAAATGTTACACTACACAAAGTAATGTAAATATCTTCAATATCTTGAGGTGTACCCTTTTTGGCGAGCTTCGAAATCACTTGAGGCTTGACACCAAGGCTCGGGCTCTTCATCACAAACTCATCCTTGAGTTCTTGATGGGTCTGCTGCACACACCTGCGACACGCCGAACGTTCGACACAGGACAAAATAGAAACCGCGCACGACAAAATAGAAACCGCGCGCGAGACACAAACGACCGCGTAACACGCGTCTAGCGATAACTCGCTATTGACTCGACACACACACTCGACATCATGACTCAACATTCACACACAATTATAAGCATGAAATATATATTATCCCATGCCCTCATACCATTCCATACACACACACATTCACGCACACGGACAACAAGCCGAGTGCAAACCGTAGGGTTGCACCAACAGCATGCACTCTCGTCTTCTTGTCTCTGGTCTCCCTAGGTCTCTGCCTCCCCTGCCGCCCTCGCCTGCCCCGCCCTGCCTCCCTCGCGTCGAGGGGCGGCAGCGCGCCGCTCCTCACTCCTCGTTTCCCCCGACGACTGCTCCCCTGCAGACTCTCCACATGGACGTGTGGGGCCCAGCCCGCGTCAGTGGACAGAGCCGCGAGCGCTACATTCTGCTGGTCGTTGACGACTACTCGCGGTACACCACGGTCTTCCCCTTGCGCAGCAAGGGTTAGGTCATTGATGTCTTGATCCCTTGGATCCGCACAGGCCGTCTCCAGCTCCGCGAGCGGTTCGGCCAGGACCTTCCTGTCCTGCGTCTGCACTCTGACAGAGGTGGTGAGTTCTCCTCCAACCTCTTGCGGGACTTTTGTCGTGGGGAGGGCATTCTCCAGACGTTCACGCTTCCGGACTCCCCTCAGCAAAATGGGATTGCTGAGCACCGCATTGGCTTAGTCATGGAGGTCGCTCGTACCTCCACGATCCATGCGGCCGCTCCCCATTTTCTGTGGCCGTTTGCGGTCCAGTACGCTGCGCATCAGCTCAACCTCTGGCCCCGTGTCTCCTTGCCAGAGACCTCGCCAACACTGCGTTGGACGGGGAAGGTTGGCATTGCGTCGGTATTCCGGGTCTGGGGCTCTCGTGCCTTTGTTCGCGATACGTCAGCGGACAAGCTCTCCCCCCGCGCTATCCCCTGCGTCTTCCTTGGCTTTGTCCCCGACGCGCCTGGCTGGCAGTTTTACCACCCCACCTCGCGCCGTGTCTTTCCTTCTCAGGACGTCACGTTTGACGAGTCGGTTCCCTTTTACCGTCTCTTCCCCTACCGCTCTGCCCCTCCCCCGCCCCCGCCGCTCTTCCTTGCTCCCGGTCCCCCTCCGGTAGACCCCCTCCCACCCCAGGGTCCTGCTCCCTCAGGTGTGTCTCAGGTAGACCCTCTCCCTGGTCCTGGCCCTGTTCAGGTAGCTGTCGACTCAGGTGCTGCTCGAGGTGCTGCGTCTGGGGGTGCTGCGTCTGGGGGTGCGGAGCTTGGGGGTGCGGAGTCTGAGGGTGCTGAGACTGGGGGTGCTGAGCCTGGGGGTGTTGCGACTGGGGTTGCTGAGCCTGGGGGTGTTGCGAGTGGGGGTGGTGATCCTGGGGGTGCTGAGCCTGAGGGTGTTGAGCCTGGGGGTGCTGCGTCGGAGGGTGCGGAGTCTGGAGGTGCGGAGCCTCAGGGTGCTGCTTCGTCTGGAGCTTCTGCTGGTGTTTCGCCGAGCCTGTCTCCGCAGCAGTTGCGTGAGTGGTTTGTTCGGCGTACGCGCCTTCGGAGTGGAGCTACTGGCGCTGGAGGTGCTGGCCCTGCTGGAGCTGGCGGTACTGGAGTTGCTGCTGGAGCTGGTGTTACTGGAGGTGCTGCGACCACTGTATCTGGAGGTGCTCGTACCCGGGATACTGGAGCCGCCGGGACTGGTGGTGTTGAGGGTGCTGGAGCTGGAGACCTTACGGAGTCTGGTGCTACTTGCGCTAGTGGCGCTGGAGCTAGAGGAGCTGGAGTTGGTGGCCCTGGCGCAGGAGGCGCTAGGGTTGGAGGCCCTGATGTTGGAGGTGCTGGAGCTGGAGGAGCTGGAGCTGTTGACCCTGGTGGCGCTGTGCAGCCGCGACCGTACTTCGTTCCCTTGCTGCAGCGGATTCTTGGTACCCCGCCTTCTGCTGCCCTTACTCCTCCCCTCCTGTGTCCCCCGCCTGACCAGTCGCAGCCGCCGTTACATCCAACTTCTCCACTGCCTGCTCCTTCTCCGTACACTGAGCAGTCCGGCGGTCTTACCGAGCGTCGTGAGCCTGCATCTCGTCCTGTCTCGCCTGTTTGCACTGCTCGTCGCGTTCCTTGTTCACGTCCTCCTCCTATCCCAGGCACGCACGCTATGACCCTTCGTCCTTCCTCTGTTCCTCTACGTGTTCCTCTGCCTGCTCCTCCTGAGTCCTCTCTTCCTGAGGTCCCTGACCCTGCGTCAAACCGCGCTCGTGCTGCCAGTCCCACTGTCTCTCGTCTCCTCGCCGCTGCTGTCACTGACCCTTCTTTTGAGTGTGCTGCTGCGTCTGCTCTCGTTGCTGAGCTGCTTGACTTTGCTGCTGCCACTGCTCTTGTTGCTGAGTCTGCGTCTGCCAGTCCTCCGTCCGTCGGGGGTGAGTGTGCTCTTGGCACGGACGTCCTTGAGGACAGGCAGGAGGACTTTGAGTGTCTTGCAGCTGCTGTACCTCGTTTCGCTTCCATGCTGCTTGCCCCTGAGGGAGACCCGGATGCACCAAACATCCCGACCCCGCGCTCTTACGCAGAGGCGATTACGGGTCCTTACTCCTCTCAGTGGCAGGCAGCCATGGATGCCGAGATGGCATCCTGGAAGACCACAGGCACCTACGTTGACGAGGTTCCCCCACTTGGGGCGAACATAGTCGATGGCATGTGGATCTTCAGGGTGAAGTGGCCGCCAGGTTCTCCGCCTGCCTTCAAGGCGCGTTACGTTGCTAGAGGCTTCAGTCAGCGATAGGGAGTTGACTACTTCTAGACCTTCTCCCCCACCTCGAAGATGACTACTCTTCGGGTGTTGCTGCACGTCGCTGCTCAGCGTGACTACGAGTTGCACTCTCTGGACTTCAGCACAGCGTTTCTGCAGGGCAGCCTGAACGAGGAGATCTGGTTGCGCCGCCTACTTGGTTTCACTGAGTCTTTTCCTGCAGGTACTCAGTGGAGTCTCCGGCGGCCAGTCTACGGTCTCCGTCAGGCGCCTCGCGAGTGGCACGACACACTGAGGACTACACTTGCGGCTCTTGGGTTTGCTCTTGCTACTGCTGACCCGTCGCTGTTTCTACGCATCGACACCTCGCTGCCGCCGTTCTACGTCCTTGTCTACGTCGACGACCTTGTCTTTGCCACTGCTGACACTGAGGCACTGACTCTTGTGAAGTCGGAGCTGCAGAAGAGACACACCTGCACTAACCTGGGTGAACTGCGCAGCTATCTTGGCTTGCAGATCACCCGGGACAGAGCTCGGCGCACCATTACCCTGACTTAGTCACACATGGTGCACCAGGTCCTTCAGCGCTTCGGCTTCCAGTTCTCCTCACCACAGCCCACTCCTCTTTCTACCAGCCACTCGCTCTCAGCTCCATCTTCGGACGAGTCCGTAGAGCCGAGTGGTCCGTACCCAGAGCTTGTGGGTTGCCTCATGTACCTGATGACGTGCACTCGACCCGACCTCGCGTACCCTCTCAGCCTCCTGGCTCGCTACGTGGCTCTCGGCAGACACCGAAAGGTGCACTGGGATGCTGCGAAGAGGGTACTGCGTTACTTGTGCAGTACGTCAGGCATGGGGCTCATGCTTGGAGGACGGGGTCCAGTTGTCCTCACCGGTCACGCAGACGCTTCCTGGGTTGACGACTCAGCTACGCAGCGGTCGTCACAGGGTTACACCTTCAACCTTGGCTCTGGCTCTGTCTCATGGCGGTCTTGTCAGAATCCCAACCACTAGACCATTGGGATAAAAGGGCTTTTTAAGTAGCGGGTAAGTGCGCCCATAACACCCCAGGCCAACATGCCTGTAACCCTTCCCTAGGATCAATCGGGGATCACCAGTGGACCTCTGACACCCCCCCGCACTGGGATGCCCGAAGTGCACACACTGGGATTCGAACCCGAGACCTTCGCTCTGATACCATGTCAGAATCCCAACCACTAGACCGTTGGGATAAAAGGGCTTTTTAAGTAGCGGGTAAGTGCGCCCATAACCCCCCAGGCCAACATGCCTGTAACCCTTCCCTAGGATCAATCGGGGATCACCAGTGGACCTCTGACAGGTCTACCCGCTCGTCTTCGGTTCTCAGCTCCAGTTGTGAGGCTGAGATCTACGCTGGGGCCATGGCTGCTCAAGAGCTACGCTGGCTCACCTACCTGCTGAATGATTTGGGAGAGCAGCCTCGTTCGCCTCCAGTTCTGTACGTAGACAACAAGGCCATGATTGCCTTGTGTCAGGAGCACAGACTGGAGCACAGAACGAAGCACATCACTCTGCGATACTTCCTTGCTTGAGAGTTGCAGCAGCGTGGCCAGCTTCGTCTTGCGTACGTGGCCACTCGGGCCAACACTGCTGATATATTCACCAAGGCACTTCCGCCTGGTGATCATCAGCGCTTTGTTACTGTGTTAGGCCTTGTGCCTACCTTGCCTCACTTGCTTACTGCTTGACTCTGCTTGTACTGTGATCTATATATACACCTGCATGCTTGCACTTGCTAGGGTATGATCACTGTATTGTTTGTTCTCTTCATATCACTCTGCATTTGAACTGGCCTTGCGGCCCTTTGCTTGTGCTCGAACTGCGTGGTGACTTTGTGATCCACCCTGAGCTTGCTTTGCTTTCCTGACTGGTCTTGTGACCACTTGTTCTCCCCCACTTTGCCTATGGGGGTGTGTCAGAAAATTATAGCTTTCACATTTTTGTAGGCTATAGTGGGGTAGCCCATAAGGGGTACTACCCAATTAGGGTTAGTACTTGTACCCAACTCTTTGCTAGTTCATCCATTCTCGTTCGTTACTTTCACAATAGATGCAAGGAGCTAAGCGCGCACCAGAAAGGGTGGGAGGGAGAAGGTGGGGGGGGGGAGGGGGGGGGAGGAGGAGGGGGTAGGGGAAGAAGGGCGGATGTGGGGGAAGGGGACATAGAAGAGTTTGGTGAGCTGAAGCAGGAAAGGCGTCATAGTAAACATATGTGCTTGAAGAGGTGGAGAGGAGACGTTTTCAATAGGACGGAGAAAGGCGACACATGGCATGGAGCGGGTGCAGGGACAGAAATTAGCAGGCGCGGTGACGAGCACGCATCACGATGAGAAGGTGAGGGCTAAGGGGCGGGCTGCGGCAAGGGCTACAGAGCGGGCTACGGGCCGGGCTAAGGCTCGGGCTTAGGAGCGGGCTAAGGCACGGGCTAAGGAGCGGGCTAGGGCACGGGAGAAGGAGCGGACTAAGGCATATGCTAAGGAACGGGCTACAGCACGGGCTAAGGAGCAGGCCAAGGCGCGGGCTAAGGAGCGGGCTAAGGCGCGGGCTAAGGAGCGGGCTAAGGCACGGGCTAAGGAACGGGCTAACGCATAGGCATGCAGCGATAAGTTGCGTCCTGACCATCTGGGGCTTGAAATTGGAGCTAATTGAAGGACGCCTTTCATACGCGTCTGTCACCCCACTGGTGGGGCTGAACACCTGTCCATGATGGAGAAGGTTGTCAAGAAAGTTGGTTCTCGTTTTAGATGTAATTCTGTCGGTTGCCTATCTGCTTTACATGCACCCGTACTTTAGATGTTCAACCGCGTTGCATTTTGTATGATTGTTCCAGGTGGTTCCAGGGCTGCATTGGCGCGGCATTCGCGCCAGTCCATTCAGTGTGTTCGGTCGCGGCAGCTGGGCGATCTTACTCGTCTTGTGGACCTGGTAAGCTTTTGCTTCAGTCACATTCGATATGATATCGTGTACGTCTGTGCATTCAACAACACGAGCTATAACACAATCACCCCTTCGTTTTTTTTTATATATTTCTAGGATACGGCTTCATGGAAAGCCCAATGCGGCCACCTCGCCTGCTTGTATGCGTTTGACAGAATTGTCAACGACCTCGACTCGGTTGCAAACCTGGACCCTGGGCCGCGCACACTCAAACCAACCCCCAGGATGCTGACGATATTGCGGAAGGAGGCCAAACGGGCTGCAGATGAGCTCACGTTCAAGTCGAGTGTGGAGATGTCGCGTGTTGGGTTGACGCCCACTCACGGTGGGGATGCTCATGCTACTGAAGGTGGGAAATCGCAGAAGCATGCAGTGGGTTCTCATGTATCTGGTCACGAGGCCCTCGTGCTTACTACTGGAGAAGCGCTCGCGAACGCGGTGGATCTCAAGAAGAGTCAAAGGAAAACGAGGGTTCATACCACAACGAACCAAGTGACCAAGACAAAGAGTCAAGCTCAGACCGCGACAGAGACAATGGACGGAACGAGAAGTCTTCGGGGGTGGCAGGTGGTCAGGGTCGTGGTAAGGCAGCGTCTTCGGGGGTGGCAAGTGATCAGGGTCGCGGTAAAGCAGCGGTCGAGGACGGGTCGGCCGAGGTTCACCAAGAAGCTGCGAAGGACAACCAGGAGGGTGATTTGGTGTTGGAGGCGTCAGACCAGGAGTTGGAGGAGGAGGAGGAGGAGGAGGAGGAGGAGGAGGAGGAGGAGGAGGAGGAGGAGGGGGGGGTGGGGAGGAGGAGGAGGAGGAGGAGGAGGAGGAGGAGGAGGAGGAGGAGGAGGGGGAGGAGGAGGTCGCGGTGCGGGTGTCGCAAGGGCTACTTCCGGGAAGAGTATTTGACGTCTCACTGCTACTTTGACCCTTTGTGTTGGGAGTGCAGCCCCATCGGGTGAGGTTGGGGGCAAGAGCCAGGTCGTGGTAAAAAGAACGTATGACACACTAATCGCGTTGAAGCCGGAGAAGCTGGTCATGGAGATTCTTCGCCTGGACGATCAAGTGAAGACACAGGCGCAACGAATCAGCAAGCTCAAGGCTCGCCTGTCCGCAAAGGCAGGCGGTGATGCAGCGGTGATCTCGTTAAGTTACGAGGAACTTGTAACTGCGGTGGAGAAGGTACATCGACACTCGCAAAACAAAGCGGCGCTATTCGAGAAGGTAGCGAAGGCGCCCGCGGAAGACAGGGCTGACAACCGCGATTTTCGGGACGTTCAGAAACGTACGCTGGATCACGTCGAGGAGACTATGGGACAGCTGAAGGGGGTTGTCATCGATTCGATGGAAGCAGCCCAGAAGAAACTGGCTGACGAAGTTGCCGGGAAGATGGACAACATATCTTCCGCGGTTGCCTCTACTGCAGAACATGCAATCACAACAAGCGGGGTCACCAACGCACTTAACACGATCATCACCCTCCTTTGAATTGGTGCCGTGTCGCGCACAGATACAGAACGACTGCAAGGGAATGAGTTGGCCGAGGGAGGGGACGCAGAGAATGGGAAGAGGGGCGTGTGACGAAGGCTGATAACCACTGGGGGGCAAAGAGTCAGAAAGGTCCCGTGCCCTCAGTGCGCGAGCCGAGTGTCACAGACCTGCTGAAGAGCAAGGGGGGCGCGGTTGATCTGCGTTCTGCGCAACCTAATCCACCAGGCTCAACATCGCACTCAAACACCAAAGTAGATGCAGTTGCAAAACCACTGCATGTACCCGCGACGGTGGGTGCGGGTAAGGGCAAAGGTAAGATTGATGACGCTCCCCCGGCTAACACCATTGTCAAGCCCGCAGCCACCACCACCACCAACACCAATACGATCGCAGCCCAGCGCGGTCGTGTCGAAAAGTTGCTCCCGGTATTTGTCGCGATGGCGAATGGACAGCCTGGACCCGCGATCCGCAAAGGGGTGGAGGGGGCAAGGTTGACGGACCGTGGCTAGGTGGGAGACGTCGGTGGCTGGGACATCACTCCCACACCGAGGTGCAGTATCTTACCGCAATCGCATGCATGGCGTACGACAAGAAGGTGGACCCCGGGGTTAAGCTGACGCCGCAGCAGTACAGAGAGTGGGCGGAGGACCTCCATGTGGCTAGTGAGCTGCACACCGGGCTCTTGATCACCATGCACCTTCGCAACCTGTGCGGCAATGTGGACAGGTACGCTCGTACATGGCTGCGGTCACCATCCCGTTGTTTCCATGTGGTTAAACGGTTTCCGCGACTAACATTTGGCACGTACTTTCCATTGATGCAGGTACCGACGCATGTTCGCCGGCTATCGCGAGCTCGCCGAGCCCACAACCAACCCCCCCAACGCGATTGCTTGGGCAGTGGTGTTCGGTAAAGAAGTCGCAGACGAAGATCTGGGGCTCGACGGTGACTGACGGGTTGAGTATACCGGTGCGGTCGCGTGTGCGATCGCAATGGTGTGGGAGACCTGCTGTGGGTTGACAATTGGGAAGCCACGGATGCAGGATACGTGGCCGTGCAGTATGTTGGCATGCCTGAAGAACGGGCATGCAACTTCGCCCCCATTGTGACCGCGGTCTTCAAGCACACGAAGAAGCAGACTGGTCGCGAGCACACTTCCGAAGTCCCACCATGGTCGCGGAGGCAATAGAATCGGCTATCGTGAAGCAGCTTGGTGGGCGCCTTGGGGATCCCACCTGTCAAGAGAATGAACCAGAATGGATGTAATATGAAACAGTTGGGTACAAGTACTAACCCTAATTGGGTTGTACCCCTTATGGGCTACCCCACTATAGCCTACACAAATGTAAAAGCTATAATGTTCAGACACACCCCCATAGGCAAAGTGGGGGAGTACAAGTGGTCACAAGACCAGTCAAGAAAAGCAAAGCAAGCTCAGTGTGGATCACAAAGTCACCACGCAGTCCGAGCACAAGCAAAGGGCCACAAGGCCAGTTCACATGAAGAGTGATATAAAGAGAACAAACAATACATTGATCATAGTACAAGCAGAGTCAAGCAGTAAGCAAGTAAGGCAAAGTAGGCACAAGGCCTAACACAGTAAAGAAGCGCTGATGATCACCAGGCGGAAGTGACTTGGTGAATATATCAGCAATGTTGGCCCTAGTGGCCACGTACGCAAGACGAAGCTGGCCACGCTGCTGCAACTCTCGAACAAGAAAGTATTGCAGACCGATGTGCTTTGTTCGGTGCTCCAGTCTGTGCTCCTGACACAAGGCAATCATGGCCTTGTTGTCTACGTACAGAACTGGAGGCGAACGAGGCTGCTCTCCCAAATCATTCAGCAGGTAGGTGAGCCAGCGTAGCTCCTGTGCAGCCATGGCCCCAGCGTAGATCTCAGCCTCACAACTGGAGCTGAGAACCGAAGACGAGCGGGTAGACTGCCAGGAAACAGAGCCAGAGCCAAGGCTAAATGTGTAACCCTGTGACGACCGCTACGTAGCTGAGTCGTCAACCCAAGAAGCGTCTGCGTGACCGGTGAGGACAACTGGACCCCGTCCTCCAAGCACGAGCCCCATGCCCGACGTACTGCACAAGTAACGCAGTACCCTCTTCGCAGCATCCCAGTGCACCTTTCGGTGCCTGCCGGGAGCCACGTAGCGAGCCAGGAGGCTGAGAGGGTACGCGAGGTCAGGTCGAGTGCACGTCATCAGGTACATGAGGCAACCCACAAGCTCTGAGTACGGACCACTCGGCTCTACGGACTCGTCTGAAGGTGGAGCTGAGAGCGAGTGGCTGGTAGACAGAGGAGTGGGCAGTGGCGAGGAGAACTGAAAGCCGAAGCGCTGAAGGACCTGGTGCACCATGTGTGAATGAGTCAGGGTAATGGTGCGCAGAGCTCGGTCCCGGTAGATCTGCAAGCCAAGATAGCTGTGCAGTTCACCCAGGTCAGTGCATGTGTGTCTCTTCTGCAACTCCGACTTCACAAGGGTCAGTGCCTCAGTGTCAGCAGTGACAAAGATGAGGTCGTCGATGTAGACGAGGACGTAGAACGGCGGCAGCGAGGTGTCGGTGCATAGAAACAGCGACGGGTCAGCAGTAGCAGGAGCAAACCCAAGAGCCGCAAGTGTTGTCCTCAGTGTGTCGTGCCACTCGCGAGGCGCCTGGCGGAGACTGTAGACTGGCCGCCGAAGACTCCACTGAGTACCTGTAGGAAAAGACTTAGTGAAACCAGGTGGGCGGCGCAGCCAGATCTCGTGCAGGCTGCCATGCAGGAAAGTTGTGCTGAAGTCCAGAGAGTGCAACTCGTAGTCACGCTGAGCAGCAACGTGCAGTAACACCCGAAGAGTAGTCATCTTCGGGGTGGGGGAGAAGGTCTGGAAGTAGTCAACTCCCTGTCACTGACTGAAGCCTCGAGCAACGTAACGCGCCTTGAAGGCAAGCGGAGAACCTGGCAGTCGCTTCACCCTGAAGATCCACATGCCATCGACTTTGTTCGCCCCAGGTGGGGGAACCTCGTCGACGTAGGTGCCTGTGGACTTCCAGGATGCCATCTCGGCATCCATGGCTGCCTACCACTGAGAGGAGTAAGGACCCGTAATCGCCTCTGCGTAAGAGCGCGGGGTCAGGATGTCTGGTGCATTCGGGTCTCCCTCAGGGGCAAGCAGCATGGAAGCGAAACGAGGTACAGCAGCTGCAAGACACTCAAAGTCCTCCTCCCTGTCCTCAAGGACGTCCGTGCCAAGAGCACACTCACCCCCGACGCACGGAGGACTGGCAGACGCAGACTCAGCAAGAGCACACAAGAGCAGCACATACAACTCCTGAGAGCGAAACAGCTACCCTCGAACAAATTCGACACCCATAAACTACCCGTCACCCACACATTCAAGCAAGAAGAGCGTCTATGGGCCGTCGATCTAGAGCAAAAGTGCGGACACATTCTACGGATCTGGATTAACATGGATACACTGACGATTACTCCGCCGATTACTCCATGAGACACCTGACAACGAGGCGAAAGTATCGATCTACCGCACATCTCTGAGGAACTGCGACACTCACCAAATCCTCTCCTTTCCGGAAAAGGTTCCGAGAAACCATGGCTGGATCCTTGGGTGGTTTCTTGAAAAAGAAATTGCTGATCATGTACCAAAACATAGCCATGCGAACCATCGACATGATCGGGTTCTGTTGCTGCTGCTGCTGGCGCTGTCCGCCTGCTGCAGCACCTCCAGCGGCAACCGCTGCTGCACCTGCCGCCGCGACAGCCACATCTTGACGAGCAGGCATGGCGACAACTCACTCTACTAGGAATCTGAGCCTAGAAGTGGCTTCGCGAAAGTAGATCGAGACCAATGGTGAAGATCCAGATCTGAACAGCTTTGTTACGCGTATCCGCCTCTCCCGACAAACTCTCCTCAAGTCGCAAACCACATGAAGGTGGATGGAGGGAGCTTGCTGGGTCAAGTAATTTGTGTTTTTGTTCCAAACAAACAATCTGTCTAAATATAAACAAATAAAGTTCTGTGTATGCCGAACAAATACAAATAATCCGATAAAATTTGTGCATTCTGTACTTCATCGACTTCATCGACTATTTTCGGATGCTTGCGGTGTACTGTACTGCTGTTCTGTGTTTTGCTGTGGGCTTTCTTGATCAAGCCAATCTGTCTTTTGACGACATCCCAAGCTGTCAGAGTCTCTCCATTTCTTCATTTTCAGTTGGACTTCATAAAGCTTTAGCTTCAACCTGCTTCTAGGAACAAATGCTCGTTCATTTCTCCCAACGAGCAAGGGAGGAGCGAGAGCTTTATCAACGGAAAATCATCCGACATTCTTGTTGTTGTCGACCAGGCGATGTGGACATTTACTCGCAAACGCGAGTGTTTCAACGTCTCTGGGTCCGTCTCATTTCCTTAGCTCGTTGTAGTGGCGTCATGTTCAAAACATTTACGTATTTTCGTTCGCCTTTCCAGGAGCTTGAAGCGACGGTGCGTCGCATCTGCTGCTCCAAGTATTCCTCTCCAGTATTCAGAAAGAGAGCTGGATGAGATCAAGCATTATGACAAAGTCTTCGCTTCCGCTTGGGTCGACCATTCCACATTCGTTATTGGGACTAAAGACAACAAACTCATTCGATGGGACACAGACACTGGAAAGCATGTGAACATTCCTCTTCCAGATTCACCACAACCGAGGCATCGTGACCGCCAGGATAACTGTGGCATTCATTCCATGTGGGTCCATACTCCTGTTTTTGTTCATCCTGCATTTATCGCTGGTAATTGCGAATAATAAATTTTCTATACATATCGTTTCAGAGCTGTCAGTCCGTCACGCACACTCTTGGCGACCGGAGGCTCAAACCCAGACGATGTCGCAATCTTTAAGTTGCCTTCGTTTGACCCTGTCGCTATTCTTCAGGTTGGTTCATCTGGCGGAATATCTGTTGTCAGCATTTTGGCATGTCATAACTTGGCGGCTCCAATTTATTGTGCAGAGTCACGAGAACTGGATGTTTGCTGCTGCTTGGGTTCGCGACAGTCACCTCATTACAGGTTTGCAACTATCAGTCATATACATTAGCTTTGTTTCTCGAAGTGAGCACTTTTAGACGTAAATATTACCTATTTAACTGTATTCTCTTATGCAGGCTCCCGAGATTCCACTGTTAAGTTATGGTCGATTTGTTCGGACGAATTTTTGAACCAGTCACCTATAGTCACCCGTACGGATCATGATGACAAAGTCAGAGATCTCAAGTACTGCTTGGACACGGAAGTGGGTTGAACGGTCTGGACGACACTGCAGCACTCTGATTCTGGGGACATGAGCTAACCTGAATGTTCTGCCTGTTGCCAGACAGTAACAACTTTGAGTCAGGATGGCACGTGCAAGCTGTGGGATCCACATGAGATGCTAGTGGTAAATACTATCTTCTCTCGTGTTCCTTGTGTTGCTTTTCTTCCATGTGCTTACCTGCAGTTATCAAAATGCATTGTCTTTGTATTGTGCTCCTGTGCAGGTGTCATCAATAAGATGCCCGGATCCAAAGGAGCTGGTTTGCATGGCTGTTAAATCTCCATTAGTGGCTGTGGGGTCTCAACGGTTTATAACATTTATTGACATGCGGTGTGGACACGTGGTGAAGTCAATAGCATCCGCCGATGAAGGATGGGGTACGTATTAGTTCTGCATTGCTGAAATTTGGCACGTTTTTCATATTCTGACTCCTTATTTCAGGTGTGCGGTCTTTGAGCTTCCAAGATAACGTTGTGACATGTGGAGGAGGCAAGGGCCGGCTTTCGTTTCTTGATACAAGAACGCAGAAGTATATACGAATTCGTAAGTCACGTCCTTGTGGAAATGGTTGATGGTCCTGTGCCAGTATGGGTAGCTCACCAGTTTCGTTCTCCCTTTCCCTCAGGCGAAATAAATGACAGCGGCTGTACTGGGGAGAACCACATGGACACCATATCATACTCCACAGGCACAGGACATGTGGTAAGATACAATCCAACGTAGGAGGCATGTTGATTTGATTATGACGAAGGTCACCTAACAGCTTATAATACTGTCTGTGCAGGTTAAAGACCAAGTCTATGCTGAGCACTTTGCAGGTCAAGATATAAAGCATGCTGTGTATACACACTCGCAAGACTTCAGTGGGACCTCGCTTTTGGTTGCTGGAGGCCCTCTTCCTTATGGCCTGAAAGGGGGCTATGTTGGGATTTGGTGAATGTGCTGTGTAACCATTACCGTATTTATGTCCTTGTGGGTGTCGGCCTTATGTAATTTATTATTGGAAATGCCCTTTCTTAATTTCCTGGCACCCTCCTACACTCGCGGATCAAGTGTCAGAATACTGATCGAGAATGAATGCATTGAATAGAAAGTTGGTACAAGTACTAACCCTAATTGGGCTATACCCCTTATGGGCTACCCCACTACAGCCTACATAATGTAAGCATTACCGTATTACCCTGGATAGAAGTGCAGGTGCGCTTATAATAAAACAGTGCTTTTTAGGAGGGTGCGCTTCTAATTGAGTCATTTTTATAAGCGCATGCGCCTGTAATAGGAAAAAAAATATCACTTTAAAACATACCAAATTGAAGCCCGCAATCAGGCGAATTAAACCGACCATGCAACACGTGGGATAGTGCATGGTTTTCATGCAAAAACAGCAGCGGTTCGGTTTCCCACCACACAGTTTTGTCTAGAACCATCGAACGTGACAGCAGTGATAGGGATGTTGCCGTGCGGCCCAATCACAGCCACATGCCCTGCGTGGCATGTGCATTTCTTCCGAACCCTCTCGAAGGGTGGGGAAGATTCCCTGCCATCGCAGCGTTTATGCTGCCACGCAGGGTCCTCTACGGGGGTAGGCAGGGGTTTCCCGTCTGTCATTGACAAGGACCCCGAGGCGCCAACCTTACGGGGTCCCCTTCGTTGCCCATTTGTCCACCCTCTTTCTCTCTTTTTTTTTTTCATTCAGATTCCAGTCTAGGCCGCCTGGCTGGCGAAGCCATGGCAGAATTCAGCGGGACGCACTTCCCCTTCAAGAAAAAACCAGCTCGCCCATGGCAACTTATCGACGACGGGTGGTATACCCGTGAGCCAGCAGCGCCTCCAGTGCCACCTGAACCCCCTGCGCCCCCTGCTCCTCCTGCACCTCCTGCTCCTCCTGCTCCTCCCGCTCCTCCCGCTCCTCCGAATCCGCCTGATATCGGTGCCAGTGCTCACCTACGGCCCGTGCTCCAGCTATATTTACCAGCCACTTTCGACGTGTGGTTGTCTGAACCGGACACAACCAAGGCCCCCGATGTGTTCATCCAGGCTCCGGCGCCTGCACCACGGTGGGGACAGCCTGAAGCCTGCACGTGGGACGAGTCGGCTGTGGGCGCCGACGATAACGTGGCTGCCGATAAACAAAACAGCAGCGACGGCGACGGTGTCGGCGACGGTGAAGTGGGCGCCGAGGAGGACGTGTTCCCAGATCGTGGTGCAACTGCCGAGGACGACGATGGTGTGGAGTCATGGTGGCGCGACGCACCATGCGAGAAGATGCCGATACCGACGTATCCACCGATTAACAAAAAACGACCCCACCCCTCCTCCCAAAACCGAGATGCCCGCCCCCCCTCTCCCAGGCACAAGCCGTATCAACATAAACGGCAGTCCTACACCTCCCGGGAGAAACTCAGGTGGCTCGTGCGGCTGGAGCTGGCAGCATCGATAAGCGAGGTCGCGCGGGAGTCCGGCATACACCGCAAATGCCTGACGGAGTGGAAAACCCAAGCGGAGGAGCTCAAGGCTTCACACGCCGCACGGTCTCGACTTCATGGGCGCGGGAGGTCTTCTTCGTACAGACCCATGGAGTTAAAGGAGTACGCTCAACTCCTCGACTGGCGATGCCACGGTGTCGCAGTTTCAGTCAGCCGGCTCCAAGATTGGTCACGCGAGGTGATGAAGGTGCTGTTCCCGGAAGTCAAATGGAAAGGGAGTCAGCGGTGGTCGGAGCGGTTCCGCAAGCAGTGGAACCTCAGCGTGCGCATGAAAACTAAGGTGGTGCAGAAAACACAGGAGCGTAAGTGCCTCGTTTCCCGCTTACCTCGAGGGAATTCACATGGTTTAAGAGTTTTTGCTCCCGTGTGAATATCTTTATCTTGTAGCGGTACTCATCCTTCTTCCTATCTGTTCTTCCCTTCCCGTGCGCAGATGTGGCAACGCAGTGCAAAGAATTTTGGCAGTTCGTCCGCGACGCACGCAACGAGTACGCGATTGACAATCGATACATAATCAACGCCGACCAGACGCCTCTTTGGTTGGAGATGCCGGCCACTACCACCGTGGAGCAGACGGGCGTGAAGTCGGTGCCCATCCACAGCGGTGGTTACCAGAAAGAAAGAGTCACCGTCATGGTGGCTTGCACGGCGACGGGCGAGAAGTTGAAGCCGTGGGTGTTTTTCAAGCGCAAGACACTGCCGAAGGGTGACTTCCGGAACGGTAAGCACATGTTCTTGTGCGTGTTTTGGACGTTCGAAACAAAAAAGGGATTAACCACCGCTTGCTTGTGTGCAGATGCCGTGGTCGGCTGCCAAGCGAACGGATGGATGGAGGCCACGGGCGTCATCCAGTGGCTCGATGAGGGCGTGGTGCCATTCCTGAAACCGAAATTCGGCGTGCAGAGTCAGAGCCCCATTCTAGTACTGGACTTCTACCGTGGTCACCTTACCAAGGAAGTCAAGGCGAGATTCGCGGCGCTCAACATCGTGTCAGAATCCCAACCACTAGACCATTAGGATAAAATGGCTTGTTAAGTAGCGGGTCAGTGCGCCCATAACCCCCCAGGAAAACGAGCCTTTAACCCTTCCCTATGATCAATCGGCGATCACCAGTGGACCTCTGACACCCCCCCGCACTGGGATGCTCGAAGTGCACACACTGGGATTCGAACCCAAGACCTTCGCTCTGATACCATGTCAGAATCCCAACCACAAGACCATTGGGATAAAAGGGCTTGTTAAGTAGCGGGTCAGTGCGCCCATAACCCCCTAGGACAACGAGCCTGTAACCCTTCCCTAGGATCAATCGGGAATCACCAGTGGACCTCTGACACATCGTGCTGGCGGTCATCCCGGCAGGATGCACGGCAGACGTGCAGCCGCTCGATGTGTAGGTGAGTAGGAGCTTCAAGGCGAGTGTTCGCCAGCAGTACCAGTCCTGGTTTGAGGCGGACGGCATGAACATTCTGACACCTGCAGGTGAGCGACGACATGTCCTCCCGTCTCCCCTTTGTGTGCTTGTCTGCCTGCTTGTGGACTAATGTGTTCCCCACTCCCTTTCATGTGGTGCAGGGAACATCAAGAAACCACCCCCGGCGGTGGTGCTCAAGTGGATTTCACGGGCGTGGAAGGCCGTGCCCACCGACCTGATTAAGAAATTCTTCCTCACGTGCGGCATCGGCAATGCCCTTGACTGGAGCGAAGACCATCTGGTGATGGCGCACCAGAGAAGCCAGTTGAGCCACGAGGTAGAGGTAGACGATGACATCCAAGCAGACAGGTTCTGGGGCAACAACGCCACGGAGCCTGAATCGGACGTGGAGGAAGAGGAGGCCAAAGGCTAGACTAGGCAAGATTATGGTGTTTAGGCTAGGAGAATAGTCACCCTATTGTATGTGAAACTTTTAGCTAGTGCAAAATTACAACTAATGAAGGCTAGCCTTGCTTTAGCTCTAACAATAATGACAAATATTCAACAAGTATATTTTTTTTTTTCACTGCAAGGGTGCGCTTATAATAAGTAACGATTTTATAAGGGGTGCGCTTCTAATTGAGGATCGGCCATAAGCGCATTGCTCCATATATAAGCGCATGCGCTTTTAATAGGCCTGCGGTTATATCCGGGGCGATACGGTATAACATTCTGACACACCCCCATAGGCAAAGTGGGGGAGAAGAAGTGGTCACAAGACCAGTCAAGAAAAGCAAAGCATGCTCAGGGTGGATCACGAAGTCACCACACATTCCTAGCACAAGCAAATGGCCACAAGGCCAGTTCACATGCAGAGTTATATAGAAGAGAACGAACAGTACAGTGATCATACCCTAGCAAGTGTAAGCATGCAGGTATATATATAGATCACAATACAAGCAAAGTCACGAAGTGAGCAAATGAGGCAAAGTAGGCACAAGGCCTAAAACAGTACAGAAACGCTGATGATCACCAGACTGAAGTGCCTTGGTTAATATATCAGCAGTGTTGACCTGATTGGCCCCGTAAGCAAGACGAAGCTGACCACACTGCTGCAACTCTCGAGCAAGGAAGTAACGCAGAGCGATGTGCTTCGTTATGTGCTCCAGTGTGTGCTCCTGACACAAGGCAATCATGGCCTTGTTGTCTACGTACAGAACTGGAGAAGAACGAGGCCACTCTTCCAAGTCGGTCAGCAAGTAGGTGAGCCGTCGTAACTCCTGTGCAACCATGGCCCCATCGTAGATCTTAGCCTCACAACTAGAATTGAGAACAGAAGACGAGCGGGTAGACTGCCAAGAAACAGAGCCGGAGCCAAGGCTGAAAGTGTAACCCTGTGACGACCACTGTGTAGCCAAGTCGTCAACCCAAGAAGCATCTGCGTGTCCAGTGAGGACAACTGGACCCCGTCCTCCAAGCACGAGCCCCATGCCCGAAGTACTGCACAAGTAGCGCAGCACCCTCTTAGCGGCCTCCCAGTGCTCTGGTCGGTGTCTCCCGGGTGCAACGTAGCGTGCCAGGATGCTAAGAGGGTAGGCAAGGTCAGGTCGAGTGCAGGTCATTAGGTTCATGAGGCAGCCCACAAGCTCTGCATACGGGCCAGTCGGCTCTACGGAATCGTCCGAAGGTGGAGCTGAGAGTGAGTGACTGGTAGGCAGAGGAGTGGATTGTGGCGAGGAGTACCGGAAGCCGAAGCGCTGAAGGACTTGGTGCACCATGTGTGACTGAGTCAGGGTGATGGTGCGCCGTGCTCAGCCCCGGGTGATATGCAAGCCAAGATAGCTGCGCAGCTCACCCAGGTCAGTGCAGGTGTGTCTCTTCTGCAACTGCGACTTCACAAGGGCCAGTGCCTCAGTATCAGCAGTGGCAAAGACCAAGTCGTCGACGTAGACGTAGACGTAGAACGGCGGCAGCGAAGTGTCGGTGCGCAGAAATAGCGACGGGTCAGCCGTCGAAGGAGAAAACCTAAGAGCCGCAAGTGTCGTCCTCAGTGTGTCGTGCCACTCACGAGGAGCCTGGCGGAGACCGTAAACTGGCCACCAGAGGCTCCACTGGGTACCTGCAGGAAACGACCCAATGAAGCCAGGTGGGCGGCGCAGCCAGATCTCCTCGTGCAGGCTGCCCTGTAAGAAAGCTGTGCTGAAGTCAAGAGACTGCAACTCGTAGTCACAGTGAGCGGCAACGTTCAGCAACACCCGAAGAGTGGTCATCTTCGGGGTAGGGGAGAAGGTATGGAAGAAGTCAACTCCTTGTCACTGACTAAAGCCTTGTGCAACGTAACGAGCCTTGAAGACAGGCGGAGAACCAGGCGGCCGCTTCACCCTGAAAATCCACATGCCATCGACTATGTTCGCCCCAGAAGGGGGAACTGCATCGACGTAGGTGCCTGTGGACTTCCAGGATGCCATCTCTGCGTCCATGGCCGTAATTACCTCTGCGTAAGAGCGCGGGATCGGGATGTCTGGTGCATCCGGGTCTCCCTCAGGTGCAAGCAGCATGGCCACGAGATGAGGTACAGCAGCTGCAAGACACTCAAAGTCCTCCTGCCTGTCCTCAAGGACGTCCGTGCCAAGAGCACACTCACCCCCGACAGACGGAGGACAGTCAGACTCAGACTCAGTAACAAGACTAGCGGCGTAGTCGAGACGACAGGCGGCAGCAAAGTTAACAAGCTCAGCAACTAGGGCAGACGCAGCAGCAGACTCAAACGAAGGGTCAGTGACAACAGAGGCTAGAAGACGAGAGACAGTAGGACTGGTAGCACAAGCTAAGTCAAACTCAGGGTCAGGAACGGCAGAAAGAGAGGACGCAGGAGGAGGCGACAGAGGAACTCGCAGTGGAACAGAGGAAGGACGAAGTGCCATAATGTGAGTGCCAGGGACAGGAGGAGGACGCAGACGAGGAACACGACAACCAGTGCAAACAGCGTGAACAGGCGAGGCAAGACGAGACTCACGACGCTCTTTAAAATAGTATGTCTGCTCAGCGTAAGGAGAAGGAGCAGGCAGTGGGGAGTCTGGATGTAACTGTGGCTGCGAGTGGTGAGGCAGTGGACTTAGTAAGCTAGGAGGAAGGCCAGTAGAAGACGAGAGACTAAGAACCTGGCGAAGGACCGAGTCAGGTGGCGGTATAGACGACAGCGGTGGCGGAACGAATATCGGGCGCCGCTGCACAGTGCCTCTAGCACCAGGACCGCCAGCTCCAGCACCCCCAGCGCCAGGACCTCCAGCTCGAGGATCTCCATTTCTAGTGCCTCCAGCGCCAGCGTCTCCAGCAACAGCGCCTCCAGCTCCAGTGCCTCCAACTCCAGCTCCGCCAGCTCCAGCGCCTCCAGCGCCAGTGCCTCCATCTCTTGGGTCTCCAGCTCCAGCACCTCCAGCTCCAGCTTCTCCGGCTCCAGCGCCTCCAGCTCCAGTGCCTCCATCTCTTGGGTCTCCAGCTCCAGCACCTCCAGCTCCAGCTTCTCCAGCTCCAGCGCCTCCAACTCCAGTGCCTCCAACACCACCAGCTCCGGCAGCTCCAGTACCACTGGTACAAACACCTCCAGGACCAGTAGCTCCAGCACCTCCGGTATCTCCAGCTCTAGCAGTAACTCCAGCACCTCTAGGACTAGTAGCTCCACCTCCAACTCCAGTGCCTCCAGCAGCAGGGCCTCTAGCTCTTGCAGCGCCACTCCTAAGGCGTGTGCACCGAGCAAACCACTCGCGCAGCTGCTGCGGTGAGAGAGGCTCTCGCCGCCGAGACTGCTGTGGCGAGGCACCCGCAGGACCTCCGGCAGACGCAGTACCCCTACGCTCAGCACCCCTAGACTCCGCACCCTCAGACTCAGCACCCCCAGGCTCCGCACCCTCAGGCTCAGCACCCCCAGGCTCCGCACTCGCAGGCTCAGCACCCCCAGGCTCAGCACCCCCAGACGCAGCACCCCCAGACGCAGCACCCCCAGACGCAGCACCTCTAGCAGTACCCGAGTCTACAGCGACCTCGACAGGCACAGTTAGGGGGAGTGGGTCTACCTGAGACACCCCTGAGGGAGAAGGACCCTGAAAGGAGAGGGGGTCTACCGGAGGGGGACCTGGAGCGAGGAAGAGCGGTCGCGGGGGGGAGAGGGGCAGTGCGGTAGGGGAAGAGACAGTAAAAGGGAACCGACTCGTCAAACGTGACGTCGTGAGAGGGGAGGACACGGCGCGAGGTGGGGTGGTAAAACTGCCAGCCAGGCGCGTCAGGGGGAAAGCCAAGGAAGACGCAGGGAATAGCGCGGGAGGAGAGCTTGTCCACGGAAGGATCGCGGACAAAGGCACGAGAGCCCCAGACCCGGAACACCGACGCATCGCCAACCTTCCTCGTCCAACGCAGTGTAGGCGAGGTCTCCGGCAAGGAAACACGGGGCCAGAGGTTGAGCTGATGCGCAGCGAACCGGACCACAAACGACCACAGAAAATGGGGAGCAGCCGCATGGATCATGGAGGTACGAGCCACCTCCATGACTAAGCCAATGCGGCGCTCAGCAACCTCATTTTGCTGCGGGGAGGCCGGAAGCGTGAACGACTGGAGAATGCCCTCCCCACGACATAAGTCCCGCAAGAGGTCGGAGGAGAACTCACCACCTCTATCAGAGTGCAGATGCAGGACAGGAAGGTCCTCGCGGAACCGCTCGCGGAGCTGGAGACGGACAGTGCGGATCCAAGGGATCAAGACATCAGGGACCTCACCCTTGCTGCGCAAGGGGAAGACCGTGGTGTAACGCGGGTGTAGTCGTCAACAACCAGCAGGAAGTAGCGCTCGCGGTCCTGTCCACTGACATGGGCTGGGCCCCACACGTCCATGTGGAGAGTCTGCAGGGGAGCAGTCATCGGGGGAAACGAGGAGGAGTGAGGAGCCGTGCGCTGCCGCCCCTCGATGCAAGGAAGGCAGGCCGGGGCAGGCGAGGGTGGGAGGGGAGGCAGAGACCTGGGAAGACCAGAAACAAGGAGGCGGGAGTGCATGCCACGAAGGCGTGGCAGGGAGGGGTGACCAAGGCGGTGGTGCCAGAGGAGAGTCTGGTGCGACAGGAGGCGACACGAGCAGGGAGCTGCTACCGGACCTGACGCAGACACCTGAGCAGATGCAGCTACCTGAGGAGGCTCAGCAGTCAGTGTGTATGGACTCGAACCAGGCCGATGGGTGAGCGTGGCCAGGTGACGGCCCATCTGTGTACACGTGCAGATGGACACACGCTGACCCCCAGGAGTGGTGGTACTGACCATCGCATCATGGAGGGCAGCGGTACTCACCAAGTTCGTAGAGAACGAGGGGAGGTGAAGACCTGAGAGTGAGCCAGACGGAACCGCCGGACACAGGAGAACAGTGGAGGAACGGGCAAGAACTGGGCCCCCTGAGGGTTCAGCCAGTCTGACCGGAACAGGTGCAGGGAGTGGAGTGAGGGTGGTACTGCCGCGAAAGAAACAGCGGGAAGCACCTGAGTTAAGTGTGAAGGTGTGCAAGGCGTCAGCAGGCGCAGTACCAGGGAGAGCAGACTCACTAGCACCAAGAGCAGCAGCCTCTATACTTGGGTCGGGTGGCAGACACAGGTAACAGTCACCCTCAGCACTAACAGACAAGGCATACATGGCAGCAAAAATAGCATCATAGTCAAGAGCAAAGATATCAACACCAGCCCTAGGCATCTCTAGCCAGCGGGGGCGCTCAGCCTCGTCGCCAAACTCTGCGCGCCAAGCGTCGTCAAGGCGGGAGAAGCAACGGTGCTGTGTGTGAAACTTCCTGCATGTCTGACCCACAGCCTCGACTGCCTCCACCACCACCACCCCCGCTGCCACCGCTACCACTCTTGCCAACCTTGCCCTTGCTGCTGCGGCGCTTCCCACTAAGAGCAGAAGTAGTCCCGACATCCTCAGTACCAAGGATGTCAACAGCAGCAGTAGAAGCGTAGGAGGGGGCAAGGGGGGAGGGGGAACACCCCTCAAAGAAGGGTGTGCGAGGAGTGCCACGAGTAGCACCTACAGCAGCTACGCTAGTCTCGGCTGCAAGGAGGTGCTTCTCGAGCAGGTCGACAGTGAGGTCTATGGGGTCAAGTGCGAGAAAGTGGTCCCTGACTTCGCGAAGAGAGTCAGGGAGGCGGGTGACTATGAAATAGAGAGTGATGTACATCGGGGGCGGGTTCTTGTCTAGGAACTCGGCTGGGAGGGCAGCGCGGTAGCGAGCGTCGCTAGTGTGAAGGTGGGTAACGAGGTCCTTGACTGTGGCAAAGGCGGACAGCTTGGGAAACATGTAGGGCAGTATAAGGCGGCCGAGAGCAGCTATGGCAGGGGAAGAGTAACGAGCGACGACAGCGTCGTACAGGGCCTTAGCAGTCTTGTGCTGGCCAAAGTGAGCGCGTTCGGCTAACGGCAGGTGGTTGCGAATGGCTAAGTGAGTAGCAGCGTTACGAGTAAGCCATTGTGAGCGAATCGCACTATCAGCTGTGGCGGGAGGTGTGAGAATCCTAGCGTGACTTGGGAGCCATGGCTAGTGAGTGTCGAGAGAGTTGAGTGTCGAGAGAATTGGAAAGGAGAAAGTCGAGAGGAAAAATGATTCACTAGCAAGAGTTGGGATACAAGTACAAAACCCTAAATTGGGTTGTACTCACTACAGAGTACCCCACTGCAGGCTAGACAGCAAATATATTCTGACAGGAGGGGCGAGAGAGGCTCCAGACGTGTGGTCAAACAACGAAACGCTGTCTCTAGAATCGCTCAGTAGGTACAGCTGTAAGTCGTCGAGCCACATATCGAAATGGATTAGACGGCCCTCATGATCGAAGGTGAGAACACTGAGAGAAGCCATAGCGGGCAGAGCAGGGGGGCGCGCGACCAGCAGGGCAGCACGCAGGCAGGGCGGCGCGCGAGCACTAGGGAAGCGCGCAGGGCAGGGAGAGGTGGCACACGGCTAGGGAAGAGTGGCGGTGCACGGCTAGGACGGTGCGGGCAGCGGCGGCGCGCGGGCAGCAGGGCGCCGGCCAGCAGGGCTGCGCGCAGCAGGGCGGTGCGGGCAGCAGGGTGGCTCAGCGCGGGCAAGGCAGGGCGACGCGCAGGCAGGGCAGGGTGGCGCGGCTGCCAGCAATGCGGCGCGCGGGCAGCAGGGCGACGTGACGGGCAGCAGGGCGACGCGACTGACAGGGCAGGGCGACACGACAGCCAGCAGGGCGACGCGACAGGCAGGTCAGGGCGACGCGACATGCAGGGCAGGGCGACGCGACTAGTGGAGCAGCACTATGTGGTGGGCAAAAAAAAAAAAAAAAACGGTCCTGGAACAGGACCTGCTCTGAAACCATGTTAGAATACTGAACGAGAATTAATGCATTGAACAGAAAGTTGGTACAAGTACTAAACATTATAACATTTTGACATCAAGAGTTGTCATGCTCATCCTGTACATGCTGGGATGTGTGCATATATAGGATAGGTACGATCAAATAAATTTCTGGAAACAACTCAGGCATGAATGACTTTTGCAACAAAACATTCAATTGATGCAAGAAATATTCAGGGTTCTCTGGCCCTGCCTCCCATGACAGAAGCCGATGGTAGGATGCTCTCCAGGTACTCATCGACATGCACTAGACACGGCCAGTAATCAGTTCGGAACCTGATTATGGTTGATGCCGCTCCAACCTCAAGGCGCATGACCACATGGAACCGCGGCGGAATGAAAACGAGGACCTGCACGCAACCCAGGGTCCGAGCTTCAGAGCCAGCCTGAGCAGCTTGCTGACCAGCTCCCACACTAACAGCTGTCAGCAGCAGCACATCAGACGCACCAACCTGGATCACCTCCGCTCCACTCTCCTCAGATGTTGAGGGTCTTCTCCCAAGCACACGTTCCCACATCTTTACAGAGCGTTTCTTGCAAACAGAAGCGTCGTCACAGGAAAGAACAACCATTTGTTTCACCCTCTCTTGTAACCATCGCCGCAGCCCCCTACCCTCCACACCAACTACAAACCGGCCCAAATGCTGCTCCACCGCTTCAATCACCGCCTCCGGTGTTACAGCTACAGTGCGAACAGACTCAGGCCTTGCAGCAGGCAAGCCCTTTCCATCAAACGCTCCCACTCCCTCGTTCCCTGAGCTGCTCTCACCCACAGAACCTCTATCTTGTCTGTTCCCTCACTCCATCTACCACCCTTTCACTGGCATCCTCCTGCTTTGCACCTCGCTTGCTGCCAGCAAGACCCCTCAACTCCCCTCCCAGAAGCTCCCACAAAGCATCAAACAACCCCAGCACCTCACCCTCCCTACCCTCCTTCACCACTCCTCTCCCACCCCCGCGTCTACCAAACGGCCACGGAGCAGGCGTGAAGAAATCCTCTATGCCGACGGGAATGCTCGCGAGCTCGCCTGTGAGCGTGCGGCCGTCCTGGCTCGTGAACGTTACGGTTACCGCCACGAGGATCGGCGCCGGCCAATGGGGCGAGAACTCAATGTCAAACGGTGTCTCATCTGTGACTGCTAGCAGGTGGTGGGAGGATGAGGAGGGGTTGCTCCTTGTGAAATCCGCGCTGAAGGTTTCTTCCTCCTCTTCCTGCTCTTCCTGCTCTTTCTCCTTCTGTTCTGCTGTCTCCGGCTCATCTGCTGACGCCGTCTTGTCGTCTTGTTTGAAAACAATAATGCGCATGCTGTCCTTCGTAGTGTCTCCCCCCTCCACACTCTCCTCCTCCTCATCCACATCCTTTTCCTCTTTTCTCAGCACTCCTTCCTCACAATACTCCTCTTCATCCCACTCCTCCTCATCTTCCCATGCCTCCTCTTCTCCATCCTCCCCCGTCACCCCCTCATCCCGAGCCATCATCAGGCACGGAATCAGGCACGGCTCAATAGGTCCGGTAAACACCGAGGCTCGGAAACTCAGCTCCACAGCAAATACCCCTACCACAGCTCCCATGATCATATCAATGGCTGACGTGGCAGCAGCAGCAGGAGCAGAAGCAGAACCACCACCCATGCCACCACCCGCACCACCTTCTGTACCAGCAACCCTAGTCTGCCCCAGTGTGCTTATATCGAAGGCAAGCTCCTCTCTAGCCGTTGGCAGCAGCTTCAGCACACAGGGCACCCGTACCCAGAACCCCTCAGCCTCCTCATACCCTATAATGTCATCCTCGTTATGGTCACTGTTCTCACCTAAACCACTCTTACTGCTGCTGGTACTGGTAACCGCACGAATGATGGTCGCTGACCCTGTGTCGCCAGGCTGTCGTCGTGCCAGAGTGGCAAAATACTCGTCCAAAATGGCTGCCAGCTCAGCAGTGTGCGTGTCCAGCAAGGCAAGAGTGTGCTGACTCTGCGACCGATACCAGCTAGAAATCTCAGCCTGCTGCTGCTGCTGCTGCTGCTGCTGCTGCTGCTGCTGCTGCTGCTGCTGCTGCTGCTGCTGCTGCTGCTGCTGCTGCAGGTGCTGCAGGTGCTGCAGGTGCTGTGGTGCAAATGAGTGGTGCTTAGTTGACAAAGTGAGAGACTTGAATTCATTACTGCTTGACCCAGCAGCAACAACAGCAACAGAAGCTGAAGCATGGCTAACCTCCTTGACAGCACAAGCAGCAGCAGCGGCAGCCTCACCCTTTTCCGCCTCCCTTCCCTTCGCCCACTCCCCCCCAGCCCCCTTCTTGTCCGCATCTGAGGGGAACAGGACAAGCTCCCAGGAGTCTGGAACGGCCGGCGGCTGGCGCCGTTTGGCCTGTAGCACGCGTGACAGCTGCACGGGGCCTTTGGGCGGCGGACGGGGGTGAATGGGATCCAAGGGAATGGTGGCAAGAGAGGAGGAGGAGGTAGAAGTGTTGGCAGTGGTGCTGCTGCTGCTGCTGCTGCTGCTGGAGTTGGTGGTGTTGAGGTTGGTTTTTGGTGTCGACTTAAGTGGAGTGGCGGTGGTGATTGGAGCAAGATGGGAAGAAGGGAGGGATGTGGATGCAGAAGCAGAGACAGAGGAGGAGAGGGAAGAGGAGGAGGAAGAAGAAGTGGGGACGACAGATGAGATCGCTGAAGCTGGTGATGAGGACAGCAATGAAGCTGAAGAGTTAGCTGCAGCAGCAGCCAGGGCAGAAGCAGCAACAGAAGCAGACGTAGCAACAGGAGCCGAAGCAGCAACGGTAGGAGAAGCAGCAGCATCTGCAGCAGCAGCAGTTGACACGAACAAATCCCCAATGGCTGAAAAAATACCCATCCGTCCCTGTCCCCCCTTGCCAGCAGCACTACCATCCGCTCCCCTGGCACTTGCGGCTGCAGCAGCGGCAGCAGCGGCATCGGACGCAGCAGCAGCGCGAGCAGCAGCGGCGGCGGCAGCAACAACGGCTTTAAGAGCCGAGGAGGAGAGGGAGGAGGAGGGTGAACTGATGACTGCAGCGATCTCTGCAAACGCTGCTGCATCTGCCATGTTCACGGACTGGGGCTGGGACGGCGGTCCTTCTGCTGTGTCCGCTAAAAGTCGATTTGCTGCTGCTCTCGCCGCCGCCGCTGCTGCTGCTGCAGCTGCTGCTCCTGCTCCCGTTGCTGCTCCTCCTCCCCCCACTCCTGCTCCTGCTGCTACTGCTTCCGACGAAGTGACATCAGTTCTGGTGGTAGCCGCAGCAGCGGAAGAGGCGAGAGCAAAGAGAGCACCACCGGAAGCAGCAGAGAAATCCCCAGCGGGAGTGTGAAAGAGGGGAGGTGGAAACGGTGCAGCAGCAGCAGGAGCAGGTGCCGTGATAGGGGGGCGGCCAGGGGCAGGGGGCAGGGATGTGGAGGAGGAGGAGAGGAGGAGATGACGAATGATGTGGCCTGGTGCTGATGTGATGAGGCGGAGGAAGAACCTGTGGGCATGGGGACAGAGGATGGGGCCGAGGAATGGGGGGAGGAAGGGGAAGGAGATAATGCTTCTGTTTGTGGCAGGCAGAACCTGTGATGGGGAGATGACGGATGATGTGACCAGGTGCTGATGTGATGAGGCGCAGGAAGATCCTTTGAGTGTAGGGGCAGGGGAAAGGGGAGAGGGAGAGCGGAAGGGAAAGGGGAAGGGGAAGGGGAAGGGGAACGCGAAGGGGAAGGGGAGGGGAAGGGGGAGGGGAAGGGAAGGCGGAAAGGGGAGGTGGCAGGGGAGCAGGGAGGGAGAGGGGCAAAGTGAAGGGGGAGGGGAAGGGAATGAAGGGAATGGATGTAGCAGATTCTATGATGTGATGTGATGTGATGTGATGTGATGTGATGTGATGTGATGTGATGTGATGTGATGTGATGTGATGTGATGTGATGTGATGTGATGTGATGTGATGTGATGTGATTAGTGCATCCATTGCAAGCATTGACCAGGTTCTTCCCTGCATGCACCTGGCTCTGTCCCTGAGTGTGATATCCGGATGCTGGAGAGTGACAACCGAGAGGAGGCGTGTCATAAGACATCTCAAAACACGAACGAGGTGCGCACCTGGCTCTGTCCCTTAGCGTTATGTGATCACAGGGACAAAGAACCATACACACCTGGCTCTGTCCCTCAACGTGATATCCGGGTGGTGGAGAATGACAAACGAGAGGAGGCGCGTCAACGGGTCAAACGCCACGGATAGGGCATGGCTTGTGAGAATGGTGCTGCGGAGGAGAGGGGAGAAAAGGAATAGGGGAAATGAATGGTGCCACAAAGAAGAAGAAAAAGAAAAGAGCAAACACTTGGGATTTGAATCATGAACAATTGAGGCGCCTCAACAAACCAGTGCACACGCTTGTGTTGTTTTGTTTTCATTGTTTTTATTGTTTTGTCTTGTTTTTGTTCTTGTTTTTGTTTTATTGTAATTATTATTTTAAAATCCCGTTTAACAAAACGACCGCCCCAAGAATCAATGCGGTTGCTCCATTGAACGGTTCAGCTCACCGGCAGATGGAGAGCACTTGCGCCGTGTCCTCCCATGAAGCCCCCTCCGCATCTGCTGCAGCAACATCACCCCCACTCATACCCATACCAGACCATCTTGCCATCCCACCAACCTCCCTCCTCCTTTCCTCCTCCCTCTCTCCTGCCTCTCCTCTTCCCCCTTTCCCTCCCCTCCTCCCTCCCCCCTTCCCTCCTCCCCCTGTCCCTCTGTTCCGCCTCTCCCTTTCGTTTTGCAGAAACGCGAGCAGGAGATCCACAATTGGGCCAGGTGGCACGTCGGGATTGGCCGAGAGAGAGTGCAGGAGGGGGAGGTACCGCGGCACGGAGCAGAGGGAGAGAGGCACCAGGAGCGGCTGGGCCGTCAGATATCCCGCTGACCTGGCAGATCGTGCGGTGGAGGTGAACGGAGCAGGGAGGGGAGGAATCGGAGGCGGAGGAGGAGGAAGAAGAGGAGAAGGAGAGAGAGAGGAAGAAAGAGGGGAAAGGCTGTAGGGATCATGGTCAGCAGAGGCAGAAAGAGAGGGATATTGATTGCTTGTGTCTGCAGATGTGGCAGGAGGAAGGGCGGGAGAGGATTGGCTGAGGAGAGGGATGAGTTGGGAGAAAAGGGTGCGATGGAGTGCGCGGGAGAGCGGGAGGTGGTGGGGGCAGTGCGCGAGACAGGAGAGGAAGAAGAGGAGGTTGGGGATGTGATCAGGCATGGCTGTGAGCGTGCTGAGCAGATAGGCTTGCACGGATGAGAGAATAGATGGGGGAGGGGCGGGAGTGGAGAGTCCAGGTGCTAGGAGGGAGTGCTGCCTGGATAGGCCTGGTCTGTTGGTCTCGTGCTCTGGTGATGCTATGTGGATGGTCAAGGGGTGGTGGGTCTGTAGTGGGAGGGAGGAAAGAGATTGGGAGGCGTCGGAGTGGGAGTGGGGGAGAGGTATGGAGGAAGGGAGGGAGAGGAGGGGAGAGGAAGGGAGGTGGGGGGAGGAGAGGAGGGGGGAGGAGAGGAGGGGGAGGGGTGTGGCAGTAAGAAAGCAGCGGAGGGTGCGGAGGGCGAGGAGGGAATCGAGGGAGGAAGGGGGGAGGTAGTAGAAGAGAGAGATGGCCACCATAGACTCGTGCAGCAGCTGCTGCTGCAGACGGCTGGCAGACAGGAATGCGTCAGCGACAGCGGAATCCCCTAATTGGCTCGCCGCAGCTGCGTCTGGAGTGGGGGGCGCTGACGCGGCGGATGCTGACGTGGCGGATGCTGACGTGGTGGCACGTGCGGATTCGTTGAGCGCAGAGGAGCAGAGCGCGGAGGCGGCGATGCGGGCGAAGGCAAGGGTCTTGGCGGCCTTGAGGGCGAGCGGATCGAAGAGGCGGATGGAGAGAGCCGCAGCTAGCTGGGGTGCTGGCAGGATGGGCCTCCTCCTGTGCTGTTGTGAGAGTGCGTGCTGCTGCTGCTGCTGCTGCTGGTACTGCTGCTGCTGCATGTGAAGCTGCAGCTGATTTCCACCAAAACCACCATCCCCTCCTGCTGCCACCCCGTCGACTTCCAGGGCCAGCAGCCACCGCAGCGCCAGCTGGCGCACCGCGATTGGCTGCCAGGGCTCGTGGGCCAATCGAGCCACTCGCAGCACGACAGCTCGCTTGGTGTGAGCTGAAAGGAGGTCTGATGGTGGTGGTTGTGGTTGTGGTGGGATGGCAGATGAGACAAACGGAGAAGGTTGAGTGGCGGGACGGGCAGAGGAAGGAATGGTGGGAGCATATGAAGGGATGGTGGCAACTGAAGCACCGGAGGAGGAGGAGAGGGAGGAGGAGCGTGTGATGGTGCCTTGAACCTGCACAAACCCATGAGCCTGGTTGAAGCTGTGAGGTTGATTGAAGCTGTGAGAATGGGTGAAGCTGTGTGTGCGGCTGTGCGTGGGGGTGGAGGTGGGGGAGGAGCAAGAGGAGGAGGACGGGGAGGGGGATGGGGATGGGGAGGAGGGGCGGGATAGGGGTGACGGTGGGGGGGGCGGGAGGGGTGGAGAGGGAGGTGGCGACAGGATGTGTTGAAGCATGTAAAGAGCTGCAGGCGGGAAGGGGGGGCGGGAGGGGTTGGGGGGGGGAGGGGGGGGGGAGGGTGGTGTTGGAGTAAAAAAAAAAAAAAAAAAAAAATCTTAAGGCGGTCAGGAGCAAGCATGAGGAAAATAATATGATAAAATCTGAGCCTAGCGCTTACATGGAGCGAGCAAGCAAGTACCTGTGTGGGCTTGCAGAGAGGATGATGCACTACCCAGCGATCCCATGTCTTGGAGGGCTTGAGACTTGAGAAACGGAAGGTTCAGAGAAGCTGCCACCGCCGCCACGTCAGCGAGCACGCACGCGAGGACGGGCGGCGACGCCAGCTGGCACGCGTCGAGCAGCGCTGAGATGGCCTTGCGGATGGCACGCTGGCCTGATGTGATTGTAACGAGAGCAAGGGGAGGAAAGGGAAGAAGCAATTGCAGTGAGAGGGAGGGGAGGAAAAATGTGATTGTAATGAGAGAAAAAACGTGAGGTGCTGACAAGTGATTATAAGACTGTGACGGTAAAAGGATGGGTGGGAGACCACAGATGTGCATCACAGTGAATGAAAAAACAAAAATTACATGGAAGCAGGTCTCACGAGGAAGCAGGTTGTGTAACTTGTCACGACAGTGAAAGGACACAAAACAGCCCGTAATTTGCACCACCATAGCAAAACGGCTTCCTTCTTCACACCTCCACAACAACCCCTTCCCGTTCGCAATCTCAACACTCCAACCCCCTCGTCATCCATCTCTCTGCTGACTTTTGAGTCGACTCTCAACTTTTGTTTCGACTCGTTATTTCTTCTCACCAGCAATGGGCAGTTGCGATGGCACGATCTCAACACCCCCCACCTCCGCACCCCCTCCCCGTCCCTCACTCTCCTCCCCCTGCTGCCTTGTCAGCAAAAGCCCCCAGGGGAGAGGCAGGGAGAAGGGAGGAGGGGCGCTGGGGTCAAAGGGGAGAGCTAAGAGCGAGTCAGCTTGAGGGGGGCCGATGGTGAGAGGGCGGATTTTGAAAGAGGCAGCAGAGGCAGGGAGGGAGGAGGCGGAGGTGAGATGAGCGGCGTGTGCATGCTGGTGCTGTTGCTGGTGGTGGTGCTGCTGCTGCTGTTGCTGGTGCTGCTGATGGTGCTGGTGATGGTGCTGCTGCTGATACTGCTGGTAGTGTTGGTGGTGGTGCGAATTCTGGGTGTGATGGTGGTTTGATTGGTGGTGAAGGGAGGAGAAAGAGGAGGTGGAGGAGGAGGGATGCAGGCGGGAAGGCGAGGGGGACGGGGAGGGCTGGGGGGCGTGGGCAGAGGCGGAGGCGAGAGAGGAGAGGGAGGAGATGGAGGAAACGGAGGAGAAGGGGGAACCGCCTGAAGACGTTTTGGTGAGAGAATGTGATGACCCGGCAAAGAATGTTGTACAGAGATTCTGAATGGCGGGGTGGGGAGCGGGGAGGGGGGGTGCTTCATTGGTAAGAGATGGAGGAGAGGAAGGAGAAGGGAGAACCGCCTGAAGATGTTTTGGTGAGAGACTGGGCTGACCCGGCAAAGAAGGTCGTACATAGGTTCTGAACGGAGGGAGGGGAAATTGAATAGGATTGGTAAGAGATGGACGAGAGGGAGGAGAGGTCCCACTGACAAAACGACGATTTTTTAGTCGACTAAAAGAAAACAAAAGAAAATAAAGTCAACTAAAAAAAAGAGCGAGGAGCCCTCCAGCTCACATGCATGTAGATGCAATTGTATCATGCATGTAGATGCAATTGTATCATGCATGTAGATGCAATTGTATCATGCATGTAGATGCAATTGTATCATGCATGTAGATGCAATTGTATCATGCATGTAGATGCAATTGTATCATGCATGTAGATGCAATTGTATCATGCTATTCCCAGGGGCCAGGGCATACCTTGACGATTGCCGACAGCAGCAGCACGTATCCTTGCCACAAAAACGAGCGTCCCAAAGCTAGATTCGCCAGCACGTGCCCGCCGTACTGCTGCAGCACACACGGGTACGCGCCTTCCAGCTCACGCATACTCACACACAGAACCACCCCCACATCATACCTTGACGATGGCTGACAGCAGCAGCACGTATCCTTGCCACACAAATGACCTTTCTAGAGCCAGATAGGCCAGCACGTGCCCGCCATACTGCTGCAGCACGCACGGGTAAGCGCCCTCCAGCTCACGTAGGCCGAGACACGCCGCCTGGCGGATGAAGCGGTCGGCGTGGTTTGTCCTTTTTGCGGCGAAGAGGAGCAGGTCAACGAGGGAGGAGAGGAGATCAGGAAAGAGATCCATTGCCTCGAGCTGGAGGGGGGCGAGGGGGAGAAGAAGGGGGGAGGGTGGCATGGGAGGTTCAATCAAGAGAGTGATGATGGCTGACAAGGGAGGTGAGGAGATCAGGAAAGAGATCCATTGCCTCGAGCTGGAGGGGGGCGAGGGGGAGAAGAAGGGGGGAGGTAGGGAGGGAGGGAGGGAGGGAGGGAGGGAGGGAGGGAGGGAGGGAGGGAGGGAGGGAGGGAGGGAGGGAGGGATGGAGGGAGGGAGGGAGGGAGGGAGGGAGGGAGGGAGGGAGGGAGGGAGGGAGGGAGGGAGGGAGGGAGGGAGGGATGGAGGGAGGGGGAGTGGAGGGGAAGGAGGGAGGAGAGGGTATAAAAAAATGTGGGGATGACGTTAAAGTTGAGTGGTATTGAGGCGCCCCATGGGCACCCAATGTACATGTATGGGTGCACAGCAGATGGAGGTGGGGTGAGTGCAGGCAGGCACCGGCTGCTGTCTCTGAGTTAAAATTGCCTCACAACTCCACTGTTTAGACACCGCAGCAGCAGCAGCAGCAGCAGCACGGCACGCACCTGGATAAAGACGGATGGGATTGCAGACACGACCTGCGCCCACAGCCCAGCAGGCAGCGCTGCTGCTGCTGCCGCTGCTGCTGCTGCTGCTGCTGATGCCCATATTGATTATTTTACACACCGCAGCAGCACGGCACGCACCTGTAGGAAGACGGCCGCAACTGCAGACGCTAGCTGTGCCCGCAGCCCAGCAGGCAGCGCTGCTGCTGCCGCTGCTGATGTTTTTGGTGCCTCACAGCACGTAACACACCTGTATGAAGACGGATGTGATAGCAGACACTAGCTGCTGCCGCAGCCCAGCAGGCAACGTTGCCATTACAGCTGCCGACACCGCCTCCCCTCCTCCACCCACAGCGCTTACACCCCCACCCCTCCCACCCCCTGCCGCCGCTGCCAGCTGTGCCGCTGACGCTGACTGTACCGATGCCAGCTTGCCTGCTGCTGCTGACTGTGATGCAGTGGCAGTGCCTGATGCGTACGGAGAGGAAGAGGGGTGGTTGGGATGGGTGGAGAGGGATGCGGAGGCGGGGAAGGCAGGCACGGCGGCGGAGGAGGAAGAGGAGGAGGGAGGAGGGTGGTAGTGAGTGAGCGAGGCGAGGAGGGAGAGGAGGCGCTGCAGCGTGGGACGAGCGGTCATGGCTGCTTCAAGAAGGTGGGCCGAGGGGAAGGCGAGAGACGAGAGAGACGCACTGGAAGAGCCACTATTGCCACCATCACCACCACCAGCAGCACCACCGGACCCAGCACCAGTGGCAGCGGATGTGCTTGTATTGAAGGCGGTGATGCCGGAGGGGGAGGGCAGGAGGTTGGGCAGGGGGAGAGAGAGCTCCCTTTCTCCCAGCACCAGCAGCAGCGCGTGTTCCTCCAGGAACGACAGCAGCTGTGCCTGTGAAGGGGTTAAGTGGGGTGAAGAGGGGTGGGGTGGGTAACGGCAGCGGGAGCTCCCTTTCTCCCAGCGCCAGCAGCAACGCGTGTTCCTCCAGGAACGACAGCAGCTGCGCCTGTGGTGCGGTGGGGTAGGGTGGGTTGGGGTGGGGTGGGGTGGGGTGGGGTGGGGTGGGGTGGGGTGGGATGGGGTGGGGTGGGATGGGGTGGGGTGGGTTGGGGTGGGGACTCACCGGGACTCACCTTGACTCACTCCCATAGAATACCAATCTTAACCCCTCCATTCGCGTGTCTCCCTCCCTTTTCCTCCTTCCCTTCCCCTCTCGCCCCTCCCCTTTCCTCTCACCTCCCCTAACTCTCCCCTCCCCTCCTCCTAGAATCTCCTACAAAACTGTCCCCACTCCCCCCTTTACTCCCCCACTGCCTCCCCTCACCTTGCTAGCAGCGGGTTCGCGGTCCTTCAGAATGACGGTAATCCCAAGGTCGAACAGCACGGGCGGCGGGTACAGCTGCACCCATTGGTTCTGCATCTCGTGCGATTCGTTGAATTCGGACATGAGCGTCTGCCAGTCGTGCCACTGCATCCCGCCCTTTCCGCCGAACCGCGACGCCGCCGCTGCCATCGCCGCCATCGCCGCCGCCGCCATGATTGGTCGCTGAACGGACGGACAAATTTAACGGACGGACGGGTGCGACGGGCTACAGCCGGAGGATTGGAGGACTAGTGGATGGATGGAAGGACGGACGGATGTGTGGAGCGTGATTCGCTGACGGGATCGGTGGATGCGAAGCTTTCATGCGAAAGCATCGCATGGAGCGACGGGTACTCGGACAGGCTTGCCATGACTCACGGATTTAGCACTGATGCTGTGATTGGATACTCGGTAGAATATCAAGTCTGTGCTCAGGGGTCAGCATAGTCCAATCCATCAGTGAGTATACTACTACACAATTCCTTGTGCTCCAGGAAACTTACTCCATACCAGTTAACATCGATGTGCATCCACAACCGTGTTAACATTATTTTTATTTGTCATAATCCATAATAATTATTTTCCTACAAATGTGCTCGTATTGAACCTATGGTAGTGGATGGTATCTTTGAAGTGATATTTCACTTTCTTGTGAATTTATTTCATTTACTTCAGTTTTCTTCAAGGCGATTCTTTACAAAACCATCCCCGCCTTGGTGTCGCTCACCTCCAACTCCCACTCGTTTCATTCGTTGCACTGCCTCACTCGGCGACAGGATCCATCCAGGTCAGCAAGATCTGGAGTCCGTTTGGGGTGGTATACAGCGAACAGAGAGTGTAACGTGACGTCCCTAAGTGCACAATGTTGCTCAACTCCTAAGCTTAGAAAACCGGACTCCTCACTTCACAATTCGTGTCATTCCGTTTCAACTTACGTTTCGAGTCTTTCGTACACCCTACAATTACGATGTTCACGGAACGCATCCCTCGCGCGATTGCGCCCCATTTCATGGCACATCCTTCCCGCACCACTCCATTGTGCCCCATGCACCCCTTGCACAACTCCCACATCTTGATTTCTGAGATTTTCGACACCTTGACAAAAGATTGACATTCTTGCAGATCGTTGATTTGTTGTTCTTAGCATCGAATCGTGAAGGAAGAGAGAGACGACTTTTCAACGTCCGTTTTATTCTAAATCTCAGCGGGCATTTCATGCGCCACGAGCATCCCGGCTTCGATGGAAACGACAAATATGCCGCGTGGAGTTGGAGGCCAAAACAGCCGAGTCGCAAACGCGCTGCTTTCCCGTGCTGACAGTGACCAATGTCGATACCAGCGCCGGCGCTCGGCAGCTCAGAACCCTGTTGTCCGACGCGATTCGAGGAAAGGAGTCGTCCCAGCACTGGATCCCCATAACCTTCCTTCACTCCATCCTTGCATACTGGTAGACCGCTTCTCGCGGTTTTCCGGGTGGCTCCCCCTTCTCTCCCTCCTTCTTCTCGTCCTTTCCGCCAAACCCGGCGTTGCCGACACTCGGCTAATGTCGGGCGGGTTTATCCGCGACGCCGTTCTCTCTCACTGCGGACCGCACGTGCCGGAACTGTCGTCTTCTGATGGCGCTGCCGCCCCGCTCCCCGCCGTCCCCTTCCTCCTCTCCTCCAACTCCGTCATTCGCGGCAAATGGCGCTACCAAGACCCTCCCGCTTCTGCCGCCTCCGCCGCCGCCGCCGCCGCAGCAGCAGCAGCAGCAGCCGAGGGAAACGACACTTCATCATCGCCGGCAGCAGCAGACGCAGCAGACGGCTCGCCGGCAGGATCAGCCGGCCAGCCGGCAGTCCGGCACAAGGTCCTGATGACCGACTCGGGCGCGTTCGATTTCTGGACGGAGCACGTCGTGCCGACGGAAAACGGCACGCTGGACGTGGGCGCGCTCGTTTATATCACATCGCAGACGGAATGGGCGGAGAGCTACATGGGGACGGTGGTGGTGCGCGCGGAGGGGTATTTTTCCATGCGCGCGGGGGTGCTGTGCATGGTGGGGTGCCAGAGCCGGTTGGGGGGAGGCGCGGGGGGAGGGGAAGGGGAGGAGTCCGCGGATGCGGAAGATCCGTACGCGGATCCGCGGAGGTGTAACATGCTGCTTGTGCTGAAATTCAAGGCGAAGAACGAGGTATGTGATGTGCGTGGTGGGTTGCGGTGCCTGGTGGTGAGATGTGGTGCTAGGTGGTAGGGTGGTGTGGGATGCGTATAGCGCCCATCAGGCAGGCAGAGTTGGGCATGCGCCTTGAAGGGCCAAGGAGTTGTAGTATGCTGCTAGTGCTGCGGTTTAAGGCGAAGAACCAGCAGCGCCAGGAGCACCAGCAGCACCAGCAGCAACACCAGCAGCACCAGCAGCACCAGGAGCACCAGGAGCACAAGGTGTAGTGTAGGTGTGTTCCTTGCCTTTTGTCTTGCCTGTGGTGGGCTGGCGCGTGGTGGGTGGGTGTAACACTATGGCTGAATCTAACGACGAAACGAATCACTTCTGAGATTTCTAAAACACGAAACTTCCCAGAAAGCAAAAAAAAAAAAAAAAAGCTCCAGCTATGTAAATGAGTACTCTAAAGAGGGATTGAAGGTTTTCCCAGGCAGCTTAGAGGAGCCGAGGATGAGTGTCAGAAGAACGCCCAGGAGCAGGGGAGCGCATTGCAGTGTGGTGTGGCTGCCTGGAAACTTCCCCTTTGCCCTACCTATCGCTCTATGCCGCCTACCACCCTCTCTTCCCCTTCTCATCACCCCACCAGGCGGAGTGGCGGAAGAACGCCCAAGAGCAGGCGGAGGAGCGGAAGAACGCCCAAGAGCAGGCGGAGGAGCGCCTGGAACGGATTGCAGTGTGGTTTCCTGGGGGCTTCACCTGGTACTCTCCCTCCTCCTTGCCCCTCCATCCCTCTATGTCTCTCTCCTTTCCGCCCACTCCCCCCCTCACACTGCCAGGCGGAGTGGAGGAAGAACGCCCAGGAGCAGGCAGTGGAGCGGTTGGAGCGAATAGCCGTGGCCAAGTTCGGGGTCAACGGGGAGGGCAAGAGCAACGCCGCTGCTGCTGCTGGCAGCGGTGTGGGGGAAGAAGGGCAGGGAAAAGCAGGAGCAGCGACAGCAGCGGCGGCAGGAGTAGGGGTGATCGACCCGCACACTCTGAAGGAACGCATGGATATCACGAAGGCAGACCTGCTGGACGAGTTGGGATCCGAGGTGGATGATACTAGCATTGTCGCCGACGTGCTTGTAATGGAGGGCACTGTAACGAGTACAATCCCGGTGGAGCAGGCAGGGGAGGGGAGCGAGTTCTTTGGGCCGCTGGCAGTGGCGGGGGAGACGGAATCACTAACACAGCAAGCGGAGCTCTTCGATTGGGACATGGTGGTCTCGGCCGTGCTCTCTGCCTTCCAGGCGCTGGCAGTGTTTTCTCAGGTGGGTCAGCAGTGAATGGGGCAGTAATATAGACAGGCAGGCGGCAGCAGGCGGAGCTGCTTGATTGGGACATGGTGGTCTCGGCTGTTCTCTCCTCCTTCCAAGCGCTGGCAGTGTTTTCTCAGGTGGGTCAGAAGGCAGTCAATGGGGCAGTACCAATTAACGGGGGAGACGGAGTTACTGTCTCAGCAGGCGGAGCCGCTTGATTGGGACAGCTCTCTCAGTCGCCTTCCTTTAATAACCCCTCTCTTTGCTCTCCTACCCCCTCTCCTTCCTCTGCTGTCCCATCTCCCTCAAAGGTCGCCACATGGGCGGAATGGCTTCTGAATTGGCCCATGCCCTCTTAAGATGACGCCTCCCATACGAGCACGTCTTTATCACACTGGCCCAGTTTGCACTAGCAGCTAATTTGGACGGAGGTGGTTATCAAACTGAGCCAGTGTGATAAAGACATGCTCGTACGGGAGGCGTCGACTTAAGATGACATGGGCAAGTTCAGAAGCCATTCCGGCTATATGGCCACCTTCCCCCTCTCACAATGGTCGCCTCCTAGATCATTGTCTTCACCTCCTTCTGGCTACGAGACCTCTACTACCCGCTCTCCTTCCTCTCCTCAGACGTCCTCTCCTACCTCCCCACCTTCCTCCCCCACCTTCTCTAGCGCGTGCTCTCTTTTACCCCTCCACTTACTCACTCCTCCATCTGTTTTCCTCCCACCTTCTTCTGCTTCCACTCCCCCCACCCCAGGTCTTACATGTCCGTTCACACCCCCACGCGCACTTCACCTCGCTCACAATGATTGCAACCCAGATCATCGTATTCGCATCCTTCTGGGTGCGAGACCTCTACTACCCGCTCTCCTTCCTCAGACGTCCTCTCCTACCTCCTCACCCAGCTCGCCACTCTCCCCCACGCCATCGAGTTCCTCACCCTCCTCCTCTACGTCCTCCTCTTTGTCTCCGTTGAAAGGAAGCGGAAACGTGCAGCAGCGGCGTACGCAGCAGCAGCCAGCGGCCTCCCTGTCAGCCCCTCCTCCTCCGCTGCTATTTACGCCTCCCGACCCGCCTTCTCGCCATCCTCCCCCTCCTCTGTCTCCTCCCGCTCCCCTTCCTCCTCCTCCTCCGCCTCCTTTTCCATCTCCTCCGCTTCGTCTCATCCCGGAAGAAACGCTGTTAAAAGCACTCCACCCAGAATCACCGCTCCTCCGGGAGAAACCTTCGGAACCCACACCACCGCCCAGCACCACGCACAACCCCACCAGCAGCAGCCGGTGCAGTTGCTACCTCCCCCGAGTGACGCCTACGTGGCGCTGACGATCATGGGCATGGTGGGGGTGGGCGGCGGCATTCTCTACGTGTGGGACGCTACAGACGTGCTGCTACAGCTGGCCCACTTCCTCTTTCTGCTGCCACAGTCCATCGCCTTTGCCATCTGGCAACCACCGCTCGCCGCCTGCCGTGGTGTCTCCCTCAAATTTGCCGTCGGCAACTGGGCAGCCCAGGTGCGATTCCGTAGGCCCTCTTGCTGTCCTCAGAAATGGGTCTCTCAGGTACATTGGTGCTCAGGTGAGCTTTCATTCTCTACGTGTGGGACGCTACAGACGTGCTGCTACAGCTCGCCCACTTCCTCTTCCTGCTGCCACAGTCCATCGCATTCGCCATCTGGCAACCCCCACTCGCTGCCTGCAGAGGTGTCTCCCTCAAATTCGCTGTTGGAAACTGGGCTGCTCAGGTGACCTTCCTTGGGCCACGTGCTGACTTGATCTGGAATGAGCTCCACTACTGGCAGCCCTGATTGTTCGTTGTGATTCCACGCTCGCTTCTCCTCTCCCCGCATCTAGCAACTCTAGTTTCTTCTCAGTTTCACCTTCCACTCCTTCCCTCCTCTTCCCCATTTCCCCACTCGGCCGCCCATCTGCTTCTCCCTGCAGACCATCTGGCTGTCTTTTACTGATCAGATACAAAGCGTTCTTCCCCTTCCCCTCGAACCCCCCTTTTTTTTCCCACAGTTCATCTGGCTCGTGTTTGACTGCTGGCACCCCCGGCTTCTCGGCTACGATGCCCACTTCCCCTTCCCACACGCCTGCTAACTCTACCCTCCTCCCCCTCCCCCCATCGCGTATGTCACTCTTTCTCATTTTCCCTCCAGTCCATCTGGCTTGTCTTTGACTGCTGGCGGCCCCGCCTCCTCGGATACGATGCACTCTTCCCCTTCCCCCACGCCTACTTCTGGCCCTTCTTCATCATCATGACGTGGCACCTAGCTGTCTTCCTCACACAGTGGAAGTTCGGACCCCTGTGTGTGACAAACACTTCTTTACACGGTTACGCTGCTGTCCCGTCGTCCAACGCGGAGGTAGACGGGGTGGGCAATGGAGTGGTGTAGGTGTTACGGTAGCTTAAATGAGCGTTTCAATTCAACACTCCTTCGTCCAGCCCACCCCATCTCCTGGGCAATGGATGAACGTCTCAACACTCCTGAGGCGTTTAAAACATTTTATTAGTTTTGCGCCTAAATACGGTAGTGGTGTAGATGACTTCAATGAAGGTATCAACGCTCCTTCTAACACCGTTTGCCACCATCTTTACTCGCAACCTTCTGTATCTTGGGGGGCTGAAAGACTTTCACACAGGTTTCTCAGGACCAAATAAGTGATTGCTAAGGTTATCTGAAACAAACCATGCCTTTTCAAGGAGTATGGTTGCTTCCCGGCATGACTCCATGCATCGCCTCTTTCCGCTAACCATGATCCTCAATCCGAGGTCGTGTGCTGATGGTGGGGTTGTTGAGTAGCTGTTGTATGGCGCTGTAAGCTTACCGTTGCTGATATTGCTAGTATCCCAGTCCGATTGAGAGATTTCTAGGGCTCCTACGAGTGCTTATCTGAAAACAAGCACAAGGCCGTATCAGATTTTCCTGTCAGGTAAACACGAATGATAGAAGGGCTAGCTCGGTTAGCTCGTTCATGGTCATAAAAGTCCATATGGATATGTAATGAATGGAAGATAATATGTAGAGTGTTGTTATCACCGATAGGTCGACGGACTGAGTAGATTCTCCTAGCGAGTACAAAGCCCCTCTCCTTGGTTGGAAGGTCCAATCCACGCCCTCGCGTGCAATCATTTTGCGCTTCGCAGTGGATGAATTGGAGCGCTGACGCATTTGACAGCGCTGATACGAGCACATTCCAGGCCTGAGTCGTATTCACCTTTCATTGGCCAACGTATTCTCTTCCACTGATTTGGGCTTCTCGGTGCAGGCTATTCATCCACGTGGCTACAGCATAGATTCTTCGAGGATGCTGAGATGACATGGCACGGCTTCTTTTGTGACCCTTTCGAGGTTATAGCTACCCTTTCGTAAGTGTAGCACCGTCCTGACTCTGTTGGCTGGCGCATTAGGAGTTCTCCACTCAGCTCCTCGAAATCTGTTTGAACACGATTACACGAAACGGCATAATAAATACAACTTTCAAAGTTTTGACGTCTCTGCAGTGAGGGAATTTGTTCGTAAAACTCGAAAATCAGTGTCCTTACACCCTTCGGAATTTCCCCTCGAGTTGAGTCAGCAGCAGGGTGGAACAACAGAGCAGCACAGCAGCACCAAGCAACACCACCTCCAGTCACTGGAGTCCAGTGAGCGATTCTTTCGAAGCTGTCTTTCCTCTGCGACAACAGATTACCACAAGAATACCACACCACCACAGCTCACTCACCACAACAGTCCTCAAGAAAGCTACATGCTTGCTTTTCCCTGGGTCGCGTAGGACGGTCTGCTTGTGCTGTGATCAGACTACGTATCAGCGTAACCTCATTTCCAGCATTAGTTTCGCTGCGAAACGTTCTTCCTTCCGGCTCGCTACCCATCTATCATCAGGAAGTAACTCACTCCTTGCGCAAGTCCACTTTCGGGAAAAGCAGGAAAAAGCTGTCATGGCTTCTCATGTCGCTCCCCTCCAACGGAGCCTTCTCGCGCGCGAGCGCGTCACGGCTGCCGCGATTCCACTCAGTTCCTCTCACAACATTGTCACCCTCCAGAGACGGCTAGGTTCTAGCAGCAAACGCTCGCTCTCCCGTCGACTCCCCTCGTCTCGCGCTACAGCCGTTCGAGCTACAGCTGTCAGCGATGCGCCTTCCCGGGTCGCGGATTCGGGGTCGAGCGGGCTGAACCCAGAACTCGCCAAGTCGCCGTTCAAAGTGATTGTAGCGGGAGCGGGAATCGGCGGTCTGGTGTTCGCGCTGTCGTGCAAGAACCGTGGGATTGACGTGGAGGTAATCAGCAACCAAGTAATTTACATGCTTCTTCGGATAGGCTGTCGAACTAGCTTGTTCTATTCCTTTCCGTCGTAGTAAGGCCTAACTTCCTCAATATAGACAGGACCTTTCCACGTTGCCTCTCCCCTGTTCATCCCCTTCCCCTCTCCCTCCTCCTTTCTTCTTCCCTCCCCCCCTCCCTCCCACACCCCACCATCCCCCCTTCGTGCTGCGCACCCATCAGGTCTATGAGCGGGATCTGACCGCGATTCGCGGCGAGGGGCAGTACCGCGGGCCGATTCAGGTGCAGAGCAACGCGCTGGCGGCGCTGGAGGCGGTGGACCTGCGCGTGGCGGAGGAGGTCATGGCGGCGGGGTGCATCACGGGCGACCGCATCAACGGGCTCTGCGACGGCCTCACCGGCGAGTGGTGCGTGCGACAGTCGCTGTAAGACTGTTTGCAGTCTTTTTTTCCAAAGGACAGAACAAAAACACATAAAATGAAAACACAATCACATCCGGTACGTCAAGTTCGACACGTTCATACCAGTAGCAAAGGGCCGGTTACCAGCGACCCTCCGAGCCGCTCCATCATGTTTACTCTTACTCCCATCCATCTCTCTGTCATCCCCCTAATCCCATCAGGTACGTCAAGTTCGACACGTTCATTCCAGCGGCGAAGGGCCGGTTATTATCGAACCTTGAAGAATCCTCACCAGGTTCACTATTTCCGTATCTCCCTGTAATCCCCCTAATCCCATCAGGTACGTGAAGTTCGACACGTTCACGCCAGCGGCGGAGGGCGGGTTACCAGTGACGCGCGTGATCAGCCGCATGACTCTCCAGCAGATCCTCGTGGACGCTGTTGGCGAGGGCATCATTAGAAACGGGTTGACCGTCGTTGACTTCGAAGACCAGGGCAAGCAGGTGCGTTGCCCATGATGAGGAGCAGGGCGCGATCGTGCCACCAAGTAGAATGAAATTTCCACCTCTAATATTCAACCTCGTCACACCCTTTCCTTCTTTCCCCTCCTCTCCCCCCTTCCATCTGCCATGTTTTCGTGTCAACGCATGCGCACAACAACGTCCGTCCGAACCGAACCCTCCCCACCGCACACCACTAGGTGGCGGTGAAGCTGAGTGACGGCAACAGGCTGATAGCATCTCCACTCCTCCCACGCTTCAACCCACCCCCCGCTCCCTCTTCTCCCCCTGCCCACCCGCTCCCCCTCTCGTCCACCAGGTGGCCGTGAAGCTGAGTGACGGCAGCACGGTTTATGGCGACATGCTGGTTGGCGCTGACGGCATTCGCTCCAAGGTGTGTGCGTGCGCCCGTGGTATCATACTTTCAAATGTCCGGCTCTGAAACTGTCCAGAGCTTGACACGATTTGGTTCGAGGTCATGGGGCATACCGGGGGCGTGAGGCAGGGGAAGCCGAGTGGATTACCAGCTGAGGAGCTTAGGAGATTAGGGTTGACGAGTGGCCCAAGATCTGCGGGAATGAGGTCGTGCTTATGGGTGGGTAGAACACGTCTGCGTTGACTCAAGTAGTGGAATGGGGCTGTGGGGAGGAACGGAACGTGACAAGATCACTTTAAGTCAACCGTAGCCCCCTTGTGCTCTCTTGCTGTCGTATTGCCTTGCTGCCTTTTTGTATCTGGTGCACGGGTGCATGGGTGCATGGGTGCATGGGTGCATGGATGGATGCAGGTACGGCACTTGCAGGTCTAGGAGTGATGTAGCCAATAAGCTCATTCAAAAGTCACCTGTGCTCGCTCTTGCACTCTTGACTGTCTTGCTGTGCCGCCGTCTTTGGTGCATGGGTGCATGGGTGCATGGGTGCAGGTGCGGGACTTGCTGCTGGGAGTGACGGAGCCCACCTATTCGGACTACACGTGCTACACGGGCATCTGTGACTTCGTGCCTCACGATATTGAGACCGTCGGGTGAGTGCTGTACAGTGGCTGCTGAAATCATTCCCTCGTCTGCTGCTGGTAGAGCCTGTTGCCTAATCAAGCTCACCTATTCGGATTACACGTGCTACACGGGCATTTGTGACTTGTGCCGCACGACATCGAGACCGCGGGGTGAGTGAGTGCCTTGCTGTTGGCATTATTGCACTTTCTCTGCTGAAAGAAACATGTCTTGTGCTTCTGAGAAGAGCTATTGAAACTGCTCGTGCTGTTACGGCCGCCGGGGACCGCTCCGCAGGGCTCAAACATCCTTACCCCTCCCCTCCCTCTCCCCCCCAACCACCACCCTCTCTTCCCCCACCAGGTAGCGTGTGTTTCTGGGGCACCAGCAGTACTTTGTGAGCAGCAAACCTTTAACCCCTACCCCAACTCCTCCTTTCCACCCCCTCTTTCCCCCTCTGCCCCCCCCAATCTCCCCCAACCGCCAGGTACCGCGTGTTTCTGGGCCACCGGCAGTACTTTGTGAGCAGCGACGTGGGGTTTGGCAAGATGCAGTGGTACGCCTTCTACAACGAGCCTGCTGGCGGCTCCGACCCCCCCGGCTGTGAGTCTGTTTGACACATTCATGAGTAATTGCTGCTGCCAGGCTCGGTGGCGTGCTGTGAGTGGGTGGTGCTCAGGCGTGGAACAGGCGAAGATGGTGTGGCTGTTGAGTTTCTGTTGAGATTAATTTCAAGATGCAGTGGTACGGTTTCTACAACGAGCCTGCTGGCGGCTCGGACCCCCCCAGCTGTAAGTCACTCCTTGAGTGTGCGCTGCGGGGCTGTGTGACAGGATTGCTTGCGATAGGTAGAGTGGGTGCTGAGAGGCTGTGTGGCAAGATGCAGTGGTACGACTTTTGAGGCGCCTCAAAAGTACGCCTTGTACACCGAGCCTGCTGGCGGCTCCGACCCCCCTGGCGGCTCCGACCCCCCTGGCTGTAAGTCACTCTTTGAAAATTCTCCTAAGACCATGTGGTAGTTGAATGAAGGTTCTCCCTAAGATGAAGTGGTATGCTTTCTACAACAAGCCTGCTGGCGGCTCCGACCCCCCCGGCTGTGAGTTCTGCCAGCTTTCCCCCCCTGTTGCTTCCGAACATGGATTGACAAACCTGCTCGCTCTCGCACACATGCTCTCACCCACACACGTACTTGTCACGTGGGGTTTGGCAAGATGCAGTGGTACGCCTTTTACAACAAGCCTGCTGGTGGCTCCGACCCCCCCGACTGTGAGTCACTCTTAGCTGCCCAGGCGTGTGTGACTCTCACTACCCTTCCTTCCTCCAACATTACTCCCCCCCTGTTAGCTCTAACTTCTCTGCCTTTCCCTCTTTCCCCCCTCCACCCCCCCCAGGTCGCAAGCAGCGGCTGATGGAGCTGTTTGGCAAGTGGCCGGACGGGGTGGTGGACCTCATTCAGGCCCCTCACCCCCTCCCCCTCTCCCCTCTCCCATCTCCCCCTTTTTCCCCCCCTCTCCCCCCAGGTCGCAAGCAAAGGCTGATGGAGCTGTTTGGCAAGTGGGCGGACGGGGTGGTGGACCTCATTCAGGCCACCCCCGAGGAGGACGTGCTGAGGCGCGACATCTACGACCGCATCCCCATCATGCAGTGGAGCAAGGGGCGGGTTACGCTCATGGGCGACGCTGCTCATGCCATGCAGCCCAACATGGGACAGGGCGGGTGCATGGCCATTGAGGTGAGCGAGAGACAGAGTGTCTGTTGAGTTGCCTCAGAAGTGGCCTCAAGAAGCGAGACATCTACGACCGCATCCCCATCCGCTTATGAGTCGACTCAAAAGCATCCCCATCCGCTTATGAGTCGACTCAAAAGCATCCCCATCCGCTTATGAGTCGACTCAAAAGCATCCCCATCCGCTTATGAGTCGACTCAAAAGCATCCCCATCCGCTTATGAGTCGACTCAAAAGCATCCCCATCCGCTTATGAGTCGACTCAAAAGCATCCCCATCCGCTTATGAGTCGACTCAAAAGCATCCCCATCCGCTTATGAGTCGACTCAAAAGCATCCCCATCCGCTTATGAGTCGACTCAAAAGCATCCCCATCCGCTTATGAGTCGACTCAAAAGCATCCCCATCCGCTTATGAGTCGACTCAAAAGCATCCCCATCCGCTTATGAGTCGACTCAAAAGCATCCCCATCCGCTTATGAGTCGACTCAAAAGCATCCCCATCCGCTTATGAGTCGACTCAAAAAGCATCCCCATCCGCTTATGAGTCGACTCAAAAGCATCCCCATCCGCTTATGAGTCGACTCAAAAGCATCCCCATCCGCTTATGAGTCGACTCAAAAGCATCCCCATCCGCTTATGAGTCGACTCAAAAGCATCCCCATCCGCTTATGAGTCGACTCAAAAGCATCCCCATCCGCTTATGAGTCGACTCAAAAGCATCCCCATCCGCTTATGAGTCGACTCAAAAGCATCCCCATCCGCTTATGAGTCGACTCAAAAGCATCCCCATCCTGCAGTGGAGCAAGGGGCGCGTGACGCCCATGGGGGATGCGCCGCATGCCATGCAGCCCGACATGGGGCAGGGCGGGTGCATGGCCATCGAGGTGAGCCGTTTCTCTAGACCTTGAGCGTGTGTCATGGTGAAGGGCCTCACTCCTTTCTCCCTCGATCCCTCCCTTCTTCCCCACTCGTTGCCTCATTTACTCACCCTTTGCTCATTCCCTCCCTTCTCTTCCAGGACGGCTTTCAACTGGCACTCGATCTAGAGAAGGCAGTGGAAGGGGCGAGGAAGAAGACAACGAGCAAGGGAGGCGTGGTTCGGCAGCACATGGACGTGGCGGGCGTGGTGCAGCAGTATGAGGCGGAGAGAAGGCTGAGAGTGGGGGCAGTGCACGGCATGGGGGTGGGCGCGTGCCTCGCTCCCTCCCTCCCTAACTCAACTCAACCACCCACTCCCTCTTGCTCCCTCTTTCTCCCTCATTCCCTCGCTCCCTCCCTCCTTTCTTCCACACTCTCAGGATGGTTTCCAACTGGCGTTGGACCTTGAGAAAGCAGTGGAAGGGGCGAGGAAGAAGACAGCCAGCAAGGGCGGCGTGGTTCGGCAGCACATGGACGTGGCGGGCGTGGTGCAGCAGTATGAGGCGGAGAGGAGGCTGAGAGTGGGGGCCGTGCATGGCATGGCACGCACCGCTGCCATCATGGCCTCCACCTACCGGGCGTACCTGGGGGAGGGCTTTGCTCCACTCTCGGTATGTCAGCCTGTATGCCCGATGGGGTAGGGGAAAGAGGGGGGAGAATGGGGTGAAGAGTGAGAGATTAAGAGGTTGAGAGTGGGGGCCGTGCATGGCATGGCACACACCACTGCCTTCATGGCCTCCACCTACCGGGCGTACCTGGGGGAGGGCTTTGCTCCACTCTCAGTGAGTGAATTTTCCGTGTGTGTGTGTGAATCAGCCAATGAGTCTCTCCCTTTCCCCCTCCCACCCCTTTTTGTTCCCCACCTGCTGGTGAATTGGCGCATTTCCCCATTGAGTGAGACGCCTCATTACGAAATTATATGAGCTGGCGCATTTCGCACTGCCTTCAACTCTTCAGTCAACCGTCACCCCTTTTTCCCTCCCCCTTCCCCCTCTCCCCCCCCGCCTCTCCCCTCCCCGCACAGTGGCTGGTGAACTGGCGCATTCCCCACTGGGGCAAGATGGGCGGACAGGTGGTGATGAAGCTCTTCATGCCCTCCATGCTCAAATGGGTGCTCACCGGCAACACGTGAGTCATGGAGTGCGGTGGGGTGGGGTGCGGTGGGGAGGGGTGGGGATGGGCGGGGGTGCGGTGGGGTGCGGTGCGGTGCGGTGGAGTGCGGTGGGGTGGGGTGCGGTGGAGTGGGGTGGGGTGGAGTGGGGTGGGGTGGGGATGGGCGTGGGTGTCGAGTCAGCAGGTGGTGATGAAGCTGTTTATGCCCGCTTTGCTCAAATGGGTGCTCAGCTCACAGACATGGATAGCTCAGTTCAACTCCCTTACTCCTCTCCTCAAGCGTTTCTTTTTCTCCTCATCATCCCCCTCCCTACCCATCATCCCTCTGCCTCCTCTCTCCAACACTGTTCCCCTCTCACTCCTGTCTCTCACCGTCGCCACCCCTCCCTCTCCATCCCTCCCTCTCCATCCCTCCCTCTCCACCCCTCCCTCTCCACCCCTCCCTCTCCACCCCTCCCTCTCCACCCCTCCCTCTCCACCCCTCCCTCTCCACCCCTCCCTCTCCACCCCTCCCTCTCCACCCCTCCCTCTCCACCCCTCCCTCTCCATCCCTCCCTCTCCACCCTCCCTCTCCACCCCTCCCTCTCCACCCCTCCCTCTCCACCCCTCCCTCTCCACCCCTCCCTCTCCACCCCTCCCTCTCCACCCCTCCCTCTCCACCCCTCCCTCTCCACCCCTCCCTCTCCACCCCTCCCTCTCCACCCTCCTCTCCACCCCTCCCTCTCACCCCTCCCTCTCCACCCCTCCCTCTCCACCCCTCCCTCTCCACCCCTCCCTCTCCACCCCTCCCTCTCCACCCGTCCCTCTCCACCGCAGGTTTTCATTGGAGGGCCGCGCACCCTACTGCCGAATCACAGACCGGGTGAGTAATGGGAACGAGTGGGAACTAGTTGGTGGGGGGGGGGGGGGGGGGGGGGATTGTAAGGGGAGGCACATGGACACGGTGGAGGAGCTCTTTTCGTTTTTGTAGTCAGTGAGACAGTTGACTCATTTCACTTCACTCCCCTCTCCTCATAACCCCTCCTTCCCCCCTCCCTCACTACCAGGCGAGTTGGAAACTGGCCAAGTGGATGGTTGATGACAACGAATTATAGATGAGGTGAAGGAGCCTTAATCATTCTCCCCCCCATCCCCCACCCCTCTTCTTCACGCTTGCTCCTCGTGTTTCCCTCGTCATATCAACCCCCCTCACCACCAGGCGGATTCGAATCTGGCCAAGTGGATGGCGGATGATGATGCATTGGAGCGAGCAACCGATGCCGAGTGGTTCTTACTGCCTGCCGCTGACCGCATGCCCCTCACCGGCACCCACACCGACTCTGGCCGCCCCATCCTGCCTCTCGCTATTGCTACCACTCCTGAAGGCGCCCCTCCTACCACCATCACCTCTGCTATCACCGTCGTTGGGTGAGACTCCCCTTGTTGTGTCTCCTTGCCCTGTTCCTTTCTTCTTGTATCCCATTCTCTGGTTGCCGGTCGTCTCATCCTGCGGCTGACCGCATGCCCCTCACCGGCACCCTCACTGACTCTGGCCGCCCTGTCCTGCCTCTCGCCATTGCCACGGCCCCTGAAGGCGCCCCCCCTACCACCATCACCTCTGCCATCCGCTTCTTGTAGAAATATATCTGTCACCATCGTTCAGTGATGTTCCAGTGGCTTCATGAGAATTTTCAGAAGTGTTGGTGTTTTTCCCTAACTCCTTTCCCCCCCCCCCCCCCCTTTTTCTCCCTTCTCCCCCCATCCCACACCTCTCCTTCCTCTCTCAGCAACTCTGCAGAGTGTGCACCCACCAGCAGCACAGCATCAGTCACCTCTGGTTTCTCTTCCCTCCTCCCGCCCTCTCCACCGCTTCCCTCCCTCGCGCTCCTTCTCTGAAGCTCTGCGGACTGTGCACCTGCCAGCGGCACAGCAGCACTCAACTATCCTTTTGCTGCCCCCCTCCTCCCCCTCCACACCTCCCCCTCCTTCCCCTTGTTTCTCTGCAGCTCTGCGGAGTGTGCACCTGCCAGTGGCACAGCAGCAGTCATTTCACTGCCTGGGGTATGTACCCTTGTCACACACTCGAACTCATGCTCAACACGCACACGCACACACACACACACACACACAAGCACACTCACGCTCACACACACACACTCACGCACACACTCACACACACACATGCGCACACACACACGCACACACTGACGTTCTTTCTGCCCGTGCCGTCTCTTGCTACGACTCAAGCACACTGGCACGGACACCAGCCCCGTCTGCACCTGTTTTGTGCTGTTCTGTTTCAAAAGTGGATGCGCAAGCACTAGCATTGTGTGTTATTGTAAGACGTCTCGAAACAATTATTTTATCTCATAGCCCACTGGCACTAACACCAGCCCTGCTTGCACCTGTTTTGTGCTGTTATGTTTTAAAAGTGGATGCGCAAGCACTAGCACTGGCATTGCGTGTTACACTTTATCGAGGTTACATTCTCACGTTTTCTTTACCTTCCGTTTATGCATTTGACATTTCATTGCATGGACATTTCATTGCATGGACATTTCATGGCTCGGTCAAATGGCATGACATGGCATGACATGGCATGGCATGGCACGACATGGCATGGCATGGCATGGCATGGCACGACATGGCATGTCCTGGCAACGGCAGGTGGAGGAGAAGCATTGCCGCATTGAGAGTCGCAGCGACCACACCTTCTATGTGACGGACCTCAGCCAGACCCAGGGAACCTGGCTTGTCAGGTGGGTTGCTTTCAGGGGCACCTGGCTTGTCAGGTGGGCTGTCAGGGGCACCTGAACTGTATAAGGTTGAAGCTTGTTTTTCAAACTTAAAGCTTGTAGGTAGGCCTTAATTGTAAGGCCTCGGCAACATGCATGACTTTCTTCTCAGCGCTTTCCTACTCCTTACCAGCTACCAATGCTGATCACCAAAGCTAATCACTCCTATCGCACTCTCTCTTCCCCCTTCTCGCTGCAGAGTGGATGGAGCGCGGTCAAAGCTCACTCCAGGGTCCCCTGAACGCCTGCACCCTGGTGACTCCCTCCAGTTTGGACCCAACACCGAGGTCAGTTCTCTGTCACTGTTAAACCCACCTTCTCTCCTTCACTTTTGAACCCACCTTTTCTTTATTTAGCTCACATACCGTATAGTTCAGGCTATAAGACCCGGGGGACCCTCTACAAATGCTTAAAAATATGCTTGGCAGAAATTTTTTAAGACCCAGGGTACACTTATTTATCAGTTATCAATCTGATATTTAGGGTGTACGACTCAATTTGGGGCGGGGGGGTCTTATATTCGAAACGAATTCGTGAAAATTTCGCGTGTGCGGCACGTTAGATCTGTGTCACAATTCGAGTCTTACAAAAATAAAGTGTCAGAAAGCGTGTCAGAATTCGATTTTATGCCAGTAAAAGCTGATGCACAATAGCAATAATAACTACTGTTTACAGAAAAGGGGGGTTTTATGATGATATGGGACGAAAAGGGGGTCCCCACAAAACCTGCCACAATAAGTTCTGGGGGAGATCCGGGGGACCTTCTTACCGGCGGGTCCTACAGCCGGAACTATACGGTATGCCACCTTTCCTGTGTAGCTTCCTCTGACCTTGGTGCATGCGCCTTGTGCATGTGTGATGTGCCCCGTTGTAAGCAGGCTCTCTTCCGTATCAAGTTGAGGAAGGCACAGGATGGTGGAAAGGCCAAGGACGTGTTGGCAGCTGCGACTGCTTGAATGGAAACCCAAGCTCGAAATAATAGATGGAATTGTGAACCAGATTCCATCTGCTATGTTGATTGGTAGTTCTTTTGTACAGTGCTGCACTCCATGTGAGCATCAGTACATCACTGCTGTTGATGCATCTGTATTGATCCTTCTGCTTATTTGATGGAGTGGTGGTTATGTTATTCATTTTCTGAGTGTCTCAACCTCTCTGATGCCTTAAACCTACCGTAACTAGCATAACTAATAGTAAGAATGCTACCGTTCCTGCATATGGGTAGAATTTTAGAGCGAATGTACTCCTATTCTAAGCTGGTACCAGCCAAACCAATAGACATGGTAAATGCAGGGTTCATTCAAACAGCAGCAAGCAAGGGTTGTCATCTCATCACCATTGATATCCATATGCACCCTCATCTCCGTGACTCCATCAGATAGATGACACCACCTGACGTTGAACTTTTATGCGGGAATTTGGGCGTGTGCCTACGCCTCATATCAGGCAAACTACATACCATATCAGAGTCTTACTGAGTACCCCCTGAACCCATCACATTTTATCAGGTAAATCTGATATAGGGTTGCCTGATATGAAGCGTATGAACACGCCCTCGAAGTGATGGTCTGGTTGTACATTACGTACCAGAGGTTATTGAACACAGCTAACAAACCATTAGTTATCAAAACTGGTGCCCCTTTAATTTACAGTTTCACATCAACAAAAAGGAGAGTATCTCTAAGACCTATGGACGGACGGAGGACTCATCGCCGGCCGCTGGCTTCCTCAGCAGCCAGGTCGAACATCCGCTCCAAGGCATTCATGTTCTCCAACGTCTCACTCACTGTCCTTGCATCACTACCATCGCTCCTGAGGTGGGTCATGGGTCCATGGAGAATCTTGTTCACAATACCCTTGCTCAGCTCCTCAATCAGCTTCTTCTGCTTCTTGGTCGGCTCCTCGCCCATCTTCGCCAGGATTCTATCCAGCTCAGCCTGTCGGATACCCTCGATCTTCTGACGGAGCTTCTTAATGGTAGGAACCGTCTCCAAGGAATCCCTCCACGCGTCGAAGGCCTGAAGCTCCTCCTCAATGATAGTCTGAGCCTCCAGTGCCTTCTTTCTCCGCTCCTCCTTGTTGGCAGCAACCACCTCCTTCAGGTCATCCACGTTGTACACCCTGGTCTGCTGAACATTGGCCACGCAGGAGCCAACATTGCGTGGGACGGAGATATCGATGAAGTGCCTGACGCCGTTGGTGAGATCGCCAGCAGGACCAAGACCCTGAACGTTGGACTCCTCGAAGAGAAGAGTCTCCGAAGCTGTGCTGGTAAAGACAACTTCAGCCTCAGCCGCTGCTTGCATCATCTCAGGAAGAGGCCTGTAGAGAAGCGTGGCGTCGGGAAATTCGGACTGCAGCGTCTCTACACTGCCTAGGGACCTGTTCACAACGGTCATGGTGTTGCAACCCTTAGAGAGCAGATGCTTCACAAGGAGACGGGACATCTTCCCAGCGCCGACGATCATGACGCGAGCTTCCTTCAGGCCAGCTTCGGGAAGCTTCATCGCGGCGAGCTCAACGGCAGCAGAGCTGACGGACACGGCACCAGAGGCGATGCTGGTTTCGGTACGCACACGCTTGCCGGCCTCGATCGCCTGCTTGAAGAGACCGTTGAGATTGCGTCCAAAGCCCTCGGCTAACTGGCCAACCTTGAAGACCTGCTTAACCTGAGCGAGGATCTGACCCTCTCCGAGCACCAGAGAGTCGAGGCCGGAAGAGACGCGGAGAAGGTGCTGCGTAGCGTCCCTTTGACGGAGAAGGAAGAGATGCGGGCGGAGCTCCTCGACGGGAACACCGCTCGACTGTAGGTAGGTACAAAGGGAGAATACGAAAGGAAAGGACTCAGTGGATGGAACAGTATTTGACCACCTATTATATGCATGGTGATCAGGTTGCACGGTTTGATTTCCGAAGCAGAATCGGCTTACCTTTGACATCCACTCAGTGACCTCGCGAATGCCCCTGTGCCAGGAGAGCGCCACGACGTAGATTTCCATGCGATTGCATGTGCTCAGAACACCGGCTTCCTCAATGTGGGGGTACTCGCAGAGTTCCGTGATGGCGCGTGGCCACTCGGCTTCAGGAACGGCCAGCTTCTCACGCATCGAAACGGGAGCGGTGTGAACGCTCAGACCGACGACAATGATGCTGCTCTTCTCGCTTGTGTATCCTGAAGCGCAACAGGGGTAGAATTAAGCAATGTGTGATTAATCTCCCGTAGCGGTCATGGTTTCATTTCAGAAAACAAATGCTAATTTTGAGTGAACGTAGAACTTTCAGCACGTACTGTTTGTATTGGAGACCCTCAATTGCTCGAGAGCGGCAGTGCTGCTAGCTCGGAGCTTGTGGCTCCTGGGAGGGCCAGACGACAGGGAAGCTGAGACGGGAGCGATTGTCCTGGCGACAGGAACGGCCTGACGACGAGCGACATTGAGCTTCTCCCCAAGCAACGAGCTTTCCTTGAGGTGAACCTGCTCCTTGGCCTTGAAGGCCTCCACACCTTCCGCGCGGGGAAGGGTGGAAATCCCACGAGCAGCAACATAGCTGACGGAAGCCATGTCGGGCTTGTCGGGACAAACCAGTCAGAAAGAAGGACAGACGACTGGGAAGGATCGAAAAATCGATCACCTCGTGCAAGCTAACCTCCAACGGTTGGCTTTCCTCGGGCAAGGACCGACACGAGGAGAGCTCGTCGAGGAGTTAAGGCTGCCGTGAGATAAAAGATCCAGGAGTGTGTCAAATAGATGTCATACAGGTGACAGGGCAGAGCTTCCCTGGCAAAACGAACCTTGGTGTAAGCAGGAGCAGCAGCCTACCCAGTTGCACAGGGAGCAGCGTTGAGAGGGGGGGATCCTCCTGGCTAGGGCTGCCTGGCTCGGCTCGCTCCTCCAGGCAAGGGGGCATCGTGTTCGCCGGATTCTGCTGCCAATAACTGTGGGTTCATGGAAGTGCGAATCTGATTTCTCATTCGCTATCGGGATCACGAAAGCGAGCCACGTTGGACACTGTGACTCCGAAGGCGACCACGTCATTGGACCGCTGTTGGTAAGGTTGATGAGCTCTGGGTGACACCACGACCCCCAGCACTTTCGGGATGCTTGCCTCAGGCTCGGAAAATCAAAATTACCAGGCCTAGCCTTGAAACGCAGTGACAGCAGCAAAATCACTGTGGGAAAGATTCGCCATCCATTTCGCACAGATTCTGGAACTTCTACATGTTACAACGGCTACTTTTGCTAACAATCCTGTTGACCTTGCACAAAAGTAAATGTAGGTTTTCACCCAAGTACACAACGGTAACAACTCCAAATCTGCAGTGGGGAAAGTGGTTCATAAAACAAGTGGACCTTGCAGTCTGCTCGAATGGAGTATGAAACAACCTTTACAAATTTACACCTAATGAACACAACCACTTGCAAATTCTACACAATGCAAGTAATTTCCAAACGGTCCATGCACTTCTGAAACTCAACCAAGCGTTGCTGTGCATATGACATATAGTCAAACCCTGCGTCTGACACTGCAGCCTGTACACATAAATCCAAAGACAGCAGGAAAGGTGAAACATAAAGGCGGACTTATGCGTAAAACCACCCAAGGAAGTGCTACCTAACATCTTGATTCACGAGGTGTCGTCTCGCCAAGAAACAGACGCAATAACTTACTGAAATAATGCCCCACAGGAACCAATGCAGATGGCACACGGGAAGAAAAACGTCCACTGCTTGCATCAACTCCTCAGCATCACTCTCAGCAAGGCTGCTTGTAAGGGGGACAACCCTTTGACTGGTGCTCCTTTCACTGGAGCTCGCACACGCATCGACAGGAGAGGTAGGCTTGGCAGCGAGGTAGCAGTTGATAAACCACCGCTGCTCGTCCTCAGCTGAAAACAAACGGAGCGGGGGAACAGAGTAGCAGGAGATAAGGGAGGACGGAGGGGACAGAAGGGGGTGGGCACAAAGGGGATGAGCAGGCAGCGAGAGTGGTTGTAGAGCCAAGAGACCAAGCTGAATATCCCACAGAGGGACTCACAGGGATACTTGGTGTAATCCAGGAGGTGTGGGTGGGGGCGGTCGTAGTGGGGTAGTTGAGTGACGAAGCAGACCAGGGCACAGAGACACTCACAGGGATACTTGGTGTAATCCAGGAGGTGTGGTTGAGGTTGGTCATAATCAGCTGCCATTTCACAGAAGTGGTTGGCAAGGTCACACGCCACGTGTGCATAGCCACTGTACTCGTAGTCCTGAGAGGGAGTGGGAGATGGGGGAGGGGTGGGGTGGAGGGACGGAATGGAACAGGCGGGAGCAAGGGAGGATGCAGAAGTGGTTGGCAAGGTCACACGCCACGTGTGCATAGCCATTGAACTCGTAGTCTTTTATCAGGGTGGGAGAGGAGATCGGGGGGGAGAGAGAGAGCGGGAAAGATGGGGTGGGGGGAGGGGAAGTGAGCAATTTTTACAATGCCTCAAGAGGGCATTTGCAGGGAATGGCTTGCGTGCTTGCCTGCCACATCACTCACGCCCCTGCCACTTGCCTACAGACCAGGCACCAGCCAAACAGGTCGTTTTCTAGAATTCTCACAAGCAACCTGCAAAGAAAATGCTTGGGTGCTTGGGTGCTGCATCAGTCACGTCCGTGCCACCAAGGGATTGATTTGCCCACCCACCAAGGGATTGATTTGCCCACCCACCAAGCACCAGCCTTGCAGCAGAGGGAAACCATTATGCGACAGCAGAGCTGCTTACAATGAGTACAATCCTCCCCGTGCCTCTCTCCTGCAGAATGTTCCCATGTTGCACATCCATGTGACACAGCCCCACCCACCGCCCACTCCCTTCCCCCTCCCTCCCCTTTTCCGCCTCCGCCTCCCTTTCCCCTTCCGCCCCCTCATCTTCCCCCCCCTCCCGCTTTCCCTGCCCCTCCTCCCGCCACCGCCTGTGCGCTGCCGCCTCCAGCCTGTGAATTGTTTCCCCCAGCTGCCTCGGGTTCGCCCCATGCACGCCCCAGGGGTGCAGCAGCTGCGCCAGGGACAGCCAGCGCCTGCATAACAGGGAGGGTGAGACGGGGAGAAAAAAGGAAAAGGAAACCTGAAGTGGCTGTGCTGTTTCCAGCCTGTGGATCTTCTCCCCCAGCTGCCTCGGGTTCGCCCCGTGCACGCCCCAGGGGTGCAGCAGCTGTGCCAGGGACAGCCAGCGCATGGGGGACAGGAAGGCGAAGTGGAAAGCTGGAAAAAGCATGCTGCTTTTCAGCAGATGGAATCTCTCCCGCAGATGACGCGGGATGGCCCCGTGCACGCCCCAGGGATGCAGCAGCTGCGCCAGGGACAGCCAGGGACAGGCAAGTGGCGACCTTCTCAGGTGCAGTGCTTGGGGGGCGATTATTGAGAAAGCCCCCAAAATGACCTGGCAAGTTTGGGACCTCGAAAGCCGATGCAAGTGAATGACCTACCGAAAGCACAAGTGGGTGCACCGGCACAAGTGGGTGCACCGGCACAAGTGGGTGCACTGGCACAAGTGGGTGCACCGGCACAAGTGGGTGCACTGGCACAAGTGAGTGATGACCTACCGAAGACGGGACCACAGGCACGAGGCGACCTCCCCAAGTGTGGTGTATGGGAGCTGCAGCGAGTGGAAGCGCCTCATGCACCGTGCGATCTGCTGGGACGTCTCGGGTTGCCTCATCTCCTCTGCTGTCAGCGGCTGTGTGTTAGGAGGGGTGGGAGGGGCGAGGCGGGTGGGAGGACACGTTGACCATGGTTCGTTTCTCCAAGGCCTCTAGCACACTTGACCTATGGACAAGACGGCCTCCCCCCAGCTGAGCTGCAGCGAGGGGAAGCGCCTCATACGCCGTGCAATCTGCCGAGATGTCTCCGGCTGCCGCATCTCCTCTGCTGTCAGCGGCTGGGCGTTGGGGAAGAATGAGCAGTGAATAGATCTTGCATGCTTAGGTACTTGGAGTAAACCACGCACAGCAAAAGCACTCAAAAACTGTACATGTTATCCATAGGCTTTCTACAAGCTATACAGCCTATCTCAATATCAATATTAAATCTCAGTATTAATGAAGGCTGCCAAATGCAATCTCAAGGGTATTGAAGACTACGTAAGGCAATCTTCAAGGGCAATATAGGCTATTCAGAGGCAACTTCAATGGTATTAAAGGCAATCTCAAGGTTAGTAAGGTTACACCTCACCCACCTTCGCTTGCAGAAACTCCTCCACCCTGCCGGTGCCGAACGACGCTAGCAGCTTCGGTCCCAAGCCAAGTTCGGACATGGCTCGGGTGACTGCCTCCTCGTGCTCCCTTTGGAACAGCATTGTTGTTGCCGGGCCGTACAGCCGCACCAACACCCGCTTCTCTCCAAAATAGCCCTTCTCCTCCTTTAAATCCTCACCCTCGCCCCCCCTTGGCTCGTTCTTCCTGGTTGGCACCCACATACACTCGTATACCTGGCGGCATTCAGACAACCGGGCACAGCAGAAGGAGAGAAGAGAAAATGAAGCAATGAACAGGCAGGTAAGTAGTGCAATGTTGGAAGCAACGTCCAGTGGCTACAGTATTTGCTGCCTACCAGATACAGGGACATGCAGAACGAAACGAATAACACTGAAAGAAAAATAAAAAATATATCAGCATGCCCCATGATCAGGCATCTAGGTATCATCCAGTCGTCCTCCTCTGCTCAACCTGTTCTTAATTGCTTGAATGCACTCATGCACTCACCGTGTTGGTCATTGCTGCACTCATGGGCTTCAGAACCACATCACCTCCTTCCAACGCCTCGTCTTCCTCCCCCTCCTCGCCAACTCCACCTCCCTCCCCTTCTTTCCTTCCCCCTGCCTCCTTGTTCCGCCATATCCTCCTTACAGCTCGTAAAGCCGGGCGTAGAGACGAGATCGTAGCAGTCGCCTGTGATCTGACGGCTGAGATCGAACCCTGAAGAGACTCTTGGCCCTGTTGCAATCCAGGCCGTTCAGTGGGCTCCGTGCTCACTCGCGCATCCATTTGCAGCTGCTCTGGCGAATCACCAGCGGTAAAAGCAGGGCCAGCACTATTACCAGGATCAGCAGGACCAGCAAGCCCATTTGCAAGCTCGCTCTTCTCGCGGATCTCGCTTCCAAGAGCGTCATGATGCATGCTCCCACGAGACCTTCCAACTGATATATTGACTAAATCATTATCACCCGTTTCTTGAATCTGATAATCTTGCCTTTCTCCACCCGATGTGCTTTTCTCAAACGTGCTCGTGACCGCAGGTGAGCGGCCAAGCACATCGTCGTCATTCCCAAGGTTCACCACCGTAACTTGCGACGTTTTCCTGGAAACCAGCACCATCTGCTCTCGCTCACTTTCGCACTCGAGCAAAAACTGTTCGTCAACGTCGCTTTCCTGGTCCTTCTGGTGCTGAAGTCGCAACGCAGACTGTTCGTCGGCTGTTTCCGCGGACAGCGTGATCGTGGGAATCTCGAAGGCTGCTTCGACAGAGTCAGCTCGGTCGAGGCCTCGCGAGCAGCGGAGAGTCGTGAGAACGCCACGGGGAGAAAGAAACTCGGTATAGGATGACGCGCTACACGCTAGAAAATCCTCCATGGTTATGGACAGACGTCATTCTCCACTGGAAGAACGGCATGACACTTCTAAGTACGTGAAGACTGAATACGAACGCCTAACTTGAAAAAGACTTACGGACGGACGCCAAAGGACGCGCTACTATCGACATGGAACAACGAGCCTCTTCAAGAACGTCGCGAAAAGAGAGTTGTAAAACCTGGAGAGCACGCAACCTTCAACGCTGTGCGAAAACTGGACGACTCTTCCAGGACATACGACCCTGAGAGAATTCGCCTGCGTTGTTGCAACGAGCCGAAAGCTCTCCCAATCGTCCCAGAATTGCATGAGCGGCCTTTCAGCAATGAGTGTGAGGGAGACAGCCGCCGCAGCAGCGGCTGCATGCACGGCAGCGCGTGCTTGCAGCTGGGCCGTGCGTGCATGGCGGAGTGGGTGACGAGTTGTGCCGCCATGATATGCGGGATGAACAGGGAGGAGGATGTGTGTTGGATGCCTGCATTTGGTGTGTCACCGATGCTTTCGCTACGATCACAGGCTCGTATTAGTCACCTGACAAGCAAGGTTGGTCCACGTGGTCGGGACTCACAGGCAGATGCATACAATGACTACAGTATCCAGTCGTTCCGTACGGCTTCGTCTTTCACAAAAACGTACTTGCTTGTTGACACTACCCACTCGTTCACTGTCCACGCGTCCCTGCCTACGGTTTCTTTTGACCCAGGTTCAGTGTAGCTTGCGAGGTTGAATAGCCGAAGCTGACTCATCGTGTCATGTGACTGACAAACCTACCCCTTCACGCCTGCACACAACCAGCTCTCATTGGTCATAAAAATTGACTCACCAGTGGCATCTCCGTGTACACGACATTGTACCCGTCCGAAACAACCCACGAAGAGCCAACCAGTCTGGTTTCGGCACGGGTAATTGAGCATCGACGAAAGTGGTTACCAGATTGGGTCACACACTCGAGCTGAGACCTCCACTTCCACGCCCTTTCGCCAATCTGCAGAGCCACGAAAAGCTCCTTGCCTTGCCTTGCATCCCAAGGGGCGACATGATTTGCGGTTCCTCGTCACTCCGCTCCTTCAACGGCTATTTCCTTACCTCCCATCAGGGCACAGACTTTGAGGATCAGGTACATGAGGTGCAAAATCACGAGCTGATTCGAATGAATGCGTCCAGATTCACATCATTGGCCTCTCTTCCTTAGCCATGCTGTGACTACCACAACCGCAGCACCAGCAAGTAATCCTTCGCAGCCGCCGCCACTCGAGCATCGCTCATGCAATTTACAACAAAGCATTAGTAGTTTCGTAATGCTGCACAACGTCAGCTGCTTGTGTATCGCTGCGCATTAAGCAGCTACGTGTACTTCCAGGCTCTCGCTCGAACGGCTTGCAATTCCTTCTTCCATGCAACTTCTCCCCTGCGGATAACTCGATTACCCGATAGTGTTGTATGCTGTGGAACATCCTGTTTGCCGTGGAATTGTGATCGATTAGGTAGCACAGATTGATTCCATCTAGAAGTTCTCTGCCACCAATCGGCCATGTTGCCATCTTCGTTGCCCCTGTCAAACTGCTGGAATCGCCAGCCGTTGCATCAGTATCGCCATGCCGTCGCATGTCTTTCGCGATTGCTCCTCCCGCACGTCGCTCGCAGCGTGCGACGCGGCGAGCTGCATGACGTCAGCGAATCCTTAGAGCAATGGCTCTTTCGGTCGCGAAGCCTCCCTGCTGCGGTCGATCGCGCGTCGTACTCCGTGGACCTCGACGAAACCCATGTTCGAGAGCAGGGATTTGACGCAGCTGTTACAGTTGACACATTAAATGCTTTCTCGCGACACCCTAACAACTCCCGGGTGCTGCAGACACCTCTCTCACTCCCCTCTACCCACGACCTGTTTCTCTCCCGCTCCCTCCTCGCCTCCAAATGTCAGCCTGACGATTCCTTATTTCCCGATTTCACTCATTTGACGTTTGGAGATTCACGACGGTTGGAATTTTCCCATCCGTCGCAGTGTCCCCGTCGATCGCACCGTCTCTCCCACCGTCCGTCTCTCGAAGCGCGGTTCCATCACTCTCTCTCGACCTCGCGGCTCCGCGACTCCTCGATGCACGACGAGCCGCCCCACCAGCCGCAGCAGCCGCGTCAGCAACGGTACGCCGCGAGCCTCGCGGCTGCAACGGCGGCGCGGGAGGAAGAGGAGGACGGGACGGAAGCGGAGGAGGTGGAGAAGGAGGAAGAGCGAGGAGAGGAGGAAGGTCGTCGAGAGAAACGCAAGCAACGGGCAAAAGGAGGGGAGGAAGAGGAGAAGATGACGTTAACGCAAGGGGAAAACTTGGTCAGATTTGATCCTTCTACTGCCCTTATCAGACCATCCACCAGAGAAGATTCGGCGCCAAGGTCAGCCATGGCTGACGGTGCTGTGGCAGGGAAAGAAGCGGTGACTGACGAGGTGACTGACGTGTTGACGGACTCGTTCGGGCGGCAGCACAGCTACCTGCGCATCTCGCTGACGGAAAGGTGCAACCTGCGGTGCTCCTACTGCATGCCCGCTGAAGGCGTGCAGCTCACGGTGAAAGAGTGAGTGGTGTAACCGTGAGGCATGGCCCTGGGAACACGTAGCAGCACCAGGTGAGAATCTGTGCCTTTCAGTCATTGTGGTATGAGGTGTTTTGACTGTATGCGTGCTGAAGAAAGGGAGTGGAGTGAGTGGTGTAGTGTCGAGCTGACGCCAGACTCCTTGGCAGCACAGCTACCTGCGGATCTTGCTGACTGAGAGGTGCAATCTGCAGTGCTCCTACTGCATGCCGGCTGAAGGCGTGCAGCTCACGCCAAAAGAGTGAGTGGTGGTGGTGAGATGTGGCACGTAAGGTTGCCCTGGCACTAGGCGTAGAATCACTTGGGTTGCCTCTGGGAATCTGGGTGTGTGAGCACAAGTGCAAGTGCATGTGAGAGGTGCAACCTGCGGTGCTCCTACTGCATGCCGGCCGAATGGGTGCAGCTCACGCCAAAAGAGTGAGTGGCGTGACCGTGAGACATGGTTGTACTTGCAGCACATGGGTTGCTTGCCATGAGGCATGGCCATAGGAGCACATAGGTAGCGTGCCATGCTTGCTCCACACAACTCCTCTTCGCCAATCTCTTGTCCCCACCCCTCAACCCCTTACTGCCCCTTGCCGCTACTGCATACAGGCACCTGCTTTCAACGGACGAGGTCATTCGCCTGGCGTCGGTGTTTGTGTCGCAAGGCGTGAGTAAGATCAGGCTCACAGGCGGCGAACCCACAGTCCGACGAGACATCGTTGACATCTGCAGCTCTCTCTCCGCCCTGCCAGGTATGTGTGCGCTCATCTCAGCCAGGTGTGTGTGCTCTCTCTGCTCTGCAAGGAGTGACCGAAATCAGGCTGACAGGCGGCGAACTCACAGTCCGACGAGACGAGACATCGTTGACATCTGCCAGTCGCTCTCCGCTCTGCCAGGTGTGGATGCTCTCTCTTCTCTCCCAGATGTGAATGCTCGCTCTGCTCTCCAAGGAGCGACTAAGATCAGGCTGGCAGGCGGCGAGCCCACAGTCAGGCGAGCCATCATTGACAACTGCACCTCGCTTTCCGTCCTGCCAGGTATGAATGAATCGACTAGAGAGCTGCCCTGCACATTCATTCATACCTGGCAGTGCTCTGCCCTGCCATGCCAAGGATCGACTTGTGCGCCACTGTGGGCAGCTCTAGCTCGCTCTCCGCTCTGCTGCCAGGTATTGACTCTCAGGCAGCTATGCACTCACAAACGATGAGCCCATGAACGCACACATGATCGGATACGACGAGTTATCGTGTAACCGCTGCTGCCCCTCTGTGTCCACACAGGGCTGAGCACCCTAGCGCTCACATTGAATGGCATTCTGCTGCCGGCCAAGCTGCCAGCCCTGAGGGAGGCGGGGCTTGTTAGAAATAGTCAGTCAACACTTTGTACTATATTCTATATCGGTTAGGTTACTTTGTAGGTTGGGTGTAGATTTGTAATCCCAACCCTATCTGGTTGGGATTCCCTCGTAATCCTGCAAATCTGCCAACTCACCAATTGGAGATTTGCTAGGATTCCCATCCCATCCTTTCCCTAGCTTTGCTCAACCCAACCCTGTTTGTACTTAAGGCCTAGTGCCTTCCTTATCAAGCAATCAGTTCAGTTCCAATTCTATCATGGTATCGAGCTAGTAAATTCCGCTCACACGGAATCCGATCCTTGGCGTCCCGATGGTTCTCTCCTTTTAGGCTATGCCTATTTCGGTTCCCGGCTCCTACGCTTAGCGTTTTTCAGAAACTTCACATCGTCGCTCCGGTCAAGCGCGCATTCGGCTTCCTTCATCGCGCATCTCGTTTTTCAACGGCGACATTCTCAGCTTTCGACTTCCTTCATCGTAAGCTTCTGGTTTTTATATCTCCGTGGCAATTTTCGCATCTTCTTAACTTCGAACAGGTTTTCAGCGGCGCAGCGGAACAGGTCCAGCGGCGCAGCGGAACAGGTTTTCAGCGGCGCAGCGGAACAGGTCCAGCGGCGCAGCAGAACAGGTTTTCAGCGGCGCAGCGGAACAGGTTCAGCGGCGCAGCGGAACAGGTTCAGCGGCGCAGCGGAACAGGTTCAGCGGCGCAGCAGAATAGGTCCAGCGGCACAGCAGAACAGGTCAGCGGCGCAGCAGAACAGGTCAGCGGCGCAGCAGAGAAGCGGAACAGGGGCAGCAGCGAAGCAGAACAGGGGGCATTGGCGAAGCAGTATATCAGGGTATAGTACGGGCATTCTATTGCCAAAATCGCGTTTCGAACTTCCTCAATTTCCAAAATCACCCGAACTCCGCTCCGCTACGTATCGGAGACTTTAGCGCTGCGCTCCGCGCGAAATGGCAACTTCAACTTCCACTCTCGTCGGAAACCTCATCATCCTTAACCTCGCTCCCAACGGCACGAGTACCAATTTCGGGGAGTGGTGCTATGGAGTGGAGAAGCACCTTCTTAGCTCGGAGCTCAAGGGAATTTGCCTCAAGGACATCCTCCTCAATCGCGGCAAGGGGACGATGCCTCTCCCTCCCGATCCTCTCGGCGAAGGCGCCACTGCCACAGCCAAGCTTGCTTTCGACGCTAAAACCACCAAGTATGAGACGGACTTCAGTCTCTGGGAGCAGGCGGATGCGGCAGTGATTAGGGTTTTCATCACCACCACCCCAGTCGAGTTAGTCAAGTCCTACCGCACCTTCCGCTCTGCGCATGACATTTGGAAGTACCTCCAGGATCGCTTTCAGGACAAAACTGCCGTGGGGGTTGCAATCCTCATTCCTCGCATGTTCCAAATCCGCCTTGAGGAATGCCCGGGCATGGCAGACTACATCTCTGAAATCCGCAACATCCATGAGGAGCTCAAGGACATTGGGATCACCTTCCCCGAACAGGCACTTGCTGCTGGGCTTCTCGTCGGACTCACCCCGGCCTACAACGTCACCAGTTCCATGCTCAAGCAGCTCCCCACCAAGGAACTCACCTTCGAGAAAGTCGCTTCGGCCCTTCTCTCTGCCGAAAAGGACCTTGCATGCTGTGCGCTACTCCCCTGGCATCCCATTTCGTTCCCAGCAGGGCCAGAGGCGCAACTCCTTTCCCCCATGCCAGTACCTCATTAGGAAGGGTCCACGTGCGGGGTAGAAATGCAACGGCACCAACCACCCTGAGGCAACTTGCTTCAAGAAGCGAGATGACGAGTGGTATGACGTCCACGGTGTCTCCAAGGACAAGCGTCCTCCCAACTGGGCACCACCCCGTCGCGTGAACCAGGTCGAGGTAGTGGAGGAACCTGCTCAGGCATTTGCTAGTGCCCCATTTGATGTTCGCCTTAACCTGTTGTTCTCTGGTGCTGGTCTTCTTAATGAGAAGGGGTCGCAGTACATCGGTGTTTCAACCACACAGGGAATTGAGTTCATACTAGACAGTGGTGCCACCCACACAGTGCTTAAAGACCAAACTGCCTTCGTTCCCTACCAGGCTCCCACCTCACTCCTTGGAGCCGATTCTAGCTTCTCCATCCAATGCCATGGGTCCTCCACAGTTTCCTGTCCAGCTTTCCCATCCGGCACAGTCACTGGCATCTGTGCCCCTACCCTCCGCTACAACCTTCTTGCACAGCGGGAAATCCAACACGCAGGCGTGATCACCATCTTTCCCAATGATGTTGACTACTGTGACATGTTTGACGCCAAAACCGGACTCCATCTTGCCCGCTTCACCCTCAACTCCAACAACCTGTACACACTAGTTGTACCTCCCGTTCAAACATGCTCCCTCACCAACCTTCCGTTTCCATCCTCAGACTCCCCCTCATGTCACTGCCGCCTCCTCAATGACAAGACTATGCTATTTCATAACCGCCTCGGCCACATCAACTTCCGCGCACTTTCAGACCTTGCCACCAAACAACTCCTTCATGGACTGCCCGCCTCACTTCCACAACCCCCCTCTCTTTCTGGACCACCTTGCCTTGACTGTGCACAGAGCAAGCTTCGGGAACAGCCCCATCCTCCCACTGAGTCCACCTCTACCGCACCTCTTGATCGCGTACACATGGACCTTTGGGGTCCAGCTCCTGTTCGTTCCCGTGGCGGACACTTCTACTTCCTTGTCATCGTTGATGACTATTCCCGCTATGTGTCCGTTCACCTTCTCACCGCCAAGTCTGAAGCCCCAGCCATTATCATGGAATGGGCAAGGCAGGCTCATTCACACTTCAAAACCAAAATCAAGATTCTTCACTCTGACGGTGGCGGTGAATTCCGCAACAACACTCTCAAAGCTTTCTGCTCTACTGAGGGTATTCGTCAGACCTTCACCCTTCCAGACAGCCCTCAACAGAACGGTGTTGCTGAGAGCCGAAACCGCATCCTGGTGCAGATTGCTCGCTGCCTCCTCACACATGCTTCCGCCCCTCCCTCTCTTTGGGGATACGCCATGCTCCATGCTGCCGCCCTCCACAATCTCCATCCTCATCCTCACCACACCCACACCACCCCCGCAGAGCTGTGGACGGGTCAAAAGCCGTCCGTCCGCCCTCTTCGTGTATGGGGGTGCACTTCCTATGTTCTCCTCAACTCCCAAGCCCGTCGTGCAGCTGGCGGCAAGCTTGCTCCGAAAACAATCACGTGCGTGTACCTCGGACACAACTCGGACTCGCCAGACTACCTCTTCCTCCATCCTACCACCAACAAACTTTATCGCAGCCGAAATGTTTTCTTCGATGAATCCCACCCGTTCTACCCCTCCTCCACAGTTTCTCCTTCTCCTCCGCCTCCTTCTCTTACTTGGGCTGACTTTGACAGCCTTCCTCCTGCCACCACTCCATCTCCTCCTCTTCCTGCTCCCTCCACAGTTTCCGACCCCCCGTCACCCGCTTCCCCTTCCAGCACCACGCAGTCTCCCCCGCTCCTTCCCGCCCCCGAGCCCATTCCTCTCAAAACCTACCAACGCCGTCCTCCTGCTGCTGCTCTTCCTCCTGATCCAGCTCCTCCTCCTGATCCAGCTCCTGCTCCTGATCCAGCTGCTGTTCTTGATGCTGCCACTACACCTGCTGCTTCTCCCCCTCCAGCTCCGCCTCCCTCCCCCATCGCTGGTCGCACCCGTTCGCTCAAAGCTCCCAAGCCTCTTTCCCTTTCCATTCGTGTCTCTCTCAATCCTCCTCCTGTCGGGGGTGATTATTCGCTCATGCCCTCCCTTCTTGAGGACAGACATGAGGAGTTGATTGAGATTGACTCAGCCATACACGCACTCTGCTCCCTCTTTCCAGATATCGCAGAATCTCCCACCCTCGACTCCTCGGACAACCCCTCCATCCCCACACCTCTCACCTATGCTGAAGCAGTTTCTGGTCCTCACGCCGCTCAATGGCTAGGGGCCATTGTCGCAGAGTGTGAGGCCTTCATTCACACAGGAACTTTCACAGATGTCTCTCCTCCTTCCGGCGTCAACATTGTGAAGGGAAAATGGGTTTTCCGGGTGAAACAACTTCCAGGCGAATTTCCCGTCTTCAAAGCCCGGTACTGTGCCAAGGGATTTACCCAAAAGCATGGACTGGACTTCTTTGAGACATTCTCTCCCACCGCCAAACCTCCCACACTGCGCACCCTTCTCAATGTTGCCGCTCGAGATGACATGGAGGTTGACTGCATGGATGTGTCCTCTGCGTTTCTGCAAAGGATCCTTCGAGAGGAAATCTACATGGAGCGGCCCGAAGGATTTCCAGCTCCTTTTCCACCAGGCACTGTATGGAAGCTTGAATCGACCAGTCTATGGCCTCAAGCAAGCACCCCGGGAATGGCACAACAAGCTCAAGAGCAGCTTAGGGTCCCTCGACTTTCACCCATCCACCTCTGACCCCAGCCTCTTCATCCGAGCAACACCATCCCGCTTCTTCATCTTGGTTTATGTCGATGACATGATCCTTGTCACCAAGGATCAGACTGAGCTGGCAGCAGTCAAAACCGCACTTGGTGAGAAGCTGGCTATGAAGGATCTTGGGAAACTGACGAACTATCTGGGCATGGAAATCACACGTGATCGCACGGCCCGCACCATCACCCTCTCGCAGAAGTTCTACATCAACAACGTTCTGACCAGGTTTAAGATGCAGGAAGCAGCTTCAATGCCCACCCCACTCTCTCTGCAGCACCAACTCACTGCACCCTCTGTTCCCTCACCTGAGCCCTGTGATGAGGCTTACCCCGAGCTCGTCGGTTCCCTCATGTACGCGATGATGTGCACTCGACCAGATTTGGCCTATCCAGTCAGTGTCCTGTCTCGCTACGTTGCACCTGGTCGCTTCACGAGCCACCACTGGTCTGCCGCCAAGCGGGTCCTCCGCTATCTCAAAGGCACACAGGACTATGTGCTCACTCTTGGCGGCTCTTCCCCTGTTCGCCTTGAGGGGTACAGTGACTCGTCCTATGCTGATGTCCAAAGTGATCGGCGCTCTTCCCAAGGATATTGCTTTACCCTTGGCAGTGGGGTTGTCAGTTGCCGCTCCACTCGGTCGTCTTCCGTCTCACTGTCGACCTGTGAGGCAGAGCTGTATGCCGGGACCATGGCTGCCCAAGAGGCCCGTTGGCCCTCCTTCTTGCTGGCAGAACTTGGGTATCCTCAACCAGCCCCAACGCTTTGGTGTGACAACGAGAGCACCATTCATCTCACAAAGGACCCCGTCTTCCACGGCCGCACCAAGCACGTTGAGGTCCGTCACTACTTTCTTCGTGAGCTGGTGCAGCGCGAGCAGCTGAAGGCTGAACACATTGCCTCCGACTGCAACCTTGCTGACTTGCTTACCAAGTCTCTTGTTCGCCAAGACCACTACCGCCTCCTCTCGTCCATGGGTGTTGGGCCACCATGTGGCTGAAGTGTTGTCAGCCTAGGGGGTGTGTTAGAAATAGTCAGTCAACACTTTGTACTATATTCTATATCGGTTAGGTTACTTTGTAGGTTGGGTGTAGATTTGTAATCCCAACCCTATCTGGTTGGGATTCCCTCGTAATCCTGCAAATCTGCCAACTCACCAATTGGAGATTTGCTAGGATTCCCATCCCATCCTTTCCCTCGCTTTGCTCAACCCAACCCTGTTTGTACTTAAGGCCTAGTGCCTTCCTTATCAAGCAATTAGTTCAGTTCCAATTCTATCAGGGCTGACCCACCTGAACGTCAGTCTAGACACCCTGGTGGAGCCCAAGTTTGAGCCGCTCATCTCTCCATGCACCTCTCCTCCTCTTCATGCACCTCTCCTCCTCTTCATGCACCTCTCCTCCTCTTCATGCATCTCCTGCTGTGCCCCCACCTCTGCCCCCTCCTCTGCCCCTGCCTGTCCGCACCCCATGCACAGGCCTCCACACACTAGCACTCACCTCCAATGGCATTCTGCTGCCGGCGAAGCTGCCAGCCCTGAGGGCGGCAGGCCTCACCCACCTGAACGTCAGTCTAGACACCCTGGTGGAGCCCAGGTTCGAGCTGCTCACACGCAGAAAGGGGCACGCGCGCGTCCTCAGAGCTATCGATATGGCACTGGACCTGGGCTTCAAGCCGCTCAAGGTGAGAGGGGCTGACTGAGATTCTAGGGCTGATTTCGGTGTGACTGTCTGAGTGTCTGTCTACCTGCCAACCAGCCACGCTCCTGCTGAAGCTAAGGGGGGCGGGTTTCTCTCATCTGAACGTCAGCCTAGACACCCTGGTGGAGCCCAGGTTCGAGCTGCTCACACGCAGAAAAGGGCATGCGCACGTGCTCAGAGCTATTGACATGGCGCTGGATCTGGGCTTTAAGCCGCTCAAGGTGAGAGGGGCTGATTGAGACTCTAAGGCTGATTTTGGCCTGTCTCATCTGAACGTCAGCCTAGACACCCTCATGGAGCCCAGGTTTGAGCTGCTCACACGCCGAAAGGGGCACGCGCGCGTCCTCAGAGCTATTGATATGGCACTGGACCTGGGCTTTAAGCCGCTCAAGGCGAGATGGGCTGGTTTGAGTCTATCTGTCTTTCTGCCAAGTTTCCTGACAAGGAAACGCCACAATCAGCTTTTTTGCCTTCCCCTCCATTCCCCCTCCCTTTACCTCTCCCCTCCGCATGGAAAGGTACTTTCGACCCAGATCCAGCAGATCTAACTCGTTCTAATCCCCCCTTTCCCCTCCCCTCCCCTCCCCTCCCCTCCCCTCCCCTCCCCTCCCCTCCCCTCCCCTCCCCTCCCCTCCCCTCCCCTCCCCTCCCCTCCCCTCCCCTCCTCCTCCGCCTCCGCCTCCTCGTCCGCGTCCCCCTTCCCTCCCTCTCTCTCCCGCCCTTTTCCCTTTGCAGCTCAGCTGCGCGGTGATGGGGGGTTTTTGAGTCGACTCAAAAATCGCCTCATCACATATGGGGGGTGTGAAAGACGATGAGATTCTCGGCTTTGTGGCGCTCACGACGGAGCGTCTCACTCACCTCCTCTTCCCTGTCCTCTCATTTCCCCTTGTCCCTCTGTTCCACTTCTCCACCCAACCCCCTCTTCCCTTCCCCTCCCCCATCCCTGTTGCTGCTCAACCGTGTGGTGATGCGGGGGGGTGAATAACAATGAGATTCTCGACTCTGTTGGTCTTACCAGAGAGCGACCCATCAACGTGAGGTTCATTGAGTTCATGCCCTTCCTTTTCCCCATTCCTTCTCCCATTTCCCTCTGCCCCCCCCCCCCTACCCAGCTCAACTGTGTGGTGATGCGGGGCGTGAACGACGACGAGATTCTCGACTTTGTGGCGCTCACCAGGGACCGACCCATCAACGTGCGGTTCATAGAGTTCATGCCCTTCGATGGCAACGTGTGGAAGACCAAGAAGATGGTGCCTTATGCTGAGATCATGGCCCGAATTGTGAGTGCATTGTGCAAGGGGGGAAGGCAGGTGAAAAAAGGCAGCCACAGCTTGCTGAGATGATAGTGTGCCTGCTGTGAGTCTTTGGGTGGAGTGGAAAGGGGCAGGTGGGGAGTGATGTGATGCCTTTTGAGGAAATTTTTAGGATTTTTCTAGGATTTTTCGAGGAATTTTGAGCGGAGAACTATCCGACCCCTCTCCACCATCCCAACGTCCGCGCCTCTAGTTTCCCCTGCCTCTGCTATCCCTCTCCTTTCTTGGTTCCCACTCTCTTCATAGAGAACGCCATCCCGACATTGCTCGCCTCAGGGACCACCCATCGGACCCTTCCCCACCATTCCCAACACACCCTCGCCTCTCCCAACCTTTGTTCCCGTTCGTTTCCCCGCTCCCCCACTCTCTCATTTCAGAGGGAACGCCACCCCGATATTGCTCGCCTCAGGGACCACCCATCCGACACGGCAAAGAACTTCCAGGTGCCTGGATTCGCGGGCAGCGTGTCGGTAATTTCTTCCATGACCAGCCACTTCTGCTCCGGCTGTACACGCCTTCGCCTGCTGGCCGATGGGAGCCTGAAAGTGTGTCTGTTCGGGCCGAACGAGGTGAGCACCATGACTATTGAGGTGCCTGGGTGCCTGGGTGTGAGGGCAGCGTGGCAGTGATCTCTTCCATGACCAGCCACTTCTGCTCTGGCTGTACACGCCTGCGCCTGCTGGCCGATGGGAGCCTGAGAGTGTTTTTGTTTGGGCCCAACAAGGTGAGGAATGGTATCAGAACCATCGAATCAGATTGTGCTCAAATCTAATTTGTTGTGCCACTGTGTCTGCTCCAGCTGCACATTGCACACTTGTGCGGCTTCATGGCTACTGGCTGACAGAAGGCTCAAAGGGTGCCACAAATGATGAGTCTATTTTTTAGTCGACTCAAAAATAGACGCTGCACGCCTGTGCGCCTGTATGGCTACTGGCTGACAGAAGGCTCAAAGGGAGCCACAAGTGACGAGTCTATTCTTTAGTCGACTCAAAAATAGACGCTGCACGCCTGTGCGCCTGTATGGCTACTGGCTGACAGAAGGCTCAAAGGGTGCCACATGGGGAGGGGGAAGATGAGCATCGTACCACAAACTGGTGTTCCCTTGTTCTCGTTTTCGCGTCCTCACGTTCTTGCACTTGCATCCTTTGCTTTAAGCCTTCTGCACGCACGCAGCTCACTGAGCTATGTCTGGATCTTGCACTTGCATCCTTTGCTTTAAGCCTACTGCACGCACGCAGCTCACTGAGCTATGTCTGGATCTTGCATTTGCATCCTTCTCGTGCGCCCACAAAGTGGTGCACGCGTACTCTTGCATTCTCGTACTCTCCATTCTCATGCGCTCCATTCTCATGCGCCAAATGCTATCGTGATCCCTCTCCTCCCTCTGCATTTCCTCCCTTGCACATATTTTCCCCCCTCTACCTTCGACTTTGCTCTTCCACTGTTGTTAATTCCGTTCATTCCGGGCAGGTGAGTCTGAGGGATGCGTTGAGGCAGGGAGTAACTCGAGAGGAGCTCCTCTCTCTCATCTCTGCTGCGGTATGTCACAACCCCGTGTGCTTGGTGCAATGCTGTGTGAGTGTACAGTGTGGTGTGAGTGCCTTTTCTTTATACTTGCAACGAACCGCTAGTGGCGGCTTTTTCTGCTTGGCTAAATGTAGTTGTGTTGCGTACCTTTGAACAGGGGTGTATTGGATAATGTTACACAGTCCCACAAACGTCATTCTTATATTTCTTGCATTCTCCCTGTTCCAACCGTCTGTCAACCCAACAGGTCAAGCGGAAGAAGGCTGCTCATGCGGGTATGCTAGAGATTGCTAGAACACACAATAGACCGATGATAACCATTGGTGGGTAGGGTGACATGAACGCTGGTTGATTGTGATTCTAACGTCACGTGAATGGTGCATCAATTCATGGTGGTACCGTATTCTCCCTGGTTTTTGTGGGATTACTACCGTATACGGTGAGACATGTACGGTACTACTGTACCGCAGTAGTACGAACATTTGATTGAGCTGTGACGTGAAGTTTGATATGATAGAACCATGGATCGAAGGTACTGGTAAAACTCTTGTGACAAGGCATCACCCGTAATGTGCCGGAATCCTTGTACTCTAAGTATGTCTGTACCATTGAGCTGAATGCACTTGCATTCCTGCCTTCAAAATTCGTGCCACAATCAATTGTAACGCTCTGTACCAAATTACACTCAAGATCGAAAACTATCGGTTGTAGAGGACGTAACGTAAAGGATGAAGACAATGTAACGCTGTTACGAGTGCAATTTGTTGGAAACAATAACTTCAACGCTTCTGAAGTATCTAACTACCGACACGAAACGAAGCAGACTACAGTGAAGCAACACGAGTCAACAAAAGCAACCGCTGGAGGTTACGCGAAGGTCAAAGGTCACTGACCTTTGACTTGACGAAAACTACAGTGCGACAGCAAGGACACATAACTGACTCGTTACTGAGCAGTTACCCGAGTCGACACAGTATCGAACCGCAACAGCAAAAACAGTTAAAGTAGAACTTTTCATATTCCTTGTAATCATATAAAAGTTTGTATATCTTTGTTATTGTTCTCACATACTAGTACAAGGTGGTTCAAGCAACTCTGATATTACAACGCTTCCGCAATTACAAGTTGATAACTGTTAGCAACATATCCGTACTTCAGCACTTGACCTTAGCCTTGAAAAATCCTAAGGGCCTTTTTCAGCCCAACATGGTATGAGAGCTGGCAGGGCAAGATCATTTTCTTAAATACCTACAACAACGCAAGACATGGCAACACAGAAGGAGAGGAGCTCCTCCAACGGATCTCTCGATACTACTCCTACTCCACCTCCAGCCTCTGGCCTACAGACAGAAGAAGGCACGGCTACAAGACCAGCTGCTGAGTCAACGGAAACTCCCGGGAACCAAGCAGCAAGCTTCGACCCAAGTATGATGGAGATTTTTTTCTCCTTTATGTCCTTCTACGAGCAACACCAGCAAGCAGCCCCTGCACAATCAAACAACAGCGACAACAACAACAGAGCAACACCGATGAGCCTCGACGGTTCATCCTATGCGCGTGGAAATCAACAACAACCCACCTTTGCCCCGTACGAGCCTCAACGCGGCTCCACCAGTTTCGCGCCGCAACCGCAGTCTTCACCTGGACAAGAAAGGACACTGGACGCGCTTCAGGTGCAATCGCAATTAGTACACGTTCTAAAAATACAAACGTCAACGCCTTTCGATGGAAAGGATTTTTATACCTGGTCATTTGAATTTGAGCTGATGATGGAGGGCGTGCAAATTCTCGGATTCTTCGACGGGTCCCTGCCATATCCAGCACACGGGACACAGTACGACAAGCAGCAGTATACGTATCAGTCGCTGATGGCGTGCACGATACTCCTTCGAAATTTAACGCCAAACGAGCAGCAGAACATTCGGTCTTATCGAGGATACGGCAACTCCGCCGAGCTGGCATACGACCACCTGAAGAGCCTGTATCAAGCAACAGACAGTGTTAATCAGAGTCGTCTCATGGCACAGTTGACAACAGTGGAAATGAAACCCGGCGAAAAGGGAATGGCTTATATTAGCCGTTGTCGCGGACTGCGCGACAGGCTCCTTCGATGCGGGGGATCAATATCCGAAGAAGCTTTTGTAACGGTCATCATCGCTGGCCTTGATCCTCATTGGCGCTCCACTCGAGCACTCCTTCGAGCTCACGGGAAGATCTCCGAAGCAGCACTCTGCGCCGAAATTCACGCTGAACAGCAGGATATGGACCTGCACGAAGAACGACACAAGAAGAAAACGTCAGTACCAGAATTCGCATTCCACACTCAACGACGCTACAACAACAATCGACAAAGCAACCGACAGACTCAACACTACGTCCCACCGTTTTGTCACCTCTGCAAGACGTATGGACATCCTCGCACACACTGCCCGAATCAGCAGTAGTCTGTCAGAATGTTATGTTTGTCTAGCCTGCAGTGGGGTACTCAATAGTGAGTACATCCCAATTTAGGGTTTGCTATATGTACTCAACTGCCTGCTAGTGAAAATCCCTCTTCTTTGTTTCATTCATTCGTTCCATATTCTAACATGGAATCAGAGCAGGTCGACCCTCACGGGTCGATCCAGTGCATGGGCCCACCGTTAGCTTCTGCTGCTGCTGCTGCTGCCCTGCCTATCGCGCGCCTCGGGCGCGCGCTGTTTTCCTGCCTGCCGCGCGCTCATGGCGCGCGGCACTTTTTCTTCCCGCCGCGCGCTCTGGGCGCGCGGCGGTTTTCTGCCCGTCGCGCCGCCCTGCTGGGCGCGTGGCGGTTTTCTGCGCCCCCGGGGACCTGCGCGTCGCCCCCCCCGTAGCCCGGCGCGGCGCCCTGGGGGGCCACGCGTCGCCCCCCGCCGTCGCCCGTCGCGGCGACCTAGGGGGCTGCGCGTCGCCCCCCCCATAGCCCGTCGCGGCGCCCTGGGGGGCCACGCGTCGCCCCCCCCCCCCCCGTCGCCCGTCGCGGCGACCTGGGGGGCCGCGCGTCGCCCCCCCCATAGCCCGTCGCGGCGCCCTGGGGGGCCACCCCCCCCCCCCCCCCCCCCCCCCCCCCCCCCCCGTCGCCCGTCGCGGCGCCCTGGGGGGGCGCGCGTCGCCCCCCTCCCCCCCCGTCGCCCGTCGAGGCGACCTGGGGGGCCGCGCGTCGCCCCCCCCCCCCCCCCCGTCGCCCGTCGAGGCGGCCTGGGGGGCCGCGCGTCGGCCCCTTCCGTCCTTCGTTGCGGCCCTGCCCTGCAGCCGCCCTGTCGCGGCCCTGCCCTGCTGCCGCCCCGGTCGCGGCCCTGCCTTCGCCTTTCGTCGCGGCCCTGCCCTGCTGCCGCCCCCGTTGCGGCCCTGCCCTGTGTTGGGGTTTGGGGGTGGCGAGTATGGGGTGATGAGTGTGTGCGGCCTCCCCTGCTCCTCCTCCTCCTCCGTCTCCCACTGCTGCAGCTGCCGCTGAGGGGGGTGGGTGTGTGGGAGCCGACGGAGTGGTACTAGGGGGTGGCGTGTGAGCAATGCTAGAGGTGCCGCAGGGGGTATGTGAAAGGGGGGTGAGACAGTTAGAGGGAGGTTGGGCGGAGGCAGCCGTCGTGTCGCTAGCAGCGCCAGTAGTCCGGAGGCTACAATCTCCGGTAGCCCAGCGAGCCTGCTGCGCCAGTCGCCCGTGGGTCCGTTGCTCCTGCCGCTCAGAGTTAGCCGCGGAGCCAGTTACTCCAGTAGTCCGGAGGCTACAATCTCCGATAGCCACAGTGCGCGCCGCTCCTGTTGCCCGTGTTTCTGCAGCTTCACCCGTCGTCTCCTATCTCCACTCCTCTCACAGTCCCTCCTCCTCCGCACTTACCGTCTGTGACTGCCTCTAGCTTTGCTTATATTTGTGAACTATTGCTCTGCTTGCTTGTTGTGCTGATTACACCCCACTTTGGCTATGGGGGTGTGTCAGAATGTTATGTTTGTCTAGCCTGCAGTGGGGTACTCAATAGTGAGTACAGCCCAATTTAGGGTTTGCTATATGTACTCAACTGCCTGCTAGTGAAAACCCTCTTCTTTGTTTCATTCATTCGTTCCATATTCTAACATAGTCGACAACGCCGCAACGACAACTTCGGCCTTCAAGCAGTCAAGTAGCCTCAACGCAGGCACATCCCACCAGTCAAGTGCAGTCTTCAACATCTTCAACGACAAAACCTGCACAAGGAACAAGAAACATCGTGAGCTGCATGAAAAAAACGACGGACTCCTGCATCACCGGATCACCACCCCACTACTCACCAGAACAACAGCTCGATGAAAGGACTCCTCGCCGCGAATCACTGGAGCCCAACCCGACGTATGCAGCCATCGCCCAGAGCGAGCCGTCCGGTCAAGACACTTGGTTCTTGGACAGTTGCTGCGGACAGCACATGTGTTCCTCGAGTCGCTTCGTTCAACAAGAACATCAACTTCAGCGTGAAGTCGTCATCACCGTGGCCAACAACCAGAATCTGCACACACGACAACAAGGGATAGTACAACTTCAGTCTCGAGAAACTAACGTCATTTTACTAATGTCTAAAGTTTTGATTGCAGAAGGACTCGGCTACAACTTACTCAGCGTCAGCCAACTGATGGCGAAAGGCATCCATCTCGAAGCGGATAGTACCACTCAGGAGTTCAAGCTATTTCACGGAAAAGGCGGACTTTACATCGGCAAGGCAGTCTTGAAGAACAACGTCTTCGTTCTTGATTTCGTCCCGGACCAGGGTACCACCGACAGCGACGCAATCGTCAACTTCACCTCTTGGACACATCCACCCGACCTCGATCCCAACTTCAGTCCTGGCGGATTTTGGTATTCACATACCATACTTGAAGCAGAAAGAACACGGGCATTAGCAGCAATTCGGCAAGAAGGAACAACATCGACAGCAGCAGAGACACCATCGGCAAAAACAGCAACACTTACAGCACCAATAGCGAGCTCTTCCACGGCACCAACCTTCATCGACGACACCCCACCGACTCCTGCACAGCAGCTAACTCCCACTCCACGAGAGGTTCACAGAAGCGTCAACTTCACCGCAGGCTTTTACTCCAACTCCGACCTATACAGGTGCTCACCAAGACATCGTGCGAGCGAATCCCTGTGGCACGAAAGACTGGGTCATCCAAGCAACACCACGTTAAATAATACAATCAAGGCAGCAGTACTCGACAAAGATTCACTTCTTCTACCCGATGGCAGAGAACTCCAACGAGTCCAAGGAACATGCTTTACCTGTCCCGAAGCCGACTTACCGCATCAACCGTTCGTCTCTCACCACAATCCAAGCGCGCCAGCCTACGCACCACTCGAGAAAGTATACAGCGACATCCTGTATACTCGCGAACAAGAACAAGGAGCATATAATTACGTGATTACTTTCATCGACGCCGCCACCCGTTACGTCTGGCTTCTTAATCTTCCAAGTCGCGACATGGCCTTCGAAGCCTTCGTTGCCTGGCTACCTCTGGCAGAACGAGAATCAGGAGCAAAGCTGAAAAGCTTCCAGTCAAACGGAGGAGGGGAATATCAGTCCCAAAGATTCAAGCAGTACCTCGCCGAACGAGGCATCAAGCGACTCATCGCGCTTCCCTACGCACATCAACAGCAAGGCGTGGCAAAACGGATGAACAGAACTCTCCAGAACACCATGCTCAAATTGTTGCGTGGCATGCGACTGCCCAATCACCAGTGGCCTGAGGCGATGGACCACGCTGTCATGCTGCACAACTTGCTCTCGTCGTCATCACTTCCAAACAACGCATCACCGCACCTGCTGTGGATAGGAAAACTGGGCAACACAAAAATGTTACGAGTTTTCGGGTGCATGGTACAGTACCGCCCGCACACTGCAAGAGCCGGAAGATTTTCTCAACGCGCACAGTGGGGACTACACCTGGGCATCGAAAAGCATTAAAACGCATGGAAGATTTTTTACGTCCACTCGAAGGAAACAGTAGCAGCACGTGATGTCGTATTCTACGAGCGACTCACACTTCAAACGTACCTGGACAACCTGGCAGCAAATCGAGACCCCACGGGCGGCTTCCGTGGCAACCGAGCCTTTGCCTCAGCAGCAGACGAAGCTGACTGGGACGAGCAAAACGTGGACAACGCATCCGAGGAAGTAGAACCACTCCCATACTGCTCAGTGCCCATCTCGATGGATGACGAAAACCCTCGCGAAAGTGTCAACGTCGAAACTTACTTCGACTTCGTTGACACCGGTTACGTTACACCCCAACCGGTCAACACCAACATCTCCGAACGCATAGGACCGAATTTCTTACCAGACCCTGAAGCAGGAGACGAAGCAGCTTATCCAGAGGACACAAATCTCCCCCACTACACACAGAGTGGCCTGCAGATACTGGGACTCGTCACCGCTGTCCACGGAGCAGCACCACCTAAGGAGCCTGCCACCATTCAGCAGGCTCTGGGGGGGGAACACAGGGAAAAATGGCGCGAGGCCATGGACAGAGAGTTAAAGGCGCTGCAAGAACGCAACACATGGAAAGTCGTACCTATCGAAGTGGCACGCAACAAGACCATCCTCACGGGAAAATGGGTTTTCCGCGTGAAAACAAAAGCCGACGGAACAATCGACAAATTCAAAGCACGCTGGGTTGTGCGTGGCTTCGACCAAGAGCAAGGGCGAGACTTCACAGAAACATTCGCCCCAGTAAGCCGACATACCTCACTGCGGATTCTCCTCGCAATAGCCGCCATGAACCGAAAGAAGCTTCGGCAAATCGATGTCGCCAACGCCTTCCTCTACGCCCCCGTCGATGTTGAGATTTTCGTCGAACTCCCGCACGGGTCCAACGCAGGCCCAAACCAAGCCTGTCAGCTGGAGAAATCGCTGTACGGGATCAAGCAAGCCCCGAGATTGTGGCAGCAGCACCTTCACGCTCGCCTAATCCGCATCGGATTCCTTCAACTACCGCACGACCAAGGGATGTATCGACTGACGAAGGGCACCGACTACATTCTACTCATCGTCTACGTCGACGACCTCCTTTACATAGGCTCCACCAACGCCATAATGACATGGTTTGAAGGGGAGCTGCAGAGGTATCTCACTCTCACCGTCGCAACTACCGTGACACAGTACCTGGGACTGAACATCCAAGACGGCGACAATGCAATCTACCTCAGCGCTGAAAAGTACACGGACACTATCGCTAAACGTTTCGGACTCACTCCAACCGTCATCTCCACGCCATACCGCTACACCGATGGAATCAAAAAGCCTCCGCTCTACTCAAACCTGCCAGCATCCGCAACTACCAACGAAAGTTAGGCTGCCTACTCTTCGCAGCCATCACCTGCCAACCGGATCTATCCTACTCAGCTAGCCAACTCGCTACCCTATCTCAAGAAGTATGAAGCAGAGCACATGCTCGAACTCGACCGAGCACTTCACTACCTCGTCAGCACTCCGACGATCGGACTAACCTACCACAACACCGGAACTACGATACCTAAGCTAATCGGTTACGTCGACGCCGATCACGCTGGAGACTCCGACAACAGACGATCTCGAACTGGCTACGTCTACAGACTCGAACCTATCGGGCCTATCTCATGGCAGTCGAACAAGCAAGAGCTAATCGCTCTCTCCTCGGTAGAAGCAGAATATATCGCACTCTGCTCAGCCACCAAGGAAGGGCTATATCTTCGCGAAATACAAGAGGAAGAAATTTTGGCTCAGTTACCCAGCTTTTCCTCTTCTGCGACAACCAATCGGCCATTCGCATAGCGAACAAGAATGGGTTCGCGAATCAAACGAAGCACATCGCTCTCCGGTACTTCTTCGTTAAAGACAAAATCGAGAAGGGAAGACTGGAACTATCCTACTGTCCCACATCCGAGATGGCAGCAGATTACTTGACCAAGAAACTCGGAAAACAGAAGTTCGAGTACTGCATGATGCTGACTGGGCAAGGACACGTCATCAGCAGCGACACTCCAGAAGCGAAGGGGAGTGTTGGAAACAATAACTTAAACGCTTCTGAAGTGTCGAACTACCGACACGAAACGAAGCAGACTACAGTGAAGCAACACGAGTCAACAGAAGCAACCGCTGGAGGTGTGAAGAAACAGGAATGAATGACTAGGAAATGAGTTGGGTACAAATATGAAACCCTAGGAAACTGTACCCCATAGTGTCTACCCCACTACAGCCTAGATAGGCTATGTGATTAATGTTTGACACACCCCCATAGGCAAAGTGGGGGAGAACAAGGGGTCACAAGACCAGTCAAGCAAAGCAAAGCAAAGCAAGCTTAGGGTGGATCACAACGTCACCACACATTCCGAGCACAGGTTCAAAAGGCCACAAGGCCAGTTCACATGCAGGTGTATATATATATAAATCACAGTACAAGTAAAGTCAAGAGGTAAGCAAGTGAGGCCAAGTAGGCACAAGACCTAACATAGTACAGAAGCGCTGATGATCACAAGGCTGAAGTGCCTTGGTGAAGATATCAGCAGTGTTGGCCTGAGAGGCCACGTAGGCAAGGCGTAACTGTCGAGACTAGAACGGGTGAAAAGATTGACTAAGGGAAACGAGATACAAGAGGATATAGCTAGCCCTAGGAATATGAAATGGTACACCTAGACTAACAAAAACTAAACATATAAAATATATGTTGACACACCCCCATAGTCTAGGTGACGGCAGTCCTGTGGAAAGCAACACAAATCTCAGGGTGGGTCTCAAGGACACACACATTCTGAGAGCAAGCAAGGGTCACGTGACCGGTCAGCAAGAACAAGCAAGGGTCACAAGACCAATCCACAAGAACAAGACAAATCTCAGGGTGGAGCTCAAAGTCACCACACACTCCGAGAGCAAGCAAGAGGCCACAAGGCCAGTCCACATGCAGGTATATAGCAAATATAATGAGATGCAAGAGTACAAGACAAGCAGGACAAAGCATCTCTACGTAAGCAAGTGAGGACGGGCAGGCACAAGGCCAAGCTGGGTGCAGAAACGCTGGTGGTCACAAGGCGGCAACGCCTTGGTGAAGATATCTGCCGTGTTGGCCTCAGAGACCACGCGTCGTACGAGTGCCTGGCCACGCTGCTGCAACTCACGCAGAAGGAAGTAACGAAGCTGGATGTGCTTCGACTTCCCAACCAGTCGGGGCTCCTCACACAACAGGACAGCAGACCTGTTGTCGGCGAACAAGACTGGGGGAGAGCGAGGCCGCTCACCAAGGTCGGTGAGAAGGAAAGACAGCCAGCGAAGCTCCTGAGCGGCCATGGCCGCAGCGTACACCTCTGCCTCACAGCTGGAACCGGAGACGGACGACGCCCGAGTCGACCGCCACGAAACAGCACCTGTCCCGAGGCTAAAGGAGTACCCCTGTGTAGACCGACGCGTCTCCGCGTCGTCGGCCCACGACGAGTCCGAGTAACCTGTGAGTGTAACTGGCTGCTTCCCTCCAAGGACAAGTCCCATGCCTGATGTACTCGCCACATACTTCGCCACCCTCTTAGCAGCGTACCAGTGGGACGGTCGGTGTCTCCCAGGCGCAACAAAGCGCGCAAGGACGCTAAGAGGGTAAGCTAGGTCTGGGCGAGTACATGTCATCAGGTACATGAGACAACCCACCAGCTCAGGATATGGACCACTGGGCTCAAATGACTCGTCCGAAGGTGGAGCCGTGAGCCCATGATCCACACCAAGAGGGGTGAGCTGTACCTTGGAGAACGGGAAGCGAAACCGCGTGAGGATCTGCTCGACCATATGCGACTGCGTCAGCGTAATGGTGCGAGCTGCCCTGTCCCTAGTGATCTGCAGGCCAAGGTAGTGATGCAGCTCACCAAGGTCAGTGCAAGTGTGTCTCCTCTGCAGTTCCTCCTTCACGGAGGCCAGTGCGTGTCGGTCGGGAGTGGCGAAGACCAGGTCGTCAACGTAAACAAGAACAAAGAACGGGGTCGAGCCACGGCGGACGAACAGTGACGGGTCGGCAGACGACGGAAAGAAGTCAAGCGCTGCAAGGGTCGAGCGAAGTGTGTCGTGCCACTCACGTGGAGCCTGACGCAGGCCGTAGACTGGTCGACGCAGCTGCCACTGGGTCCCAGGTGGGAAAGAGCCAGTGAAGCCAGGCGGGCGACGCAGCCAGATCTGCTCGTGCAGGCTCCCCTGAAGGAACGCGGTGGAAAAGTCTAGAGAGTGCAACTCGTAGTCGCGCTGGGCTGCAATGTGCAGCAACACCCGAAGAGTACTCATCTTCGGGGTGGGAGCGAAGGTCTGGAAGAAGTCCACCCCCGCTCGCTGACTGAAGCCTCTCGCCACATAGCGCGCCTTGAACACTGGTGGTGATCCAGGCGGCCGCTTCACCTTGTAGAGCCATCGGCCACTGACGACGTTCGTCCCAGGTGGTGGGACTGCGTCGACGTAAGTGCCTGTGGACCTATAAGATGCCATCTCTGCCTCCTCAGCTGCTATCCAGTACGAGGCCCAAGGTCCCGAGACCGCCTCAGCGTGAGTGCGAGGGATCGGAATGTCAAGAGCGTCTGGATCCCCCTCAGGGGCAAGCAGCATGGCGCAGAGATGAGGAACAGCGGCCGCAAGGAAACCAAGCTCAAACTGCCTGTCCTCCAGGACCTCCAAGGGAAAGACAAGAGCACCCCCAGAGGACGGAGAACGAGCAGCGCCACTCACCAGGTGAGCGGCGTAGTCAAGGCGGTGGGAAGAGGCAAAGTCAGCGACAGTGGTAACAAGTGCTGAGATAGACGACAAGGGTGCAGTCGGGTGAGTGACCAACGCGGACAAAACACGGGAGACAACAGGACGGGAGGCATGAAGGTAGTCGGACAACGGGTCGTGAAGCACAGTGAGGGACGACTCAGGGGGCTGTGGAAGGACGGGAGGAGGTGGAACACGAGAGCGAAGAACGAGGTGGAACGGACCGTCTGCACGGTAACGGGACCGACGACGCTCAGGGGACACAGCACGACTGAGGGGAGAACGACGAGTCCACTGGGACGAGGAAAGGGACTCAACAGGGGGAACAGGAGGGGACGGTAGGGGACCACGAACAAAGCGTGCAGGTGATGGGTCGGGGAGGTCGCGTAGTCGCAGTCGGTGCTGCTCCGCCTCCTCTGGCGTCTGCTGCGACGGTACCGGCCCCTGCTGCTGCTCCTGTGGCTCCGCCTCTGCCCTCTCCTGCTGCGACTGCAGCTGCACCCGCTGCTGGGACCGGGACTCCTCCTCTACTCTCTCCTGCTGGGTCTGTAACTGCACCTGCTGCTGCGGGTGGGACTCCTGCTCTACCCTCTCCTGGTGCGGCGGTGACTGCTCCTCTACTCGCTCCTGCCGGGTCTGTAACTGCACCTGCTGCTGCGGGTGGGACTCCTGCTCTACCCTCTCCTGGTGCGGCCGTGACTCCTCCTCTACCCTCTCCTGCTGCGGCTGTGACTCCTCCTCTACTCTCTCGTGCTACTGCTGCTGCTGCTGCTGTGCCCTCTCAAACCGCGCACGCTCCTCCCTCTCCAACTGGAAGAGACGCTGCTCACGGGTCAGGAAACGTACAGTGCGCGGTGTAGGCGCCACAGTGCCAGTGCCTCCAGCTCCAGCACCCCCAGAACCAACACCTCCACCGTCGACACCCCCGGAGCCTCCAGTGCCTCCCGCAGTAGCACCCCCGGGCTCCGCAGAAACCAGCCGCAGAGAAGAACGAGGAGGGAACTGCGGGACGGACGGGAAGCCAGGGGGTGACGCGGGGCGAGGCCGCCGGCTCGAGGCTGCCGTGTCCTCCACGGGAGTGACCTCCACACCCACAACCCCTGCACCCCCAGAGCCGACACCACCAGCTCCTGCAGCCCCAGTACCCTCACCCTCCGCAACTGCACCTCCCGCACCCTCAAACACGACACGGACTGGACGCTGCGGGGGGGACGACTGCGGAGTGACGTGCGACACACCTGACGGGGCAGGACGCGAAGGGGGGGGGGCTACCGGGGCGACTGGGGGGGGCTCAAGGGTGAGGAACAGCGGGGGGGAAAAGGCCTCAGTACCTCGGTGGGGGCGACTCCTGTAGTAACAGACAGACTCGTCGAACGTGACGTCCTGAGAAGCGAAGAACTGGTAGGTGGCCGGGTCGTAGAACAACCAGCCGGAGGCGTCCAAAGGGAAACCAAGAAAGACGCAGGCACGGGTGCGCGGAGACAACTTGTTCGCGCCAGGGGCGCGAACGTGAGCCAGAGAGCCCCAGACACGGAAGTCAGCTGCTACGCCTGGAGAACCTGTCCAAAGGGAGACCGGCGTCACCCGTGGCCGTGCGTCACTAGGCCACAGGTTCAGCTGGTGCGCGGCGTAGCGGACTGCCTGGGGCCACAAGAACTGGGGGGCACCGGCATGGCACATGGAGGTCCGGGGAACCTCCATGACCAGGCCGATGCGACGCTCGGCTACCCCGTTCTGCTGCGGCGAGGCTGGTAACGTGTAAGACTGGATAATCCCCCGACCCTGACAGAACGTCTCCAGTCGAGTGGAAGAGAACTCACCACCACGATCCGAGTGTAGACGGAGCCCACACAGGCCCTGGGCGCCACCCCTCGCTAGTAGCCACGGCTCGAGGACGGTAGGCACGTCGGCCTTCCGTCGCAAAGGGAAAACCGTGGTGTAGCGGGAGTAGTCGTCCACCACAATCAGGAAGTAGCGCTCCTGACGTGGGCCAAGGACCGGGGAGGGGCCCCAGACGTCCAAGTGCAGGGTCTGGAAGGGAGACGTGGTGGGGGGGAACGAGGAGGAGTGAGGGGCAGCGCGCTGCCGACCCTCGACGCAAGGAGTGCACGGCGGCGCTGGAGAGCGGGGAAGCGGGGCAAGCGACGCTGGGAGACCTGAGACCAGACGGTGACGTGCCATCCTACTGAGACGTGGGAACGACGGGTGACCTAGACGGTGGTGCCAGAGGACCGACGGGTGGGTGAGGGACCGACAGTCACACGACACAGCGGCTACCTGACCTGACCTGACCAGACCTGACCCAGTGTGGTGGGACCCGGTGTGTAGTGAGTACAGACCAGAGCCCGGCTCCCTGCGAAAGGTGGCCAGAGGGGCCCCAGTGGTACCGACTGTGCAGGAGGCAACTGACTCCTCTAAGGGAAAAGTGGTGACTACTCCGAGGTCGTGGAGGTGGCTGACACCCACCAGGTTCCTAGAGAACGAGGGGGTGTAGTAACCTGTAAGGACCCCAGAGGGAGCAGCCGGACACGGGAGAGTGGTGGTGCTGCGAGCAACCACAGGTCCCACAGAGGGGTCGGCCAAGGCAACAGTGACGGGGGTGCGTAGTGGTGTGAGGTCGGCGCGGTCACGAAAGAAACAGCTGGACGCCCCAGAGTCGAGTGTGAACGACAGGGACGCAGTCTCGGTGGTCGAACCTGGACAAGCTACGCTAGCAGGGAAAGCACTAGCAACCTCTACAGCACCTAAGCTAGAGAAACAGGAATAGTACGCAAAATCATCAACAATAGAGTCATCGGCATACATCACAGACATAGAACGCACAGCCTCATCTAACTGAGGTGCAGTCATGCTATACAACTGCGGGCCAACAGAACGAGCCAGTGAGGCCCAATCGGGGACAGTGCGGGTGGGGCCAAACTGCGCACGGTAGCGGTCAGTGAGCTGTGCAAAGCACTGACCCGGGGGGTGGAAGCGGCCACAAGGGTAGCCTCCACGCGGCCCAGTCAGCACCCTATACTAGCAGGGGGGGTGCTGGGCTGGACCACGCGACGTCCAGCTGGGCGGGCCGCTGCTGCTGACAGAGCTCCCGGGTCCAGGGGACCTCCACTGCTGCTGCGGCGTCTGCTGGCGCTGGCCCTGGAACTGCTGCTGCCGCTGCTGCTGTGGCTGCGGCTGCTGCGGCTGCTGCTGGTGAGGCTGCTGCTGCTGGGGGGCCCCACTACCTCCACCTCCACTGCCTCCTCCTCCGCCTCCTCCACCACTCCCACCCCCTCCACCTCCTCCACCACCACCCCCTACGCCACCTCCACCACCGCCCCCTCCGCCACCCCCACCACCGCCCCCTCCGCCACCCCCACCACTGCCACCACCTCCTCCCTTCTTACCCCCCTTCTTGCCCCCTTTGTTGCCAAGGGCAACGGCTGCCACCTCTGGTATAGTGGCAACAAACGCCGAATCGACAGGGGAAGCTAGGAAGGACGGAGCACATCCCTCAAAGATGGGGGGGAGGGCAGTACCGGAGGCAGCAGCAAGGGAACGGGCAAGGTCCTCAACAGCAGTGAGCCTCTTCTCAAAGAGGTCAATGGTGAGGGACATGGGGTTAACAGTGAGAAAGTGGTCACGGGCTGTAGCAAAACGGTCAGGGAGGCGGGTGGACAGCAGGTACAGTGTCATCCACATCGGGGGGGGGGTTGGCGGCAAGTAGGGCATCATCAGGGGCAGCAGAACGGAGCTGGGCATCAAGCGAGCGCAAGTGCAGCACAAGGTCAGGGACGCGGTGAAACGAGGGCAGGTCAGGAAATAGGAAGGGCAGTACAAGCCGACCGAGGGAAGCAGTGGTTGGGGTGGAATAACGTTTGACGACAGCATCAAACAGGCCCTTGGCCGTCACCTCCTGCTCGAAGTGCTGCTGCTCTGTCAGGGGCAGGAGATCGGTGATGGCGAGCACTGTGGCGTCGTCCCGCGCCGCCCACCGACTGGCCGCCAGCTGCAGCTTCTCAAAGCGAGCTTCCTCTTCGTCCGACGGGGAGGAACCTAAGGGGTCGGGTTCCTTCGGGGCTACGAGTTTGCCCGTGGCATGGTCCAGAAGGCGAACGTCGTTCTCGATCCTACTCCCTAGGAAAAGATTGAGTTTGCGGAGCCATCCTGGGAAGTCTACCGGCCTACCCTCAGGATCAAACGTGAGAATACGAGAAGTGGCCATGGGAGGAGGCCCTGGCGCGAGGGCAATGAACGGGCACGCTCGGGTGGGGTCTAGTACGTTTGAGAGCGGTACCAGGTGGTTCAGTGAGGTGGATAGCGGCTGGTTACTGGTGTGGTGACGGGAACGGGTGGGGCAGCAGCTCTGGCTGGTACAGGTGGGGCAGTGGGTGCAGTTCTGTGCGGTGCTGCGTGGTTCTGTGCAGTTCTGCCCTGTTCAGTGCGGTGCTGCACGGTTCTGTGCGAGGGAGAGTACCGGGTGGGGTAGCAGCTCTGGCTAGTGTGGGTGGGTCAGCAGGTAAGGTTCTGGGCGGCGCCGCACGATTCTGTGCTGTTCTGCGCAGTTCTGTGCGGTTCTGCCCGGTTCTGCGCGGTTCTGCACGGTTCAGTGCGGTTCTGCCCGGTTCTGCGCGGTTCTGCACGGTTCAGTGCGGTGGAGAGTACGGGGTGGGGTAGCAGCTCTGGCTGGTGCGGATGGGTCAGCAGGTAAGGTTCTGGGCGGTGTCGCACGGTTCTGTGCGTTTCTACGCGGTGCTGTACGGTTCTGGGCGGGGGAGAGTAACTGGTGGGGCGGCTGGGACGGGTGGTACAGCGGGCACCAGGTGGGTCAGCGGGGACGGGTGAGACGGTACCGCAGCTGGCGGGCTGTGCGTGCGTGCGGCTATTGCTGCGCGTGCGTGCAGCTATGGCCGCGCGTGCATGCTGCTAATGCCGCGCGTGCGTGCTCCTAATGCCGCGCGTGCGTACGGCTAATGCTGCACGTGCGTGCGGCTAATGCTGCGCGTGCGCGCGGTCGCATGTGCGGCTACGACTGCACGTGCGCATGGGCCTGCTGCGCGCTAGCGGGCTGGCGAGCTACGCACGGGGCAGAAAACGGGTGAGGCGCGGGTGAAAAAAAAACGGGTGACGCTCTGGGCTAAACGGATGACGCGCTCAGGGCACTACGGGTGACGCGCGAGCTAAGGGGGGGGTAGCAGGGCGCTTCGGGTATTAAGTGGCTACGTTCCTAGGTCGGGGCACGGGGCGGTGGGCCCATAGGGTCGACTAGCTCTATACCATGTCGAGACTAGAACGGGTGAAAAGATTGACTAAGGGAAACGAGATACAAGAGGATATAGCTAACCCTAGGAATATGAAATGGTACACCTAGACTAACAAAAACTAAACATATAAAATATATGTTGACAGTAACTGACCACGCTGCTGTAGCTCACGAGCAAGGAAGTAGCGAAGAGCAATGTGCTTCATTCTGTGCTCCAGTCTGTGCTCCCGACACAAGGCCAGCATGGCCTTGTTGTCTACGTACAGAACTGGAGGAGAACGAGGCGGCTCTCCCAGGTCAGTCAGCAGGTAGGTGAGCCAGCGTAACTCCTGTGCAGCCATGGCCCCTGCATAGATCTCAGCCTCACAACTGGAGCTGAGAACAGAAGACGAGCGGGTAGAACGCCACGAGACAAAACCGGAACCAAGGCTGAAGGTGTAACCCTGTGACGACCGCTGAGTAGCCAGGTCGTCAACCCAAGACGCGTCTGCGTGACCAGTGAGGACCACTGGACTCCGCCCTCCAAGCACGAGCCCCATGCCCGACGTACTGCACAGGTAGCGCAACACTCTCTTCGCGGCAGCCATGTGCTCTGGTCGGTGTCTCCCAGGAGCAACATAGCGTGCCAAGATGCTAAGAGGGTATGCCAGGTCAGGTCGAGTGCAGGTCATCAGGTACATGAGGCAGCCAACAAGCTCTGGGTACGGGCCACTCGGCTCTACGGACTCATCCGAAGGCAGAGCTGAGAGCGAGTGGCGAGTAGACAGAGGAGTGGCCTGAGGCGAGGAGTACGTGAAGTCGAAGCGCTGAAGGACCTGCTGCACCATGTGTGACTGAGTCAGGGTAATGGTGCGCCGTGCTCTGTCCCGGGTGATCTGCAAGCCAAGATAGCTGCGCAGTTCACCCAGGTCTGTGCACGTGTGTCTCTTCTGTAGCTCGGACTTCACGTGGGCGAGTCCAGCAGTGTCAGCTGTAGCAAACACCAAGTCGTCGACGTACACGAGGATGTAGAACGGCGGCAGCAAGGTGTCGGTGCGAAGAAACAGCGACGGGTCAGCAGTAGAAGGAGCAAACCCAAGAGCCGCAAGCGTAGTCCTCAGTGTGTCGTGCCACTCACGGGGCGCCTGGCGGAGACCGTAGACTGGCCGCCGGAGACTCCACTGGGTACCTGCAGGAAACGACCCAGTGAAGCCAGGTGGGCGGCGCAGCCAGATCTCCTCGTGCAGGCTGCCCTGTAGGAAAGCAGTGCTGAAGTCAAGGGAGTGAAGCTCGTAGTCACGCTGAGAAGCGACGTGCAGTAGAACCCAAAGAGTGGTCATCTTCGGGATCGGGGAGAAGGTCTAAAAGTAGTCAACTCCCTGCCGCTGACTGAAGCCTCGAGCCACGTAACGCGCCTTGAAGACAGGCAGAGAACCCGGCGGCCGCTTCACCCTGAAAATCCACATGCCACTGACGATGTTCGCCCCAGGTGGGGGAACCTCGTTGACGTAGGTGCCTGTGGACTTCCAGGAAGCCATCTCTGCGTCCATGGCTGCCTGCCACTGAGAGGAGTAGGGACCCTCTATCGCCTCTGCGTAAGAGCGCGGGGTCGGGATGTCTGGTGCATCCGGGTCTCCCTCAGGGGCAAGCAGCATGGACACGAGATGAGGTAAAGCAGCAGCAAAACACTGGAACTCCTCCTGCCTGTCCTCAAGGACGTCCGTGCTAAGAGCACACTCACCCCCGACGGACGGAGGACAGTCAGACGCAGACTCAGCAACAAGACTAGTGGCGTAGTCTAGACGACAGTGAGCAGCGAAGTCGACAAGCTCGGCAACTAAGGCAGACGCAGCAGCGGACTCAAAGGAAGGGTCAGTGACAGCAGTGGCTAGGAAACGCGTGACATTAGGACTGGCAGCACGAAGGGAGTCAGACTCCGGGTCAGCAAGAGCAGGAAGAGAGGACTCTGGAGGAGACGGCAAAGGGACACGCTGTGGTGCAGTGGAAGGACGCAGTGCCATCTGATGCGTGCCCGGGACCGCAGGAGGACGCTGACGTGGAACACGACGACTAGTGCGAGCAGTACGAACAGGTGACGCAGGACGCGACTCAGGCTCACGACGCTCAGCAAGACCTCCAGTAGGACCAGCGTAGGGAGAAGGAGCAGGGAGAGGGGAGGCCAGCTGTAACTGTGACTCGGACTGGACAGGCGGTGGACACTCTAAGGAGGGAGTAGGACCAGAAGAAGGCGGAAGATCAAGAACCTGCTCAAGGAGCGGAACAAAGTACGGCCGCGGCCGTGCAGCACCTCTAGAACCAGCAGGGACAACACAAGCACCCCCAGCGTCAGCTCCAACTCCAGCAGCACCACCAGCACCAGTAGTACCTCCAGCAGCTCCAGAAGCGCCAAATCCAGCACCCACAGGAGCACCGGCTCCAGTAGCACCTCCAGCTCTAGTATCTCCAGCAGCTCCAGCTCCAGCAAGACCACCGGCAGACGCAGCAGCTCCGGCTCCAGTACCACCAGTAGCACCTACTCCAGCAGCACCGCCAGCTCCAGCTCCACCAGTAGCTCCAGCACCAGTAGCACCACCAGGCCCAGCAGCTCCAGTACCTCCAGTACGAGCACCTCCGGGACCCGTGGCTCCAGCACCCCCAGCAGAAGCAGAACCTCCAGCACCGGCAGCACCTCCAGCTCCAGCAGCACAGCTCCAGCGCCAAGCAAACCACTCGCGCAGCTCCTGTGGAGAGGGTAGCTCCCGCCGGGACAAAGCACTCGAAGGACCTCCAGGTCCAGCACCGGCAGGTACCACACCCCCACTCTCAGCAACCCCTGGCTCAGCACCCCCAGACCCAGCACCCCCAGGCTCCGCACGCTCAGGCTCAGCACCCCCAGACCCAGCACCCCAAGGCACCGCACTCTCAGGCTCAGTACCCCCAGGCCCAGCACCTCCAGGCTCCGCACGCTCAGGCTCAGCACCCCCAGAAGCACCAGAGTCAACAGCTACCTTGACAGGCTCGACGGCATCTACCTGGGACACACCTGAGGGGGCAGGACCCTGAGGGGGGAGGGGGTCTACCGGGGGGGGACCGGGCATGAGGAAGAGCGGCGGGGGGGGGAGGGGGGCAGCGCGGTAGGGGAAGAGACGGTAGTACGGAACCGACTCGTCAAACGTGACGTCCTGGGAGGACAGAACACGACGCGAGGTGGGGTGGTAAAACTGCCAACCAGGCGCGTCAGGGGGAAAGCCGAGGAAGACGCAAGGAACAGCACGGGAGGACAGCTTGTCCGCAGACAAGTCTCGGACGAAAGCTCGAGATCCCCAGACACGGAACGCGGACGCATCACCAACCTTCCCCGTCCACCGCAGAGTAGGGGAGGTCTCCACAGGGAGACCCGGGGCTAAAGGTTGATCTGATGCGCCGCGTACTGAACCGCGAACGGCCACAGAAAATGGGGAGCAGCCGCATGGATCATGGACGTACGAGCGACATCCATGACCATGCCAATGCGGCGCTCAGCAATCCCATTTTGCTGTGGAGAGGCCGGAAGCGTGAACGTCTGGCGGATGCCCTCCGCACGACAGAAGGCTCGCAGAAGGTCGGAGGAAAACTCTCCACCTCTGTCGGAGTGCAGACGCAGAACAGGAAAGTCCGAGCCGAAACGCTCTCTGAGCTGGAGACGAGCAACGTGGATCCAGTCGATCAACACCTCAGTGACCTCATCCTTGCGGCGCAAGGGGAAGACTGTGGTGTAACGCGGGTAGTCGTCAACGACCAGCAGGAAGTAACGCTCGTGACCCTGTCCACGGACGCGGGCTGGGCCCCACACGTCCATGTGAAGAGTCTGCAGCGGAGCCTCTGTCGGGGGAAACTCGGAGGAGTGAGGAGCGGCGCGCTGCCGCCCCTCGACGCAGGGAACGCAGGTAGGGGCAGGCCCTGGGGGAAGGGGAGGGAGGGACCGGGGAAGACCAGAGACAAGGACACGGGAGGCCATGCCTCGGAGACGAGGCAAGGAGGGGTGACCAAGGCGGTGGTGCCAAAGGAGGGTCTGGTGGGACAGGAGGCGACACGAGCAGGGGGCAGACTCAGGACCTGACCGAGACGCTGCAGCAAACACCTTACTCGACGCAGCTACCTGACCAGACGCAGCAACCGGTGGAGACTCTGTGGTCAGTGTGTACAGGCTCGACCCCGGTCGACGGGTAAACGTGGCCAAGTGGCGGCCCGTCTGAGCACACGTGCAGTGGGTCACTCGCTGACTCGCAGGAGTGAACTGGTCAACCCCGCCATCCTGAAGGTCAGCACCACTCACCAAGTTCGTAGAGAACGAGGGGAGGTAGAGACCGGACAGGGAGCCTGACGGGGCCGCCGGACACGGGAGGACAGTGGAGTAGTGGGCAAGGACAGGACCCCCAGAGGGGTCTGCCAGGGAAACCGCAACCGGCTGACTGAGCGGCGTAAGAGTGGTGCGGTCTCGAAAGAAGGAGCGGGAAGCACCCGAGTCGAGGGTGAAGGTGTGCAAAACCTGAGCCGACGCAGTACCTGAGAGAGCAGACTCACCAGCACCTGGAGTAGCAGACTCACTAGCACCTAGAGCAGCAGCCTCAATGCCCGGGTCAGGCGGAACACCCACGTAACAGTCACCCTCAGCACTACTAGACACAGCATACATGGCAGCAAGAATAGCATCAAAGTCAAGATCAAAGATAGCTACACCCGACTTGAGCAGATCACCCCAGCGAGGGATCTTAGTGGCGTCAGGGAACTGGGTACGCTAGGCGTCTGTCAGGCGGCCAAAGCAGCGCTGGGTGGCGTGCAGGCCGCCACACTGCTCTCCAGTGCGGTCGCCGGTGCGCAGGACGTAGGCACAGGGACCAGCACCCCCAGACCCCTGGCGCCCTGCGTACCACTCACGAAGCTGCTGGGGCGACGGGGTCTCACGAGAGCGGGGCTGGTGGTGGGGTCCCCGCTGTACAGCTCCGCCTCGACCAGCTCCACCTCCGCCGCTGCCGCCTCCGCCGCCTCCACCCCAACCGCCACCGCCACCGCCGCCTCCACCTCCACCGCTGCCACCGAAGCCCCCACCTCTGCCACCACCCCCACCCCCACCCCCTCCTCCGCCTCCACCGCCACTACCGCCTCCCCCGCCACCTCCTCCAGCGCCCTTGCCCCGCTTGCCCTTGCCGTTGCGGCGCCTCTCGCTAGGAGTAGACGCAGCGCTGACCGACTCGGTGCCAACAAGGTCGACAGCAGCAGCAGAGGCAACGGAGGGCAAAAGAGGAACGGGGGAGCACCCCTCAAAGAAAGGGGTACGGGGGTCACCACGAGAGGCTCCTACAGTGGTAATACTAGTCTCTGCTGCAAGGAGGCACTCCTCGAGGAGGTCAACGGTGAGTGTGGTAGGGCAAAGAGAGAGGAAGTGGTCCCTGACCGAGCGAAGGGTGTCAGGGAGCCGGGTGACTAGGTAGTAGAGGGTGATGTACATGGGGGGGGGGTTCTTGGCGCAGAACTCAGCAGGAAGCGCAGCGCGGTAGCGGGTGTCACTAGTGCAGAGGTGCGTAATGAGGTCAGTGACTGTGGCAAAAGCGGCAAGGTCAGGGAATAGGTACGGTAGCATGAGGCGGCTAAGCGCAGCAGTGGCAGGGGAAGAGTAGCGTGCAACTACAGCGTCGTACAGAGTCTTAGCACTCTTGTACTGACTAAAGTGCGCGCGCTCAGTAGACGGTAGGTGACTACGCACAGCAAGGCGGGCAGCAGCATCGCGCGTGGTCCACTGCGAGCGAACAGTACTGTCAGCATCAGTAGCAGGGGCAGTAGAGGCGCCAGACGTGAGATCCAACAGTGAGAGACCATCCTTGCTATCGCACTGTAGGAAAAGCTGCATATCATCTAGCCAGACCTCGAAGTCAACCGCTCGACCCTCAGCATCAAAGGTAAGAACACTGGGACTAGCCATGACAGGAGCAGCAGCAGGCTAGCAGCAGCAGCTGTGCAACTCAGCTAAGCGACGCGGCTAGGTAGGGCGGCGCAGCTCGGCGGCGCGGCTCGGCAGGGCGGCTCGGCAGGGCGGTGCGGCTCGGCAGCGCGGCTGGGCTCGGCGGTGCTCTTACCAGGGGCAGGGCCGGGGGAGGACCGGGGCAGGGCTGCGACAGGTCCGGGGCAGGGCCGGGGCCTGGCCGCGAAAGATCCGGGGCCGGGCCGGGGCAGGGCTGCGACAGGTCCGGGGCAGAGCCGGGGCAGGGTAAGGGCAGGGTCGGGGCAGGGCCGGGGCAGGGCCGGGGTAGGGCCGGAGCAGGGCCGGGACAGGGCCGGGGCGAGGCCGCGACAGGTCCGAGACAGAGCCGCGACAGGGTCGGGGCAGGGTCGGGGTAGGGCCGGGGCAGGTCCAGGACAGGGCCGCGACGGGGCCGGGGCGGGGCCGGGGCAGGGCCGGGGCAGGGCCGGGGCAGGGCCGGGGCCGGGCCGCGACAAGCGACGGGGGGAGGGCCAGGGCGGGGCCGCGACGGGGTCGCAATGGGCGACGGGGCAGGGCCGGGGCAGCGCCGCGATAGGGCCGCGACTGGGCGGCTTCGGGCGACGGGGCAGGGCCGGGGCGGGGTCGCAACGGGGCCTCAAAGGGGGCCGCTAACAGGCCGCAAAGGGGCCGCGTAGGGCAGAAAAGGCCACTAAGGGGCCGCAAAGGGGCCGCGTAGGGCAGAGCGCAAAGCGCGCTTCGGGCAGGTAGGTAAAAAAAAAAAAACTTTTAACGGTGGGCCCTGAGGAAGGAACGGTCCCAGTAGGGAACCCGCTCTATACCATGTGAAGAAACAGGAATGAATGACTAGGAAATGAGTTGGGTACAAATATGAAACCCTAGGAAACTGTACCCCATAGTGTCTACCCCACTACAGCCTAGATAGGCTATGTGATTAATGTTTGACAGGAGGTTACGCGAAGGTCAAAGGTCACTGACCTTTGACTTGACGAAAACTACAGTGCGACAGCAAGGACACATAACTGACTCGTTACTGAGCAGTTACCCGAGTCGGCACTGTATCGAACCGCAACAGCAAAAACAGTTTAAGTAGAACTTTTAATATTCCTTGTAATCGTATAAAAGCTTGTATCTCTTTGTTATTATCAACTTATCTTGTTCTCACATACTAGTACAAGGTGGTTCAAGCAACTCTGATATTACAACGCTTCCGCAATTACAACATCCGTACTTCAACACTTGATCTTAGCCTTGAAAGATCCTAAGGGCCATTTTCAGCCCAACACAATTGAGTGAGCGAGCGAGGATTGCATTATCGAGACAAGAATACAATGGGCGAAGGATTGAGCGAAGAATATATAGCGAAGCTACAGTGATAACTGTAGCGTGTGGAAAATGGGGTGCGCGACAGGCCTAGTGCCGAGGTTGGGGGACTGTCGAGGCGGAGGTCCGAAGCGCGGGTTACCAACCGAACCGTGAGGTTGGGTCGCATCGTGAACAGTGGCGGGAATGGGGTCGAGGCGAGTGTCGCGAGTGGTAACGGAATATTGTGGGGTGCTGTTGGCAGGAACAGTGATGTACACGCTGAGCAGGGACGCGAAGTAAGGAAAAAGGGTTTTCCTTACACTACCCCCACCCCCCCTCAAGGAGGCCTCCCTTACGAGAGCGCGTGTATATCCCGGAAATTTTGGCTGCGCAGATACTCGTTGAGGACGGGGTAGCTTTCGATTTTGTCCAGTGGAACCCAACTGTCCTCGGTGGGCGTGCGGTCTCTCCAGCGGATTAGAAATTCGACCCTTCGAGCTCCTTGTGGGTCACAAACTCGGTGGCTCAGAATCTTCTCGGGCGTGATGATTGGCTCGGTAGGTGGTCGTGTCATGCTGGCTGGGCGATTTCGGGCCAGTTGGCTGGTGGATGGAATGTAGGGGTGAAGCGGGCTGACGTGGAAGGATGGACTGACGTACCAGTCAGCAGGGAGGAGGAGGTGGGCGGTGACAGGTGTGATCATGTGGCTGATGCGGAATGGCCCGCAATATTGGGGGCGGAGTTTCGGAGTTATGGGCAGGCGGAGGTTTTGGGTGTCGAGTAGAACTAAGTCGTCGGGCTGGTAAGTGACGGATCTGCGGTGGCGGTCGGCGTTGCGCTTAGCGATGACGTTGGCTTTTTTTATTGCTTCTGCTGCCCTGGTTCGTGCTGCCTGTAAAAATTCTGCGAATTGTTGCGCACGTGGTACTAGGTTGTCGGGATTTGGGGTCATGGGTACTGTAGGGTCTTGTCCGTAGTTCAGGTAAAACGGTGACGTTGGGTCGTGGCGGATGGCGAGTTATTGTACGCGAATTTGATGAGTGGCAGTTGCTGCTCCGAGGTGGTCGGGTCGTCGCACGTGGCTCGGATCAACTGTTCCATGGTTTGGTTTGTCCGTTCTGTCCGTCCGTCGGTCTCGAGGTGGTACGAAGAACTGAACTGTAGTCTCGTGCCGAACTGCTGCCACATGTTCCTCCAGAAATTGCTGGTAAATTTCGTATCTCGATCGCTGATGATTGCTGCTGGTATCCCGTGTAATCGAACAATGGTTGCGATGAAGAGGCTGGCCGTTTCTTCGGCTGTGATTGATTTTTTGCAGGCTGCGAAATGTGCCATTTTCGTCAGTCGATCGACGACGACTAGGATTGCATCGTTCCCACTTGCTCCCGCCGGTAACCCCGTGACGAAGTCCATCGTCACCTGCTGCCAAGCACGCTCTGGGGTGGTATCGGCTGCAACTGTCTTGCCGGTCGCTTCCGTGATTACTTCATGACTTGGCAGGTGGGACACGATGCCACGTGTCACTGCACGTCGGTCAGCATTTCGGGCCAATAATAATACGGCTGCAGCTGCTGCCGTGTTTTTTCTACTCCGAAATGTCATGAGGTGACTCCGTCGTGTGCCTCTTGCAACAGTAATTCCCGTAGGAGCGTGTAGCCCGGTACCCAGATGCGATCGGTGCCCGCTTTTACGTAATAGACCCCTCTTGCCGTTGCAAATTGCTGCGAATTTCCGCCTGTAAAAAATGGGTCAGTCTGGTAACCGTGGGTAAATAGGCCTGTCAGCAGGGGGCTGGTCTGGGCGAGTAGTATGGCGTGGAGTTGGGCTGTGGGCCGTGTTAATGCGTCGGCGATGCTCGATGCCCCTATTTTTGTAGGTGACCGTGTAGTGAAAATTCGACTCGAGGTAGTCGAGCCAGCGGATTTGTCGTGGGTTGAGGTGGGGTTGTGCGCGGAGGTACTTTAGAGATTTGTGGTCTGTCCGTACTGTCACGTCGGCGCCGGTCAAGTAACAACGCCACACTTTGAATGCATGCACGATCGCAAGCATTTCGCGATCGTATATCGGGTAATTCTTCTCGGGCGGATGCAACTTTCGTGATTCGTATGCGATGGGTTGTAGACCGTTGCCGAAGTCCTGTAGCAGTACGGCTCCAATGGCAATGTCGCTTGCGTCGGTAACCACCTCGAATGGGCGGTGTGGGTCGGCGATGCGCAGTACGGGCGGTGAACAGAGAACATTTTTCAGGGTAGAGAAGGCAGCATGCTCTTTCTCCCCCCACGTAAAAGCGACCCCCTTCCGCAGTAAGTCTGTCAACGGGGCAGTTAAGTGTGCCATGTCGGGGATGAACCGACGCACGTAATTTACGAACCCCAAAAAACTCTGCAGCTCCGTGATGTTCGTCGGGGGGTGCCATGCTTTTACTGTGTCCAGTTTCTTCGGGTCGATTTCTACTCCAGCCTCTGAAATAACGTGCCCCAAAAATTCTAGCCTATCCTGGAAGAACTCGCACTTGGAACCCTTGGTCAGTAGTCTGTGTTTATCTAAAACTGTAAATACTGCTTCTAAATCGGCTAAGTGCTACTGCTTGTCACGGCTGTATACAAGAATGCCGTTTGAGGTAAATGATCACACATTTATCTAAGAGTGGTCTAAATGCCTCGTTCATGGTCATCTAAAAAGTCGCCGGTGCGTTGGTCAGCCCGAAAGGCATCACTGTGTACTCGAATGACCCGTACCTAGTCCTAAATGCTGTTTTGGCGCAGTCTGATGGTTCGACCCGAATCTGATGGTAACCTCCCCGTAAGTCAATTTTCGAAACGACCCGTGTTGTTCGCAGTTGATCTATCAGTTCGTCTGCGCGGGGGATGGGGTACCGCGATTTAACTGTAACTCTGTTCAGTGCCCTGTAGTCGATGCACATGCGAAACCTTCCGTCCTTTTTCGGTGTGAATAGGATCGGTGTGGCGAATGGCGAAGAGCTCGGTCGGATGATTTTTTTTCTCTAACAGGTAATCTAACTGCTTCCTTAGCTCGTTGAGCTCGGGCTGTGTCAGTCTGAAATGTCGCTGTACGGTTGGTTGTGCCCCGGGTTCTAATTCTATTCGATGGTCATGCGCCCGCTGAGGTGGCAGTCCCTCCGGTAAGTCATCGGGAAAGATCCCTGGGAATTGTTTCAATAGTTCTTGGAGCTCGGGTGGTACTGCCGCCAGTAATTTCTGGAAATCGCTCGGCTGCTCTGCTTCTTCCACCATCGCGATATCTACCGCGTACACGTCAGCTCCATCGGCGACAGCCCGCTTCATCGTGATGGCGTTGACGTGAACCGTTGATGACTCGGGCGACTGCCAGTGAGGTAGTTCAACCCAGTTACCGCTACTTCGCACGGTGCAGCTACCCGACGTCCAGTCGATTCGCGGGTTGTATCGTCGCAGCCAATCACGTCCTAGTAAAATGTCGTGCCCATCCAATGTCGTCGCGAGCATTTCCTGTGTAAACCCGAAGTTCCCCCCACAGCGGACTTTTACTCTCTCCACTTTTTCCCATATGGCCAGCGGCGTTCCGTCGACTAAGTGTGCATCTATCTCCGGTAAGCACTGACTAAGTGTCAGTTGCAGCTTCCTTGCAGTCGCGGTATTAACTAAGCTGTGACTTGCACCTCCGTCTATAAAAATCTTCACTGCTGCTCCCTGTATTTTCCCGTGAATCCGTACTGGGCAATCCGTCGCTGTACCCTCCTTATTCGTCCGAGCCCGATCGATAGCGTGAATCGGTACTGTGACTTGGTGAGGGTCGGTGAAGTTGGGCGAGTAGGCAGTCTCGTCAGTAGTTGGGCCAACTTCTACTTACTGCTGGCGTTTCCCGGCCTCTGAGAATCTCGCCCCTGCTCTGTTCCGCGGCGCCTCAGCTCCTCTGGGCATTCACTCTTGCGATGGCCCGGCCTATTGCAAGCAAAACAGCGCCCCTTAAACGGTGCGGCAGCTGCATTTGTCGCAACGGCGTGTACGGTGGCATGCTTGATCGGTCACCGACGACGTTGTCCGTAGTAGGACCCCGGTCTCGTACATCGTAGGATGTCGATTTTCTCGGCGAGCGCGAGGATCTCGTTGAAATTTGAGAGCCCGCGTAGCATAATTTCGTGCGATATGTCCGGCTTTAGCCCTCCGACGTAACGGTCCACCCGCTCCGCTTCGTGCATATAGCCGACTTGTTCGCATAGTGCGAGAAAACCGCTCGTGTATTCTTGAACCGACGCGAGCTGCCGCCAAGTGCGCGGCTTCTGACGCGCCGAAATCGAAGTCGTGATCGGCTCGAAACGCGCCCGAAGCCCTGCGCACCACGCATCCCACGTGCTGTACTGGGCTGTCTCGCAGAATGAACTCCAGGTGACGGCTGGGCCCGTGGGCCCTTCCTCTTGTGACGGTGGCTCGTAGGCGCGTGGCGATGTCACGATGACTCGCCACCAGTTCATGGCGGGGCCTCTCAGCAGCGAAACAGCGTAGCGAATCTTCGCTGCGTCCGACTCGACGTAATTCACGTCGAAAAAGACGTTCATCGTGAAGACCCACGATTGAACCGTCGGGCCTCCTCGTTGGCTCGGGTCGAAACAGGGCGGACGCTGCGGCTTGAGTGGCATTGGTGCCGTGACGGCATACTCGCCACTTGTCGCTGCAAATTCCACGTGCCGATGGGCTTCGCGGGGCTCCCGTGGGCTTGGTGCGGTCCTGTTTCTCTCCATGCCATGCATTGAGTGAGCGGCGCCCTCACTGGCTGCGCCTGAGCGCTGTCCCACGCTGTCGTTCTGTGTTGGTGTTCCTGAGGAGATGATGATCGGCTCCTTGGATTGTGCAGGTGCATTCACTGTCGACTGTTGGCGAGCAGAGTTGCGTTCCGCTGTGAGTGTGGCGATTTCGAGCGCCGAATCTTCAAGTTGGCGCACGAGCCGGTCTAGCTGCTCCTGTGTCAGTGTCGCGACATTAAGTTCTGCCATGGCGGGGGTGTCGGGCAAGCTCAGCGAGAGCCTCTGTCGTGGTCGTGCGTGCTTACGAGAGAGCACTACGAGCAGCGGTGCTTGGTCGCTGAGAGACGTCTACCCCCCCCAAAATTGAGATAGTGGGGAAGCGAAGGTGTGGGTGCGGTCCGAGAGAAGATCGTAGGCTCTGATAACCAAGTGTTATGAGTGCAATTGAGTGAGCGAGCGAGGATTGCACTATCGAGACAAGATACAATGAGCGAAGGATTGAGCGAAGAATATATAACGAAGCTACAGTGGTAACGGTAGCGTGTGGAAAATGGGGTGCGCGACGGGCCTAGTGCCAAGGTTGGGGGACTGTCGAGGCGGAGGTCCGGAGCGCGGGTTACCAACCGAACCGTGAGGTTGGGTCGCATCGTGAACAGTGGCAGGAATGGGGTCGAGGCGAGTGTCGCGAGTGGTAACGGAATATTGTGGGGTGCTGTTGGCGGGAACAGTGATGTACGCGCTGAGCAGGGACGCGAAGTAAGGAAAAAGGGTTTTCCTTACAAAAGCAAATGTAGCACAATTAGTTTCTACAATAAAGGGAATATAGAGATCACCGTTAAATAACAAATATGCATTCTTATTTGTACCTTGTTTCTTACTAGTGATACAATTTCGCTAGCCTACTCTTGAGAATCACGTCAGTGTTCTAGCGAGAGTTTACCAGACGAGAACTATCTACCTACCGTATGTACCATACCTTACTAGCCAGGCATTTAGATTTTCGCTGGCACCTGCAGCAGTTTAATAAGGCCCTGAAGGTCCTTGGGGCGAATGGGCTTGGTGAGGAAGTGGTTCATCCCGGCCGAGAAGCACGCCTCTCGCTCGAAATCAAACGCACTCGCTGTCAATCACGCCGCCGCTTCGGCTGCTTCCTGGTTCCGATGCGCTCGTCTTAGCAACTCCAACGGTCCTATTACCACCAGCTTCCCCAACAGTCTCCCCCACAATCTCTCCAGTCTTGCTCGCAGCATTTGCCATGGCTGGTTGTGCTGGCATGGCTTCCGTGGTGCCTCCTGTCTCTGTACATCCATCTGTGCATCCCTCTGTGCTTGCATCTGTGCTTCTCCCTGCCAGCTGCTCCCGGGTTCTCTCTGCTTCCATCCGTCGGATCCTCCTCGTTGCTTCTAGGCCGTCCATTTCTGGCATGTGGCAGTCCTGATTGGTGGGAGGGAATGTGAGAGAAAGGTTCTTGAGCTATTACACTCTATAATCTCTCCCACACATGTGCACACACGACAGACACACATGCACACCCACGTGCAAACACACACGCACACACATCCATGCATGCATGCACACCACTCACCATGAGCACGAGGTCGAATCGTTCCTCCTTGCAAGCATCCACTGCCATCAGTCCGTTCTCAGCCACCCGGCAGTCCAGCCCCAAGCGTCTCACCACACACCATTCACTCCCACACACGCACACACCGCAGACAGACACACAGACACACAGACACACAGACACACAGAAGCCACTCACCATGAGCACGAGGTCAAAGCGCTCCTCCCTGCATGCATCCACGGCCATGACGCCATTGTCAGCCACCCGGCAGTCCAGCCCCAGGCGCCTGAGCATGCGTGTCACCACTAGCTGGTTCACTGCATTGTCCTCTGCTACCAACACCCGCAGCGCCTGCTGCTGCTGCTGCTGCTGCTGCTGCGGCTCCCCACCTGCTGCGGTCCCTGCTGCTGCTGCTGCTACCGCTGCTACTGCTGCAGGTGGTTGTAGTGCACTGGTGGTTGGCCACACCGGAGCGGCAGTGGGAGTGGAAGCACGGCTTGCGACTGCATGAGTCCTTGGCGGAGTGATTTGAGACGTCTCAAAACCGGGCGAAGAGACGCCACTATCGCAACTCCTCCCGGGCGAGCATCCCTTCTCGTTCCTCTCCCCATTCCGCTCCCCATTCCTCTCCCCATTACCCTCCTCCATCCTCTCTCCTTTGCTCTCTCCCTTGCTCTGCCCCTTCCTCTCTCCCATCACTTGAATATCACACTCGCCCTGCCCTGACTCGGTCATCAAGGGAATGTCTCCTTCCGAGAAGCTTCCTCTCATTCCCCGCCGCTGTGGCGGCAACGAAGCTGCCCGGTTCACAGGTGCTATGTGCAGCCGCCCATCCAGCGGACCATCCAGCCGCCCATCCTGCCGCCCATCCTGCCGCCCATCCATGCATCCCTCCCTCCCCCCTTCCTCAGCAGCACCAGCAGGCACCACCATGCTGCCAAGAGAAAACCGCACGCCTCGTGCCTCATGTGATCGCGGCGACCGCTGCGTCGATTCAAGGGCAGGGAGCTTGCTGCTCCCCCCCCCGCGTCGATTCAAGACTTGCGTCTCCGCCTCCCCCCGATCCAATGCCTCCACGGGGACCCGATGCAACTGCCTCTTTGTGTCACAAACGGGAACTAAGCTTTGGGTCTCTGCTTCTCTTACGGGACCGGCACTCCCCCCGGCCACCTTCATGGCTCCCTCAGGCACGTGTTTTTCAGGAGTGGACTCAAAGCGTCCGTCAAAAGTCGATTCAGAAAGCCGTGCTTCAGTCGAGGGACGAGCGCACCCCTGGGTGCTTCCACAGGCGCTTTCATGGATGCTCATGGGGGCTACTCTCACTGTGCCCTCTGGGGCGAGTGCGTGCAGTGGAGAGGCGGGCTCTTGGGCATGTGCTGGCTGCGACGAATCCTGCAGTGACTGCTGGTTGACACTGGTGTGAGCGCTATTCCCACTACCGTTCAGCCTCGTGGAAACTGCTTTTCTCGCTACTGATGCTGCTCTTCCTGCTTCTGCTCTTCCTGCTTCTGCTCTTCCTGCTTCTGCTCTTCCTGCTCCAAATGCTCGTGATTCCTTTCCCTTCTCCACCTCCACCCCTCCCTCCTCCTCTACGTTCACCTCCTCCATCTCCTCCTCCTCTTCCACCTCCACCTCCTCCCCTGTCGGCATCCCTCCCCTGCAGCCCTCCACGTCCTCTCTCCCTGTGTCCTCCTCCAGTCTCCCCAGAGTTCCGCCCTCATACGGCTTTTGAGGCGCCTCAAACGTCGACTCCAGTCTCCCCAGTGTTGTTCCGCCCTCATACCACAGCTGGCTCCGTGTGGTAGTAGCATCGTTACAATCTCCTCTCCTCACCGTACCTTCGTTAAAATCTCCTCTCTTTGCACCTTCATTAGAATATCCTCTTCTTGTACCCTCTACAGGATTCTGGGTCGACTCAGGAATTACTTCACGGCACTCTTCCTGAAAGGCCTTGGTACCACTTTCGTTAGAATCACCTTTCTTTGCACCACACCCCTTGTAATCACGCCCCTTTCGCCCATCCACAGTGGCAATACTGACGACGCTGCTGACAACGCTGCTGCTGTTGTTGCTGTTCCGATTGTAGCTGCTGCGGCCGCTGCTGTAGCTAGAGGTTCGGCTCCAGACGTACTCGACAGGCTCGGCAGCAGAGGAGGTCTGGCCAGGGCTGTCCTTGAGTGCCCCGACACAGACAGTGAACGAGAAAGTCGAGCCCTGGAATTGGAAGGTGGGGTGGGGGGGGGGGACAGAGGGAAGAGCGCGAAATATGGATGTGTGCTATGGCCCTGGTTTAAGAGCTACCGTGGTTTTGAGAACTCTCAAAAGATACTTCTTCTACCAACCAGTCCTCACCTCGCCCTCCTTGCTCGTCAGCTCGATCGCCCCCCCCCATCAGCGTCACCAGCGCTCGGCAGATGGCGAGGCCCAGGCCCGTGCCTCCAAACCATCTCCCTGTCAAACCATCTATACTACACATGCTACTGCCACAGTCCTCACTCATCTCGCCCTCCTTGCTCGTCAGCTCAATCGCTCCCCCCATGAGCGTCACCAGAGCTCCCGAGATGGCGAGACCCAGCCCCGTGCCTGCGAACCTGCACCACCACCACCACCACAGTGACTTACCATACCATACCATGATTGACCTGCCTGCTGCTACATGCCACAACCACTCACCTCGCCTTCCTTGCTCGTGGGCTCGATCATGCCCCCCATGAGCGTCACCAGAGCCCGGCAGATGGCCAGTCCCAGCCCCGTGCCGCCGAACCATCTCTCCTGCAAATAGTCTATCCTACGCGTGAGACAGCTACCTTGCATCATGTTTGTGCCACCACCCACCTCGCCTTCCTTGCTCGTCAGCTCGATAGCTCCCCCCATGAGCGTCACGAGAGCCAGGCAGATAGCCAGACCAAGCCCCGTGCCTCCGAAGCGGCGGCAAGTGCTGCTGTCCGCCTGGGTGAACGCCTGGAAGAGCCGGCTCTGCCCCTCCTCTGATATGCCGATGCCTGAATCCGCCACTGTGTACCGCAGCACCACCCGTGACCCTGCCTCCTCTTCCTTGCCTGCTTCTTCCTTTTCCTCCGCGCCTCCTCTCGCCTCTTCCTTGCCTTCTGCTCCTTCTTTCTCCTCGCCTGTCTCTTCCCCCTCCTTGAATCTCCCTCCTGCTGCTCCCTCCTCTCGTTCCTCCTCCCTCCTTTCTTCAGGAGAAAGAGCATCAGGAGCAGGAGAAGCAGCAGATGCGAGGGGGTGGCCGGGGGAGGAGGAGGGGGAGGGGGAGCAGCAGCAGCAGCCGGGGCAGGAGTGGAGGCGGGAGAGGGAGACGGAGATGCGCCCGTGGTGGGTGAACTTGAGGGCGTTCGATACCAGGTTCAGCAGCACCTGCCTCAACCGCACTGCATCGGCCGTCACCGCGTGCGGCACGTCTGGTGCAACCCTCACGTTCAGCTGTTGACAAAAAGGGGGAACGAGTCAAGAAAAGGAGGAAGGGGAAGAGGTAGGGGGAGAGGGAGGCATGGGAAGACGGGAGGGCAAGAAGGAGGGTGAGAGACAGGATGAGCAGGAGGGGGAGCACCAGCAGCAGCTCTGCTTGAGTTGAGACCTCTTAAACCCACCTACAGCCCCTTGCCTGTAAACCTACGTCCCAAGTTGACGGCCAATGCAAAGATGCACACTCTTAAACCCACCTGCAGCCCCTTATCCTGGACAGCGGTGCGTAAGAGCGCGAGGGAGCTGCTGAGGTGCTGCTGTGCATCTAACTGAGTGGCCTCGAGCTCCATCTTGTCGCTCTCTATCTTGCTCAGATCCAGGATGCCTGATAGAATCTGCAGCAGCCCCTCACTTAGCCCCGTTCCCCCAACTATCTCCCCCAAACACCTTGCTCAGATCCAGGATGTCCGACAGAATCTGCACTCTCAACACCCACCCACCTGGAGCCCCTTGACTTGCCCTGCAGACGCACCTGCAGCCCCTTGTCTTGGACAGCGGTGCGGAAGAGAGCAAGAGAGCTGGAGAGGTGCTGCCGGGCGTCCAGCTGAGTGGCTTCCAGCTCCATCTTATCGCTCTCGATCTTGCTCAGATCCAGGATGTCTGATAGGATCTGCAGCAGCCCCTCGCTGCAGGAGCGGATGGTCTCAGCCAGCATCCTCTGCTCCTCGCTCAGCGCCGTATCTAGGAGCAAGTCAGCTACGCCAATAACCCCTGTGGTGGGGAGAAGGTGCATAGGGAGCAGGCAGGGGGGAAAAGGGATGCGCTGTGTGGGAGACGTGGGGATCTGCAGCAGCCTTTCACTGCAGCAGCGAATGGTCTCAGCCAACATCCTCTGCTCCTCGCTCAGCGCCGTATCTAGTAGCAAGTCAGCCACTCCAATCACGCCTGGTGAGCAGGAAAAGGGGAGGGGGAAGGGCGTGAGCAGGCGGGAAGGAGGATGTCCAACAGGATCTGCAGCAGCCCCTAGCTGCACGACCGGATGGTCTCAGCCAGCCAGCATCCTCTGCTCCTCGCTCAGGGCCGTGTCTAGCAGGAGGTCTGCAACGCCAATCACTCCTGTTGTGGGAAGCAGGGGGAGAGAGAAAGGGAAGGGAATGGGACGAGAACCGGGAGAAGAATTGGGAAGGGACAGGAAGAGGGTGGAGAGGGAAAGGGGGAAAGGGAAGAGGGAAGGAAATTGCGAGCAGGGGGCAGCTATCTCTCGATCGTGAGCAGGGGTGAAGGAGGATGTCCGACAGGATCTGCAGCAGCCCCTCGCCGCACCACCGGATGATCTCTGCTAGCATGCGCTGCTCCTCGCTCAGCGCCGTGTCTAGCAGGAGATTTGCAACGCCGATCATTCCTGTTGGTAAAAGCAGCAGGAGAGAGAAGGGGAAGGGGCGTGCGAATCTCATGGCTCATATTCGCCAGGAACTGCGTCTTGGACAGGCTCGCCCTCTCGATTCGGCACAGAGTAACAGGCATTAAGACCAGATACGGCACCATATGACCTGACCATTCCTGAGTAGCAAATCTCGCCGTTCATGGGGGTCCGGAAGAACTGCGTTTTGGACAGCACCCTCTCTGCTGAGCATCGCTTGACAAGAAACATTGTTCAATCAATCAAATCTGGCCATTCACAGAAAGCAGATCTCACCGTTCATGGGGGTCCTGATCTCATGGCTCATGTTGGCCAGGAACTGCGTTTTGGGCAGACTCGCCCTCTCTGCTCGGCACACAGCGACCCAAAAGAGGTGACTACACCATCCATAGGAATCAAATCTCACCGTTCATGGGGGTCCTGATCTCGTGGCTCATGTTGGCCAAGAACTGCTTCTTGGACAGACTCGCCCTCTCGATTCAGCGCGGCAATAACATACAATATCAGAAAGACGATCTCACCGTTCATGGGCGTTCTGATCTCGTGGCTCATGTTGGCCAGGAACTGCGTCTTGGACAGACTCGCCCTCTCGGCCGCCTGCCTTGCCCTCTCCGCCTCCTGCTTGGCTCGCTCCAAGGACGCTTCCTTGCGCTTCACCTCCGTGAGATCGTGCCACACCATCAGATAGACCGCTGCTCGCGAGTGAGAGGAGTGTGAGGAGGAGGAGGAGGAGGAGGAGGAGGAGGAGGAGGAGGAGGAGGAGGAGGAGGAGGAGGAGGAGGAGGAGGAGGAGGAGGAGGAGGAGGAGGAGGAGGAGGAGGAGGAGGAGGAGGAGGAGGAGGAGGACTGTGGCTGCTGGGCGTGCGATTGAGACTGCAATTTACCCGTATCTCCTCCACCACCTCCTCCCTGGGGAGTACCCATGAGGTCCACAAGGCGGCACAGGGCTTCCACAGGCACCACTCCACCCTCGTCATCCTGAAACACCCACTCGAACCGCCGCAGATCGCATGCTCCACTCCCGTTCCCGCTCCCGTTTCCACTCCCGTTCCCGCCCAAGCTCCCGTTCCCGCCCCCACTGCTGCCCCCACCGCCGCTGCTGCTACCGCCGCTGCCACTGCTGCTGCTGCTGCGGCTGCTGCAGCTGGGGCTGCTACAGCCGGCGCTGCTACAGCTGCCGCTGCTACAGCCGGAAGGGCTGCTGCTGCTGCTGCTGCTGCTGCTGCTGCTGCTGCTGCTGCTGCTGCTGCCGGCCGCGTTGCTGTCGGCGAGCTCGTGGAGAATGGCCTGCAGGGCTGTAGCGGGCTGACCCGTGCCCGGCTGTAGCAGTGGGGAGAGCGACTGGATGGTGCGGCCTATGAGGTGGTCCTTGCTTCGTGCTTTGATCATCCTCACCGTCGCCTGGTTGCAGTCTAAGAGACGCCCATCCTTGCTCAACAGCATCTTGGGGTCCTGCAGAGGAGAGGAGGGAAAGAGAGGGACAGGGAGAGCGACTGGATGGTGCGGCCTATGAGGTGGTCCTTGCTCCTCGCTTTTATCATCCTCACCGTTGCCTGGTTGCAGTCTAAGAGCCTCCCATCCTTGCTCAGCAGCATCTTCGGGTCCTGGCGAGGAGGGTGGGGATGAGAGGGGTAGAGGGACTGGACTGGATGGTGCGGCCTATGAGGTGGTCCTTGCTTCGTGCTTTGATCATCCGCACCGTCGCCTGGTTGCAGTCTAAGAGCCTGCCATCCTTGCTCAGCAGCATCTTGGGGTCCTAAAGGGGAAAGGAGGGTGGGAGGAGGGGAAGGCGCGGGGGTGAGCTGAGCTCTCAACACAACAAGCAAGCAAGCAAGGGAATTATTTTTGAGAATTCTCAAAAAACACACGCAGCAAGGTAATTATTTTTTAGAATTCTCAAAAACACACGCAGCAAGGGAATTATCTACGGCATGCACGTGCACTCACGGAGGAGAGTTCAAACTTCAATCCATCATAGGATCTCAAGACTCCGCACTTACAGAGGAGAGCTCAAAGAGCATGCGGATCTTGAACTGGTTGCCGGGTCGCTCCTTGAAGACATGTAGGGGCCACGTCTCCGATGCCCCTCTTGGCTTCTGAGATGCGCTCTCAACTCAACAAGGCAGCCAGAGAGTTCTCAAGAACCAGTCCAATTCAACACCTAAAAGATGCTGAACTCACAGAGGATAGCTCAAAGAGCATGCGGAACCTGAACTGGTTGCCGGGTCTCTCCTTGAAGTCATGCAGAAGCCATGTCTCTGACGCCCCCCTTGGCTTCTGAGATGGATCCACCCGAATGCGCCTCATCCCCAGCGGTTGCTGCGCCTGCTGCTGCTGCTGTTGCTGCTGGTGCTGCTTCTTCTGTTGCTGCTGCTGGTCCTTTCCCCCCTGCTCCCTGCCACCCTGCTCCTTGGCTCCTCCTTGCCCTGCCGGCCCTGCCCCCTTCTCTTCCTCTCCTGCTTGCTTCTCCTCGTCGCCTTCTGCCCCAGTGGTCCCTGCGTTTCGCGCAACAGCCACGTCCCACGTGCTTAGCTTGCCTTTACGGAGTTCTGAGTAAGATTCAGAAGAGGCGAGGCCAAGAGGGGCGAGGGTAATGAGGGAACTGTCAGACGCCGCCTCAACCCCTGAAGGGGATTTCGGAGCGAGGGCAGGAGAGGCGAGGGTCGGAGGAGCGAGGGCAGGAGGGGCGAGGGTGGGCGGAGCGAGGGTAAGAAGGGCGTTTTCAGGTGCCTCAACCCGTGAGGCGGTTTTTGGGGTAAGGACAGGTGAAGGAATGGGAGGATGAGGAGATGGAGGAGGAGGAGGAGGAAGGATGAGAGTGGGAGTAAGAGGAGGAGACGTGGCAGGAATAGCGGCTGAGGCTGAGGTACAGAGGGACGCAGAGAGGGGGGCAGCGGCAGGGGCGAAGGAAGAGCGAGCGACGGAAGCAGGGGGCGAGAGAGGGAGAGGGAGAGGGAAAGCAGCAGAGGCAGAGACAGGGGAAGGGGGAGAGAGCAAAAGAGAAGCAGGAGCAGTAGTAGAGGGAACAGCAGCTGGACTCAACACCACAAGGGGGGTAGAAGCAGAAGCAACTACAGCAGACGACTTTTGAGACGTCGTCTCAAGTGCACTGGTAGTAGTAAGGGTGGTGCAATCAGCATGCGAGGTGGTGGCACTGGTTTCCGAAAAGGTGGTCGAATCAGCAACTTCGTTCAGAGCAGCTGCAGCAGCAGCGACAGCAGCAGCAGTGGAGGAAGCAGCAACAGCAGAAGCTGCCTTAGCAGCATTCGCAATCTCTGCTATCGTCTCCCCATGTGCACCCTCCCCATCTCTCCCTCCTCCACCACCCAAACCTCCCCGACCTGCTCGGCGGTTCAGGATCGGGAGGACGCTCTGCTGGGCCTTTTTCCTCCTGCCGCCGCTGTACAAGCTCCTGAACCAACCCTCTACCGAGCCTGCGCCTCTGCTTTGGGACGCAGGCTTGGCGGGGGGAGTTCTGGGTTGTGAGAGGGTGGCTAGAAGAGGATTGGTTGGGAGGGAGGCGAGTGGTATGTGGAGTGTGGAAAACACGTTTTGCTGCAACTTGCTCACTCCCCCCTTCCTCTCCGTGCTGCCTGCTGCTGAGCTGGCAGGCTGGCCATCTGAGCTGGCAGCCGGGTTTTCTGAGCTGGCAGATAGGTCAGCTGAGCTGGCGGATTGCTCCGCCAAGCTGGCAGCAGCAGCAGCAGCAGCAGCAGAGGAGGTAGTTGAAGGAGCCACAACTTGGGGCATCTCCGGTGCGGGATGCTTCCGAACCTGAGAGAGAGGCTCGGTGTGAGGTTCAGTCTGCCTCGTCACCAGCGGAGGAATGTCAGCATCATTGCAAGTGTGGTGGCTCTTTGCTTCTTGCACAAACGCCGGACGTGTGGCTTTGGGCTGCTGCCGAGCCTCGTGCTTAGCTTCAGAAGGGTGCCCAGGCGATGGTTCGGAAATACGTGAAGCGGCCTCGGGGGATGTTAAGACTGCAAGGAGTGAGGAGGGAGGATGGACGATGAGAGAAAACCAGACCAGAAATGAAAAGTGAGGACAACCAGAAAACCAGAAAGTAGAGGAGAGGCGAAGATTAGGCATAGAAGGAGAACAAGATTGGAGACAACTCAGGTGTGAGAAGAGCGGAGCAGGCGATGTGAGAGTAGAGCAGAGCAGGCAGGGTGAGAGAAGAGCAGAGCAGGCGATAGCAAAGACAGGGAAGGAGAGCACACCTGTTATGACCAGGTCTTTGCACGGCCCAACTTCAAAGATTTGAATGCTCACCGCCACCAACCACTCCCTCTCCTGCCCCTGCTGCTCCTGCTGCTCCTGCTGCTCCAGCCCCTGCTGACCCTGCTGCTGCTGCTGCTGCCTCTGGCCTTGCGGCTGTGGCTGCTGCTGCTGCTGCTGCTGCCTCTCCTTGTTTTCCTCCTCCTCCGCCTCCTCCTCCCTCCGCTCCTTCCTCTTCTCACGCTCCTCCCTCCCCTCTCCCTTATCCTCGCGCTCTTCCCCCTCCTCCCCCACAGCGCCCTTCCCCTTCCCCCCTGCGCGCTTCTCTCGCCCCACCATCCAGCGGTACAGCCACTGCGCGCCTGTGCGCGGATGTGCCTCAGGGAGCAAGAGAGGGGGCGCGGAGGGGGGGGTCACAGCTGACGTTGTGGGTTCTAATGCTGCTGCATCTGGTGATGCTGCTGCTGCAGCAGCTTCTGTTGCTGCTTCTGCTGCTGCTGGTGCTGCTCCTGCTTCCGGTGCTGCTGCTGATGCTGGTGCAGCTGATACTAATGTTGGTCCATACCCATCATTGCAACGCCGCAGCGGCAGAGATAGGGTTACCACGTCCACACTGCCACTCTCCAGCTGGCCAACGAGATGCCGCCACGTGTCCAAAGACAACGCACTACCCGCCATTCCAAGAAAGGAGCTCTGAGGGAAGGGGCAACGGATGACAGGGAGGAGGACGAAGGCGGAGCAGCAGAGGGAGCGTGTAAGAGAGTTGGGGGGAAGGGGGGTGGAGGGTGAGTGTGGGTTCTGGAACAAGAAACGGGGGCAGGAAAAAAGCTAAGATGTCAGGGTGGTGGTGGGGGAAAAAGCAGGGGCGGAATTTTAGTCGACCTAAATGTAGAAACAAGAGAAAGCAAGGGGGAATGAATGGAAAGGGGAGTGGGGAGGGGGGAGAAACGGAGGAGTGGGAAGAGAGGGGTTGGCGGAAAATACGGTGGTGGGATCGAGTTGGGGGAGAAACGAGAGAATTCGAAGGGGTGGAAAGGGAGAGGGGAGGGGAGAGGAATGGAGGAATGGGGAGAGGGGTTGGGGAGAGAAACTCGCACATTGGGAGCTCACACACACAGTCACCCCCTCACTCACACACTCACCCAACCCCTCACTCTTTTACTCGGCCCCTCAGTCTCTCACTCGCTCTCCTTCACTCGCGCACTCACCCCCTCCAGCCGCCCCTTTTCTGCGCGCAACACCCTCTCCGCGCCTCGGCTGGCGCAAGTCACGGCGCCATCGGCGGGCCGCACGACCAGCTGCACGCACTGCGACTGGCGCACCATCTGCGCCACCACCCCTGCGCGGAAACGCCGCGCCAAGTGCGCGGCACGCGACGGCGAAAGCGGCGGAGAAGGCGGCGGAACGGCCGCGTCGAACGCCCGCCTCTGCCGGCCGCCAGCGCTCCCCTGATATCCCCCCGCCGCGATCGCCGCGGACGCCGTCGGAGCAGTTGTTACCATCACGGCGGCGGCGGCGGCGGAGGCGGCGGCGGAGGTGGTAGCAGCGGCGCATAGACTACTAATCGACAGAGGAAGAAATGGTTGCTCACGCGGAGCGGTCCGTTGGCGCCGCGGGGACGGGGAAACGGCGGATTGGAGAGACGGCAGGTTCCCGCACGACGAGGCGCGGGAGAATCTGACAAAGAGCGGTTCCGCGTCGGAGTCCCCCGAGGGAAGGGCGGCGCGAACGGCGGAGGAGGACGGTTTCGCGCCAGCGCCCGCGCAAGCGGTAGGGGATGGAAGAGACGCGGCTTCAAGAGCGGAAGCAGCGGAACCGCCGGCGCTGGTGCCGCAAGCCGCCGCCGCGGAAACGGTCGTCGCAGCCTCCAGCGGGCAGGTGAGGGACTTGGGGAAGGGAAGAAACGACAGTCGCGATGTCCCGAGCGAAAGACATTGGTAACCACATGTACTAATATTACTATTAGTACTGGCAGTGCTGGTGGTACTAGTAGTCGTGGCGCTTCTCGGAAGAACGAAGGTAGTATCTAAGCCCGAAAATACTTCTAAGTCTGAGGTCGGAGCCGACAGCGACGCCGTCGTTATTGATTGGTCCTGACGCTCCTCGAAACCCGCCGCCGCGGAAGCCAGAACTTGCTGCCGCGACGGCCGCGGACTGCGCGGGTACGGCAGAGGAGAGAAGCGCGGGAAATGGCGGCCGTCGGCGGAAGAGGAGCCGCCGCCGCTCCGCGGACTAAGACAGCGAAGCGGAGAGACGTCCGGCTGATGTGGCGGCGCGAGTCCCGCAAGACACGTGTCGTGTTGTGATTCAGCCCGGCGCTGATAAGTAACCGAGGAGAGGATTTTCAGCTGAAATGCTTCCAGCTTTTCCGGGTCGATAGCTGCTGGCGCCCCAATCAGAGTGGGGACTGGCGCGGGGACTGACGTGGGAACTGGCGTGGCGATTGGCGCTGTGATTGGCGCAGAGACTGGTGTAGGGACTGGAGCAGAAATTTCCGCAGTTTGAGGGTCCGTAAATTCAGGGACGGAGCTGTTAAAGCCGTCCGTCACCTCGACGGTTTCCGTCAGCGGCACCTCATCAAACTTAGGCGGCCAGGCTGACGCGCCTGTTGTCGTGACGCGTCGCCGCGAAAATGTCGACAACGCAAAGACTCCTGATGCCTTCGCCTGCTCACTGCCCTCGGAAAAACCGCCAATTGTGGCAGAGCCATCTCGCGTGACACGTGGCGCGTCATGCGGAGAGGGGAAACTGAAGGGCGAGGCGCAGTCCGCCATAATGATGCTAGCAGCACCCCTGCTACAGCCAATTGAGTCTGCCGCCGGAGCCACGACGATTTCGACTCAAGGACAGACTGGTGCAGCCGCCGAAGCTGCTTGTAAGGAGGACTTGGGGTGATCTCGGAGTCAACTGGGACGCCCGCGCGCGGATGGAACAGAGGCAATATCAATGTTAAGACGGTCCTTGCGGCTGCCGAACCCAAGGAGGACTAATTGGTGAATAAGGAGGTATTGAATAAAAAAAACTCAGCTGAGAATTCTCAAAAGTATCAGGTGACAACTGGTCTGGATAGTGATTCGCGAGAGTGGGAGAGCTGGGCCATGAGGAGGAATCAGGATTTCAGGACCAACATCGCCCGAACTGCTGGTACAGTAGCACTAAATCTGAAACGATCCAGAGAAGAGAGGAAGCCACTCATGAAACGGAAACTAGAAAACGAATGCTTGCGTACGCCATTGATTGTGGTTCATGCTCCATCCATCCAGAAGCACACGTTGTTTTTTCTCTAACCACCGTGACACCGTCGCTCCGTTGTCCAGTGGTACACGAGAATCGAGATACGAGATCGCCAGGATAGTGTATAATGCTCGAAGTCTCCTAACCTAAAGCTCAGCTTGCTTCTAGCCAGCCTTTCTCTCATGTTCTCTTGTTGAGGAACGGGTGCAAGTTGACGATCTCGAGAATTGAGAACCCAAATTCGACTCGAAACCGTACAGAAGGCCTGCTATTGTGTTACTAAATCTTTAGAACCGCGTCCAAGCCTGTGGAAACAGTGATTGTGCGGCTGATGGAACACGATTCTGTGCTTGCACTGCTGTCTGTTATTTCCAGAATATTCCGGAACGTTTCAGTGCGTTTTCGTATGCTTTCACTACGGTATAGAATGTTCTTGTCTGGTCATCGTTATGTTCAAGTTTGGTACAGTGCTGTACAGTACCTCTTCCCACTTCCCTCCCCCATCTCCGGGTTATTATACGAATGGTCACTAAAAAGAACGCGCTATCACGAATGGTCATGAGGTTATCAAGAACGGTCAATGAAACAGGCGATTCTATCACGGATGGTCACTGGTTATCACGGATGGTCACTCGTCGCCCCACGAGGCTATCACGAATAGTCACTGAAAGAAACGCCCGCCCGAAAGTTGAAATTCTCCCCCTTAAGACCTCTAACTGTTACGATTGAGGGACTGTTAGCGCGTTTATTCTGTTTGTCTTTTTCGATGCTGATCAGATCAGATGTAGCGCCTCAGGAAGACAAGCGAAAGGGATCAGGCGGATACTGTATGTTGAATGTCATGTGAAGGACACACACACGGTTCACTTTGCAAAAGCGGTCAAATAGTGAGGAAGCGGAAGGGCGAGGCAACCATATGAGCAATTCGGTCCCCACCCCAACTAATCTAGCTGCCAGGTGAAGTGAGGAGGAGCTGGCAGTGTTGCTGAGCTGGCATTGGACGTCTGTGGTGGAAGGCATGGGTGGGTGGTTCATGGAGGGACCGGGGCTCTTGATTAGTTTTGGGTGTCCCTGACGGATCCGAGCTGCTAAAGAGGTTCTCCCTGCCACTGCAGTGCGCCAACTTAGGAGCATAGTTTCTCGTCAGCATTGGAAGTATTTCACAAGACGGTTCCTGCAAACGAGGGGTGAAGTTGCCTCCATGTCAATGGGGCAAGGGCGGTACATATTCTGCAAATAATGGATTGCACTGTGGCCGCGGAAGTGAGAACAGTGGAGCGGGGAAGGAGGAATACCAGAACTACCAAACCAAGCAGTAGGTTCCGTACATTCCGTAGGCTCACTTGAGGGGCACTAGTCATGGTGGGAAGGGATCAGGTTGAGAAGAGCAAAGTCCCATCAAGTGTATTTACGTAAAACGAAAAACGCTTCCAGAAATGCTGCTGTAAAGAGCGTGAACGAAACCCCAGAAGTTGTAAAGCACGCGGAGGAATACTTCAATCCTAAACCCCTGATCTGACTACTGTGAACTCGGGAAATTTATGTGTGCATGAGCATCCAGAATACGGTGTTGAGCCAGAGATTTGCCAGCAGCTGGAAATTCGATAAGGATACGCTGCTGGATTCCTGGAATGCTATTTTGATAATGACAGTTCGCCGCCTCGTTCAAATTGGCAAGCCTCTCCCTTTCCACCAAAAGTAGATCGCCGTAAAGAAACTCATTACACTTTACACACAACTCTGTACACGGCACGAAACTTTAGTATTGACAGAGTCGAATTACTGTACTCTGGTAAACAAACAACATTTCCGTAGTAAGCACTTCACAGCGTATGTAGACAACTGCAAGCATTTATTACCATCAAATGACTGTTAATGATTTATTTCTAGATTAGCTCAATGTCCATGGATCTTTAACAAATGCTCCTTAGTTGCTGTTTTTTTTTTTTTGGATTGAAATGATTGACTTGAGCGGATTTACCTGTGTTAGCAACGGCATAGCAAAGAGTTATACACTAAAATGAATATGCATAGTCCTTTTATATCCGCTTGAGATCTCATCATCCCTTTCTGGTACCAGTAATATGCATGAGAATCAGCGGACAAGAACAACACATGTGTGGGGAGGCAAAGCAAAGCGGTACATTCTGGTGCCTCTAGCTTCAGGAAAGGTACTAGAGAAATTGCACAATGGTTCTGCAACATGTTTCCATGGAAATGCTAGTTCTGCAACACGCTAGTATCGAATGTTTCATATTCCCTTTGTTTCATGACCATTGCGACTGCTTCCGTTTCGTGGGTGAATCTTTACGTCGCATCGAACAGATTAGTTGGAAAGGCATCGGCATACACCCTGTTTCTCGCTATTGTGTATGCCGGTATACTGAACCCTGTGGCTCAACGCGCCAAATTACGCGATATAGTAAACTTTTGCACCAGTTCGGTTTGACGAGGTCAGCTACCTTTGAAGACGGTCGATTAAACTTTTGATATGGCTCGGTAGGGTACCCAGGTCAACGAAATTTCCGATCACCCGCCTCCTAGAGACGGATATGGCAAAACTTTTCAAATACGTCCAAGGAATAGTTCCACTGTTCAGTGTGTTTCCGCAGTTCAGTGTAGCGAGAAACAGGGTGTACAATGTTTTTGTAAGAAGAGGATCAGTCACAGCGAGAACAAGGCTGGGCTTGAGACGCAGACCAGCTCGTTTGTCTTGTCCTCCGCATGCAGACGAACCAAGCATAACGAAGTTTCGCAAATTTCGCCCTTAGTTGTTACCTTGCGTTCAAAACCGCCTAATATTGTACTGCAGCGTCGCGAGGGTTGGCGATTGGCTAACGAAGAAGCATTAGGGTAACCATGGGGGGGCCGACGGAAGATACGGCGCAGGAAGAAACCAGAGGGTCGGGGGAAACACAGACGGAAGTTTCCCTCCCGGATGGACTCGTGCTGCGTGGCTTAAAAGAGGGCGAATATAGCAAAGGTGGGTGGGATGGGAATGCGTGTACGTGTGTGAGTAGGGGCAGCCGGTTGGGTTGGAGAAAGGATTTTTGGGGTTGGGGTTGGAAGGGGGTAGGGAGGGGGGTGGGAGAGGGGTGGGAGGGGGGTGGGAGGGGGGTGGGAGGGGGGTGGGAGGGGGGTGGGAGAGGGGGGGGGAGGGGGGTGGGATGAGGGTGGGAGGGGTTGGTTGGTTGAAGGGGGGGATGAGGCGCATATGTGCATCTGTACGTGTGGATGGGTGTGTGCTTCTGTGCCTATGTGCATGCTTGTCTGGAGTCAGGATGTATGACGGTAGAACCTGGATGTATGCGGTCAAAAATCCCCTACTCCCATGTTGAACCGTCTATAACCATCTGTAACCGTCTGTAACCGTCTGTAACCGTCTGTAACCGTCTGTAACCGCCTGTAACCGTTTGTAGTCGTCATTCCATCGCTGTATTCCATCTCGAGACATCTTGGCGCATGTACATCCATGAACATGAACTATCCTTGGCATGGCTTGTTCATTGCACGTGTATGAGTTGTGCATGACATGTATATGGCGTGTGCATGACATGTGTATGGCATGTGCATGGCGTGTGCATGACATGTGTATGGCATGTGCATGGCGTGTGCATGGCATGTGTATGGCATGTGCATGGCGTGTGCATGACATGTGTATGGCATGTGCATGGCGTGTGCATGACAGGATACATGGAGCTCCTCTCACAATTAACAACTACTGGTACAGTAACGGAGGAGCAATTCAAAGGTACGCACATCATGCCAAATATGCCAAAAACATCGATTATGCCAACCCTTCAAATAAGCGCTACAAGTGAATACGCCGGTTATGCTAAACATGCTGATATGGCTGTATTATCGACAACTCCGTTTCCTCCGCGGACCAGCATCCTCTCCTGTGTAAGATGAGACGAGACGACCTTTTAGTCGGGAAAAAAGAAAATTGTCAACACCACCGATTATGCTGAGCTGGCTGTTGTATCCACGCCCACTTCTTGATGATTCTCGGAAGTGAATCACGAGATTTTGTCAACGTGTCAATTTTGAGGCGCCTCGATAACACTGATTATGCTGAGCTGGCTGTTGTATTGACGCCCCGCTGCCCTGCAGACAGGTTCGCCCTGCTGTCTCAGCGCTCCTCGGACTATCGGATCGTGGTGGTTGAAGGTGAGGCGTTTCACTCTCTAGTCAATGCGTCCTGTCTCACAAACAGTCTTTTGAGCACTCTCAAAAGCAACGTGTCTCAGCATTCCTCGGACTATCGGATCGTGGTGGTTGAAGGTGAGGCGTTTCACTCTCTAGTCAATGCGTCCTGTCTCACAAACAGTCTTTTGAGCACTCTCAAAAGCAACGTGTCTCAGCATTCCTCGGACTATCGGATCGTGGTGGTTGAAGGTGAGGCGTTTCACTCTCTAGTCAATGCGTCCTGTCTCACAAACAGTCTTTTGAGCACTCTCAAAAGCAACGTGTCTCAGCATTCCTCGGACTATCGGATCGTGGTGGTTGAAGGTGAGGCGTTTCACTCTCTAGTCAATGCGTCCTGTCTCACAAACGGTCTTTTGAGCACTCTCAAAAGCAACGTGTCTCAGCATTCCTCGGACTATCGGATCGTGGTGGTTGAAGGTGAGGCGCTCTAACTCGTAGTTAATGCGGCTTTTGCGTGACTTGAGAGACGATTTTCGAGGCACCTAAAAAACGCACTTGTGCATCGTGTGTGGTGGCTGCAGGTGAGTGAGGTGCTTCAGACAATGCCGCGTACACATTCCTGTTACATGCCGCATGCATGCATGTGCATTGCTCTATGCCGTTTCGAGATTGTAAGGTTGGGGTTCTGACTGGTGATCCCTGACTGTGCCCTATTTCCTTTCTCATAATTCTCCTTCCCTCTCTCCACTCTCTCCACTCTCCTCTTTCCTCGCTTTCCTTTCTCATAGTTCTCTTTTCCTCTCTCCACTCTCTCCTCTCTCCTCTTTCCTCGCTTTCCTTTCTCATAGTTCACCTTTCCTCTCTCCACTCTCTCCTCTCTCCACTCTCTCCTCTCTCCTCTTTCCTCTCTTTCCTTTCTCATAGTTCTCTTTTCCTCTCTCCACTCTCTCCTCTCTCCTCTTTCCTCGCTTTCCTTTCTCATAGTTCCCCTTTCCCCTCTCCACTCTCTCCTCTCTCCTCTTTCCTCTCTTTCCTTTCTCATAGTTCTCTTTTCCCTATCTCGTACCATAAGCTCCTCACAACAACTTCACTCCTTTTTCTTCTTCCTCTCCTCCCCCTTCCTTTCGCAGACACAGTGAGCAACAGAGTGGTGGGCACAGGAACTCTGCTAATAGAGTTCAAGTTCCTTCGTTCATGCGGCAAGGTAACAGCACGCCTTCCCTTTCATCCATAGCAGTTTTTAGACGCTTAAAAAAGAAAAATTCTTGGGGCATTTTTTCCAGGCGCAGATGATATTGAGTTGACTTATGAGTCGACTCAAAAGTCACCTTGCTCAGGGCACAGGAGACATTGACTTGCTCGTCCCGCTTTCTTCCTTTGCACCAGTTTCCTTTAACTCACCACAGTTGTTCATGTGGCAGGGGTACCAGCGCCTCTCTTCTCGAGCGGTCCTTGTCATTTGAATAAGAAGGGAGATTGGAGATTCTTGGGGCATTTGTTCTGGGCGCAGATGGTACCAGTTTCCTTTTGAGTCGACTCAAAAGTCATGTGGCAGATGGTACCAGTTTCCTTTGTACCAGCCCCTCTCTTCTCGAGCGGTCCTTGTCACTGAGTAAGAAACTCTGCCCCTCTCTTCTTCTCTCTGAATCAGTTCGGTAACAGCCGTTTTACCCACATCGATCGCCCACTGTTGCCAGTGGTGCATTGTAGTGTGCAGTGGTGCACAATGGTGCACAGTGGTTTTTGAGTCGACTCAAAAATCACAATGGTTCACAGTGGTTCACAGTGGTGCATGGTGGTGCCAACTGCAGCAGCATGCCTCAGTGCTGCTGCCAGATTCTGTACTTCAATTCTCCCTCCCCAATTCCTCCCCATCTCTGCACCTCCCCCCTTCCCACAGGCAGGGCACATGGAGCACATAGGGGTGCACAGCAGTATGCAGCGGTGCTGGCTGGCTACATGCATGTTTCTCCCCCACCATCCTTCTCCTCCCCCCCCCCCACCCCCCCATCTCTCTCCTCCCTCCCCCCCCCGTCTCTCTCCTTTTCCCCCCCATCTCTCTCCTTCCCCCCCCCATCCCTCTCCTTCTGCCCCCACGCCTCCTCTCCCCATCCCCTCCACACAAGCAGGGCACATAGAGCAGCATGCAGCGGTGCACCCACACCACACCACACCACACCACACCACACCACACCTGCTACATGCATGTCTTCCCTCTCCTCCCGCCCCCACACCACACCTCCCCACCCACCCGCAGGTGGGGCACACAGAGGACATAGTCGAGGTAACTTTTGAGTCGACTCAGAATTCACATAGAGCACATAGTCGTGCACAGCAGCATTCAGCAGTGCTGGCTAAATCCATATCTCCCTCATAACCCCTCTCCTTCCCCCTCCTATCCTCCCACCTTCCTCCCCCCCTCAGGTGGGGCACATAGAGGATATAGTGGTGCACAGCAGCATGCAGGGCAAGCACCTGGGGCACAGGTGGGGGGAAAGGGGGATGTGGGGATGGGGGGATGTGGGGAAGGGGGGATGTGGGGAAGGGGGGATGTGTGAAGGGGGGGTGTGAGAGGGGGAATCACCTGTAAACCTGTGAGAGGGGGAATCACCTGTAAACCCAGGGGTTTGGTTTCTCCGCATAGTCCCGCTTTCACACAGAGCTGACTTTTGAGTAGAAACCATTAGTCCAGCTTTCACACATGCCCTGTTCAGATTTCCTTCGTCTCTGCAGCACCACACCATCCATTTCACATGAGTTCAAATGTCCCTCATCTCCCACCCTCCCTCCCCTTACACCTTGTATAGAGCCTCCTTCCTTCCTTGCCCTTCCATCTTTTCCGCCCGCCAGAATCATCCAAACGCTCACCGATATCGCCAAGAAACAAGGTTGCTACAAGGTAACATTTTGAGCTCCTGCTATGGTAGATGTTAGCATCAACCACTCCTCCTAGTGGTTGTCGTTGCCTAATCCATTTCCCTTCAGCGCGTCCGCCACAAAGTGTAAATCCGTACAATTCCCTTCCCCCGTCCCTCTTTTTGACTTTTCAGGTCATTTTAGATTGTGATGAGAAAAATGTGGACTTCTACAAGAAGTGTGGCTACAGTGTTAAGAATGTAGGCATGGCACTGTACTTTTGAAAAATAGCATCCCATCAATTTTCTAAGCCTTTATCATGCGATTTCAAAAACTCTTTTGCAGCTCACATCTCAAAGTACATTTGGCCCGTGTTCCCCCATAATGCATGTATGTACTGGTTTATTTACTCAGCTACAGCTACAGTAACATAACAGGGACATCAAGAACCAGTATGTCCGTCCATCCTTAAATTGTATACACAAGTAAACTACCGCAGCCAAGTCTAGCTGACGCTTGTATGTAGGAGCCTGAAGGCTTCCCCTGGCGTGCTGCTACAGCAGTTCCTCTATTTAATTATTTGTAAACAAAAACGATGCATGCCACCGCATGAGCGTTACGCCACCAGCTCTCAACAAGAAACAATTGAGGGCTTATTGGGGGGGAGTGGCAAAAAGTCAGGTTGTGCACTGAGGAAGGGTATTGTTAGGACTTAGCGAAAAGTTAGCCGCCATGGTCGTTGGAGGATTTGAGCAGGGTCCTGAGGGGGTTAGTTCTCTTTGCTGCAGCACAGTCAGCATCCGAAGTTGGTTCCTTGTGATGTGGCTAGTGCTCCATCGTCGGAGGTGTTACATCATCGGAGGTGTTACATGGTCGCAGATGCTGGTCCAATCCAGGCGTTATGGAGCTGGAGATGTAACGAGGAAGTTATTGTATTGGCTGTTGGAGTGTTGAAATATAATGGATGTGGTTGGGAGGTGGTTAGATATGGGGAGGGGTGCAAGGTCAGTGCATGGGTATACACAGGTGTCATCGTGTGAGCATGTGAGAGGGAGAGGGAGAAAACGCACAGAGATATTTAACCTTATCATGTGCACTACTTACGTGTTAGAAGGCACATATCTGCCATTGAAAGTGCCAGCCCACGAACCACCGAGCACGCTAGAGGCGTCCCACACAGAGGAGTAGAGGAAGGGGTAGGGCTTGGTGGGGTACGGCCCTCCGTTTAGCTTACGAGATGGAGGGATGACATGTAGACGAATAAGGCACATTATCAATACACTACTTACGAGTTATAAGGCACATCTCTGCCGTTGAAAGTGCCAGCCCACGTCCCACCGAGAACGCTAGAAGCGTCCCACACGGAGGAGTAGAGGAAGGCAGGCTTGGTGGGGTAGGGCCCTCCGTTTAGCTTGTTCCTTTGAACCACCCTCTTGACTTGCCCATCAATTTGCCAACTGTAAGGGAGAGGGGAGAGGAGAGAGGAAGTTGGGGAGAAAGGGGAAATCAGATTGTTGAGAACAAAGAATTTGCAGATAGGAAGGACGTGACTACTATAGCATCGAGTTGAAGTAGCTGAAACTGTGGAACCTAGAAGAACAAAAGCAACACCCAAATGAAACTGATGCTCACAGCTTTGTTTTGAGTTTGTATTCGTGAAATTCATACACACACGTTAATTCCATACTCACACGTTCATTTCTATACACGTTCATTCCATACACACACATTCATTCCATACCCACACACACACATTCATTCCATACTCGCACATTCGTTTCATACTCGAACAATCATTCCATACTCGCACATTCATTTCATACTCACACTATTTGCCGAGCGTTCCAGTAAATGACGTATTCGTGGAATCCCGAGGAACAGTCAAAACCGAGCGGAATGAGCGCCTCGTGACCGCCCACGCCATTCACATAATAGTTCGTCTGCACGCTCAATTTATCGCGGCCAAGAAATTCAAAGTCTATCTCGTCTTGGCCTTTGCTGCCTTCTAACGAGGACAACTGGGAAGGGTGAGGCAAAAGGAGGGGGGTGGAAGGAGAAGGAAGCGTTAGCGGGTTGGGAGTGGGTTGCTAATTCAGATTCGCTATTATCTTGTTTTGCACACCAAAGGTGGAGAAACCATGCAATTTCGCACACTGGTAACAAGAGCTTTTCAAACACGGCAAAGCATGGTGGATAATGAGAGAAGGTCAATGGTCAGAAACGTGTGGGTGGGGGGGAAGAAATGCTGGCGGGGGGGATGAGTGGACGGAAGTAGGGGGGTGCAAAGGAGAGGGCGCGTTTGTCGTTAATGTCGTTCGTCTTTAAAGTTGCTCACACATCGTTCACATCCCTCATGTCGTTCACGTAGCTCATGTCACCTATATCCCTCATGCCGTTCATGTCGCTCATGTCACCCATATCACTCGTGTGGTTCATATCGTTCACGTCGTTCATGTCGCTCGTGTCGCTCAAATAGTCTTACGTAAAAGGACTGCACGAGGCCGTTCATGTCGCCAGCAGGGCATTTTATCTGCGCGCTGAAGATGCCAGACGGGTATTGAACCGTCGACCTCACGCGACTGCCGCCTGTAACGTCAACGGGAAGACAGAACACAACGATCCACACAGTAGAAAACAAGAAAAAGCGAGGTTCAAGCCAAGAAAAAGAGAGCCTAACGAGGTTTGAGCCCCCGAGTTACCTTCACATGATTGAGCTAGGAAATAAAAAAGCCTAAAATGCACGGTTACTCACGGCAGCCGGTGGTGGTATCCACTACGATTGTCGCAGCGTTACTCGCCACTTTCGCAAACGTTTCGCAGTAATCAATCGCGAGCGGTTGAACCGGCGACCCCAGGATTCCCGTCGACTTCCCTGGCGGCCCGCTTTCATCCCCAGGCGACTGGCTCGTCGGCGTGCGCCCCTGACCGCCTCCGCCTCCGCCGCCGCCATTCCCGCCGTCGGCCCGGTTGCGCATCTGCAGGACGATTTCTGTCGCCCATTGCATGGCGTTTCGGGTCAGCTGTCTTGCGCTGCTGCTTGTCGCGTCGATGCTGGGCGTCGTCAGGCACGCGCCTAGCCCGTTGGTCGTGTATTTGAGCTTCCTGGCCGCACGATTGAGCTCGCCTTCCGCGATCAACGGCCGAGCTTTGTGCACCTGGAAAATTGATTTTGCTAGAATTTGGCTGCAGTTTGTCTTCTTCCTGGTCCGTTGTAAGGCCGTGGTGAGGGACGATTCGATCGTTTGGAGCTGCGTCAGCCACCTCTCAACGTATGACACGTGGCGGTTCGCGATTACACCGCCGCCAGAGTCGCGGAGGCTACCGAGCCGCGCAGAGTTTATGGCGGCTCGGGTGGTCACTTCGATCTGTAACCGATCCTCCGGGGATATATCGCGATCGAGTTGCTCCGGCGTTATAACGGGGATGTCATCGTACGGCCTGTCTTGCACATGGGCACGCGACATTACGACTAATAACGAGGCGGTTATTATCGAGAGCAACATTGCTAAGGAGCCGCGTCTCATCAAGGAAAATATTTGAGCCATCAGCATCAAGGCACTGGCAGAATGTGCGTTTGAAACGAGTAACTGCAGCGGTGGCTGCCAAATGGAGAGGAGGGGTACCGCCACTAAGAATGGTGACGATGGCGATTGAACGTGGCACAGTGCGTACCTAGGATTCTAAGGGTGCTAAGGGTCCTCAGTGTAGTTGACGTCTCATGAACTAAGGTTACTCCGAGAAGTTAACGTTCGGGACAGTCAGGGTAGTTAACGTCACAACGGTTCTAAGGGTACTCCTCAGTGCTAAAGCGCGCGATGCACTCAGGCAGGCCAAACCCGGCAAGGTCAACAGTTCTCTTCGGACGTCGTCGAGAACACGGTCGAGGAACTCGTTGCGACACGGTCATGAGTTTTGATCAAGACTCGTCGGGCAATTAACGCTAGTCGGTAGTGGTCTTGAGGAATGGGAACCAAGACTTGAGAGATGGGGATGATGGGAAGAAGCGATCCGGATAGGTGGAACGTGGGAGTACAGGGCTCTGGGCACAGGGAATTGGACGCACGGGGGAAACGCGGAAAGAAGGGCGTCGTGATGCCAGGGCGGGTGAGTGTCTTTATGTCTTGAAGGATGAGGTCCGCAAGAAATGAGTTAATAGGGTCACAGATATGGCAGGGGGAGGCGGTATCCACTATTTTCCACCTCGTTGTGCCTTTCTCTTTCTCTCTCGCTTTTTTGCACCTTGACGTCTTCCCCCTTTTTTAAACTGCGGCGTCGGTAGGCACCTTCTACAAACACTGTGGCACTGTTTCGAAAACGTGCGGGCGAGATTGGCTGCATGATCAACAGCCATACCCTCCCGTCATCTAAAGACCGTCCACAGGCCACGAGACACTACTCTCCGGTTTGTGGCTTCAGACGGTCGGCAGCGACAGTAGCGAGACCATTGAATACTCCTACCTACCCTGCACGTAACTCGCTGGATGATGTGACGCCACTATCGGCCCTACAGATGGGGCTTATTTGTAGTCCCTCGCGGCACACTGTTGCAGCAGATGGGCCTCAAAAGTGGGTCCAAGTGGCCGACAATGAGCCGCGCCACTTGAAGTGCCTCGTTGAGCGTAGGGTGGGGTGTGAGATGTATGAGCGGAATGAAACGAGAATCCAATGGGCGCCTGGCGAGCGGTGGGGAAGGTTGCATATTACGCTGTAATGATTGAGGTAGGGGAGAACGAGCACGTAACGATGCGCTGGTTAGACTCTGGGAAATTCGAGTGACCCTATGAGTTGGTGGGCTGAGGGGTGAGGGCTAGGTAGGTGAACTGTTTTACGAGACCGAAGCGCGGGCGGAATGAGGATGGTTCTATGGATAACATGTCCCGCGCGAGGAATGGTTGGAGAGAGGAGCAGGGAACGACGGCGGGAATCGGGAATGCTCACACGAGGAGACGATCTGGGTGCGCTGACGCGATAGATGGCGTATTTCAAGTGAGTCGACTGTAACCAGAACGCATTTGCGATGAGTACTGACGGCGGGCGGGAACCCGCGCACGTGGAGGCGAATGGGTACGCCGGACGGTCATTAAGTGATCTTCGAGCTGCACTGTTTTATGAGGCGGAGCGGGAGAGCAGGAGAGGAACATGGTCGGCGTTTGTTCTGGGTCGATGGGGCTTTTGTCGTCTTACAGCTCGCGGGAGCCTTGTTGATGCTGTCTGTGGTCGAAATTATGTTTGTGTACTGCATGTGTGACTGGTGAGTTTGTGAGTGCAGCTTGTATCATTCCGTAAAATGCTATCGTGGCCGGCAGAGGTCCTGATGTTGATGCTGAGGTTCCTTCCTTTCTAGCTTTCTCCTTGATGGAAGACGTGCTAGAGGAGGTGATGTGTGATGTGAAGCCAATCGCTTGCCCCTCAAATCCTTCCCATCAAACATCGAGGCGCGTGCGACTCGCTTTAGCGCCGTTGACAGCTGTTCAAATCGAGCCGCCTGTTCTACGTGCAACCGACTTGACTGAAACTCCTGAATGAACACAAAAGGTCAATTCGGAATGAAAAAGTGCTGCGCTCTCGCATTTCGTTCACGAAAAGTGTAGCACATCGGGTAAGTTTTGGAATAAGGGCAGGCTAAAATTTCCACGACCATTCAATGAGCGGGAACGCCGGTTTGGTAACGGAAAGTGAACAGGTGTAAATCCGTCGAGATATCCATTATGGGCTCGAACCGTTACCAATATTACTATTATCTGCAAGCATCACAAAAACGGCACAAAGAAATGCTATTGCCACTTGCAATTAGAAAGACAGGTTTCTAAAAGTACGGTACCACCCAGAAGCCAGACTCTTGAATGCTTTGTGAAAAAATCAACAATCAGGGAGGGTGCACATTGTCAGAATGTATTTGCTGTCTAGCCTGCAGTGGGGTACTCTGTAGTGAGTACAACCCAATTTAGGGTTTGCTATTTGTATCCCAACTTTCTATAGTGAATCACATCATTCTCCTTCTCGACTTTCACACACCCAAAATCATCTCGACATTCTAACCTAGCCATGGTTCCTAAGTCAAGCTACTATTCTAACACACATTCCACGTGCACTTTGCCAACGCGAAGGTGTTGTCGCCTAGGTTTGTCACTTTCGGACGGGCTATTTCAGTACGATATCTTAAACCTGCCCGATGTTCGCCCAAAACAGCCACCATGAACGTGCACTCTGGTTTAGGTTAGGGATGAAAGCTCTGAGCAATACTCTCCTACCGTAGTTTGCCCTACAAGCAGGAAGGGAGGTCGCATGTACGGCACATCTCTATCTGACCATCCATGCCATTTTGTTCTACTAGCTATGTGATCAGATAGGCAATATGTGCTGCACATCCCTATCCGGTCATCCATGCAGCTCAGCTTCAAGTTGCTTGGCCATACCCAGGTAAATAAGCAAGCAAGGTTCAGAATAAATCATGATATTCCACATTGCGGTCACTACACAAATGTACGAAAACAGATAATCAGTACTTCTAGAGACACTCACTCTTGTTGTCAACTAACCCTTCCCAGAGCAGGATTAAAAGCTCCTGCCGCACATCATTCCATAGCAATCCCCCCATCCCCACTTCCCCTCGAACACTCAAGAAAGCACTAATCTGAACGACCAGGAGCCCTCATTGACATAAATACTTTCTACACTCCATGCTACACTTCAGTGTCGCACCCTTCAAGTCTACGATCCAACTACCAACTGGTAATGACATCACATAAAGAAACCACTTAACCACTTTACCAACTGGTGACCAAATAAAAAAACCCGAGCACGCCCTACTCTTCGTCACCTGATATATCCTTATCGAGCGTTCTCCTGTCAGCTGGAAGTCGTTATCGCCACTGATGAACCCGCTACAAACGAAGCATCATTCCCCAAAACTACGTTCCCCTCCCCACACCTCCCCCGTACTGTTTTTTTACCAAAAACTCCCCCGACTGCCCTTAAAATGAAACAAACACCCACCAAGTGCAGTGATTATTGGTTAGTGCTGTCCAAATGCCCCGGCCGTCACATTAACCTCCATTGCCTTTCCCAGAAGCGCGTCGCGTTCCCAATCCGACAGCTGGATCTCTTCAAGCGGGCCCCATGTCTCGAGCGTCTTGCGGCCGTTGTTGTTGTTGCTGCTGTTGCTGCTGCTGCTGCCGCTCTGCTTCTTATGCTTCTTCCCCTTCTTCTTGCTCTGCGTTTTGCTCTTCTTGGGCGGAGACTGGTACGTTGACTGGTTACCAGTGGGAGGCGGAGATTTTTTCTTCTTGTGCGGAGACTTTGACGGTGACTGGTTGCCATCACTGGGTGGCGGAGATTTTTTCTTGGGCTTCCCAGGATGCTTCTTTTTCTTTGGGCTTCCGTTGGAATTATTGTCGGAACCACCACCTCCTCCTCCCCCTCCTCCTCCGCCGCCGCCACCGCCGCCGCCGAAGTTCACCCTCGACATATACGCCGCGCCAATGTACCAGTTGGACGGAACGGCACGGTTGACGGTCAGGACATCGCCGCTGACGGCCGTCAGCCGGAACGATAGCTCCTTGCCGCCGTACTTTTTGCTCTTGGAGTACGAAGCGCCCCAATTGTGATCCATAACGTCCCACGTGGTACCATCGCTGACCTCCAACTTGTTGATATTCCCCGGGCCGGCAACGTTGAACACAAGCACTTGCAAGTAGTACGGGTTGCCCGTGAGCATAAACGCGACGCCGCCGTTCTTCTTGCACGGCACGCGCCGCATCTGCGTTTGCAGAATCCCCGCACCGCGCACGCCCGATAGCACCCCCCACGCAGCTTCCGACATATCCAGGTGATGCTTTGGCGGGTTGCACACACCGTTACCGCCGGGCGGACAGCTGTTCGTGATGGTAACCGTTACTGTTTTTCCCGAGCAGACATTTTTGCCCGGAACTGCCGGCGAGCCAAGGCACTTAACTTCGAAGCACGAGCCGCACGCCTTGCCGTTGTCGAAGAGCGCGTACGACGCGGCGGCCGTCATTAATCCGTACCCAGTCTGGAACATGTTGCCGTACCCGCACGCGCCGCCCATGGTTCCCGAACCGTCTTCATTGCCGTAAAAGGTGGCGAAGGAGCCGTAATAGCTTCCCTGGGAAAAGCCCTGCGCGTAGGCGAACCCATCGTCTCCCGCCTGCACCACCCCGCTAAGGATATCGGTTACGTTGCCCTGGGTTACCCCATTCACCATGTTCTTCGCAGCAGACTTGAGAATATTCGTGAGGGCTGGGTTGTTGGGCGAGGACGAGCCAGCAGGCGGTTTGCGAGGCAGGACCACGCCAGCAAGGTTTCCCACTTGCGTGCTTAGCGCTGCCGGAACGACGGTTTGCCCTGCGCGAAAGGCGTTTTGAGCCTTGACCGCCGGAAGCGGGCCGAGATTGGCGGGTTGATTGGAGAGCTGGAGGATGTACCGATCTGGCGTGACGCCATTGGACGACGGTGGGAGTGTGGCGGCCGCGGGGCCTGCGCGCCGAGTTTCGGGAGGCTGTTGCGATAAAGACAAGTCCGGTAAACCTAACGCTAAGACTAACCCTAGAACCAGCGCCAATCTAGCTCTGCGATTCATAATGGACTGGCTCTCATCCACTCATGCCTTGCCTTCAATCACACAGAGCCTAGTTAATCGTCAACGGAAGTATTCGGTAAACGTGTTTGAACGCCTGGATGCTCGTCTCTGGGAATAGAAAGAGAGAGCAAGGTCGTGCTCTAGCTACGGTATGGGACGGAGAAAATGGCTCAGGTGGAAGAGAGGGCGGCGGTAGTGACGGCTGGGTGGGTCGCAACGGGGTCGTTGGAGGGACAGACGTAGGGAAAATCAGGGTGAAGGCACTGAGAAAGGGCTGGGCTTGGTCGGCAGTGGGGTGGGGAAGGGGAGGGCTAATGGGTTACGTTGCTGTTAGTGAAGAGGGAGCGCAAGGCGGGCAGCAGCTCGGTTGAGCTCTTTGTCAGTTTTGTCAAATGTCGACTCAAATGCCGACCCGCTCATGTGATCGTTTCATGCATGATCGGCCAACTGGCAGCACGAAAGTGCGAGTTGGGAATACCAAGGGCGAGAGGCAAGGTTTGTGGACCAAAAGGCGTTCGTCACAGTAGCGCAGGGCTTGCGTTTTCGTGAGATGGGAGCGCGTGAGCGAGACCACACATGCTCGCGTTATTGTGATGGGATTGACGCAATAAAGAGCTGCCTGCGCAATCGGCTGGCTAAAGCCTGCCACGCCTGGGTCAATTACGAGAAAAATCGAGCCGCGAGGATGAAGGGGTTTTTAGTGATGGGCGGGCCTTGGTACCCCCTCGTTCATTTGCGCCAGCTGTGGTGAGAAAAGAAATCCTCCTTACTCCTGGTTGCACATGGTTGGGAGTTGAGCTTGCTTAGCGGAGGCTTCAGTTCGGTTCAGAGGTGGAGGTGTTGAATGATGCGGGTTGCAAAGAAATGTTGAATTGGGCGATTTGAATTGGTTTCGCGCCCAGCCCTTGCTTTCCTTCGCAGGAAACCTTTTTGTTTGAATCTAGCCTGGGTTGGTGGCTAGACGCTGCTGTCCAGGGCTGGAATTACTTGAAACGAACGCGGTTCGTTTACTGCGACACGATGACAAGCGCTGCGACGGCTGGGCAACCATGACCTCCAGTAAACGGATACTTTTTGTGTCACGTTTGGACTCATGAAGAGTGCCCAAACCAAGCAGTGGCGATTCGCTTAGCGAAGGACAGTTTCGCGGGGGAGACAATATGAAGAATTGATGTGATTTGAGCGCTGCGCTCAATCTGGCTCTCAGATGCGACACGGGCTATGCCAAATCACACCGGGCCTCTTTCAGAGAAGGTTCTTTGCAGCAGTACCCACGATTCGTGAGTACCAGGTTACCACGCTTCGCACAATCGTACTTACTCAATCTCAATTCCTGTAACAGGCTGAACATCCAAGCACGAACAACAGAGTGTGATCACATGAGAGCAGTACTGTTACGAGTGCAATTGAGTGAGCGAGCGAGGATTGGACTATCGAGGCAAGAATACAATGAGCGAAGGATTGAGCGAAGAATAAATAGCAAAGCTACAGTGGTAACAGTAACGTGTGGGAAATGGGGTGCGCGACGGGCCTGGTGCCGATGTAGGGGGGCTGTCGAGGCGGAGGTCCGGAGCGCGGGTTACCAACCGAACCGTGAGGTTGGGTCGCATCGTGAACAGTGGCGGGAATGGGGTCGAGGCGAATGTCGCGAGTGGTAACGGGATACTGTGGGGTGCTGTTGGCGGGAACAGTGGTGTACGCGCTGAGCAGGGACGCGAAGTAAGGAAAAGGGATTTTCCTTACACTAACCCCCCCCCCCCCCCCCCCCCCCCAAAGGAAGGCCTCCCTTACGAGAGCGCGTGTATATCTCAAAAATTTCGGCTGCGTAGGTACTCGTTGAGGACCGGGTGGTTTTCGATGTTGCCCAGGGGGACCCAATTGTCTTCGGTGGGTGTGCGATCTTTCCAGCGTATCAATAATTCGACCCTTCGTGCTCCTCGTGGGTCGCGGACTCGGTGACTCAGAATCTTTTCGGGCGTGATGACTGGCTCGGTCTGTGGTCGTGTCATGCTGGCAGGGCGATTTCGGGCCAGTTGGCTGGTGGATGGGATATAGGGGCGAAGTAGGCTGACGTGGAAAGACGGGCTCACGTACCAGTCGGCGGGGAGGAGGAGGTGGGCGGTGACCGGTGTGATCATATGGCTGGTACGGGATGGCCCACAATATCGGGGGCGGAGCTTCGGAGTTATGGGCAGGCGGAGGTTTTGGGTGTCGAGTAGAACTAAGTCGTCGGATTGGTAAGTGGCGCGTCTGCGGTGGCGGTCGGCGTTGCGCTTAGCGATGACGTTGGCTTTTTTAATTGCGTCTGCTGCCCTGGTCCGTGCTTCCCATAGGACTTATGCGAATTGTTGCGCTCGTGGCACCGGGTTGTCGGGATTCGGGGTCATGGGTACTGTAGGGTCTTGTCCGTAGTTCAGTTAAAATGGTGACTGTTGGGTCGTGGCGGATGGCGAGTTGTTGTACGCGAATTCGATTAGTGGCAGTTGCTGTTCCCAGGTGGTGGGGTCGTCGCACGTGGCTCGGATTAACTGTTCCATGGTTTGGTTTGTCCGTTCTGTCCGTCCGTCGGTCTCGAGGTGGTACGAAGAACTGAACTATAGTCTCGTGCCGAACTGCTGCCACATGTTCCTCTAGAAATTGCTGGTAAATTTCGTATCTCGATCGCTGATGATTGCTGCTGGTATCCCGTGTAATCGAACAATGGTTGCGATGAAGAGGCGGGCCGTTTCTTCGGCTGTGGTTGATTTCTTGCAGGCTGCGAAATGTACCATTTTCGTCAATCGATCGACGACGACCAGGATCGCGTCGTTCCCACTTGCACCCGCTGGTAACCCCGTGACGAAGTCCATCGTCACCTGCTGCCAAGCACGCTCTGGGGGTGGTATCGGCTGCAATTGTCCTGCCGGCCGCTTCCGTGATGATTTCATGACTTGGCAGGTGGGACACGATGCCACGTGTCGTTGCACGTCGGTCAACATTTCGGGCCAGTAGTAGTACCGCTGCAGCTGCTGCCGTGTTTTCTCTACTCCGAAATGCCCTGAGGTAACTCCGTCGTGTGCCTCTTGTAATAGTAATTCCCGTAGAAGTGTGTAGCCCGGTACTCAGATGCGATCGGTGCCACCTTTTACGTAATAGACTCCCTTTGCTGCTGCAAACTGCTGCGAATTTCCGCCTGTAAAAAATGGGTCAGTCTGATAACCGTGGGTAAATAGGCCTGTCAGCAGTGGGCTGGTCTGGGCGAGTACTATGGCGTGAATTTGGGCTGTGGGTCGGGTTAATGCGTTGGCGATGTTCGATGCCCTTTTTTTGTAGGTAACCGTGTAGTGAAAATTCGACTCGAGGTAGTCGAGCCAGCGGATTTGTCGTGGGTTGAGGTGGGGTTGCGCGCGGAGGTACTGTAGAGATTTGTGGTATGTCCGTTCTGTCACGTCGGTGCCGGTCAAGTAGCAGCGCCACACTTTGAACACATGCACGATCGCAAGCATTTCGCGATCGTGTATCGGGTAATTCTTCGCGGGCTGATGCAACTTTCGTGATTCGTATGCGATGGGCTGTAAACCGTTGCCGAAGTCCTGTAGTAGTACGGCGCCAATGGCGATGTCGCTTGCGTCGGTAACCACTTCGAATGGGCGGTGTGGGTCGGCGATGCGCTGTACGGGTGGTGAACAGAGAACATTTTTCAGGGTAGAGAAGGCAGCATGCTCTTTCTCCCCCCACGTAAAAGTGACCCCCTTCCGCAGTAAATATGTCAGCTGGGCAGTTAAGCGCGCCATGTCGGGGACGAACCGTCGGACGTAATTTACGAACCCCAAGAAACTCTGCAGCTCGGTGATGTTCGTCGGGGGGTGCCACACTTTTACTGTGTCCAGTTTCTTCGGGTCAATTTCAACTCCAGCCTCTGAAATAACGTGCCCCAAAAACTCTAGCCTGTCCTGGAAGAATTCGCACTTGGAACCCTTTGTCAGTAGTCTGTGTTTGTCTAAAACTGTAAATACTGCTTCTAAATCGGCTAGGTGCTGCTGCTTATCCCGACTGTAGACGAGGATGTCGTCGAGGTAGATGATCACGCATTAATCTAAAAGTGGCCTAAACGCCTCGTTCATGGTCATTTGAAAAATCGCCGGTGCGTTGGTCAGCCCAAAAGGCATCACTGTGTACTCGAATGACCCGTATCTAGTCCTAAACGATGTCTTTGCGCAGTCGTGTTAAGTTCTGCGATGGCGGGGGTGTCGGGCGAGCTCAGCGAGAGCCTCTGTCGTGGCCGTGCGTGCTTACGAGAGAGCACTACGAGCGGCGGTGCTTGGTCGCTGAGGGACGTCTTGTCAGAACATTATAGCTTATACATTTGTGTAGGCTGTAGTGGGGTAGCCCATAAGGGGTACAACTCAATTAGGGTTAGTACTTGTACCCAACTGTTTGCTAGTTCATCCATTCTCGTTCGTTATTTTGACATGGAATCAGAGCAGGTTCCTTGGGCCCACCACCTGCTACGCTGCTAGTACCCTCCTAGGCCCGTCGCGCCCCTTAGGCCCGTCGCGCCCCCTTTTTTATCAAGGCCCCTAGGCCCGTCGACCCTAGCCTACACGCCCGGCCCGTCGCCCCTAGCCTACGCGCGCCCGGCCCGTCGCCCCTAGTCTACGCGGCCGGCCCGTCGCCCCTGGCCTACGCGTGCCCGGCCCGTCGACCCTAGCCTACGCGGCCCGTCGACCCCTAGCCCGCGGCCCGTCGACCCCTAGCCCGCGGCCCGTCGACCCCTAGCCCAGCGCCCGGCTCCGTCCTTAGCCCGCGCCCGGCCCGTCGACCCTAGCCTACGCGCGCCCGGCCCGTCGCCCCTGGCCTACGCGCGGCCCCGTCCTTAACCGGCGCCCGGCCCGTCGACACCTAGCCTACACGGCCCGTCGACCCCTAGCCCGCGCAAGGCCCCGTCCTTAGCCCGCGCCCGGCCCATCGACCCCTAGCCCAGCGCCCGGCCCGTCGACCCCTAGCCATACGCCCGGCCTCGTCGACACCTAGCCCGCGCTCGGCCCGCCCCACGTCGACCCCTAGCCCGCGCCCGGCTCCCCGTCGACCCCTAGCCACGCGACCGGCCCCTGTCAACACCTAGCCCGCGCCCGGCCCCTGTTGACACCTCGCCCGTGCCCGCCCCTCCCCCCCCCCCCCCCCCCCGTCGACCCCTAGCCTGCGCCCGGCCCCCCGTCGACCCCTGGCTACGCGCCCGGCCCCGTCGACCCCTAGCCCGCGCCCGGCCCCCCCGTCGACCCCTCGCCCGCGCCCGGCCCCGTCGGCCCCTAACCCCGCGCCCGGCCCCATACCTAGCTCGCGCCCAGCCCTGTCCCTAGCCCGCGCCCGGCCCCCTGTCGACCCCTAGACCCGCGCCCGGCCCTTTTGACCCCTAGCCCGCGCCCGGCCCCGTCGGCCCCAAGCCCCGCGCCCGGCCCCGTCCCTAGCCCGCGCCCGGCCATGTTGACCCCTAGCCCGCGCACCCGGCCTAGTCGACCCCTAGCCCCTCGGCCCCTACTGTCGCTACTGCTGCTGCTACAGCTGCTACTGCTGCTCCTGCGTGCTGCACAGCTATGGCTTTGCTTCGGGTTCTTGTGTTTAATCATGAGGGTAGACCGGTTCAGTTTGACACGTGGCTCGATGACCTGCAGCTGTACCTACTGAGCGATTCTAAGGACAGTGTCTCGCTGTTTGACCTAGCGTCAGGCGCTGCTACTGCCCCTCCCGCCACAGCTGACAGTTCGACTCGCTCACAGTGGCTTACTCGCGATGCTGCTGCCCGCTTAGCCATTCGCAACCACCTGCCATTAGCTGAATGCGCTCACTTTGGACAGCACAGGACGGCGCAGGCGCTGTACGACGCTGTAGTCGCTCGCTACTCCTCCCCTGCCACTGCTGCTCTAGGCCGCCTACTTCTGCCCTACCTGTTCCCCGAGCTGTCCGCCTTTGCCACAGTCAAGGACCTGGTTTCCCACCTTCGCGCTAGTGACGCTCGCTACCGCGCTGCCGTTCCTGCTGAGTTCCTTGACAGGAACCCGCCCCCGATGTACATCACTCTCTACTTTATAGTCACCCGCCTCCCTGACTCTCTTCGCTCTGTCAGGGACCACTTCCTCTCTCTTGACCCCACCTCCCTCACTGTTGACCTCCTCGAGCAGCATCTCCTCGCAGCTGAGACTAGTGCAGTTGCTGTAGGTGCTTCTCGTGGCACTCCGCGCCCGCCCTTCTTTGAGGGGTGTTCCCCCTCCCCCCTTGCCCCCTCCTACGCCTGTGCTACTGCTGCAGACGTCTCTGTTGCTGATGACGTCGGGGCTGCTTCTGCTAGTGTGAAGCGTCGCAGCAGCAAGGCCAAGGGTGGCCGGGGTGGTGGTGGTGGCAGCGGTGGTGGTTGAGGTGGCAGCGGGAGTGGTGGTGGGGGCAGCAATGGAGGTGGTGGCGGCGGTGGGACTGTTGGCGGCAGTGGGGGCTCTGGTGGCGGTGGTGGAGGAAGTGGTGGGAGTGGCGGCAGTGGAGGCGGTGGGACTGGTGGCGGTGGGACTGGCGCTCAGCGTGTCAGTTCTGGGGGTGGCTAGCGTCACCAGCAGCAGCGTCGGAGCGAGACCCCGTCTCCCCAGCAGCTTCGTGAGTGGTTTCTGCGTGGGGCGTCTGGGGGTAGTTGCCCGTATGTCATTCGTACGGGTGACCGTGCTGGTCAGACTTGCGGGCGGCTCCACACTCAGCACCGCTGCTTCTCTCGCCTCGACGACGCTTGGCGTGCTGAGTTTGGTGACGACGTCGAGCTCCCTCGCTGGGCAGATCTGCTTAAGTCTAGGATTGCTATCTTTGACCTAGACTTTGATGCTATTCTTTCTGCTATGTATGCTTTGTCTGTTAGTGCTGAGGGTGACTGTGACTGTGTGCCGCCTGACCCAGGTATAGCCGTTGCTGCTCTAGGTGCTAGTGAGTCTGGTACTCTCCCTGGTACTGCGCCTGCTCAGGCCTTGCACACCTTCACGTTGGACTCAGGCGCCTCGCGCTGTTTCTTTCGTGACAGCACCACCCTCACTCCTCTCCCTGCACCTGTCCCGGTCAGACTGGCTGACCCTTCCGGGCGACCGGTAGTGGCCCGTTCCTCCACTGTCCTCCGGTGTCCGGGAGTTCCGTCCGGTTCACTGTCAGGTCTTCACCTCCCCTCGTTCTCTACGAACTTGGTGAGTACCGCTGCCCTCCAGGATGCGATGGTCACTACCACCACTCCTGGGGGTCAGCGTGTGTCGATCTGCACGTGCACACGGACGGGGCGTCACCTGGCCACGTTCACTCGTTGGCCAGGGTCGAGTCTGTACACACTCGCTACCGAGCCTTCTCAGGTAGCTGCGTCTGCTCAGGTGTCTGCGTCAGGTCAGGTAGCCGCCTCTTGCTCGTGTCGCCTCCTGTCGCACCAGACTCTTCTGTGGCACCACCACCTGGGTCACCCCTCCCTGCCTTGCCTTCGTGGCATGCTCTCTCATCTTCTTATCTCTGGTCTCCCCAGGTCTCTGCCTCCCTTGCCGCCCTCGTCTGCCCCGCCCTGCCTCCCTTGCGTCGAGGGGCGGCAGCGCGCCGCTCCTCACTCCTCCTCGTTTCCCCCGACGACTGCTCCCCTGCAGACTCTCCACATGGACGTGTGGGGCCGAGCCCGCGTCAGTGGACAGAGCCGCGAGCACAAATTTCTGCTGGTAGTTGACGACTACACGCGGTACACCACGGTCTTCCCCTTGCGCAGCAAGGGTGAGGTTGTTGATGTCTTGATCCCTTGGATCCGCACAGTCCGTCTCCAGCTCCGCGAGCGGTTCGGCCAGGACCTTCCTGTCCTGCGTCTGCACTCTGACAGAGGTGGTGAGTTCTCCTCCAACCTCTTGCGGGACTTTTGTCGTGGGGAGGGCATTCTCCAGTCGTTCACGCTTCCGGACTCCCCTCAGCAAAATGGGATTGCTGAGCGCCGCATTGGCCTAGTCATGGAGGTCGCTCGTACCTCCATGATCCATGCGGCTGCTCCCCATTTTCTGTGGCCGTTTGCGGTCCGGTACGCTGCGCATCAGCTCAACCTCTGGCCCCGTGTCTCCTTGCCGGAGAACTCGCCCACACTGCGTTGGACGGGGGAGGTTGGCGATGCGTCGTTGTTCCGGGTCTGGGGATCTCGTGCCTTTGTTCGCGATACGTCAGCGGACAAGCTCTCCCCCCATGCTATCACTTGCGTCTTCCTTGGCTTTGTCCCTGACGCGCCTGTCTGGCAGTTTTACCACCCGACCTCGCGACGTGTCTTCCCTTTTACCGTCTCTTCCCCTACGGCTCTGCCCCTCCCCCGCCCCCGCCGCTCTTCCTTGCTCCCGGTCCCCCTCCGGTAGACCCCCTCCCACCCCAGGGTCCTGCTCCCTCAGGTGTGTCTCAGGTAGACCCTCTCCCTGGTCCTGCGCCTGTTCAGGTAGCTGTCGACTCAGGTGCTGCTCGAGGTGCTGCGTCTGTGGGTGCTGCGTCTGGAGGTGCGGAGCCTGGGGGAGCAGAGTCTGAGGGTGCTGAGACTGGGGGTGCTGAGCCTGGGGGTGTTGAGACTGGGGGTGCTGAGCCTGGGGGTGTTGCGACTGGGGGTGGTGAGCCTGGGGGTGCTGAGCCTGAGGGTGTTGAGCCTGGGGGTGCTGCGTCGGAGGGTGCGGAGTCTGGAGGTGCGGAGCCTCAGGGTGCTGCTTCGTCTAGAGGTTCTGCTGGTGCTTCGCTGAGCCTGTCTCCGCTGCAGTTGCGTGAGTGGTTTGTTCGGCGTACGCGCCTTCGGAGTGGAGCTTCTGGAGCTGGAGGTGCTGGGCCTGCTGGAGCTGGAGGTACTGGAGTTGCTGCTGGAGCTGGTGTTACTGGAGGTACTGCGACCACTGGTCCTGGAGGTGCTCGTACCCGGGGTACTGTAGCTGCCGGGACTGGTGGTGTTGAGGGTGCTGGGGCTAGAGACCTTACGGAGTCTGGTACTACTGGCGCTGGTGGCGCTGGAGCTAGAGGAGTTGGAGTTGGTGGCCCTGGCGCGGGAGGTGCTGGAGTTGGAGGCCCTGGTGTTGGAGGTGCTGGAGCTGGAGGAGATGGAGCTGTTGACCCTAGTGGAGCTGTGCGGCCGCGACCGTACTTCGTTCCCCTGCTCCAGCAGGTTCTTGGTACCCCGCCTACTGCTGCCCTTACTCCTCCCCTCCTGTGTCCCCCGCCTGACCAGTCGCAGCCATTGTTACAGCCGGCCTCTCCACTGCCTGCTCCTTCTCCTCACGCTGAGCAGTCCGGCGGTCTTATAGAGCGTCGTAAGCCTGCGTCTCGTCCTGTCTCGCGTGTTCGCACTGCTCGTCTCGTTCCTCGTTTGTGTCCTCCTCCTATCCCTGGCACGCACGCTATGACCCTTCGTCCTTCCTCTGTTCCTCTATGAGTTCCTCTGCTTGCTCCTCCTGAGTCCTCTCTTCCTGAGGTCCCTGACCCTGAGTTTGACCGCGCTCGTGCTGCAAGTCCCACTGTCTCTCGTCTCCTAGCCACTGCTGTCACTGACCCTTCTTTTGAGTCTGCTGCTACGTCTGCTCTTGTTGCTGAGTTGCTTGACTTTGCTGCTGCCTATCGTCTAGACTACGCCACTGCTCTTGTTGCTGAGTCTGCGTCTGCCAGTCCTCCGTCCGTCGGGGGTGAGTGTGCTCTTGGCACGGACGTCCTTGAGGACAGGCAGGAGGACTTTGAGTCTCTTGCAACTGCTGTACCTCGTTTCGCTTCCATGCTGCTTGCCCTTGAGGGAGACCCGGATGCTCCAGACATCCCGACCCCGCGCTCTTACGCTAAGGCGATTACGGGTCCTTACTCCTCTAAGTGGCAGGCAGCCATGGATGCCGAGATGGCATCTTGGAAGTCCACAGGCACCTACGTCGACGAGGTTCCCCCACCTGGGGCGCACAAAGTCGATGGCATGTGGATCTTCAGGGTGAAGCGGCCACTGGGTTCTCCGCCTGCCTTCAAGGCGCGTTACGTTGCTAGAGTCTTCAGTCAGCGACAGGAAGTTGACTACTTCCAGACCTTCTCCCCCACCCCAAAGATGACTACTCTTCGGGTGTTGCTGCACGTCGCTGCTCAGCGTGACTACGAGTTGCACTCTCTGGACTTCAGCACAGCTTTCCCGCAAGGCAGCCTGAACGAGGAGATCTGGTTGCGCCGCCTACTTGGTTTCACTGAGTCTTTTCCTGAAGGTACTCAGTGGAGTCTCCGGCGGCCAGTCTACGGTCTCCGCCAGGCGCCTCGCGAGTGGCACGACACACTGAGGACTACACTTGCGGCTCTTGGGTTTGCTCTTGCTACTGCTGACCCGTCGCTGTTTCTACGCATCGACACCTCGCTGCCGCCGTTCTACGTCCTTGTCTACGTCGACGACCTTGTCTTTGCCACTGCTGACACTGAGGCACTGACTCTTGTGAAGTCGGAGCTGCAGAAGAGACACACCTGCACTAACCTGGGTGAACTGCGCAGCTATCTTGGCTTGCAGATCACCCGGGACAGAGCTCGGCGCACCATTACCCTGACTTAGTCACACATGGTGCACCAGGTCCTTCAGCGCTTCGGCTTCCAGTTCTCCTCGCCACAGCCCACTCCTCTGTCTACCAGCCACTCGCTCTCAGCTCCACCTTCGGACGAGTCCGTAGAGCCGAGTGGTCCGTACCCAGAGCTTGTGGGTTGCCTCATGTACCTGATGACGTGCACTCGACCCGTCCTCGCGTACCCTCTCAGCCTCCTGGCTCGCTACGTGGCCCCCGGCAGGCACCGAAAGGTGCACTGGGATGCTGTGAAGAGGGTACTGCGTTGCTTGTGCAGTACGTCGAGAATGGGGCTCGTGCTTGGAGGACGGGGTCCAGTTGTCCTCACCGGTCACGCAGACGCTTCCTGGGTTGAAGACTCAGTTACGCAGCGGTCGTCACAGGGTTACACCTTCAGCCTTGGCTCTAGCTTTGTCTCCTGGCGGTCTACCCGCTCGTCTTCGGTTCTCAGCCCCAGTTGTGAGGCTGAGATCTACGCTGGGGCCATGGCTGCACAAGAGCTACGCTGGCTCACCTACCTGCTGACTGACTTGGGAGAGCAGCCTCGTTCGCCTCCAGTTCTGTACGTAGACAACAAGGCCATGATTGCCTTGTGTCAGGAGCACAGACTGGAGCACAGAACGAAGCACATTGCTCTGCGATACTTCCTTGCTCGAGAGTTGCAGCAGCGTGGCCAGCTTCGTCTTGCGTACGTGGCCACTAGGGCTAACACTGCTGAGCTACTTTGCCTCACTTACTTACTGCGTGAATTTGCTTGTACTGTGATCTATATATATACCTTGCACTTGCTAGGGTATGGTCACTATATTGTTTGTTCTCTTTTATATATAACTCTGCATGTGAACTGGCCTTGTGGCCCTTTGCTTGTGCTCGGACTGTGTGGTGACTTTGTGATCCACCCTGAGCTTGCTTTGCTTTTCTTGACTGGTCTTGTGACCACTTGTTCTCCCCTTCTTTGCCTATGGGGGTGTGTCAGAACATTATAGCTTATACATTTGTGTAGGCTGTAGTGGGGTCGCCCATAAGGGGTACAACCCAATTAGGGTTAGTACTTGTACCCAACTGTTTACTAGTTCATCCATTCTCGTTCGTTATTTTGACACGTCTACCCCCCCCCAAATATTGAGATAGTGGGGAAGCGAAGGTGTGGGTGCGGTCCGAGAGAAGATCGTAGGCTCTGATAACCAAGTGTTACGAGTGCAATTGAGTGAGCAAGCGAAGATTGCACTATCGAGGCAAGAATACAATGAGCGAAGGATTGAGCGAAGAATATATAGCAAAGCTACAGTGGTAACGGTAACGTGTGGGAAATGGGGTGCGCGACGGGCCTGGTGCCGAGGTTGGGGGGCTGTCGAGGCGGAGGTCCGGAGCGCGGGTTACCAACCGAACCGTGAGGCTGGGTCGCATCGTGAACAGTGGCGGGAATGGGGTCGAGGCGAATGTCGCGAGTGGTAACGGGATACTGTGGGGTGCTGTTGGCGGGAACAGTGGTGTACGCGCTGAGCAGGGACGCGAAGTAAGGAAAAGGGATTTTCCTTACAACTATCGAGACAAGAATACAATGAGCGAAGGATTGAGCGTAGAATATATAGCGAAGCTAAAATGGCTACGGTAACGTGGAAAATGGGGTGCGCGACGGGCCTAGTGCCGAGGTTGGGAATGTCGAGGCGGAGGTCCGGAGCGCGGGTTACCAACCGAGCCATAAGGTTGGGTCGCGTCGTCAACAGTGGCGGGAATAGTGGCAAGGCGAATGTCGCGAGTGGTAACGGATTATTGTTGGGTGCTGTTGGCGGGAAACAGTGGTGTACGTGCTGAGCAGGGACGCGAAGTAAGGAAAAGGATTTTTCCTTACACCACCCCCCCCCCCCCCCCCCTTCTTAAGGAGGCCCTTCTTACGAAAACGCGTGTACATCCCGGAAATTTCGGCTGCGCAGATACTCGGTGAGGATGGGGTGGTTTTCAATTCTATCCAGGGGAACCCAATTGTCTTCAGTGGGCGTGCGGTCTTTTCAGCGGATCGGAAATTCGACCCTTCGGGCTCCCCGTGGGTCACGAACTCGATGGCTCAGAATCTTTTTGGGCGTGATGATTGGTTCTGTCGGCGGTCGTGTCATGCTGGCTGGGCGGGTGCGGGGCAGTTTGCTGGTGGATGGTACGTAACGGCGAAGCAGGCTGACGTACCAGTCAGCATGGAGGAGGTGGTGGGCGGTGACGGGCGTAATCATGTGACTGATGCGAAATGGCCCGCAATATCGGGGGCGGAGTTTCGGGGTTATGGGTGTCAGAACATTATAGCTTTTACATTTGTGTAGGCTATAGTGGGGTAGCCCATAAGGGGTACAACCCAATTAGGGTTAGTACTTGTACCCAACTGTTTCATAGTTCATCCATTCTCGTTCATTACTTTCAACAATGGGCAGGCGGAGGTTTTGGGTGTCGAGTAAAACTAGGTCGTCGGGCTGGTAAGTGACAGGTCTGCGATGACAATCGGCGTTGCGCTTAGCGATGACGTTGGCCTTTTTAATTGCCTCGGCTGCTTGTAGGATTTCTTCGAACTATTGCGCACGTGGTACTGGTTTGTCGGGATTCGGGGTTATGGTTACTGTAGCCGTCTTGACGCGGCAGCCTTCTTGACCGCCGCTGACGCAGGTCCATCCGGGCCCACGACCCAGAAACGCCAGTGCGCGGCACCCTCCGCTGACATCACGCCAGTCAACGCCCCCCCTCCCCCCCCCCCCCCCCCTCTTTGATTACGCAGCAGCTGCAGGCACTGCTCTCGTTATTGCAGCAGCACGCGCCATCGACTACAGCTACATCGACCGAAGATATTTCTGCTTCCGCTAAAATTGAAAAGCAGAAGGAACCTGTCGCGCCCCCCCGCTCCACCAAGGTCGCTTGCACCAACAACGCTGCTCCTGCTCCCCCCCCGGCTCCGGCACCAACCCAAGCCCGTATCCCCGACGACAGCGACGACTCGGAAAATGAAGACAGTGAGGCCCCCGACAACCTTGCTCGCCGTCGCATTCTCGCACCCGCACCCCCCCTCCCCCCCCTCAACCCTACACCCGCAGCTACTACCTTCATGTGCAAGGGAGTGCGTGACCAGGCGGAGGTGTCCTCTGCAATTCAAGCTCACCTGAGGCACGTCGAGTTCAAGTTCCAACACGGTGACGTCGAGGGCGCGCTCTCCAACGTGGCGCAAGTCGAAACGTTGATCAACAAACGTTTCGAGGTTCTCTTGGTGGCGGATGAGGCCGGTTTCGAGGCGGTGGATTTGTTCCAGCTGTACCAAGCCAAGAGCGTGCTCACGTCCCACTCTTACAAGCTCGCGGTAGCCGACGTGGCGGCCCTCAAGCGTGCACGCACCGGTTTCGCTCGCGGAGGCCGCCTTCCCCCTCGAGACGGCGAAACGGAAAGCAAAGGCATGCCGCCCGCGGGCTGCCACGAGCCCCACTTCAAGGGAGTGTGTTTCCGTTGCGGCCAGCCCGGCCATATGGCAAACAATTGCCCTATGGGAGGGCGTGGAGCACAAGGTCCCGCACCCGTGGTGTGAGAGGACCCATGGGGCGGCGCCCCTTGCCACTATGCCGGGGGGCGTAGGTGGATGCGCCGGTGGTGCGTAGGCTGGTTAGGAGCCTTGGAGAGTAGCATAGGCCATGAGGGCCAGGACAAAATGGCAGCCGTAGGGGCTGGTTATGGTGTAGGCCTAGGCTTGTATGCCTTTGTGTGGATTAATAAAAGAATATTGTTATCAAAAAAAAAAAGGGAGAGAGAAAGAGAGACAACAAGAGGAGGGAGGACGGATGGCACGGCAAGTCAAAAGCCAGCCCCCTCTTAAGGAAGGCAGCCATGGAGGAAGAATTGGCCAAGGGTGAATTACAAAGTAAGGACCGAGAGAAGCAAAAAAAAAAAAAAAAACACACACACACACACGGAATGAGGGAGAGGAGAGAGAGAGAGAGAGAGGAAGAGAGAGAAAGAGAGAGGGAGAGAGAGAGAGAGAGGGAGACAGAGAGGAAGAAAGGGGGAGAGAGAGAGAGAGAGGGAGAGAGAGAGAGGGAGGGAAAGAGCAAGCAAGGGAGAGAGAGAGAGACGAAGAGCGAGGGAGATATAGACAGAGAGAGAGAGAGAGAGACAGAGAGAGAGAGAGAGAGAGAGAGAGAGAGAGAGAGAGAGAGAGAGAGAGAGAGACAGAGAGAGAGAGAGAGAGTGAGAGAGAGAGAGAGCGAGTGAGAGTGAGAGAGAGAGAGAGAGAGAGAGAGAGAGAGAGAGAGAGAGAGAGAGAGAGAGAGAGAGAGAGAGAGAGAGAGAGAGAGAGAGAGAGCGAGAAGCCACGAAGACATCGTGATGAACAAGGTTGTGGGACCAAGTGACGCACGTGCGCCGATCTCGTTGGAAGGCAACCTCCAAAAAAAAAAAAAAAAAAAAACACACACACACACACACACACAAAAAACCCCTGCAAGGGCGTCATGGCTGACGAGTGGTCAAAGGAAGTGTTAAAAAAAAAAAAAAAAAAAAAAAAAAAAAAAACCAAGGGTGCGGGGAGGCGCGAAGGCGGTGACAGGCGAGCGACATAGTTTGCCCCGGCGTCTCGATAAATCTCGCATCTAATCGACCTTGGTCCTCGTCTCCCTCCACAACCTCGGTTGCCCACCAGTTGCAGAAGTGGAAGGCGAGTGGCAGATCGCTCACTGGGACCCATACGAGCACGCAATAACGGACAACATGGTGTCCATCATGCGAATGCGATTGCGCAACAGCCTCCACTGGTGGCTATCATGGTGCGATAGCAGTCTGATCCTTTCCATCATTGCCAAAGGGTACTGGCTACCATGGAAGGGCGCGGAGCCTCTCCCCTTCAAAACTCCCAATCACGCAGGGGTTCAAGCACACATGGCATTTACCCAAGACGCTGTCAGCGACCTCATAGGGTCAGGCGCCGCGATAAATGTCTCGTCGAAAGCCGCACTTACGTGCATCAGCCCGCTCAACGTTGTGGAGCAACGTGACAAATGCCGGCTCATCCTTGACCTGCGGAAGGTCAACGCTCACCTCCAAGTTCCCAAGTTCAAGTACGAGGGCTTGAGTCGGGTCGCGGAGATCATTCGCCCAAACGACTGGATGTTCACAATCGATCTCAAGTCAGGCTACCACCACGTCGAAATCCACCCATCGTGCTGGAAGTTTTTAGGCTTTCAATTGGGTGGAAAGTTCTATTGCTTCACATCCTTACCTTCGGCCTGGCAACAGCCCCGCTCGTCTTCACCCAGCTTATTAAGCAACTAGCCAAGAGATGGCGCGCGCGCGGAGTGCGCGTAATACCATACGTGGACAATCTACTATTCCTTTGCAACTCCGAGGCGCAAGCCCGTTCGACGTGCATCGAAGTTCTCCACGACCTGAAGGTGGCAGGATTCGTGATAAATTCTAAGAAATCAAACCTGCATCCCGCACACCACTTGCACTTTTTGGGGATGGAGCTTGACACGGAACGAGGAATGTTCCTCGTCGGAAAAGATCGGCGCGAGCAACTACTGCAGGAGCTCCACCTACTCATACAAAAAGGGCAATCGGGTCGACAAGTGCCGATTCGCAAGATAGCCCGGATCACTGGATTTCTCAGCTCCATGTTGCTCGCGCTAGGCACGACGGCGCGTGCTTTGAGCCATGAGCTGCTGCACTTGATCGACTCCGCGTGGTCATGGAACTCGAAGGTTGTATTGTCACCAGGAGCGACAGAGGAGCTGTTGTTTTGGACAATGCACTTCGATCGTTTCAATGGCGCCCCATTCCACCAGAGTCAACATTTTGATGCCGTGATCCACGTCGACGCAAGCGCACACACCTGGGGTGCCACCTTGGCCAAGTTCCCAAGTACATCATGCGAAGCAAGCGAGTGCATGCCACGAGGGCTTCTTGCCACATCCAGTACGCGATGAGAGCTCGAGGGAGTGCTTTGGGCACTGCGGACGTTCGCAACCCGGATCGCGGGTGCTCACGTCCTCGTTCGGGTGGACAACCAGGCAGTCATGTTCATCTTGCGCAAGGGGGGATTGTCAGAGGTCAACTGGTGATCCCCGATTGATCCTAGGGAAGGGTTACAGGCTCGTTGTCCTGGGGGGTTATGGGCACACTGACCCGCTACTTAACATGCCCTTTTATCCCAATGGTCTAGTGGTTGGGATTCTGACATGGTATCAGAGTGAAGGTCTCGGGTTCAAATCCCAATGTGTGCACTTCGGGCATCCCAGTGCGGGGGGGTGTCAGAGGTCCACTGATGATCCCCGATTGATCCTAGGGAAGGGTTACAGGCTCGTTTTCCTTGGGGATTATGGGCGCACTGACCCGCTACTTAACAAGCCCTTTTATCCCAGTGGTCTAGTGACTGGGATTTTGACAGGGATCCCGTCAGGCGGATCTTACGTTGACATGCCAAGCGATCATCCAGTTCTGCCTCGGCAACACAACACGCCTCGCGATCTAATGGATTCCAAGAGAGCTCAACGCCCATGCGGATGACCTATCCAAGATGCAAGATTATGACGACTACTCCCTTCATGCACCTTGGTTTCGCCTCTTGGAACGCCGCTAGGGGCCCCACACAATTGACCTCTTTGCTAACGTTCGGAATAATCACGTCCAGCGCTTCTGCTCCAAGATACCGCACCCCGACGCGTTCGCTGTCGACGCATTTTCCATCTCGTGGAAAGGCGAGCGATGCTTTGCCTTCCCGCCTCCACACTTAATCCCCGCTACACTCCGCCATGCAGAGCTTACACAGACAGAACTCACGCTGGTAGTTCCCCAGTGGACCGGGGCGTCATGGTGGCCGCTCCTCCAACTGTCCACTCAATCGTGGGCTCCGGCAGTAGTAGAGCACCTTTCCCTTGCCCAAGGCAGTCAATGCCTTCAGGCAGGTTCACACACCACTGCATTTTCTGGTCTCGGATTGCCTCATAGCCCAATCATTGCTTTGCGTGTAAACTATGCAGTCTAATAAAAAATTATCAATGTGTCATTTCAGGACTTTTGGCCAAACTACAGCAACAATTGATGCACGTAATTAGCCACGTTCGTGCACCATCTACAATCGAGACGTACCAACCTTATTGGCAGAGATTTCGCACCTTCTGTACCCAAGTCAAGCTCGAGTTCCTACCGGCAACCGACCTGACGCTAGCATTGTATCTCATCCATGCGCTCAACAACAAAGCAACTCTCTCCGCGATCAACCTTACATGTTCGGCAGTAGCATTTGCCCACCGCATGACAGGAAAAACCTCCCCTACCGTCTGTCCATTCACCCTGCAAGTGCGGTAGTTCGCCAAGAGACATGGTCCCCGACCTGCAAGGACCAAAGAACGCATATCTCTCCATCAAGTGCACAACATGGCCCGTCCCTTCCTCGGATCGTCAATTCCGGCGGAATACGAGAAAGGATTGATTCCTCTTCTCATGTTTTCGGCATTCTTGCGCTACTCTGACCTCGTATCACTCCAATGGAATGATGTGCAGTTTGAGGAGAAGGCAATGTGGCTGCTCATCCCGCACTCCAAGAGGGACCAGGAAGGGAGGGGAGTCTGGATCCCAGTGGCGGCAATTCCAGGCCCATACTGCCCGGTGAGGTGCACACGCAAATTCATACGTATCGCAGGCCTCACAAAGATGCCACATGGACCGCTGATAAGGGTTTTCCCAAAGAACTCGCAAGCCACACCGAACGACAACTCGCCATCCTACGTCGCGATCAGAAACTGGTGTCTCGCGGCCGGCAGGCAGGCTGGACTTGATGTTGCGCACATCGGAACCCACTCATTCCGCAAAGGTGCAGCCACCGCGGCGGCAAGCCTCGGAGTTCCCGACCGGCTCTTCAAACGCATGGGCCGATGGCGCAGCGACAGCGCAAAGGAGATGTACATTATAATCGCATAGGATCAACGCATCTCCCTCTCCACGCAGTTGCAGGATCCTTCGACGGCTCCCTCACCCGCCACGCATCAGCTATCAATCGAACGGCACCGCCAGCCCCGACTGCACTTGCCTTTGCAAGTCAGCCTAAGTAGACTTTCACAATATGATAATTTTTGAAAGTGTAATGAAATATAACACTTTCTAAAATTTTGTATTGTGAAAAGGGGTACGTGGCCAACACAACAAAGGTAGCGCCGAAGCGCTACTCACCCTCTTTTGCCTACAAAAGAGGGACGTGGGGACATTCATCCCCACCCACGTTTTCATTTCCGAAATTGTAGTTCTAATTTCCCACCTGCCCACCCATTTGTGTATGCTCTTATGTAGACATATATATGACGAGAACGATGTACTACTGTGAAATTAACGGACGAGAATGGTTGCATTGAACAGAAGTTGGGTACAAGTATTTGTCAGAGGTCCACTAGTGATCCCCGATTGATCCTAGGGAAGGGTTACAGGCTCGTTGTCCTGGGGGGTTATGGGCGCACTGACCCGCTACTTAACAAGCCCTTTTATCCCAATGGTCTAGTGGTTGGGATTCTGACATGGTATCAGAGCGAAGGTCTCGGGTTCGGATCCCAGTGTGTGCACTTCGAGCATCCCAGTGTGGGGGGGTGTCAGAGGTCCACTGGTGATCCCCGATTGATCATAGGGAAGGGTTACAGGCTCGTTGTCCTGGGGGGTTATGGGCGCACTGACCCGCTACTTAACAAGCCCTTTTATCCCAATGGTCTAGTGGTTGGGATTCTGACAGTACTAACCCTTATTGAGTTGTACCCCTTATGGGCTACCCCGCTACAGCCTACACAAATGTATAAGCTATAATGTTCTGACACACCCCCATAGGCAAAGTGGGGGAGAACAAGTGGTCACAAGACCAGTCAAGAAAAACAAAGCAAGCTCAGGGTGGATCACAAAGTAACCACACAGTCCGAGCACAAGCAGAGGGCCACAAGGCCAGTTCACATGCAGAGTTATATAAAAAGAACAAACAATACAGTGATCATACCCTAGCAAGTGCAAGCATGCAGGTATATATATAGATCACAGTACAAACAGAATCAAGCAGTAAGCAAGTGAGGCAAAGTAGGCACAAGGCCTAACACAGTAACAAAGCACTGATGATCACCAGGCGGAAGTGCCTTGGTGAAGACATCAGCTGTGTTGGCCCGAGTGGCCACGTACGCAAGACGAAGCTGGCCACGCTGCTGCAACTCTCGAGCAAGGAAGTATCGCAGAGCAATGTGCTTTGTTCGGTGCTCCAGTCTATGCTCCTGACACAAGGCAATCATGGCCTTGTTGTCTACGTACAGAACTGGAGGCGAACGAGGCTGCTCTCCCAAGTCGGTCAGCGGGTAGGTGAGCCAACGTAGCTCCTGAGTAGCCATGGCCCCGGTGTAGATCTCAGCTTCACAACTGGAGCTGAGAACCGAAGACGAGCGGGTAGACCGCCAAGAAACAGAGCCGGAACCAAGGCTGAAGGTGTAACCCTGTGACGACTGCTGCGTAGCTGAGTCGTCCACCCAGGAGGCGTCTGCGTGACCGGTGAGGACAACTGGACCCCGTCCTCCAAGCACGAGCCCCATGCCTGACGTACTGCACAAGTAACGCAGTACCCTCTTCGCAGCATCCCAATGCACCTTTCGGAGCCTGCCGGGAGCCACGTAGCGAGCCAGAAGGCTGAGAGGGTACGCGAGGTCGGGTCGAGTGCACGTCATCAGGTACATGAGGCAACCCACAAGCTCTGGGTATGGGCCACTCGGCTCTACGGACTCGTCTGAAGGTGGAGCTGAGAGCGAGTGACTGGTAGACAGAGGAGTGGGCTGTGGCGAGGAGAACTGGAAGCAGAAGCGCTGAAGGACCTGGTGCACCATGTGTGACTGAGTCAGGGTGATCGTGCGCCGAGCTCTGTCCCGGGTGATCTGCAAGCGACGATAGCTGCGCAGTTCACCCAGGTCAGTGCCGGTGTGTCTCTTCTGCAGCTCTGACTTCACAAGAGTCAGTACCTCAGTGTCAGCAGTGGCAAAGACGAGGTCGTCGACGTAGATAAGGACGTAGAACGGCGGCCGTGAGGTGTCGGTGCGTAGAAACAGCGACGGGTCAGCAGTAGCAAGAGCAAACCCAAGAGCCGCAAGTGTAGTCCTCAGTGTGTCATGCCACTCGCGAGGCGCCTAGCGGAGACCGTAGACAGGCCGCCGAAGACTCCATTGAGTACCTGCAGGAAAAGACTCAGTGAAACCAAGTGGGCGGCGCAACCAGATCTCCTCGTGCAGGCTGCCCTGCAGGAACGCTGTGCTGAAGTCCAGACAGTGCAACTCGTAGTCACGCTGAGCAGCGACGTGCAACAACACCCGAAGAGTAGTCATCTTCAGGGTGGGGGAGAAGGTATGGAAGTAGTCAACTCCCTGTCGCTGACTGAAGCCTCGAGCAACGTAACGCGCCTTGAAGGCAGGCGAAGAACCCGGCGGCTGCTTCACCCTGAAGATCCACATGCCATCGACTATGTTCGCCCCAGGCGGGGGAACCTCGTCGACGTAGGTGCCTGTGGACTTCTAGGATGCCATCTCGGCATCCATGGCTGCCTGCCACTGAGAGGAGTAAGGACCCGTAATCGCCTCTGCGTAAGATCGCGGGGTCGGGATGTCTGGAGCATCCGGGTCTCCCTCAGGGGCAAGCAGCATGGAAGGGAAACGAGGTACAGCAGTTGCAAGACACTCAAAGTCCTCCTGCCTGTCCTCAAGGACGTCTGTGCCAAGAGCACACTCACCCCCGACGGACGGAGGACTGGCAGACGCAGACTCAGCAACAAGAGCAGTGGCGTAGTCTAGACGACAGGCAGCAGCAAATCCAAGCAGCTCAGCAACAAGAGCAGACACAGCAGCAGACTCAAACGAAGGGTCTGTGACAGCAGTGGCGAGGAGACAAGAGACTGTGGGACTGGCAGCACGAGCGCGGTCAGACTCAGGGTCAGGGACCTCAGGAAGAGAGGACTCAGGAGGAGCAGGCAGAGGAACACGTAGAGAAACAGAGGAAGGACGAAGGGTCATAGCGTGCGTGCCAGGCAGAGGAATATTCTTCTCATGATAGCGATAGTGAATCCTAGTTCAATATGAATGTATGGTTAACTGTAGTAATAGAGTAGAGTATAGTGTAGTCTGTGTGTAGACTATATAACTAAATAAATGTCTGATTTCGTGAAAATCTGTCTGAGCCGACATACTAACTTATAAAATCCGTCTGAGGCAAAGACAACCAGGAATCCTCCATATGAGGGCCATACGATTTTTTTTTTTCTTGGAAAACGTCAGACGGGCCTAAAAGTTAGCAAGAGCCCTGGATCTTAGCCTTGAAAGTGTTGGGCTGAGTGCCCCTTAGGATCTTTGGTAGGGTTAAACTCTGGGTAGAGTGATGTAATAGCGGAAGCGTTTAAATGAAGTCCTTGAACCACCTTGCGCTGGTATGTGAGGGCAAAGTAAGTTGATTAAAACAAGCAAGTGCAAAGGTTTATATAAGAGTACAAAGAATACGAAGAGATATAATTAAACTGTTTTACTGTTGCGGTTCGATACAGTGCGACTCGGGCAACTGCTCAATGTCGAGTCAGTTGTGTGTCCTTGCTGTCGCGCTGCATTTGTCAAGTCAAAGGTCGCTGACCTTTGACTTTCGCGTAACCTCCAGCGGTTACTTCAACCTCCGAGGGTTGACTCGCTGGTGCCTCGATATGCTCTGCTTCGCTTGTGCCTTGGTGTTTCGACACGACAGAGGCGCTTAAGATTGTTTGTTCCCAACACTCCCCTTCGCTTCTGGAGTGTCGCTGCTGGTGACGTGGCTTTGTCCAGTCAGCAGCATGCAGTACTCGAACTTCTGTTTTCCGAGCTTCTTGGTCAAGTAGTCAGCTGCCATCTCGGACGTGGGACAGTAGGATAGTTCAAGTCTCCCCTTCTCAATCTCGTCTTTCACGAAGAAATATCGCAGAGCGATATGCTTTGTTCTGTTCGCGAATCCATTTTTGTTGGCGATGCGAATTGCAGATTGGTTGTCGCAGAACAGAGTGAAGTTGGGTAACTCGGCTAACTTCGCTTCTTCCAGCAGCTCGCGAAGATAGAGTCCTTCCTTGGTGGCTGAGCAGAGTGCAATATATTCTGCTTCAGCTGACGAGAGAGCCTGCTTGCTTGATTGCCAGGAGATCGGTCCGATAGGTTCGAGGCGGTAGATGTAGCCGGTGCGGGAGCGCCTGTTGTCGGAGTCGCCAGCGTGATCAGCGTCGACGTAGCCGATTAATTTAGTCGGTGTAGTTGTGTTCTTGTAGTAAGTTAGGCCGATCGTTGAGGTACTGACGAAGTAGTGGAGAGCGCGGTCGAGCTCCGCCAGGTGTTCTGCTTCAGGCTTCTTGAGGTAGGTGGCGAGCTGGCTTGCGGAGTATGAGGGGTCGGGGCGGCAGGTGACAGCCGCGAAGAGAAGGCATCCTAGCTTTCTCTGGTAGTCGCGTATCCCGGCGGATTTGAGTAGAGAGGATCCTTCCTTGTGGTTTCCTGTCACGTAGCGGTAGGGCGTAGAGATGGTGGTAGGTGTGAGCGCGAAGCGTTTGGCGATGGTGTCGGCGTACTTAGCGGCGTTGAGGTAGATCGCGCCTTCTTCTTCCCGAATGTTCAAGCCGAGGTACTGTGTGACGGTAGAGGAGACCGTGAGTGTGAGGTCCCTCTGTAGCTCCCCTTCGAACCAGGTGGTGATGTCGTCAGTGGAGCCGATGTAGAGTAGGTCGTCTACGTAGACGATCAGCAGAATGTAGTCGGTGTCTTTAGTGAGTCGGTACATTCCTTGGTCGTGAGGTAGTTGGCGGAATCCGATGCGAATGAGGCGAGCGTGTAGGTACTGTTGCCATAGCCGCGGAGCTTGCTTGATCCCGTAAAGTGATTTCAGCAGTTGACAGACTTGGTTAGGTTCCCCGTTGGTACCGTGTGGGAGCTCGACGAAGATTTCCACGTCGACAGGTGCGTAGAGGAACGCGTTGGCGACATCGATTTGCCGTAGCTTCCTTTTCTTCATGGCGGCGATCGCGAGGAGGATTCGAAGTGAGGTATGTCAGCTAACCGGGGCGAATGTCTCGGTGAAGTCCCGTCCGTGCTCCTGATCGAATCCACGCACAACCCAGCGTGCTTTGAACTTCTCAATTGTGCCATCTGCTTTTGTTTTAACGCGGAAGACCCATTTCCCGGTGAGAATGGTCTTGTTCCTTGCCACGCTGATGGGGACAACTTTCCAGGTGTTCCGTTCCTCCAGCGCCTTTAACTCTCTGTCCATGGCTTCACGCCATTTTTCCCTGTGTTCCCCCCCCAGAGCCTGCTGAACCGTCGCAGGCTCCTTAGGAAGAGTGTTGCCGTGGACTGCGGTGACGAGTCCGAGAATCTGCAGTCCAGTCTGTGAGTAGCGGGGAAGAGTTGCATCCTCGGGATAAGCTGCTTCATCTCCCGCTTCTGGATCAGGTATGAAATTCGGTCATACTCGTTCTGCTTCGTTGGTGTTGACTGTCGCAGGTGTTGCGTAACCGTTGTCGGCGAAGTAGTAGAAGGTTTCGGCGTTGACACTTTCGCGAGGGTTATCTTCGTCCATGGGGACGTCGACGGAGCAGAACGGAAGGGGTCCAGCTTCTTCTGATGCGTTGGCCACATTCTGCTCGTCCCAGTCAGCTTCGTCTGCTACCGAGGCGAAGGCTCGGTCACCACGAAAACCACCTGTGGGATCTTGGTCCTCTTGCAGGTTGGCAAGGTATGTCTGGAGCGTGAGTCGTTCGTAGAAAATGACGTCGCGTGCTGCTACTGTTTCCTTGGAGTGGACGTCAAAGATTTTCCACGCGTTGTAGTTCTTTTCGATGCCGAGGTGTAGTCCCCACTGTGCGCGTTGTGAAAATCGGCCCGCTCGTGCTGCTGGGGGTCGGTACTGTACCATGCATCCGAACACTCGTAACATTTTTGTGCTGCCCTGTTTTCCTGTCCACAGCAGATGCGGTGATGCGTTGTTCGGTAGTGATGAAGATGAGAGCAAGTTGTGCAGCATGACAGCGTGGTCCATCGCGTCAGGCCACTGGTGGTTGGGTAGCCGCATGCCACGCAACAGTTTGCGCATGCTGTTCTGCAGAGTCCTGTTCATTCTTTCTGCTACACCTTGCTGCTGATGGGCGTAGGGAAGAGAGAGGAGCTGCTTGATTCCCCTTTCCGCCAGGTACTGCTTGAATCGCTGAGAGGTGTATTCTCCTCCTCCGTCAGACTGGAAGCTTTTCAGCTTTACGCCCGACTCTCTTTCTGCTACTGGTAGCCAAGCAGCGAATGCTTCGAGGACCATGTCGCGGCTGGGTAGGTTTAGATGCCAGACGTAACGGGTGGCGGCGTCGATGAAGGTGATTGTGTAGTTGTATATTACTTGTCCTGGTTCCCGATTGTACAGGATGTCGCTATACACCTTTTCGAGTGGTGCGTACGCGGGTGTGCTCGGGTTGTGATGAGGAGTGAACGGCCGATGTGGTAAGTCGGCTTCGGGGCAGGTAAGACATGTTCCTCGTGCCCGTTGAAGTTCTCTGCCGTCGAGTAGTAGTAACGAGTCCTTGTCAAGGACTCCTGCTCTTATTGTGATGTTTAACACAGTGTTGCTTGGGTGTCCCATGCGTGCGTGCCAGATGTCTTCGGAGGCGCGGTGTCCGGGTGAGCGTCGATACGCGTCGGAGTTGGAGTAGAAGCTGGTGGTGAAGTTTGCGCTTCTATGGACTTCCCGTTGAGCCGGATTCAGCTGCTGTGCGGGTGTTGGTGGTGCTTCGTCAACGAGGAGTGGTGTCGTTGTTGCTGCTACTGTTGTTGTTCCTGCTACTGCCGATGATGTCTCTGCTGCTGCCGATGATGTCTCTGCTGCTGCCGATGTTGTCTCTGCTGCTGCCGATGTTGTCTCTGCTGCTGCCGATGTTGTCTCTGCTGCTGCCGATGTTGTCTCTGCTGCTGCCGATGTTGTCTCTGTTGCTGCCGATGTTGTCTCTGCTGCTGCCGAATGTTGTATTGTTACTAACGCACGTGTTCGTTCTTCAGGAATGGTATGTGAATACCAAAAGCCTTCCGGACTGAAGTCGGGGTCGAGATCCGGCGGGTGCGTCCAAGATGTGAAGGTGACGATCCCGTCACTGTTTGCGGTGCCCAGGTCTGGGACGAAATCGAGAACGAAGACATTGTTCTTCAGGACCGCCTTTCCGATGTAGAGGCCGCCCTTCCCGTGGTACAGCTTGAACTCCTGGGTGGTACTGTCGGCTTCCAGATGTATGCCTTTCGCCATCAACTGACTGACGCTCAGTAAGTTGTAGCCAAGTCCTTCTGCTATTAGGACTTTGGACATTTGCAGTATGACATTCGTCTCTCGTGACTGAAGTTGCACTACTCCTTGTCGTCGTGTGCGCAGGTTCTGATTATTGGCGACAGTGATGACGATTTCTCGTTGAATTTGGTGCTCGCGTTGAACGAAACGTCCTGAAGAGCACATATGTTGTCCGCAGCAACTGTCCAAGAACCATATATCCTTCCCGGACGGCTCGCTTTGAGCGATGGCGGCGTACGTCGGGTTCGGTTGAAGTGACTTGCGGCGAGGCGTGCTGTTGTCGAGTTGTTCTTCTGGTGAGTAATATGGTGGTGACTCAGTTACGCAGCCTTGCCATGCAGCTGACGATGTTTCTTGTTCCTTTCGCAGGTTGTCCCGTCGATGTTGTTGAGACTTGTACTGAAGTTGTCGGATTTGCTTGTGTTGAGGCGACTTGACTGCTTGAAGGGCGAAGTTGGCGTTGCGGCGACGTTGACTGTTGTCGATTCGGGCAGTGCGTACGAGGATGCCCTGAAGTCTTGCAGAGGTGGCAGAACGGAGGTACGATTTTCGGTCGATTGTTGTTGTTGTTGTGGCGCCGTTGAGTGTGAAACGCGATTTCGGGCACTGATACCTTTCTCTTGTGTCGTTCTTCTTGCAGGTCCATGTCTTGCTGCTCGGCGTGGATTTCGGCGCAAAGTGCTGCTTCAGAAATTTTCCCGTGGGCTCGTAGTATGGCGCGAGTGGAGCGCCAGTGAGGACCAAGACCGCCGATGACAACCGTGACGAAGGCGTCCTCTGAAATCGATCCTCCACATCGAAGAAGCTTGTCGCGCAGCTCGCGGCAGCGACTGATATACGCCATTCCCTTCTCGCCTGGTTTCATTTCGATTGTTGTCAGCTGCGCCATTAACCGACTTTGGTTTACGCTGCCTGTTGCTTGATACAGGCTCTTCAAGTGATTGTACGCGAGCTCCGCGGAGTTGCCGTAGCCTCGGTAAGACCGTATGTTTTGTTGTTGAGTTGGAGTGATGTTCCTCAGTAGTATCGTGTACGCCATCATCGATTGATAGGTGTACTGCTGCTTCTCATACTGTGTGCCGTTTGTTGGGTATGGTAGGGACCCGTCGAAGAAGCCAAGGATTTGCGCTCCTTCCATCATCAGCTCGAATTCGAACGACCAGGTAAAGAAATCCTTCCCGTCGAAGGGTTTTGTCGTTTGCAGTTTTAGAACGTGCGCGAACTGCGACTGAACTTGTAGTGCGTCCAGTGTTCTCTCTTGTCCCGGTGCAGGTTGTGGTTGTGGCATGAAGCTGACGGAGCCGCGCTGGGGCTCGTACGGAGCGAAGGTAGGTTGCTGTTGTTGATTCCCGCGTGCGTAGGATGAGCCATCGAGACTCATGGGCGTCACGTTGTTGTTGTTGTTGCTGTTGTTTGATTGCGCAGGTGCTCCTTGCTGATGCTGCTCGTAGAAGTACATGAAGGAGAAGAACTTCTCCATCATGCTTGGATCGAAGCCCGCGCCTTGGTTTGCGGGTGTTTCAGTAGACCCAGCTGCCGGTCTCGTTGTTGTGCCTTCCACTGTCTGTAGGCCAGAGGCAGGAGGTGGAGTAGGAGTAGTACCAGGAGAGCCGTTGGAGGAGCTCCTCTCCTTTCTGGTAGACATGTCTCTTGGTGTATTAGGTGTTAAGGAGAAATAATTTTAACCCTAACCAGCTCTCATACCATGTTGGGCTGAGTGCCCCTTAGGATCTTTGGTAGGGTTAAACTCTGGGTAGAGTGATGTAGTAGCGGAAGCGTTTAAATGAAGTCCTTGAACCACCTTGCGCTGGTATGTGAGGGCAAAGTAAGTTGATTAAAACAAGCAAGTACAAAGGTTTATATAAGAGTACAAAGAATACGAAGAGATATAGTTAAACTGTTTTACTGTTGCGGTTCGATACAGTGCGACTCGGGCAACTGCTCAATGTCGAGTCAGTTGTGTGTCCTTGCTGTCGCGCTGCATTTGTCAAGTCAAAGGTCGCTGACCTTTGACTTTCGCGTAACCTCCAGCGGTTACTTCAACCTCCGAGGGTTGAATCGCTGGTGCCTCGATATGCTCTGCTTCGCTTGTGCCTTGGTGTTTCGACACGACAGAGGCGCTTAAGATTGTTTGTTCCCAACACGTAGTAGGACCCCGGTCTCGGACGGCGCAGAATGTCGATTTTCTCGGCGAGCGCGAGGATCTCGTTAAAATTCGAGAGCCCGCGTAGCATGATTTCGTGCGAGATGTCTGGCTTCAGCCCTCCGACGTAACGGTCCACCCGCTCCGGTTCGTGCAAATAGCCGAGTTGCTCGCATAATGCGAGAAAACCACTCGTGTGGTCTTGAACCGATCCGAGCTGCAGCCAAGTACGCAGTCTCTGACGCACCGAACTAGAAGCCGCGATCGGCTCGAAACGCGCCCGAAGCCCTGCGCACCACGCATCCCACGTGCTGTACTGGGCTGTCTCGCAAAATGAACTCCAGGTGACGGCTGGGCCCGTGGGCCCTTCCTCTTGCGACGGTGGCTCGTAGGCACATGGCGACGTCACGATGACTCGCCACCAGTCCATAGCGGGGCCCCTCAGCAGCGAAACGGCGTAGCGAATCTTCGCTGCGTCCGACTCGACGCAATTCACGTCGAAAAACACATTCATCGTGAAGACCCACGATTTAACCGTCGGACCTCCACGTTGGCTTGGATCGAAACAGGGCGGTCGTTGCGGCTCGAGTGGCATTGGTGCCATGATGTCGTGGTTGCCGCTTGTTACTGCGAATTTCACGTGCCGACGAGCTTCACGAGGCTCACGTGGGCTTGGTGCGGCCCTACTTCTCTCCATGCCAGACATTGAGTGCTTGGCGCCATCGCTGGCTACGCCTGAGCGTTGTCCCACACTGTTGTTCTATGTCGGTGTGCCTGATGAGACGGTGATCGGCTCCTCCGATTGTGCAGGTGCGTTTGTTGGTGCTGGTGCGTTCACGGTTGATTGCTGGCGAGCGAAATCGCGTTCCGCCGTGAGTGTAGCGATTTTGAGGGCCGAATCTTCGAGTTGACGCACGAGACGGTCGAGTTGCTTTTGCGTCAGTGTCGCGATATTAATTTCGGCCATGGCGGGGGTGTCGGGCAAGCTCAGCGAGAGTCTCTGTCGTGGCCGTGCGTGCTTACGAGAGGCACTTCGAGCGGCGGTGCTTGGTCGCTGAGAGACGTATACCCCCCCCCCCCCCCCCAAAAAAAAAAATTTTATTGAAATAGTGGGGAAGTGACGGTGTGGGTGCGGTCCGAGAGAAGATCGTAGACTTTGATAACCAAGTGTTACGAGTGCAATTGAGTGAGCGAGCGAGGATTGCACTATCGAGACAAGAATACAATGAGCGAAGGATTGAGCGAAGAATATACAGCGAAGCTACAGTGGCTACGGTAACGTGGAAAATGGGGTGCGCAACAGGCCTAGTGCCGAGGTTGGGAATGTCGAGGCGGAGGTCCGGAGCGCGGGTTACCAACCGAGCCGTAAGGTTGGGTCGCGTTGTGAACAGCGGCGGGACTAGTGGCGAGGCGAATGTCGCGAGTGGTAACGGATTATTGTTGGGTGCTGTTGGCGGGAAACAGTGGTGTACGTGCTGAGCAGGGACGCGAAGGAAGGAAAAGGAATTTCCCCTTACAAGTACAAATGAGCAATATACGGTGCCTAGGTGGGTGATATGTCGATGCCCGTTTTAACAGCTACATATGGATATTTGGTTTAAAAACAAAATGCAAACATCCATGGTAGAACTCCTATAAAATGATAACAGAGCCTGAACTCAATCCACAAACAAGCAATCAGTATCTAAACAATGGCTGCTTATTGAGTGAGATGAAATCTTGGTCAGTGGTGGCTAGAAAATTGGTCGCAACTTGGGACGTTGTATGCTTTATTTGTTACTACTGAACTCAATACTACGGTACTCACATAATTATCAGCCCACCAGTGGAAACGATGTCGGACAACTCCGAGGACGGTAAATAGAACGCGAACATCTAGGGAAAGTGGAACCAGCTGCAGCCACTCCAGGGGGCGAATGTCGGAGCAGTCCCAGCCTATTCTAGGGCAACCACTTATTGATTTATTATTATTTCCTGGCTTATGGCAGCAAGGAGTTCCCCAAGATATAAGTAAATTCAGCGAGCAAATGAGAGGAGTTGGCCCACGATTCACGACGCTGCTTCCAACCTGGCTGGCGACAGCTGCGCGTACCCGCACACCCAAATCAGGCACTTCAGCAACTGTTGCTCAATCCGTTATTATCACCACTCATCATGTTAACGAACTCCGAGAAGCACACTCGGCCATCCCCGTCCGCGTCAACCCTGCGAATCATCCTCTCGCATTCCGCCAATGACACGTCTCCGTCGTCGTTCTCATCGCCAGCACCAATTCGCAAAAGCATCTCGCGAAGTTCGTCAGGCGTGATGTAACCGTCACCGTTTTTGTCGAACGAGCGAAACGCCGCGAGGAGATCGTCCATCGACGCGGAGTCAGAATCAGGAGAATCCACGACCGCCATGTCAGCGTCGCCAGCCGAAGCTAAACAGATTTCGCCAAGCCCAGCGTCGTTACGAGGAATTTCCAATTCTTCCATGCTGCTTCCGCGACTGCCCGTGCTGCCGCTCCTCCCGCTGCTAATCCGTGAGCCTGCGGCAACGCGACCAGAACCAACGCCAACACAAGCTTTGTTCACGGCGAGAAATTCGTTAAAGTCAACGAAGCCGTCACCGTCAGTGTCTGCTTGTGCTATCATCTTTCGAGCCATGTCGTTTGGTCGTGTTTCGCCGAGACTGGCAAGAACTGAGGCCAACTCAACGGTTGAGATGCGGCCGTCGCGGTCCCGGTCCATAAGATTGAACACGTGGCGGATATCGACGGCAGAAACGCCGTGAATCATGTCGATGAACGGTCTAGATGATTGTGCGGATGTCCACCCAGTCGTGGTTGTAAAAGCGGCCTTGGTATCAACCATAGCGCTCGGAAAGCCTGCTTTTCAGAACGAAATTGCTGGAAAAAAAATAAACTCTAAATGAACGAACGAGACAAGATGACGAAGTCGGAACCGAAAGACGGAATAGAGTTAAGGCTTGACAGAAGGGCGGCACTCTGACGAGGGAGACTGTCGTGACACTGTGTTTAGCGGTCAATTGCGGAAAGAAACGAGGAAGAGGAGGTGGAATGCATTTGTGGAGAGAATTGCTCCAGTGCCTTGTTTGGTGATTCGCTCTTGCCCACGTGTCCCCAAATTGCTCGAGTGGCCATCCAATTCAGTGATAATTGCTCGAGTGGCCACGCCAGGGCATTTTCGAGGTGTTTTTTTTCTCCGTCACATTACCCTACCAGGGTTTGTATCCCCGAAATTCCTCGTTCGCACGAGTTTCATCAAGCGGTAGAGTTTCGTACTATTCCCCACCCAAAAATTTCGGGTGGTTGGCGGGCGCGAACGTGGCCCGACCAACAGTATATGCGCGGCCATTTTTACCCCAATGCACGACCAATGAGCGTGCGGGCAAACAAATTCGTAACCAATAAGCGCTCGAGCATCGTAACCAATGAGCGCGCGGGCAAATACATCAGCGTTCATAAACTGCAAATCCAGAGCATAAATGCACGAACATATTATTGACCGCGCACGATTGGTCGATAATATGCTTCTTGCCCTTTTTGGCAATGCGCGTCCAATCACACACGGTCATATAATTCACGACCATATATTTAGGCGATAAAGGGTCGCCCAAGAGCCAATATGAGCGCGCATATACTACCATTAGTTCTATCATATTTCCAGTCCATATAAAACTATAAATATCAAATGCCATAAATATATTCCCTGCTATTAATTTAAACCCTTCATAACCTTGGTGGCAGCATATTATGCTGGGCTTAAATTAATATTATGCTGCCGAACATATTATTTCTGCAACCATATTACCGGCAATACAATATTATGGACCACGGTGTCATGGGCTTAAATTAATATTATGGTAGGCCACGATAAAATATTATGTCTATTATGATGGGCTTAAATTAATAGCAGATAATATATTTATGGCATTTTATATATATGGTTTTATATGGACCGGACATATGATAGAAGTAATGGTAATATATGCGCGCTCATATTGGTTTTTGGGCGACCCTTTATCGCCTAAATATATGGTCGTGAATTATATGACCGTGCGTGATTGGACGCGCATTGCCAAAAAGGGCAAGAAGCATATTATCGACCAATCGTGCGCGGTCAATAATATGTTCGTGCATTTATGCTCTGGCGTTGCAGTTTATGATCGCTGATGTAATTGCCCACGCGCTCATTGGTCGCGCATTGGGCCGAAAATGACCGCGCATCTACTATTGTGCGAACGAGGAATTTCGGGGGTACGAACCCTTGTAGGGTTATGTGCCAGGGAAAAAAAACACCTCGAAAATGCCCTGGCATGGCCACTCGAGCAATTATCACTGAATTGGATGGCCACTCGAGCAATTCGGGGACACGTGGGCAAGAGCGAATCACCAAACAAGGCACTGAAGCAATTCTCTCGCATTTGTGGGATGACGGTGACGCAGCGCTAGTGACGCGTTTCCAACTTCCACCAAGGACGGAGAAGGTGCAGCTGACGGAAAGGAAGGGGGGGTGGGGGGGCGGGTGGGTGGGGGGGCTGTGGAGGTGAAGGAGGTGCTGGATTGGATGGATGAAATGATGATTTGTTGTGGTGGAATGGAATGCTGGCGGGGTGGTTCCGGTTTGGAGGCAAGGATCCTGGTGCGATAAATGAAATATATCTTCTCGAGGGTATTCATATTATTTCCCTGTTCTGCTTCCGAACATATTTGTTGTGAAAATCTCTACCAGGAAGACAATCCAGTGCATTTTGAGGGACTTGATTTCTGCGTGGTGCGTATTGTATCTGCTTGGTTTCTAGAAGGCATTTGTAGAAACCATCTCTCACAAAGCTGGGTACTGCCAAGTGGGCAGCCCCTACGATCGCGGATCACACCGCGTCAATCCCGACACCTAACTCTGAGTCGCTTTCAGCCGTTCAGATCGGTGGATCGACGACACATAGTTCACTATTTTATGACGTCTGTTGTTCTTTTCTTCTCGCTTGCTCCTCGGTTTGGTAGCACCACCTTCCCCCCTCCCCCCTCCCAACCTCCCCTCTTCTATTCCCCTCTTCCTCCCGCCCACTCACTCCCCCTCCCCACCCCCACCTTCCCCAGCAGTGTGCTAGTGGTACCCTTCCACCCACCCCACCACCACAAACAAGCTCTTCTGACCCCACACCTGGACGGCCCCACCTTCGTTTCTGTTCATGAGCCGTGACAGAACAGAAGGATGTGTCACTCTGTACAAGATCGAAGACGACAAGAAGCTGGTAATTTTCCACCCAATCAGCTCAGTCGGGCATGCAGAAGCAGGTCACAAAAAACCGTTACCTTTGCTCACTTCACATGAGCCAAGACCTGAAAATGCGCTTGGCGGTTTCACCAGCGAGCAGCGATTGATGCTCCAACAACTGCTCCGATAATCGTTCGAATTCATAGTGTCATGGTGTTGCAGACAATCGAAGTATGGCCTTTACAGCAAGTAATCATGTGTCCCAATCATTGTCGAGGGGCATCAGATGTTTCTGACAGATTCTTGCGCCCATGGCAATACCTTTGAATAACCAACTCATAATGTTCAGTAATGTCGTACAATTCACAATTTCCCTCACGCATGACCAATCCTGCACCATGAGCAAAAACACTATGATGGAATAAAGTTTTCCACTTGGCCTAACCTGAGAAGGTATATCCCTGGGCCGTTGACAGTATAGTTTCCCCCGAGGGGTGGACTGTTGGGGGACAGAGGTGGAAAAAGAGGGATGAACAAAACACACACACTTACTCATCTGATTTGTGATTGGTATGGCATGGCACTTACAGGGATACAATACAACACAACACCCACTTGGTCTTGCTCCCATTGATCTCACCCTGAACTTACCCCCCCCCTCCCAGCAGCCACCCATTCATCCACCCCTTACCACCCATGTATCCCACCACCGTCCATCCATTCATCCCACCCACCACCAGCTGCCCTCCCACCAATGCATCCCACCACCAATCATCCACCCATCACCTACCCCAGAACCCACCTGTCCCAGTCCGAGCCTCCATTGTTGGTGACAAATTCCATTGCAGTCACTGGAAGGGTGATCACCTGGAAACACACGGGAGGAGGTGGGAGTGGGGGGGAGAGGGGGGTTGAAGGGCGAATGAACCATGCAGCTAGGAATGAGAGAGAAGAGAGTGGGCTCCGTCGTTGTTGGTACCAAATTCCATGGCAGTCACCAACAGGGTGATCACCTGGGGAGAGAGGGGGAAGGGGGAAGAGGGTGGGAAGAGGGTGGGAAGAGGGCATTCGAAGCTTGAAGCTATGAGCGAGACAGAGAGAGGGGCTGAGAACGAGAGTCACAGGAGTGTTGGACGGAAACCCCACAGCACCTCATTAAGAAACAATCACCTTGTGAATCCCACACCTCGTGTAGCCCTCTCCTCGGCCTTTAAATGCTCTCGCATAAAAACGTATTCAGCTTGACCTTCTAGAAACTCTCACCTTGAGATGTTCTAACCTTGAGGGGCAGTCCATTCAAGCCAATGAGAGGCGAGTCGTCCATTCTCGACCCCGGCACATCAGTCCAACCAGCGCCGTCCGCACTGAAGTGCACAAATACCTCCGGCCACCCAGTCTCATAGTACAGCGTCACTCCTGCCGCCCGCTCCTCCTCCACCACCGCCACCCCTTCCTCTTGCTCCCCTGGCGCCTCTTGCCCTTCCTTTGAAGCTCCTTCAGAAGATGAAACGTCAGGTTCACCCTCTTGCACCCCTCCCGCTCCCTCTCCACCGCACTCCTGCTCTACTTGCACCTCCTCATGCGCTAATCCACCCTCCTCTTCTGTCTCCCTGCACCCTCCCACTGCACTCGCCTCCTCTTCTATCTCACTGCCCCCTCCCACTGCACTCGCCTCCTCTTCTGCCTCCCTCCCTTCCTCACTATCTACTTTCTCCTCTCCATGCTCCTCTGCTCCTCTCTCCTCCTTCTCAATCGGCCCTTTCTCCCTCTCCTCCTCAGCGTTCCTCTCGCCTTCCTTTTCCTCGACTCCCCTCTCCTGATCCTCCTCGGCACCTCTCTCACCCTCAACAGTGTCGTCTGCTAGCCCACCATCCCACCCCTCACCACTACCCGCCTCTCCATCACCTCCACTGCCACCCTCCTCGTGCTTACCCTCCTCTCGCCTCCCCCCCTCGTCTCCAAGCCTCTTTTCCCCTTCCTCTTGAGTAACTGCTTCGCCTTCAGCCCCTTTCTCTTGCATCCCCTCCTCCTCCCCGCCTTGTTGCCCTGCATCCGGTTCACTCACCGCCTCACTCCTCTCCTCTACACTCCTCTCCTCTCCATTCCTTTCCTCCTCCCCACCTTCCCTCTCTCCTGCCTCGCCGTCCCCTAACTGCACGTCAGCATCTTCTCGTGATTGGCCCAAATCAGCCTTCTCTTTTGATTGGCCCACGTCATCACCCTGTGGAACAGGGCCCTCTACTGGCCCTCCTCCCCTCTCACTCTCACTCTTCCCCTCCTCCTCACTCACTTCCTCTCCATCCTCCTCTTCTACTGCTCCACCCTTCTCCTTCTCACTCTCCTCAAGCAATATCCGCCTCTTCCTCTCCTCCGCCTCCCTAGCCGCCTCCTCCTCCTCTACCTTCCTCCTCTCCTCCTCCCTCTTCCTCTCCTCCTCTCTCTTCCTCTCCTCCTCCTCTTTCTTCCTCCTCACCTCCTGCTCCCTCCTCTCCTCCCCAAGCTCCACCAGCCGCCCATCCTCTCTCTCCTCATACACACTCCACTCCCCCGGCGGACCCTCCTTCCACCACCCAGCCCTCACACTCCCTCTACCACCCTCTCCCTCCACTCCCCCATCTCCCACCTCACCCCCCTCTCCCTCCCGCCCCTCCCCTTCCTCCTTCCTCCCTGCCTGCCCCATTTTCCCTTCTCTCTCCCTTTTTCCCCCAGCCCCTTTCCCCCCTTCCCACCCAGCAATCTCTTTCTCCATAAGCTTCCTCCCTTGCCTAGTCCAGGTCTCCACATCAAATACAAGCTCCTCCAATAGCTGAACCCCCAGCTCTACCTTTCCACCAATCAGCGCGCCCCTGATCTCCATCAGCCCCCCTAACAGCCCCTCCAGCTTCTGCTGCATCATCTCCAGCCGCCACGTCAGCATCTGCGCGCGGATCTCGATCGACTTCTTATCCTTTCTCAGCTTCGCGATCTCCCGCCCTAACACGTCAGCAACGCGCTCTAGCCGCATGGAGGTAGCCTGCTCCGCCTCCTCCGTCCGCGCTACAGCCGCCTCTAGGGATAGGATTCTCATCATTGCGTCTGTCAGGCTCATGCCACGTGTCATCGCCTCAACAGGCGCCAATCCACCTATACCCCCGCTTCCCATTCTATCGCCACTTCCTAACACCTCTCCTCCGTCCCCTACCGCTCCTGCTGCTCCCCCTTCTCCCCCTGCGCCCCCTGCGCCCCCTGCTCCTGCTGCGCCCGCTCCCCCGAGCGTGCCTTTCCGAACGAGCGCATCGAGCGTGGCGACCATGGCGGCGCGCTCCTTCTCCCACTCCTCGCGCCGCACGCGCAGCTCCGTGTCCTTAATCTCCAGCTGCGACAGCAGCTGCTTCGTCCGCCGCCGCGCGCGCACCAGCTCCGCCTGCACGTTCCCCACCGCCGCGCCCACCACTGCTTGAACGTCATCGACTGAGAGGCGCCCGCGGATAGACGCCGCCAACTCGTCCGCCTGCCAGAGGAGGGTGAGAGGAACGGAGGGAGAGAGGGAGAGAGGTACAGAGAAAGAGAGAAGGGAGGGAGGGAGGGAGGGAGGGAGGGAGGGAGGGAGGGAGGGATGGAGGGAGGGAGGAACAAGGAAATGAGGGAGTGAGAAGGTTGAGCAACAAGTGCACAAGCTCCGCGTGCGCGTTGCCCACCGCCGCGCCCACTACTGCCTGCACGTCATCGACTGAGAGGCGCCCGCGGATCGATGCTGCCAGCTTGTCCGCCTGGAGTGGAGAGTGGGGGCTGGGAGAAGGGATGCGGGGGGAGGGACGAGGAGGGAGGGGGTAGGGAAGGAATGAGGGAAGATTAGGGTTCGTCATCGCGCCCACCACCGCCTGCACTGCACGTCATCCACACACGAGGAGTGGGAGAGATGGAGAGAGGAACACGGGAGCAAAAGGGTGGAAACAATCCCCATTCCCAGTCCTCCTTAACCCTTTCTCCCTTCCTCGTTTCCCCTTTCACGTTTCCCTTTCTCCCCCTTACCCTTCTCCCCATTCCCCTTTCCCTTCCCCCTGCCCCCCGCCTCACCTTGCTCTGCAGGCGGCGGCTCTCCTCCTCCAGCGCCTCGTCCGCCGCCTCTAGCAGCGACCCCTTGGCGCGCACCTCCCCCACCAGCCGCGCCAGACTGCTCCCCCTTCCCCCGCCGCCCGCCTCTTCCGAGCCCTCCTCCCCTCCCCCCACATCCGCTTTCTCCTTCGCGTAGGGGGAAGATTTTGCAGAGGCGGAGGGGGCTGTGGCGGAAGGGGAAGAGGCGGAGGGGGCTGTGGCGGAAGGGGAGGCGACGGAAGGGGAAGAGGCGGAGGGGGCTGTGGCGGAAGGGGAGGCGACGGAAGGGGAAGAGGCGGAGCGGGAGGTTCGAGACGAGGGGAGCGCGGGGGACGAGCGGAAGGCGCGGGAGGGGGGAGGGGAGAGGAGGGCGCGGAAGGCTTGGGAGAGGCGGTCGGAGAGGCGCGCCCAGAGGGAGGGGAGGGAGGCGGCAGCGTTGGGTGCTGATGAGGATGATAGCGCTGATGATGGCGATGGTGGTTGTGGTGATGCGCGTGGTGACGAGGATGCAGGTGCTGTTAGTCCCAGCTGCGAGGCGCTCGCTTCCATATCCGTGGCCATGGAGGAGAGCTGCGGAGGGGAGCAGAAAACGAGGGGGGAAGGGGAAGGTGGAGAAGAGGATGATTGCTGTGATGATGGCGATGGTGGTTGTGGTGTTGTGAATGGTGATGAGGATGCAGGAGATGTTAGTCCCAGTTGCGAGGCGTTGGCTTCCATATGCATTGGAGGAGAGCTGCGGAGGGGAGCAGAGAACGAGGGGAGAATGAGAAACAGCAAAAACTGCCCCTGAAGCGTGGCTCTAAGTTTATCCAAAGCTACTCCGGAAACACGTTGACAAACAGCAAACACAACATGGACATGTTGACTGGCTGGCTGACGGCTGGCTGGCTGACTTACGGCTAGCTGGCTGACTGACGGCTGGCTGGCTGACTTACGGCTAGCTGGCTGATTGACCGGCTGGCTGACTGACTGACTGATGACTGATGACTGACTGACTGACTGACTGGTTGGCTGGCTGAATGACCGGCTCACTGATTGACTTGCTGACTGACTGATTGGCTGGTTGGTTGGCTGAATGGCTGGCTGACTGACCGGACAACTGGCTGGCTGGCTGACCGAATGCTCGGCTGAATCACTGACTGCCTCACTAGCTGACTGGCTGGCGGACTGACCAGCTGGCCAATCATCTGACTCGCTCGCTGGCTTGCATGGACGACTGACTGGTTGGCTGACGCACCATCTGACTGACTTGCTGACTGGCTGGCTGGCTGACTCGCTCACTGGCTTCTTGCCTGGCTGACTGACTGCCTGACCTGCTCGCGCAATCGGAGCCAGATTCCCGTCGTGGAGCGAGAGTCGGAGGACGAGAGGAAGGGAGGAACGAGGGAGGAAAGAGGAGGAGCACCTCACGGGCACTGACCCTCGCGGGCACTGACCTGTTCCTGCACTCGGCACCGGATCTCCGTCATGGAGCGAGAGTCGGAGGAGGAGGACGATCGAGGCTGGCGGGGATATGGCGATTGGGGGGCAGGGAGAGAGAGAGACACACACACATATGAATGGGGGTGAAGGGGCAAAGGGGAACACGTATGAAGTTGGTGCGTGCTCAGCATGGGAGTACGGGCAAGGTAGGCACGCCCGTACAAGTCAACTGCAGCACAGCAGCGCAACAGCACAGCAGCGCAACAGCGCAACAGCACAGCAGCGCAAGCGCAGGTATGGTCAGCGAATAGCAGTCGAACCACAGGAGAGCAGGGGATCGTGCGCCAACGGCGAAAAAGAGGGAGAAAGCAAGCGAAACGCGCGCACGAAATCGGGTACTTGCCACGGATCGGAACTTCTGCGTTGAAGCTGACGCGTCTTCATCCTCCTCGCGCTCCTTCGTCGAAGGAGGAGAGGACGAAGAGGACGACGTAGAAAATGAATACGTTGAAAAGGAAAATGTTGAAAATGGGCCAGTCGCAGACGAGCCAGCTGGGCGATCGCCAGCGGCGACCTCGGGCTCCTGCGACGATTCAAGGGGCTCCTGCGACGAGAGGGCGTCGTGGACGAAATACGGCGACGGGAGGATGGAGGAGGAGGACGGGGAGGGCAAAGGTGGTTGCGAACGCGTCTGCGACTGCGACGACTGCGGACGAGACGGCGACGACGGGGGTGATGACGAGGGCGACGGCGGTGAGTCGGAGAGATAGGAGGGAAGGGAGAGGCGGATGATGTTATGCACGGAGTTGAAATCCCGTTGCAGGGCTTTAAGATTCGATGCTATCTGAACCGGTACGCGACTGGACGACATGGATCCTTGCGACGCCATAACTTGGAGAGCTTGCGCTCGCTCCACTAAGTGATCGACACGTGCTCGAATCTCATTGGCTGGCCGGAGCGGCATCGGCTGCTGATTGGAGGACGAGTCTGCTGAGCCTCCGTTGCTGTCGCTGAGTTCGGGCTGTTGCGACTTTTCTAACCGCCGGCCACCATTAGGCGGGCCGGCGGACGACAATTGGGACCAATGCGACGCCTGCGAAGATTGCGACAGCTCGTTCCTACGGATCTGCTTCTGTAACTGCTTAATCGATTTCGCCAAATCATCAATCTCTTGCCGCGCCTGATCCACCGCCGACGCCGGAGGCCCTGCCACGTCAGCTCGTATCGATCGGAGGACGGGAGATTCCGACGGAACGGAAAATGACAACGGTAATCGGCCAGTTCTTGACAGCCTTCCGTTCCGTAACCAGCGGCGTTTGGACGGCGAGGATGCGTCCGCGGTACCGAAGGCATCAGTAACCCTTACACGCGTCTCGTTTCGCCCGTGAAGCGCTCGTTGATTCGTCGTTTGATCGCTAAAACTAGCCGCTGTTAAGGAAAGCACATCTGCAGGAAGGTGGTTACTATGCGTATATTTTTTATGCGGATGGCTCTGCCATGCCGTGACGCCAGGGGTGCCATAACCAGATCGCAGCGTCGGGCAAGAGATCAACCAATGCTGTGCTGCCATTGTGGACAAGCCGGCTCGACGGAAAAGGGTTTACGAATCAGCTTGCATTACACGAGTATCAACGCAACTGGATCACCACGCTGTATAAATTCCAATGCTTGGAAGAAAGCGACTTAGAGGAAGACTCTCCCTCCAACGACTGGCACCACAAGAGGCCAAGTTCTTGCCTTGCAATCACTAGTTTCTACATAATCTGTCCCCCACTAGTAATCACGGTTCATTTCTATTCGCAACGGTCTAAAGCGGTGAATAAAATTCACCGTACATGACCGTGACACGCTGCATTGTACCCATGCGGACTTTCTGTAAATGTGAAGAGCAAGCATGACCCAAGATTCCGCTTTGGTTGGAAAGGAAAGGTGGAGAGAGCATTGGTGAATTTCAGAAAGAAGCAGTGGGGGGTAGGGGGAAGAGGATTCAGGGGATAGGTGGGGAACATGGATGGCCAGAATTTGTCCGTTGAACGCCAGGTCAGCAAAATCAAGGCAGTCATGGGCGCCCGATGAACGGTAGAGAATGAGCGATGGGGGGATTTGGACGAGGCGCGCACTACGGGGAGTATCTGGGGCGAGGCAACGGGCCGCCAGCCAGCTGGTCCTGGAAAGTGCCACTTGTGCGCTGGCTTGATTGGATCTTTTCGGACGAATCAGGGAGCTGCTCCGAGAGTTTGGCATATTATCAAAGAGCAACATCTACGGACACGAACGCATCAAAATGAATGAATTTGCATAAACACGTGAGTGAGAGCACTCAAGACACATCATTAATATCACTCTTAAAGACATGGTACAAACAGTAAGTTTAGCATACAAAAACCAGGGACCAGCACTGGTCCACTAATCTAAACAAATACTCGTTCTCTTGTGTGGCGGTTCACCAAACTTCTGGCTTGCACAGCCACATCGTGAAGCCCACACAGGAAAAACAAAACAAAACAAAACAAGACCAGGCCAAACCAAACCAGCCAAACAAAACTTTTAGACCACCTGGTTCTGAAGTCGAGCAGCTGTTGGTGTATAGCTAGCAGCTAAGCAGACGCTGCAACAAAATTGGACGTGGACGAGATGCCATTAGAGCAGCCCCCTCCACCACGATTAGACTGCACTGACGCAGCCGCTGCCGCCGCCGCCGCAGCAGCAGCAGTAGTAGCAGTGACAGCACCAGTACCACTGGCACCACCGGTAGAAACAGGAGCCTGCATGGATGGAGAGCGAGCAGGAGTAGGAGCACCTCCCTTGGATGGTCCTCCTATCAGGATGCCTTTGTCCAACACAGGTAGCAGCAAGGAGCCTCCTGCAGTAGTAGCATTGGCAGGAGGAGCAGCAGGAGAAGCACCAGGAGAAGCAGCACGAGAGGCAGCGGGAACAGGAACCGCAGCAGCAGGAACAGGTGCAGTAGGAGCGGGAGCAGCAGCAGCAGGCTTGAGGTCAGAAAGGACGGTCTCAGGGTCCTTCCCCCCGTCTGCCACGCTGCATATAACTGCTTTGCTGTCAACCACTCCACTTGCAATCCCTCCTACTGCTGCCACCTCTCCGGCTGTCATTGCCGCACAATCCCGTGGCACTGGCGGCTTGGCATCCGGAGCAACGCTACTCTCCATTGCACGCTCCTCATGCGCCTCAAACCCCACATGCACCCGCAGCAGCTCACACTCCAGTCGCACTACATCCATCTCCGGCTCAAACGGAGCTCCTGGGAGCACTTCAGAGTTGTAGGGGATATCCACCCTCCCTGCGTTGAGCTCGACCCTCCCTGTGTTGAGCTCGACCTTTCCCGAGTTGACGTCGGGCCGCCCTGAATCAAAGGCGATTGCCCCTGGGTTAAGGGGCGGCAGGAGAAGGGACTCGGATCCATGCGGAGGGCACGGGTTCACGCTTTGAGTCGACTCGAAAATCGGCACGGTTGCACTAGGGGTGAGAGATGGCAGAAGAATGGACTCGGACCCGTGCGGAGGGCACGGGTTCACCAGCAGCAGGCAGTCCGCTTCACCACGGCTCGGCCGCAGAGGGAGTGGAGCAGCTTCTAACGAAGCAGCTTGTAGAGAAGCAGGTTCGGTGGGGAGGAGGATGGACTCGGATGTTGGTGCGCCGGAGAACACGGGGCACAGTGCCGAGTTGTCTGCTGCTGGGGCTGCTGCTGAGGTTACTGCTGGGATTGCTGCTGGGATCTTTCGAGGCGCCTCAAAAGTGGACTCGGATGTTGGTGCGCCGGAGTAAACAGGGCACAGTGCCGAGTGCTCTGCCGGGGCTGCTGCTGGGTTCGGAACTGTGGTTGTAGCTGGGGCTGCTGCACCGACTCTCTTGACCGTGGCAGCAACTGCTGCAAGGATAGCAGCAGGTGCAGAGGTTGCTGCAGAAACAGTAGCAGCAGCAACAGCAGTTGGAGTGGTACCAGTGGCACCAGTGGCAGTGGCAGCAGCGGCAGCTGAACAGTCAGCCTCGTTACTAACTGCTACCACCACAACAGGGGTGACAGGGACTGGAGAGGACAGCTTGCCTTCAGGTGCCAGCTCAGGTGAAACAACAGGTACGTTCACAGCCGAGTCCTTGCCATGCGAAAGCACCTGCTGCTGCTGCTGCTGCTGCTGCTGCTGCTGCTCCTCCTTCTGCTGCAGTGCGTCTTGCTCTATCTCAAACCCTGCCGGTCTCCCCCCCAACTGCTCACACTTCACAAGTCCACTGGACGTGCTCCCTGCAGCCCCACTTGCCACCTTGCCTGTACCTCCGCTAATAGGCTTGACTGTGGCCGCACCAATGGGCTTGCCCCTGCTCCCTCCCCCATGCCCGGGCACTTTCCTTAGTGAGAATCGCACCTTCACTCCTCCGCCCAGGCTTGCACCAGAGGGAGCCACAGCCACAGCAGCAGAAGTGCCACCACCAGCAGAAGCAGCAGCAGTAGCAGAAACAGGAGCAGTGGGAATGTCTTCATGTCTTGTATTCTTCCCAATTCTGTTACCACCTCCCGCCTTACACCCAGCCACCTTACCACCAACTCTCGCCCTCTGCACCTCCCCCTGTCCCTCCTTCATCCCTGCTCCCCTGCACCCCCCGCTCTTGCTCACACTGCCCTTGCTCTCCCATCCCCTCTTTGTACCCTTCGTGCTGGAAGGGAAGAGAGACGTTACAACCTGCACCACCAATGGACCCTCCACCTCTCCCCTTCTCACATCCCTCCTCACTCTCAGCCGCCCACCCTTGCCCACTGCAAACAGCGCCACCTCCTTCACAGTCACCTCTTTTACAGTCACATCCTTCATAGTCACATCGGCGAGTTTGCTTTTCTTTCCAGCATGACCGACACTACCTATCACACTCTCACTACAATCGGGTCCCTCAATAGCGCGTCTCTTTTTCCAGCCCCTACTCTCTCTCTCCCCCTCATTCCCACTTACCTTGCCCTTCCCCTCCTTGTTGGTTTCCTCTTTGCCCTTCCCCTCCTTGCCTTTCCCCACCGCGCCTTCCCCTTCCCCCTTTTCCCCACTCCTCCATCCGCCCTTCTCCCCTTGCATCCCTTCCCCCCTATCCAGTTGCTTTCCCAACCTCCTTGCATTCCCCTTCCGCCCGCCCTCCTCCGCCTCCGCCTCCCCCGCCCACTCCCCTTCCCCTTCGCCTGCTCTCTCACCAGCATTTACCACCCTTGCCTGTTTCAAACCTGCCTGGTTCGAACCAGCAAATTTCCGTCCCTTTCCAGACGCAGATAAATCCGTTCTTAGTTGCTCCTGTCCGTGTTCCCGCCCTTCCCGCACCCGCTCCCCCTCTCCCTTTCCCTCCACCTGCCCCACCCTCTGCCCCGCGCCCTGCTCCCCCGCCTGCCCCAGCCTCCGCCTTCCGCCCCTACCTCCCCCGAACCTCTGCTCTTGCCCCTGGGCCTTGCCGAGCCTCTGCAGCCGCTTCGGTCCCTTCCACTCCTCCCCCCTCTCCCTCCGCTCCTCTCTCTCCTCCCACTGCTCCTCCATCTCTTCCTCCTCTCCCTCCTCCTCTCCCTCATCCTCTTCATCATCCCACTCCCTCCCTTCCTCTTCTTCCTCCTCCTCCACTACTCGCTTTCTCCTCCTCCCTCCTCCCTTCTTATACTGGCATCGATACTCAAAGAAAGGAGACAAAAACCCTCCCTCCGCCCCTTTAAACCCTCCCCAACCCGCCTCACTCCCTTCCCCAGTCAAACCCCCCTCACCCCCCTCACTCTCCTCTCCCCTCTCACTCACCCCCACACAAGCGTCTCCCCTTTCTACTTTCACCTCTCTCACCCTCCCATTCATCCTCTCCTCCGCCCTCACCGTCCCCTCCTCACCCACTTCCCCACCCATCCCCTCCCCCTCCTCCCCCTCCTCCTCACCCCCGTCCCCAACCCGCCGCAGCTGCTGCCACGTGGCGATCACAGAGCGCCGCATCTCTACGATCCGACGGTGGGAATTCGAGTGCTTTTCCGCGACATACTCGGGGGAATTCGCGGGGCGATACTCGGCGCACAGCCGCCCGGACTTGTAGCGCACTCCGCACGCGTTGCACAGCGTCTTGGGCCCGTACGGCCCTGCGCGCCACTGGGGGGTTTTCGTAACGGAGCAGTGTAGGCAGCGCCGCACAACACCACCAGCAGCACCGTTCGACGCTGCCGCTGCTGCTGTCGCATTCGCATTCGCATTCGCAGCGGAATCGCCAGTAGCGGCGGCGGCGGCGGCGGCGGCAGCAGCGGCGGCAAGGGAAGTACCGTCAGCAGTAGCGTCGGTGGAAGCAGAGGGAGTGGCAGGGCCTTTCGCCGCTGCTGACGAGATTGGTGCCGTCGCCATGTTACCACCAGTACCAATTTCGCCAGCCAATGACGAAGCACCAGAGAGACTCGGCAGACCTGACGACAGGGAACCACACGGTACCCCATCTGGCCCCGAATCTCTTCCTGCTGCGGTTTCCACGACGCCATTGGCCGCGACCGCGCTTTCGGGCAGCTGAAAAACGGACTCCACCTGCCCGGAAAAGAAGTCCGGCCCGTAGGAAACGGTGCTGGCGCTCCGGTCGGAGCTTGAGACTGACAGCCGCGAGAGAGGGGACGGCTTGTGGCTTTTAATCGCATTCAGCCTTCCAGACGCTTCGGCAGCAGCAGCGCCAGCAGCACCACCAGCAGTGCCACCAGCAGTAGCGCCAGCAGCAGCAGGGGAGTTTCTATGCAGGGGCGACGAGAGGATAGGCACAATATAACTAGCAGCAAAGCCAGCACCACCAGCTGCCGCACCAGCAGCAGCCTTACCTCCTCCTGCTGCTGCTGCTGCTTCCGCCTCTGCTGCTGCGGCGGCAGCAGCCAATCGGGCAGCAATGGCGGCTTTAGAAGGGCGACCTCTGGGTCTCCCCGTGTAAGGCGGCCTCCCCTTGCCCTTCTGCCTGCCCCTCTGCTCAGTCTGCGCCTTTTTGTGCTTCCTGTTCCTTCCACTCTGCGCGGACGCGCCGTACTGCTTGCTCGCGCGAAAATACCCGTTATAAGCTCGAACCCGCGAGTGCTCTTGCTGCTCCCACTCCTGCCCCTCCTCTCCCTCGTCGTCCTCCTCTTCCTGCTCCTCCTGCTCCTGCCGCCGCCGCCACTGCTGCCGCCGCTGCTGCTCCTGGTCTGACAACCATTGCTCGTCCGTTTCGTGCTCTGGCGCGTACGTCTCCTCCGTCGGATGGAGCAGATCGTTCAGCAGATCAACGGTCCAGGTTCGCCCACGAGCGAAGGGCCGGTGAGATCTCGGCCGTTTGCCGGGGATGGGGGAAAGCAAGAGGCGGTCGAGCGGGGAGGGGGAGGGCGGGCGGGCGGAAGGGGAGGCGGAGGGAGCGCGGGCGGAAGGGGAGCGGGGGGAGCGGGAGGGCGGGGAGCGAGGGGAGGAGGGGGAGGGGAGAGAGTAGGAGGAGTGCAGAGGAGCAAGAGTGGAGATAGGGCTTCCGGAGTAGCCATCCTGATCGCACATCAAATCCTTTCGAGCCACAGAAATCGCCATGGATCCGCCACCTGTCTTGCCGTCGCTTTTGCCATTGTTGTTGCCACTGCCGTAGCTCCCGCCCTTGGCGCTCCTCCGGAGGCCAGCGGCGTTGCTGTGAGGCGCGCGCCTCGTCTTGCCCGCCACAGACGCAGCGTGCGGGGGAGCGCGCGCGGAGGGGGCGGAAGCGCCCGCGGCAGAGGAGGGCCTAGCATGGCTGGAAGGGTGATGCGGCGGCATGGGCAGGAACGAGGCGAGGTCGTCCGCAAAGAGACCCGCGCCCAGCGCCAACAGGCAATCGTCGCCCTGCGCGCGGAAGGGGAGGAGATGACGGAGAGGGAGAGGTGGGGGAGAGGTGGGGGTGAGTGGGAGGCGAGAAAAGGAGAGAAGTGGAGAGGTCGTCCGAAAAGAGACCCGCGCCCAGCGCCAACAGGCAATCGTCGCCCAGCGCGGAAGCGGAAGGGGAGAGCGCGGGCGGAGGGGGAGAAGACGAGAATGTTGGTAAAAGCATGGGGAAGAGGCGCGGGGGAGGGGGGAGGAGGGGGGGTTGTGCACGCAAAAAAAGCATGCAATTTCGCGCGCCGACGGCAATTTCTCATTTGCGTCTTCCTGGGACCGTTCAGCTCTCTAGAGGTGTCGCGTTGCGCCTGTAAGGTTAGTCCGTACGTGTACGTGCTGCTCCGTCAAACCCCTCCAAAACCCTGACGCCTCTCACGACATATTCGTTTGCCCCGCCTCTCGCCTCTTGGAGACGTCTCGTCTCGAAGCTAGACTTGAAGCCTCGAGGCGCGAGTACACGACAGCAAGAAGTACGGGAAACATATTCAAGCCTCAAAACGTGACATGGTTCTGATTTCGACGGTTATCTTTCTCAAGCCACAGCAACGCACCAGCAGTGCCGTCAGCTTGTCGTCACAACACTTGCATGCCTCACGATGTCGCGCTCAACAGCATGTCGCACGTCGGAAGCTCACCAACACGTCGCACGCTCACTCCAGCATGACACACGCTCACTCCAACATGTCGCAAGCTCACACCAGCACGCCGCACGTTCTCACCAGCACGTCGCACGCTCTCACCAGCACGTCGCACGCTCTCACCAGCACGTCGCACGCTCTCACCAGCACGTCGCACGCTCTCACCAGCACGTCGCACGCTCTCACCAGCACGTCGCACGCTCTCACCAGCATATCGCACGTCGCAAGCTCACCAGCACGCCGCACGTTCTCACCAGCATGTCGAGCGCGTCGCCTGCGGGCAGCATGTCCTCGAAATCCGCGAGGCAGCGCGTCTCCAACCCGTCGAGGCACCCCATGCCATCCATCGGGTCAACGCAGTCGACGCGGTCAACGCGGTCAACGTGGTGAACGGAGTCGCTGCGCACGGAGTCAGCGGGGTCAACGCAGTCAACGCGGTCAAGCAAGTCGATGGGGCCCGCGATGTCGTCTGTAGAAATGGCGAGCAAGTCTTCCTCTCCTTTCTCTCCTTCCTCATCCGCCTCCTCCCCGTCTCCCTCTCCTCTCTCTTCTCCTTCCTCCTCTCCCTCGTCCGTCTGCTCTTCACCCTCCGCCTCTCCCTCTTCCGCCTCCCCCTCCGCCGCGCCTTCTTGATGGTCTGATTGAGCGCCTTCCCTGTCCACGTCAGCATGCTCCTCGTCCGCGTCATCATCACGGCCGCCCGCATCCCCCAATTGCCCTCCTACGATTTCCACACTTGTCGCATTCATCCACTCCCGCTCCTCCACTCCGTCTCTGAAATCTTCCTTGTAACCCGCGTCGCCCGCGTTTCTCGCGTCGTGAGGTTCCCTTTCTCCTCCGCTCACTCCTCTATCTCCCTCGGCTTCCTCCGCCTCCTTCGCCTCCTCCGCCTCGGGCTCTTGAATCCCGATATCCGCGTTTTCCGCGTCAGCTCGTGCCGCTTCGAGTTCTTATGCAGGACACGAAGCACCGCCGACGTCGGGAGATTGCGAGGGCACCGCGGAAACGGTTTCCGCCACGTCAATCCATTGCGAGTGCGATTGCGATTGCGCAGCAGCAGTAGGCTGCTGAGCGAAGAGCAAGAGAGGGAACCAGAGAGAAAGGGAGAAAACGGGAGAATAACAGGACGAGTTCAGTCAACATGACAGATGGAGAAGGAGCGGGGAGAGAGAGGCAAGGATCGAGGAACGCGGAACGAGGAGCGCGGAAACGGCGGAGCAAGATAGTAGGTCAGGGAACAGCGGCTAACGAGAAGAGTCGAATCCGCGGAATTCGAGCGCCGCGGAAACTGAGGGCCGCGGGGAATTTTATAAGGCGCTCTGATGAGGAAGGGAGACGGTGGGACGGACGGACGGATGGAGGTCGCGGGAACGACTCTATGTGGAACGTCGCTCGGGGAAACGACGCACGGGGGAACGGCGCTCAAGAGAACAGTACTTGAGGGAACAGTGTTTGAGGGAACGGTGCTCGGGGGGACGTCCTTTGGGGTACGGCGCTTGGGAAAACGGTGCTCTGGGAAACGGCGCTAGGTGGAACGGCAGCAACGGACGGTGGCGCAAGGGAAAGAGGCGTGCGCGAGGGAAGAACGAATAACGTGGACGCAGCGTCGGCGCGACAGCTCAACGAGTGACTATAGCGGAGAAGCCTGTAACATCGAGGACAATAACGCACCAGGCAGTAGCGGCACTGACGAAGCGTCCCAACCAAGAATAGCGGTACGATCCCAATCCAACCAAAGAAGCATCGCCACGCCGCGGCGGCACCGGGTACACGACGGCTACAACGAAGATGTAGGCGCCTCGAAATTCGACTCTAAAAGCTGAGCTCACATCAGCTCTCGGCCTACCATTGGCTCGATCTACCGTTGCTTCGGCATACCATCGCGCGACCTATGCTGGTTCGGCCTACCGGTAGTCGCTCGGAAGAAAAACCTCGTTCCTAACGCTACTTATAAGCGCGAGCCGTCACTTATAGGTCAACCAACCTGCTGCTCCGCACTCGACGGGTTTCTTGACCGCGACTCGGGACAGAAAACAGAGCGTGTGCACCCGTCCTCGTCCGTCAATCCAACCGTTCGTCCGTCAGTGAAGACGGTGCGGTCAGACGTGCCTCCGTCAACGTTCGCGGCTCCCACCAGAGCAGCGATTGGTCTCCGCGGACACGCTGACTTCCCCGACGAATCGCCGGCGAGAACGGTAACCGGAGCTTCGCACGTTTCGCGAACGGTCTGACGCGCCAGATGCCCGGCACCAGGAGGTTCTGGCGAATGGTGAAGCTTCTGCAGCGCCGTCGGACGCGGCTCCGACGGCATCGTCCCGAGAGACGCGCGCCTCGGGTGAAACGACTCAAGGGCCGTGACGCCTCGAGCCACGGGATCGACTGCGCGGAGCGGGGATGACGGAGCAGCCATGGCTGGTTCCGAAGACGCGTGGTGCGCTTGGGTGCTTCAGACGCGCGCGACGGAAACGGAAAGAATGATGGAGAATATTTTTGCAGGGAGGGTAGGGGAGTGGAGTGTTGAACCAGGAGTTTCGATGGTGAAAGGAGGTTGAGGAAGAAAGGGTGAGAAGCAGGAGAGACGATAAATTTGGATAGCCTGGTCTGGTGCAAGGGGAAGGTGAAGGGGGAGTTGGGAACACAAGACGGCAGCAGGAATGGGCGAAAGTAGGCAGTGAATATGTGCAAGTTTGTCCGCGCATTGTTTGATTCGAAAACCGGCAGCCAGTTCGCAAGTTGGAAAACTCGTGTGAGAGCGGAGCGGAATGGCTGATTGAAGAGTGACTGCGAGGAAATGAGCAGAATTCTAGGTTGCAGCGGATGAATGAAAGATAACGGGAGCGCACAAGAGCAGCGGGGGAGGGGGGAAGGAGGATTCAGAGCGAGGGGGAAGGGGAAACGAGCGGAGCAGGTCGGGCAGAAGGTGAATGAGTACTAGCCTGGACCGCGGAGTGCGCAAAATACTCCGGAAGAAGGCGGAAGGGATTGTGCGGGGAGGGAGGGCAGGAAGTTGGGGGTGCCCAGGCCCACTGCCCACCTGGTTGGTTTGGTCGGCTGGAAGGACTTGGTTGGCGTTGGGGGCAGAGGGAGCTTGACGGGGATGGGAGTTCTGTGGGGGGACGGTGACTTCGAGGAGAGAGGCGGAAACGGTGGTTTGACGTGACTGGCTGGTCCTATTGAGGCGGAAAGATTGCTGTTTCTACTCCGCGCACTTGTTTCCGCTGCTGTAGAGCACGCAGCCGGTTGTGCTCGCCTGAACCGAGCCAGACTTGCGCACTTTCTATCTGCGCACTCCAGCCTTCCCCCACAAGGTTTCCGAATGGTTCACGCACAAATGCCCCACGACGGGGCTGCAGGCAGAAGCTAACGTTTCGCGCGTGCGCGTGGAGATCGGATCAATCAATGCTGTGTGGGATGGGCTGCGGCGAGGCACTGCCATGCTGGTGCTGCCATGGCGCTCGCTGCTTGGCCCTCCAGTCTCGGAGGACTCGTTGGCTTTGATCCTGAGGTATTCCGCGCGCCTGTTCAAGGAATTTGTTCTCCGCCATCTGCCTACAACATGGGAGGAGGCAGGCGGGGGCAGGCCGATCGTCTCCGCGGAGAAAAAGGTCGGTCAAGCGGTTGGAATTGGAATTTGGAAACTGAATGTCCTGTCGCGCGCGGAGATTCAAAGCTGACCAGCTAGGCGGGCAGGGAAGGAACATGAATCCACCAATCAGAGTACCTGGTCCGTGAGGGAGGGGCACCGGCAGCGCAGGCGTGTTTTTTTTTTTTTTTTTTTCGAAGGAAACGAGACGGTTGCGGGGAAATGCTCGAGTGGTTGAGTTCAGTGAAGCTGGTCCTGGCTTGGTGACTGTTTTCTGTCATACTGCTGACTCAGGCACAGAGCGATACGGCCAAGTCATTGGATAATGTGCAAACTGCTTGAGCCTTTTCCCTGATTTCGGGAGCTCAAGGCATCGCACCAGTGGAATATGCCCTGGGTGGGTCGATGTAATTTTGGTTCTCATGAAATAGTTGACCTACCCAAAACAGTTTTCCTCGTTCCTCAGCATAGTCGCGGGACTTTGTGTAAACCCCCGCCCCACCCCACCACCTCAACCCCCTTCCCCCAACCCCCTTCCCTGCGCGCCCCCCCGCCAACTTTCTCCCCCCACCCCTTCCCCCGTCCCTCACCGCTCAACTGGTGCTTTGACAAGCGAACTCCATGGTCAAACAGAGACCCAGCTTGAACCACGGGACAGAGGGCGTGAGGATAATCAGGTCAGGTCGGCTCCCCGATTCGAGGGCTCTGCTGGACGAATGGGCAGTCAATGAGCACACAGAGGAGCAATGCTCCCAAAGCTTTGCCCGTGACATGGGATCCTCAAGATTCGCGGGGGCTGTGAGTGTGCCACATATGGACACAGTTTCACGAAATACTGGGCGAGTGTCGACGATGCCTAACGATCTTCGCATGACCAATACAGGATGGAACCACCTTGATATTTCTCGCACGAGATGACGCGTT